>OU343224.1:277326626-277540152 GCA_910596185.1 Chrysanthemum makinoi
CGTGTATGATTGAAAACTACAAAGAAGGAAATCTTTTAAAACAAATAATTTCTTTTATGTTGGATAGGGATAGATTATTCTAACAATTCTTTTAAGAAATCTTCTTGCTAGGACTTCTCCAAAGTCTTCATTTCTATTAAAAAAAAAATGAAGCCAACTCTCAAGGAAGAACCTAAAATTAATCACAACCTACTTATACTAATTACTAAGGATTACTTTAAAAAGCTCATTAAGTATTTCGGATATATGGTCTCTATAAACCATATCAAGAGTTTAGAGGTATGTTCACTCATCCATTAGCTATTCTCCGTTTCTATGGATATATATATATATAGGGGGTGTTTCTTGTGAGAAGTCAAATTTTGGTGAGAACGCGAGAAGAGATCTTAGCCCTCCATCTAGTCCCTCCTTTTTTTAGATCTAATGGCTAAGATTAGCCAAACATTTACACTAACCAAGGGCAAATATGTAAATTACAAACAAATATCTAATATATAAAGAAAAAACACACACTTTAACTAAAAGCGAAGGTGAAAAATTAGATATTTTCTCTCTCGACCTAGATATTTCCCGTTCACAATTACCGGCATTAAATCCATCCCTTAACCGTCACAACTACCGCCATTAAAATCCTTCTTCTACCGTCGTTAACCACTGTAAAGTCGCCGTTAAACCGCCATTATATCACCGTCGTTAAACGCTGTTATGTCTCCGTTAAACCACCGTTCAAGACATTATGCCACCGCCGTTAACACGCTCAATGACACCGTCTTTCAATCAAAGCAATCAACGGAATGTAATTGAATCTGAATCAGAATCTGACGGAGATGAAATTACCAATATTACCGGAACATCACCGGAAAACTCAGAGATATCAAGTAAAATTTAATTAATTTTTATTAATATTGTTTAGAATTGTTAATATTAATTTTAGATAATCATTTATCTTCACATGTGAAGATAATCATTTAGATGACTTAAGTGCTAAATAAGTCTAGTTATTAGAATCTTCACATGTGAAGATAATCATTTAAGCTTTGATTAGATTAGCAGTTTTGAGGTTATATGTACAAATAAGTCCAGTTGTTAGTATCTTCACATGTGAAGATAATTATTTAGGAATGAGTTTTTGATGCAATTAGGAGATTTAAGTTTTGATTTAGATTAGCAGTTTTGAGGTTATAAGTTCATTTAAGTCCAGTTGTTAGTATCTTCACATGTGAAGATAATCATTTAGGAATTAGTTTTTGATGCAATTAGGCGATTTAAGCTTTGATTAGATTAGCAGTTTTGAGGTTATAAGTACAAATAAGTCCAGTTGTTAGTATCTTCACATGTGAAGATAAACATTTAGGAATGAGTTTTTGATGAAATTAGGCGATTTAAGCTTTGATTAGATTAGCAGTTTTGAGGTTATAAGTACAAATAAGTCCAGTTGTTAGTATCTTCACATGTGAAGATAATCATTTAGGAATTAGTTTTTGATGCAATTAGGCTTATTTAAGTTTTGATTTAGATTAGCAGTTTTGAGGTTATAAGTTCATTTAAATCCAGTTGTTAGTATCTTCACATGTGAAAATAATCATTTAGGAATGAGTTTTTGGTGCAATTAGGCGATTTAAGCTTTGATTAGATTAGCAGTTTTGAGGTTATAAGTACAAATAAGTCCAGTTGTTAGTATCTTCACATGTGAAGATAAACATTTAGGAATGAGTTTTTGATGAAATTAGGCGATTTAAGCTTTGATTAGATTAGTATTTTTGATGTTATAAGTTCATATAAGTCTAGTTATTAGTATCTTCACATGTGAAGATAATCATTTATTTTTAGGAATAAGTTTTTGATGCAATTAGGGGATTTAAGCTTTGATTAGATTAGCAGTTTTGAGGTTATAAGTTCAAATAAGTGTAGTTGTTAGTATCTTCATATGTGAAGATAATCATTTAGGAATGAGTTTTTTATGCAATTAGGCGATTTAAGCTTTGATTAGATTAGTATTTTTGATGTTATAAATTCATATAAGTCTAGTTATTAGTATCTTCACATGTGAAGATAATCATTTATTTAGTAGTTTTTGTTGTTGATGTAGTATTTTTGTCAGGTATGACAGGTATATAGTAATTATTTGATTTATGCTGTTAGTTTTGTTTATACGAGTTATATTAATCATTTGAATTATGCATTTAGGCAATTTAAGCTTTCATTAGATTAGGATTATTGACTTTATAATTTCTAATAAGTATAGTTATTAGAATCTTCACATGTGAAGATAATCATTTAGGAATTAGTTTTTAATGCAAATTTAGACGATTTAAGCTTTGATTACATTAGCATTTTTGAGTTTATAAGTAAAAATAAGTCCTAGTTATTAAAATTTTCACATGTGAAGATAATCATTTATTTTATGAAATTAGACGATTTAAGCTTACCTTGTGAATATAAACATTTATCAATAAGTTTTTGTTGAAATTAGGTGATTTAAGCTTTGATTAGATTAGTAGATGTTGTAAGGTATATAGTTCCTGTGAGATATATGGTTTCTACGATTTATAGTAATAGTGAAACAATTCTATGTTTAGTATCTTCATATGTGAATATAATCATTTATTTTATGCAATTAGGCGATTTAAGATTTGATTACATTAGCATTTTTGAGTTTATAAGTAAAAATCCTAGTTATTAGAATCTTCACATGTGAAGATAAGCATTTAGCAATCAGTTTTTGTTGCAATTAGGTGATGTAGTTGTTTGATGTAGTTGTTTTGCTGCTCATATAGGATTTTTGTTGTTGATTTAGTAGTTTTCGTTCCTGCTGTAAGGTATATAGTTCCTGCTGACAGGTATATAGTAGGATTTTTGCTGCTGATGTAGGATTTTTGCTGCTCTCAGGTATGACCTATATATGGTTTCTACGAGGTATATGCTTTCATTAGATTAGGATTATTGAGTTTATAAGTTTTAATAAGTCTAGTTATTAGAATCATCACACGTGAAGATAATCATTTATTTTATACAATTAGCCGATTTAAGTCTAGTTATTAGTTATAAGTTCAATTAGGTGATTCAATCTTTTGATTAGATTAGGATTTTGGTTCCTACTGTCAGGTAATTCATGCTGTTAATTTAGTAATTTGAAAGCTTTGATTACAATTTTTGGCACTTGAAAAAATTATCATTTATGAATGAAGTTATAAAATATACACATGTGAAAAAATCATTTTTGATTATGTTTGATAATAATTAATTTATTGTTTTGAAATATGTTGAAAAGTTGTTTATTATATGAAATTGAATTTTTTTTGAAGGTATACATTATATAAAACAAGACGATTCAGATATATGTGAAGAAATTGAATTAGAAGGAGGAGATTTTCATTACAAGCCAATTGTTGATGAATCTGAGAAACCGAAAATAGGAAGAGAGTATACAACAATTGAAGAGTGTATAAAAATGTATGAAAACTATGCTGAGAAAGCAGGATTCAGTGTTAGGCTGTTAACCTAGAATACTCTGAAAAGCGGTATTATAGAAAGGAAGTATTTGGTTTGCAACAAAGAGGGATTGCCAAAAGGTGTTAATAAGGATACTATGAGTGAAGAGACTAGTGAAACGCAGATTAGAACGTCAAGTATATCAAGGACTGGATGTATGGCAAGGGTTAAATTCAAGCTCAATGCGAATCATACAAAATATGAACTGTATGATTTTGAAGAAAACCATAATCATACATTCATTCCCGTAGTCTATAGAAATCTGTCAAAGAAGAGGAAAAAAATGAGTCACAAACAACAAATATATATATGCAACAACTTGGAGGTACGAATATTGGTGCAACAAGTGCTCATCATCTTTATGCAGCTACAAATGGAGGATACGATTCAGTTGATGCAACAGAGACCGAGTTTAGGAATAATAAAAGGGATTTGAACAGTCATATTGGTGATAGTGATGCACAGATGTTGATTACAAAGATGGAAAACAGGAAAAAAACATGTTGCAAATTTCTCTTTTGAATATGCTTTGAAGACAGTGATTACTGACTGTTTTGGGCGGATGAGATGGCAAAGTATAATTACAAAGAATTTGGAGACACTATATCTTTTGACGCAACTTTCAGAACAAATAAGTATGTTCTCTTTCAGTTTAATTTATTAATTCTTTTTTTATGAAATTTCTTAATATGTTTAAACGGCTTTAGTAGTAGAAACTAAAGTAATTTTCACATGTGAAAAATATAAGTATCTAATTCAAGTTTTTGTTTGATTTTAGTTTGTAGTAGATAATATTCACATTTGTTGGAAAAATTAATCTAATTTATATAGCATATTTTCACAAGTACTGATAAATTTATTTTTTGTAGATATAAAATGGTATTTGTACCTTTTACGGGCATTGACAACCACAGAAAGTGTGTCACATTTGGTGCTGGAATGCTATCTAATGAAACGACAAAGTCATACATTTGGTTGCTCAGATGCTTTCTAAAGGCCTTTTCAAAGCAACCAAGATTAGTAGTAACTGATCAAGATCCTGCTATGAGAAAAGTTGTTGCTGCGGTGTTTAAAGAGTCAAAACACAGGCTTTGTATGTGGCACATAACAAACAAGCTTCCATTTAAGGTAAGACATTAAATTCAAATGTGAAAAATATTTTTAAAGTTATAATTGAAATAAGACTGGTTATAATTATTTAGGAATTTATTGATTATGGAATTTTCACATGTGAAAACAATCAGAAAAATATTACTTTTTTAAGGGTACAAATGAAATTTTCACATGTGAAAATATTTTTGAATGATATTTTCACAATAATCTATAAAAATATAAAGTATTTTCACATGTGAAAAAATTCATTTAAGAATGATATTTTGATACAATTAGACGATTTTTGTTTTTGTTATCATATAGATTATTGTGCTTTGTTTTTTAACATAGGTTATAAAAAAAAAACTGTAATTTTCAGATTTGCAAAACCATTTTAGACAATGGTACTTTTAGAAGAAGGTTGCACCGCTTAGTTTGGAGCATGTATATAGATCCAGAAGAATTTGTGGAAACATGGTTGGCGTTGATTAATGAATTTAACCTGCAAGAAAACAAATGGTTATCAGATATGTTTGAAATAAGAGACAGATGGATTCCAGCTTACTTCAAAGATGTTGAATTGTGTGGGCTTATGAGAACTACATCAAGATCAGTGAGTGAGAATTCGTTTTTCTCAAACTTTACCAGCAGTGGATCAACATTGTTAAACTTCATGATGGGCTTTGAATCTGCTATGGAAAGACAAAGGCATAAACAAGAAGTTTTAGATGATCAAACAATTGAAAAAGTTCTGAGATACAAGACTAAATTGGCAATAGAACGTCATGCTGCAAGGATCTACACAAGGACAATTTTCTTGCTTATTCAAGATGAAATAAACTCTGCTGTTTATGATTGTCATCAAGTGTCAGAAGTTATTGAAGATGGCATTGAAGTTCTAACAATAAAATAACTTAGAGAAATAATGCCTAGAAAATCAAAGAAGAAATATAATTTTGAAGAAACTGAAGTTCAAAACAGAAGGGATAGGACAAAAAAGAGCTACGTTTCAAGGTATTTTCTCTTCTTAAAAATTCTAATTTATAAATAGAGTTAATAAATAATATTTTTCACATGTGAAAGTTCTATGAATTAAAACATATTGAGTTATTGTTTGTGCATTGGATAATTATTGATTGGTCTATAAATTTACTTTATTTTGTGATATGTTTTATTTCTGCACATAAATTAATGATATGTTTCACATGTGAAAATCTATCAACAGATATTATTAGTTGTTTAGTAGGTTATAGCTTGCTTAGTTTGAATAACTAATTGTTGATTTTGATTATATTTGTTGATGATATTGATTTGAGTTTTGTATATAAATAATTTGATTTAGTTAATAAATTATATTTTTCACATGTGAAAATTCTATAAACACCTAATTTTTTAATCTATTTTATGGTTATGTAGGTGTCAACTAATATGTCAGATGGGACGACGGTATGTTCATGCATGAACTTTGCAAGATTTGGATTCTTGTGCAGGCATGTATTTTGTGTAATGAAAGGAAAAGGAATTGAAGTTATTCCGGATAAATACATATTACGGCGATGGAAGAGAGACATATTGCCACCAGATATTCGGAAAAAGAAACATTTGTGGGGTTGATTCTAAAAAATTATGGATCTTTCAACTACTGACTTATTCTCAAGTAGACTATTGCCTTAATATTTTGGCAAAAGATTTACCAAAGCTGACTGAATATGTTGAAAGAATTAAAATTCTGAAGAGTGAAGTTGAAGAAGCAAATCCAAATGCTAAACCCTTGACTAAGAAGGAAATGTTTAACATTCACTTGGAGTAAAAAGCCAGAACCAATGATGTTCAATCCAACAAAATGTAAAACAAAGGAGATCCTCCAAATGGAAAAAGAATGAAGGGAGATTTGGAGAAAGTAAGAGAATATATGAAGAAGAGGAGAAGATTTTGTAGAAAATTTCAAAAGATGAGAAGACATGACAGTAGGAACTGCAAAAGAAAAGAGAATGAAGTTGTGACAGATAGTGATTCAACAGTGCACAGTGATTGATAATAAAAATGATTTGCAGATTACACGACATTAGGAAATGGATATGTTAGTACATTTTTTTTACATTTTTAATATGATACTTTGAAGATACTGTGTCAATGTATAGATTTGAGAATTAATAAAGATATTATATGAATGATTTTTTAAAGTTTTATAAACAGTGGTTTCTTGAGGCAATTACTATATTTATTTTCACTTGTGAAAAACAAAATTAATGTTTTCCAACACAACAATGATTTCACCAAAAAGGACTAGCTCAACGAAGAGTGAGTAGTTAGTTGCTAAAGGCTTATCAAATCTACTGCTTCTCCTGCTGGTTACAACTTATGTTGCTGCTGGTGCTATATAGAAACTTGAAGTTAAGCACGTCAAATTCATGTTGTAGTAGTACATTGTTGCTGGTATAGTAGTTATACGGTTTTACATATTTGCTTCTGATGTACTAGTTTTGGTTTCCTGTTGCCCCGTATATAAGTCCTGCTGGTATAGTAATTATATCGTCACTGTTAATGCAGACTGTTTTTGCTATGTGTTATATAGTTCTTGCTATGTGTTATATAGTAGGTATACGGTTTTACATATTTGCTGCTGATGTAAATATGCATTTAATCTTATCTCTGTCAATTTACTTTCAAATATGCATTTACTGGTCTTCTTTGGTATAATTTTATTTCATACAATTCACTCTATAAATTTACTATAACTTTAAAAAATAATAATAAAAAATAACATGCAACATTAAATTTTTAAAAGTTAAAAAGATAAACATATTGTCAAACAAATGTCAACAACAATAATAACATCTAAAGTATGATGAAACCTTGAACAATCGGTTTAAGTTCAGATAATCTAACTTTCAGAGCAACTCAGATAATCTAACTTTCGAGCAACCCGAAATCTAATTTTCAAAGCAACTCGAAATCTAATTTTTCCTCTATTTTCAACGGCTGCTTCAATAAGTTGTTTCCTTACTGATTTTTCAATTTTACAATACTTTGCAACTTCTTTAAGGAAATTATTCCCGCATTTATTATTATCTGCCAAAATTATCCTTGCGAGCAAACTTTGATCGTTAAAAAGGAAATAGCAATAGTTAAAATCAATAAAAATTTCACATGTGAAAAATTAAATAATAATTAAAAAAGTGAAAATATGATTCAAAAAGCTGTATGAACACTTTTTAATCTTATAAAAAATAAAAATATCATTCAATCATTGTTTATTACGTATGAACTGACTAACCTGAGCATGTAATAAAAATATCATTCAATCATTTTTTATTACGTATGAACTGACAAACCTGAGCATGTGAAGTTGCTTGGTCTGTTCCTTACTTTCTTTAAAAAGACCGTATTCCCATTTACTCTCAGTTTCTCCGAAATACATATTCATATGCGACATCAAAAAAACTCCATCATCAAAAAAATTATCCACAGTTCTCCATTTCATTTTAAGTCTTTCAGCAGTAACTTTTTGAAATGAAAATCCAATATTTGGTGTATTGTATATGTTGTGAAATTTTTCAAACATCTTTATCTGCAAAATAAAAAATAATTAAAAAACATAAATTTTTAAAAAATATAAAAAAAAAATTATACATATTTAAATTTTTTCTCACCAAAAGTTCTGGAACTGAACAATATCTGCTCTCATTTTCTTCATCCACCATTGAATTGTCGATAATTACAACTTTTCGTTTCTTTATATCAAAGCAAATAAAAAAGAAGTGGTCTACACAGCATATAGGAAAGAATATCTGATTCAAAATATATATATATATATATATATATATTAATTAAAAATTCATATAATATTAGAAAATGCATATTTAATAAAAACTAATAGAAAATTAAAGAGCCATACCAAATTGAAATTTTCAGCTGCTAAAGTCCTTTTTATTTGGTAATCAGTCCTAAGAACAGCATCTTCGAAAAACTGATACTTCTGATAATATGATGTAGAAATATCAACTATTCCCTTTGTCTGAATAACAAATTAAAGATAATACTCAATAATTGCATTTTAAAGATAACACAGAAGTACAATATTCTGATAATTAGTTTTTTACAAAAAAAAAAATCATTGTTATTTGATTTCCTTCACAAGTGAAAGAAAAATAAACACTTAAATCAACAATGAAAAATATTGATTTACGCAACTCATAACTATATAATTTTTTTCACAAGTGAAAATATTGATTCTAAACTTCAATAATCACCTATAAATCAACAATAAATAACAAATTAATCAAAACTGAGGTACAAATATTCTCATAAAGTATGATTTACACAACTAACTCATTCTTAGATGATTTTCTTCACAAGTGAAAATATTGTTTCTAAAATTAAAAAATCACCTCTAAATCAACACTGAATAACAAATAATCAAAACTGAGGTACAAATATTCTCATAATCTATGATTTACACAACTCACTCTTTCCTATATTATTTTCTTCACAAGTGAAAATATTTATTCTCATAATCTATGATTTAGGCAAGTTACTCATTCCTATATTATTTTCTTCACAAGTAAAAAATATAGAATAACAAGTAATCAAAATTAAAAAACACTTACAACAATTGGTTTGAAAAAGTATCTAGATGGACTTTCGGGGGATTTGTAACGCTCCATTAAGTTCAACACATCCGACCATGCTTCAATAACACCTTCTTCTACTTTCAGTCCAGGAGATAATGACTCTAGTGAAAATCGACGTAACAAAGTCTTGGATGAACTAGAATCATATACCAAATCACTGCAAAAAAAATACATATATCATTTTTTAAAATTTTTAACAAATTTCAAAAGTAAAAAAAGATATAAATTTAAAAATTACACTGGATTAGTCTCATCAGGCGCCATAAAAAGCGTATCAGCCACTCTTTCTTCTAAAACTTTTATTGGAATAATTGGACAAATCTTCCTGATTTTGTATGGTGATCTTGCATGAACAGGAACAACAACATCTCGCCTTGGATTTTGCCTAATAGGTGTTTCATTGATCATTGGCTTTCTATCTTCAATTTCATCTTTATCGAACTCAAATTCAGGACCCAAAGAAAAAGATGGTTTGTCGTCCAAACTTTGTTGTGGATAAGGGGATGAAACAACAAACGGATTTCTAAAACATGATAAAGATTTTACTTTCTTTTCTTCTTCAAAATTATTCTCATCTAGATTAAAAGGTTTTGGAGTCCCAAAAATCCTAATGTCAACGTATTTAGCAAATGTAACCTTCTTTGGACTTTTATCTGGAGAAAAAATAATCTTCTTTTCCACTTCTTTTAAAATATCCGGAACCCCAATTATCTCAGAATCAATCTGAACTTCTTCTGTAGATTGCTTCATCTCATCTTTATGGAACAGTTTATCGACTTCAGTATTTAATGTTTGCAAACAATCAATCCGTTTCGTATCACCCCTTTCTATTAAAGGAACTTGAAACGTTTGAAAACAAATGTTATCATCTTTTTCCAAATCATTGACTATGTTTTCAACTGCTTCTTCATTTTGGTGAGCGCACTCTCCAGTGTTATCATCTCTTTGCACATCATTGACTATGTCTTCAACTGGTTCCTCATTTTGATGACTTGCACTCTACAGCCATAATTCTCTATTTCATTGTTCCAGCCATCATCAAAATTTGTTCCATAATTTCTTAAGTCTTCAATCCAGAGATCATCATCAACTTCAAACCCATCAATATCTTTTCCTTTACCAGATTGATTATCATATTTTACAACACTCCTTGACATATCATCTCCATATAGATAAATATTTCTAATACAAAGGTTGAACTTAGCTTTTATCTTTTTCAACCTTTCATTATCTGGATTTTCATAAAACCATGAGGTAAACTCATATTCCTGATCAGAAACAACTGTTTCAAGCAAATCAACTTTATGATCAAGTTTATCCAATTCTGAGTCCAACTATTTAAAAAATTAAAAAAAATAAAAATATATATAATGAATAATCAAATAAATATTACTAATTAAGATACTACAAATAAAATTAAATTAAATTGTAATAGTTCTTTGCTGGTATAGTACTTATATGGTTTCTGCTGTTAATGCAGACTGGTTCCTACTGTTAATTTTGTTTTACTGATATTAGAAAACATTTTTGTCATTTAATCTAGAAAAATATTAATTCAAATTTAAAGGATATTGAACACCCTTCACATGTGAAGAAAGGATATGTATCTTCGCATGTGAATAAAGGATTTGTATCTTCACATGTGAAGAAAGGATATTGAACACCCTTCACATGTGAAGAAACAATATGTATCTTCACATGTGAAGAAATTTGCATATTTATCGATTTGTGTAGCATTAGTTTCTACATTGATGATAAAATACCAAAAAAAAAAAATTCATTATGATCAACTCATGTTTATAGGTGTTCTTAACATCAATGTATGCTATTACAATTTTATTTGTTCAATTATAAATAATACCTTTGTTTTTGTAGAATCGCTGTCATTGAAATCATCTTGATTTATATCAAGAATCCCAAATCCACCATTTTGAATTTCAAACGTTTGTCTCTTTTTAATCATATCAGTACTCCAAATTTTGATTGCTGGAATTTCATGAGGTACATGTACGGAATGACATTTTGTTGAATGCACATAAATAAGCTGCAAAAATAGAACAAGAATAATTACTTTTCAAAAAAAATAACAAAAAAATAAAAAAAATAATAAAAAAAGAAAAAGAAAAATCACATGTGAAAAATTGATATAAAGTATAAAATAGATTCTATTTATATTTTTCACATGTGAAAAATTTAATATAAAATATAAAATAAAATCTAATAAGATAATAATCACTATTCAGACAACACTGATTATTATTATATATGAAAAAATTATAAGAAAAAATTATAATGTATTGATATGAACGCTTACAGTAAGTGCTGTCAGAGGTCCAGAATAGTAGATCTTAGGATCATCCCTCACCCAAGCTTCTTTGCTGACCTTCAAGCAATCCAAAACATATTTGCACCAATCAATACATTCGAGTCTTGTATCTTCATGTATATAATTCAAAATTTGTTGAGGTCTGCACTGCCCACCCATTCCTCCTAATCCAAAAAAATTTGAGAATAAAACCAACATGTTCAAACGGAATAAAATTCCTTCAACTTTAGACGTTTCAACCACTTCAGCAACCTTCTTAGGTGTTGGATTCCTAACGGAAAATTGCCTAAACCATCTTTCACTTAAATCTCCTCCCCTTTCCTTAGGTAAGTCATGAATATCTATACCTCCAACAGGTACACCCAAAACAGCGTGAATTAAGTCTGGTGTTATTAGTATATCATTATTCTTAAGTTTAAGCTTCATCTCGCTAGGAATAAAGTTGTCAACAACAAAATGACATATTTTAACTGGGATTTCTTCAATCGCCATTTCATAAAGTGATCCAAAACCCATATCTATCAAATCTTTTCTTTGAGATAACGTAAGTTTCTTCATCAAATTGTACAAAACTTTTGGAGAACCCCTAGTTCTAATAGACAACCATTCATCTTCATCCAAACAATTTTCTTCACCACAAACTTTACTCTTGTAAAACCTGAAAATCTAAAACATAGATAAAGACTAAAATACCCTTGAAATCGAAAATTATAAAATACGTAAAATACGTTTATAATCATTTAACGAAATTAAAACCTAACTTACGAACAAGTAAAACTAAATGAATGTGTGTACGTGATCGATTTTGGTACGACGAAAGATTCAAACGTTTTGCTAATATGTTGGGCCTCGTTTTCGTTAACGGTGAACCACTTGGGCCGAGTATTTTGTCTCGTTTGGATCAAGGGAGCCGAGAGCCAAGAAGGCCATTTGGGCCGTGGGTTTTGTTTGCTCGGTTGGACCAAGCCGAAACCCCAATCCCTCACTCAAAGCCCTAAAACAAAAATGATACCACCTATAAATACAATCACTTATCATGAAATTGAAACCCTAGTTTTGTTGCCTCTCTCTTTTCTTTTCTTCCCATTCGGCCGAACCCTAGTCTTGTGGTGTCGAGACTTTTGCTTCAACAAAGCTAAGGTATAACAATGTTTATTCGTCTTCTTTCGTTACACCTTAAGTTAATATGTTGTGATATGTTTTGTTTAGTCGAGTTTTGTATTTTCTTTTGTGGCGAAGCCGAAATGTGTGAAACCAAACAAAGACAAACCGTAATGACTTGAACCTCATAATTATTAAAGAACATGTTATGTAATACGTATTATTAAATCGGATCATAGATATATGTTGAGCCATAGAACCGAACCATATGTATATAAAAACCGAACCATGTATATGTTTCGGCTAAGATAAAAACATGACAACTTGAATATGTAAAAGTACGTGAGGTGAGCTAGAGTTTACGTAAAACCTATTAGCTGAACCCTCTACATGTAAACCGAACCATATAAAAGTTTTGAACAAGTATTAAACGAGTAAAGATCATGTAAACCTAAACCCTAGTTTGAAGTATGAACCGAATAATGCAAGCCGAACCATAAATGGTTTGTGAACCGTGTCTCATATGCGTGCGTTTTATAAGTCAAGTGAGTTTGTGGATATGTAAACGTAGTACGTGGTCGTATCTAGTCTAAACTATTGTGCATGTGTGTGTAGATGTGTAATTAATCCGAGTAATAAGTAACTTGTGTGTCACATAAAATCATAACGTGCATGGGAATAAAAGTTGAAGTATAACATGTATATAAGTAACGTATGGTTAAGACATGAAGGTGTTAGGTTAAGTAGCGAGTCATTAAAAGACGTAACATGAAAAGTAAATGCATATTAATGTGATATTAAGAGAAGGAGAAAACCCTAGAACATAATGAGAGTCGATTAGGGTTTGAAGCTAAGAGTGTTAATTCGTTATTTCATGTGTGAGTTATGACGTTTAAACTATTTTCACATTTAACCCTAAACATTAATAAATGACATAATGAACCCTAATCTACGATATTAATTATAAAACACTTAAGTCTCATTTAATCATAAAACCCTAAAGTATGAAGATCACTGAATACACTAAGTATAAACACCAAATGTTAAAAGATCATTTCGACGATTATGGAATCATAAATAACATGGACGACCGTTAATGTGTATAGGTTCTGAGAAGAAGGAGTAATCCTTAGCTTTCCGTATTTCTTCTTTTCGATCATTTGCTTTGGAATAAGGTACAGATATTCTGACCTTTTCAGTAAAGGTTCCTTATAACGTTTTCTTTTCGATAGCTTTTCTATTTTACTTATTAGGGTTTCCTAAGCCTTTGCTATGAACCCCATTCCGTTTTGTTTGTATGTTGCTTATCTGAACTCGATTTCGAATTATGAAACATCTGATTTTGAACTATATGATATGAAAACTCTGATTTTGAAAATATGAATAACCTTCTGATAAAATATGATCTGTGTCAGTTATGACATTCTGATTTGACCTAAGATAGTTTGACACACGAGCCAAATATTTCACTAGTCATGGGGGTTCCATGTCCGTATCAGTGATGCACCTCTGAGATGACTCTAGGGCAGTGAGAGTGATGTTCTCGCCACGTTCCGGATGGTGGAGCATATTTTGTATATGTAGGAAGGGGCGTATGGATGCATCCTAGATCATTATCATTATACATTATATGTTATCTGTTATCTGATGATTGATGCTGCGTGCATGCACGTCCTTCATAACTCTGGTAGGTCTCCCTACAAATGTTGCCTTACGAGAAATGTTGCCTTATGAGAATATGATTATGATCTGATATTTGTTTCTGGGCTCGTGGTAGTTAACTATAAACTTTATTTGAAAATTCTGATTTATACTTTGAAAATGATTATGATTTTGCTATCTTTCGTTCACTATATTCCGTATTCGATATTGTTTAGTATTCGCTTTGCTTTCATATCTTCATTCCTTTGGGCTTTTGAAGCTCAGCCGCATTTCTTTTCTTCCGCGGCAGGTATCTAAGCATTGGAAGCTGGGTTTTGCTTTGGGATGAGTGCATGAGTGGACTTACCTTAGAGATTTTAGCTTTGATCTTATGATGCCATTTAAGACTTTATTATTTCAGATATTTTGTTGGAGTTTATTTTCCGCTGGGACCTATGTATTGAAGTCATGTTGACTTGAATTATTCCGCATTTATGTTAAGACTTCTTTTGGATATTTATGTTTGCTTTGATATGACACCATTATTTGTGATTCCTTTACCCTTGTCGGGTCGGGGCGTTACA
The DNA here is from genome assembly GCA_910596185.1 of Chrysanthemum makinoi. Classification (NCBI taxonomy): domain Eukaryota; kingdom Viridiplantae; phylum Streptophyta; class Magnoliopsida; order Asterales; family Asteraceae; genus Chrysanthemum; species Chrysanthemum makinoi. The sequence continues at coordinate 277,341,497 of OU343224.1, forward strand.
ATTTATGGCATCAGAGCCCAGGTTTACGACTTGTAGTCGGGACTGTGACATAAGAACCCTAGGTTTTGAGACCCTTAGAGCTTAGGCTTTGACCTGTGAGGATTGGGTAGACTTTAGGTTTCCTTCTGCGACTTCCATTTCAGTATCTCACCTTTGTTCATTTTGCTAATCATTTGAATATCGTTTAGATGGTTCGAACTCATTACTAACGGTAGCGCTGATGGAGACGGTGATATTCACGGCTTGGATGCCGGTTGCAATGCGCTCAACACTCTTTTCCCTGGTCTTACTACACGAGGTGATGACACGTGATCAACAACATTCGTAATCAGACTGGTGCTTCGGGTAGTGGTGGAGGAAATCAACCCGTCGACATTCATACTTGGCTCGAGCGTTTCGGTAAGCTCAAGCCTTTTTCTTTTAGCACCTGCTAGCTACTCCCCGAGGCGAGGACTGGATCACTCATATTGAGAAAATTTGTTTGAAGTATCTTGGGTTGTGGAGATGAATTTAAGACTCGTTTGGCTGCATTTAAATTGGAGGGTGATGCTTTGAACGGTGGAAGGCACTCAAACAGAGCACGAGGAGGAGATGCTTTTGTTATTACTTGTACTTGGGCTGAGTTTCGGACTATCTTCTATAACCGTTACTTCCCTGATGCTGAACAGCAAAGGTATGAGAGGGATTATCAAGGAATCTACCAGTTTGATCATGAGAACTCCAATGAGTACATGGGTAGGTTTATGAGGGTGGTAAGTTTTGTGGGAACGAATGTTGGAGATGGTAGGCGTCAGGCTAAGCACTTCAAGTGGGGATTGAAGAAGTGGGTGTTGGACCGATTTTGCTTAACACTAAGTATGAGGATGTGTCGACCGCAATGACGCAGCTTTCGTAACATTGAGATCTTTCATGAGGGTTCAGGTTCCAACAAGCGTAATCGCGATGGTGATCGGATTCAAGGTAGGACTCAAAGTAATGATTATAAAGGAAATTCCGCAGGAGTTATGATTCGAGGGTCAAGTGGATAGGAGTTATGATCGGGGTGGGTCAGGAAGGAATGTGGACTCTGGCCCTAAGGAGGAGTCAGGATAGCAGAGGGCTGGTAAGAATGGAAATGATCGGCAGAATCAAGGTAACAATAACCAGCGTTACAACAAGGATCAGTCGGCTCGAGGATCAAATCAGGGGTCGTGCTTCAGGATCTTCACGTGGTCAGAAAGGGCTGAAGTTTTGCCTCCCCACCTATCTGTACTACTTGTGGAAAGGCTCATCCGGGACCGTGTTTCAAGGCCACCGGTGGATGTTTCTCTTGTGGTTCCACTACTCACAAGATCAAGGATTGCCCTAAGAAGAACCGGTGATTCCTGGAAACTACATCAAGCCGCCATCTACTATGGGACGTGTTTATGCTACTACTCGGAATCAGGCGGAGCGACTTCAAGGTACCATTACGGGCACTCTTTTCATTGATGATTATTCTGTCTTCGTTTTATTTGATACCGGTGCTACACACTCCATTATATCAGTCACATTTGCTAAGAAACTTAATATGACTCCCAAACCATTAGCGAATCACTTATCGATTTCTACGCCTATGAAAAACCACATGATCATTGATCATAAATACGTTAAGTGCCCTCTTCGTTTTGATGATCGTATTCGCTTTGCAAATCTGTATCCTCTCGATATGGTCGACTTTGATATCATTCTAGGCATGGATTGGTTGGCTTATCATAGAGCTTCCATTGACTGCTATGCTAGAACTGTGATCTTTGGAGACATAAAACATCCTGAATTTGTTTATTATGGTTCTCAACCTCTCAAATCTGTTAAGTTTATTTCTGCTATGAAGGCACGGACCATGCTTGCTCATGGGTGCCAAGGTTTTCTGGCGTCTGTTAAGGACACATCTTTGGAGAGTCCTAACATTGAAAACCTTTCTATTGTTTGTGAATTCACCGACGTTTTTCCCGATGAACTCCCTGGTCTTCCCCACCTAGAGAAGTTGAGTTTAGCATTGAGTTAATTCAGTCTTTGCCAACCGATTTGGAAGGCTCTGTATCGCATGGCACCTGTAGAACTGAAGGAGTTGAAGGAGCAGCTGCAAGAGATGATAGAAAATGGATTCATTCGACCCAGTGTTTCTCCATGGGGTGCACCTGTCTTGTTTGTGAAGAAGAAGGATGGAAGTATGCGTCTATGTATCGACTACCGTGAACTCAACCGTATTACTATTAAAAACCGTTATCCTCTTCCGCGTATAGATGATTTGTTTGATCAACTGCAAGGAGCGAAGTTCTTTTCTAAGATTGATCTAAGATCTGGTTATCATCACTACGCTGTGAGGGAGCAAGATGTTCCTAAGACCGCATTTCGTACGGATATGGTCATTATGAATTTCGTTATGCCTTTCGGTTTGACAAATCGCTTTCGTGTTTATGGACCTAATGAATCGTGTTTTCCATGAGTTCCTCGATAAGTTCGTTATCGTTTTCATTGACGACATTTTGGTTTACTCCAAGTCTGAAGAAGAGCATGAACAAAATCTCCGGATAGTTTTGGAGATTCGAGGAAGAAGAAGAAGTTATGTACGCCAAATTTTCGAAGTGTGAGTTTTGGTTAAAAATAAGTCGCTCCTTGGTCATATTGTATCTGCTGATGGTATCACCATGGATCCGTCTAAGGTTGAGGCTATCACTAAGTGGCCAAGACCTACGGCAGTGACTGAGGTTAGGAGTTTTCTAGGACTTGCTGGTTACTACCGACGTTTTGTAGAAGGTTTCTCTCGATTAGCTTTGCCCCTAACCCAACTGATGAGAAAAGGAGAAAAGTTCGTATGGACGGATGAACGAGAAGAGAGTTTTGAGGAGTTGAAACGGAGATTGGTGTCCGCTCCTATTTTGACTCTTCCATCTGGTTCTGGAGGATTTCAAATTTATAGTGATGCATCTAAGAAAGGATTAGGCTGTGTTTTGATGCAACATGGAAAGGTAATAGCTTATGCTTCAAGGCAACTAAAACCTTATGAGGAGAATTACCCAACTCATGACCTTGAGTTAGCTGCAGTTGGTGTTCGCTAGCGTTGAAGATCTGGAGGCATTACTTGTATGGAGAGACGTGTGATATATTCACCGACCATAAGAGTCTCAAGTATATTTTCACTTTCGAAAAGAACTTAACATGAGACAAAGAAGATGGTTAGAACTCCTTAAGGATTACGACACCAACATTCAGTTACCATCGGGTAAGGCTAATGTAGTTGCTGACGCACTTAGTCGGAAATCAGGCATTCTTGCAAGTATTGAGATTGAACCTAGGATTCTTCGTGATCTTAGAGCGTTTGGATGTTGAGCTATGCGTACGAGGTTTTGATGGATACTGGGCTAGTATGAAGGTGGAGTCAAATCTTATACTGCAAATTAAGGAAGCTCAGAAAGATGACGGCGAATTGTGGGCCGTCACAAAGCATAAAATGTAGAAGAAGGTAAGCAGACGGAGTTTAAGGTTGATAATGACGGAATTGTATGGTATGAAGATAGGCTCTGTGTTCCCAATGATTCGGTACTTCACGAGAAAGTTATGACTGAAGCTCATAGTTCTCCTTTCACTATCCATCCCGGTTCTACCAAGATGTATAGGGATTTGAAACAGTATTTCCGGTGGAATGGCATGGAGCAAGATGTGGCGACGTTTGTGTCGAAGTGTATGATTTGTCAGCAGGTTAAGATTGAACATCAAAGGGCTAGTGGACTGTTGCAACCATTGGATATTCCGACATGGAAGTGGGATAAGATATCTATGGATTTTGTAACTGGACTACCTCTTACCGGAAGAAGCATGATGCGATTTGGGTAGTTGTTGATCGACTAACCAAATCTGCTCATTTCTTACCAATTAGGAAGGATTATGGTATTGGTAGATTGGCGGAAAATTTTCAGCAAGAGATAGTTAGACTTCATGGTACTCCGGCATCTATTGTGTCCAAACAGAGATCCGCGTTTTACTTCCCGTGTCTGGAAAGGTTTGCAAAAAGCTTGGGGTACTCGACTTAATTTGATCTGACATTTCATCCTCAAACAGATGGTCAGTTAGAGAGGACTATTCAGACCTTAGAGGACATGCTAAGGGCTTGTGCTTTAGAATGGACTGGCAGCTGGGATGAATATTTGTGTTTAGTAGAGTTTGCATACAACAACAGTTGGCATGCTAGCATTAAGGCAGCACCGTTTGAACTTCTTTATGGAAGGAAATGTAGAGCACCTACTTGTTGGGATGAAGTAGGTGAACGCTTAATTGAAGGTCCGGAAATGATTAAGATCACTAATGAGAAAGTAGCTGTTGCTAGAGAAAGGTTGAAGGAGGCTAGGTCTCGTCAGAAAAGTTATGCCGACAAGCATCGTCGTGATTTAGAGTTTCGGGTTGGAGATCGTGTATTTTTGAAAGTTTCGCCGTTTAGAGGTGTGAAACGTTTTGGAATCAAGGGCAAGCTCAGTCCTCGATTCATCGGTCCGTTTGAAATTCTGGAGCGTATAGGAGAAGTTTCGTATCGATTAGCACTTCCGCCTCAGTTATCGCATGTTCATGATGTTTTCCATGTATCTCTTCTAAGGGGATACAATTATCATCCGTTACACGTTGCTTCTTATCCGTTTGATCAAATTCAATCCGATATGTCTTATTCTGAAGAACCGGAAGCTATTTTAGAAAGACAAGAAAGAGTCATGAGAAACAAAGTCATTCCGTTCGTTAAGATTGTTTGGAAAAATCACCCGGAGCGTGAGGCTACTTGGGAAACCGAGAGTCGATGCGAGCTAGTTATCCTCATTTCTTTGAATAGTTTGGTATGTTCTCATTTCGTTTTCGTTTCGTTTCATTCAATTTTCGAGGACGGAAATTCTTCTTTTAGAGGGGAAGAATTGTAAAACCTGAAAATCTAAAACATAGATAAAGACTAAAATACCCTTGAAATCGAAAATTATAAAATACGTAAAATACGTTTATAATCATTTAACGAAATTAAAACCTAACTACGAACAAGTAAACTAAATGAATGTGTGTACGTGATCGATTTTGGTACGACGAAAGATTTAAACGTTTCGCTAATATGTTGGGCCTCGTTTTCGTTAACGGTGAACCACTTGGGCCGAGTATTTTGTCTCGTTTGGATCAAGGGAGCCGAGAGCCAAGAAGGCCATTTGGGCCGTGGTTTTGTGTGCTCGGTTGGACCAAGCCGAAACCCAAAGCCCCTCCTCAAAGCCCTAAAACAAAAATGATACCACCTATAAATACAATCACTTATCATGAAATTGAAACCCTAGTTTTGTTGCCTCTCTTTTCTTTTCTTCCCATTCGGCCGAACCCTAGTCTTGTGGTGTCGATACTTTTGCTTCAACAAAGCTAAGGTATAACAATGTTTATTCGTCTTCTTTCGTTACACCTTACGTTAATATGTTGTGATATGTTTTGTTTAGTCGAGTTTTGTATTTTCTTTTGTGGCCGAGCCGTGTGAAACCAAACAAAGACAAACCGTAATGACTTGAACCTCATAATTATTAAAGAACATGTTATGTAATACGTATTATTAAATCGGATCATAGATATATGTTGAGCCATAGAACCGAAACATATGTATATAAGAACCGAACCATGTATATGTTTCGGCTAAGATAAAAACATGACAACTTGAATATGTAAAGTACGTAGGTGAGCTAGAGTTTGCGTAAAACCTATTAGTTGAACCCTCTACATGTAAACCGAACCATATAAAAGTTTTGAACAAGTATTAAACAAGTAAAGATCATGTAAACCTAAACCCTAGTTTGAAGTATGAACCGAATAATGCAAGCCGAACCATAAATGGTTTGTGAACCGTGTCTCATATGCGTGCGTTTTATAAGTCAAGTGAGTTTGCGGATATGTAAACGTAGTACGTGGTCGTATCTAGTCTAAACTATTGTGCATGTGTGTGTAGATGTGTAATTAATCCGAGTAATAAGTAACTTGTGTGTCACATAAAATCATAAACGTGCATGGGAATAAAAGTTGAAGTATAACATGTATATAAGTAACGTATGGTTAAGACATGAAGGTGTTAGGTTAAGTAGCGAGTCATAAAAAGACGTAACATGAAAAGTAAATGCATATTAATGTGATATTAAGAGAAGGAGAAAACCCTAGAACATAATGAGAGTCGATTAGGGTTTGAAGCTAAGAGTGTTAATTAGTTATTTCATGTGTGAGTTATGACGCTTAAACTATTTTCAATTTAACCCTAAACTTTAATAAATGACATAATGAACCCTAATCTACGATATTAATTATAAAACACTTAAGTCTCATTTAATCATAAAACCTTAAAGTATGAAGATCATCAATACACTAAGTATAAACACCAAATGTTAAAAGATCATTTCGACGATTATGGAATCATAAATAACATAGACGACCGTTAACGTGTATAGGTTCTGAGAAGAAGGAGTAATCCTTTGCTTTCCGTATTTCTGCTTTTCGATCATTTGCTTTGGAATAAGGTACAAATATTCTGACCTTTTCAGTAAAGGTTCCTTATAACGTTTTCTTTTCGATAGCTTTTCTATTTTACTTATTAGGGTTTCCTAAGCCTTTGCTATGAACCCCATTCCGTTTTGTTTGAGCCGTACATTTGCTTATCTCAACTCGATTTCGAATTATGAAACATCCGATTTTGAACTATATGATATGAAAACTCCGATTTTGAAAATATGAATAACCTTCTGATAAAATATGATCTGTGTCAGTTATGACATTCTGATTTGACCTAAGATAGTTTGACACACGAGCCAAATATTTCACTAGTCATGGGGGTTTCATGTCCCGATCGTGATGCACCTCTGATATGACTCTAGGGCAAGTAGAGTGATGTTCGCCACGTTCCTCACGGATGGTGGAGCATATTTTGTATATGTAGGAAGGGGCTTATGGATGCATCCTAGATCTGTTATCTGTTATCTGTTATATGTTATCTGTTATCTGATGATTGATGCTTCGTGCATGCACGTCCTTCATAACTCTGGTAGGTCTCCCCTACAAATTGTTGCCTTACGAGAAATGTTGCCTTATGAGAATATGATTATGATCTGATATTTTTTTCTGGGCTCGTGGTAGTTAACTATAAACTTTATTTGAAAATTCTGATTTATACTTTGAAAATGATTATGATTTTGCTATCTTTCGTTCACTATATTCCGTATTCGATATTGTTTAGTATTCGCTTTGCTTTCATATCTGTTCACTGGGCTTTTGAAGCTCAGCCGCATTTCTTTTCTTCCGCGGCAGGTATCTAAGCATTGGAAGCTAGGTTTTGCTTTGGAATGAGTGCATGAGTGGACTTACCTTAGAGATTTTAGCTTTGATCTTATGATGCCATTTAAGAATTTATTATTTCAGATATTTTGTTGGAGTTTATTTTCCGCTGGGACCTATGTATTGAAGTCAGGTTGACTTGAATTATTCCGCATTTATGTTAAGACTTCTTTTGGATATTTATGTTTGCTTTGATATGACACCATTATTTGTGATTCCTTTACCCTTGTCGGGTAGGGGCGTTACAACTCTTCTTCTTAATGTTTTCTGATTTGCCATCATCAACCTTGTTAACTTCAACTTGCAGCTCAATCTGCTCAAGAAGATCTTCATCACGAGCTTTGTACTTTTTTGATACATTCTTCCTCCTCTTTCTCCTTTTAGATTTATCATTTTTTTTATCATCTTCATCTTCCTCCTCTGGATTACAAGAAATTCTCCTATATGAAACAATCCTAGCATCTTTTAATTTCTCATTACTAAACAGATCTTCTAAATCAAATGCTTGGAGTAGTTTTCTTCCAGAGCCCACTAAATCAGAGTTGTTTTTCTTCTTTTTCCGTAATCTTCTGAACTTGAAAATAGTTTTCTGCTTGCTTTAGAATTAGATGTTTTAGTGCTTCCCTTTCTTCTAATACTTCTTCGGAAAATCAAATCCTTAGCTGATAGATAAACAAAATTCAACAGTTTAGTCTCTATTATAATAAATAATTCATAAAAATGTACAAATAGTTTTTTTTCACATGTGAAAATTTTTAAATGGAACTTTTCTAGAAATTTTAACGATTATTTAATCAACTAATATACAACAAATAGTAATAAAAATACATGAAATAGATCATCGGAAAATCAAATCCTTAGCTGATAGATAAACAAAATTCAACAGTTTAGTCTCTAGTATAATAAATGATTCATAAAAATGTACAAATAATTTTTTTTCACATGTGAAAATTTTTAAATGGAAGTTTTCTAAACATATAAACGATTATTTAATCAACTAATATACAACAAATAGTAATAAATATACATGAAATACGTAGTTAACATAATCTCATCATCTATAATTTACATAACTAAGTCATTCCTAGATTATTCTCTTCACAAGTGAAATATTGTTTCTAAACTTCAATAATAGACTGTATATAAACTATCAGTAAAACACGTAAGTCGAGTCCAAGTCTCCAAACTACACACACTACTTCGGAAAATCAAATCCTTAGCTGATAGATAAACAAAATTCAATAGTTTAGTCTCTAGTATAATAAATGATTTTTTCACATGAAAATTTTTAAATGGAAGTACAAATAATTTTTTCATGCATGTGGACTATTGTATAAAATTTCAAACCTTAAATGGTAAAAGTTTTCAACTAAAATACAACAAATAGTAATAAATATACATGAAATACGTAGTTAACATAATCTCATCATCTATAATTTACATAACTAAGTCATTCCTAGATTATTCTCTTCACAAGTGAAAATATTGTTTCTAAACTTCAATAATAGACTGTATATAAACTATCAGCAGAAACACAGAAGTCAGAGTCCAAGTCTCCAAACTACACACACTACTTCGGAAAATCAAATCCTTAGCTGATAGATAAACAAAATTCAACAGTTTATTCTCTAGTATAATAAATGATTCATAAAAATGTACAAATAATTTTTTTTTCACATGTGAAAATTTTTAAATGGAAGTTTTCTAAACATATAAACGATTATTTAATCAACTAATATACAACAAATAGTAATAAATATACATGATTCTCTTCACAAGTTAAAATATTGTTTCTAAACTTCAATAATAGACTCTATATAAACTATCAGCAGAAACACAGTAGTCAGAGTCCAAGTCTTCAAATAATTGCTAGATATAGACATCCGCTAAAGGCATACGTCAAATAATGTTGCCAAAAAAGCAAACACAGTTACTATATTAAACAATTTTAAAATATCATAATGTCATCAAAAAAGCAATAAAGCTAGTTAACGCCAAATCAACTTCATAAATCCTAAATCTAGTGCAAACTTGTCGACAGATCAACTAAAAACTATACTTCTCTAAATTTGCGTCCATATCATAACTATCGTCAATTTATATATTCATAGAAACCTAAACCAGCACCAAATCAACAGAAAATGTTAATCTAACATAAAATCTAACATAATTCCATCATATTCAATAAAATCATTCTAATAGTACTAATATCTAAATTTTAACAAGACAAATTACAATCACACAACTCATATCTAACATATACAAACATAATTAGCTAAAAAATAAATATATACGAACACAAATTACAATCACACAACTCAACAAAAACTAATTCAGTCAGATCTAAAAATAAAATTTCTCATTAAATAAAAAAAATAATTAAGTAATATACAACAAATAATAATAAAATACATGAAATAAGTAGTTAAATGTTTATACATAAACAGGTAAAAAATAATAAAGTAATAAATATTATAAAAAAACCTTTAACACTTTTAGGTTTCATCTTCTTCCAGAGATTATAAACGTCTGTTGAATTTCTCTTCGAGCATACAAACTGATTTAGGAAAACAAAAATATATTAATTGTTAATCTTATATATAAACTGATTTTAATAAGAAATTGATATATTTATTATCATAACAATATAACATACCTATGATAGATTTAGCGTTTGCGAGTTTGATAGGTGGTTATTTTGAAATATAAAATCTGGAATAAAATAAGAGAGAGAGAGTGTGTAGAAGATATTTATCTAAATCCTAATTCATCTGAATAAAATAAGAGAGAGAGAGAGTTTGAAAGGTGGTTATTGTGAAATATAAAATCTGGAATAAAATAAGAGAGAGAGTGTGTGTAGAAGATATTTATCTAAATCCTAATTCAACGACAATACACTTTGTCGTTTTGGGCCATGGGCTCATTTAGGACTGGAAATAAAGATATAAAATTATTCGTCCAACAAAACTAAAGCCCAGAGTATTTTTGAATGTTATACACGGTTGAAATGACAATGATCCGAAAAAATCGAGTATCAATAAAGTCATATTTTAGGACCCGAGAACCGAACTGAAGATCATGTTTTGTTTCCATTTCAATTCTGAAGTCCGATATAAGTATTAAAATTTTACTTGATAGGAACAACAAATTTTTAAAAACTGCCAAAATTCAATATTCTATATATGTTTGCACAAAATCAAACTAATTTGACTGATAGGTAAAAACTTAATTTGGTGTTTAAAACATATGGGTAAAAACTTGACTGATAGATAAACATATAATATGGTGTTTACTCTTCATTTTCAAAAAATAGAATTCCAGTTTCTAGCTTTGTGGTTGTAAGTGGTGAATTACTTTCAGTGTTATTTGATGAATAGGGAAATGACTTCAACGCCGTTTTCAGTCAGTCCTGGACCTTTTTAAGATCCTGAGTTTCGCCCTTATTTGGTGGAGTTTGAAATAGTTGTTTTCGTGTCTCTTTTAATAGATTGTAAAATGTCTGTTGGTAGTATACTAGTATATCATGAAAATGTTTAATAGATTGTAAAATGTGAACCTGATTGCTACTGTATCGCAACCTGATTGCTACAAACCATTTTACATTAGTTTTTATAGGGTATTTGAAGATATCAAAAACATATGCCGTACTATAGTAATAAAACACCTAACCATTAAGAATTATAGTTCCTTCATCCTAACCATCAACATCACATAATTAAACATAAAAGGTTCACCTAAAACATACACCAGAACATACTACATAGAATACCACATGATGTTCTAAAAACTTCGGTTATCCATATCATGCTTACAAACATGGAATATGGGGACCTGAAATTGCCTTCCTTCTTCATGATCAGGAATGATTTGAACAATCTTCATCTAATAAACATAAAAAACAAAAAATATTTAATAATTTAACTAAATATTTTAATATATATTTACTTGAAAAGTTTAACTTTTAGAATATTTTCTCATGTAAAAAAATAAAATATTTTAAAGTATTTGAACATTTTCACTTATGAAAAGTTCAATATTGATCAAATATTTTCTCATATAATTGGTGTAAAATAAACATAGAATGGTAGAAGCTAACCTGATGAAATTAAAATAACCTCCTTATCATCATTGACGTCCTTATCATCATCAGTTATTTCAACTGTTTAATTAAAGTATTAGTTAATTCACCTTTTCTCATTATAAATGCTTAAGAATAAAAAAAATGTATATTAATTTACCTGTTTCTTCTACATTATTACAATATCGAAAACCTGGAAGAGTGTATTCACTGACTGAAAAAATCAAACATTTTTGGGAAATTTAATAGAATGATAATAGTGGCCTTACATCAGATAATATAATAATCTATCGATTTGAAATATTTTCTAACCTTTACGGAAGTGCTGTTTAGAAGCTTCAGCATACTTTGAAACATCACACTCAATTGTTTCCCATTTGTTTAAATAAAAAAAAGATGAGCTCCTTGCCATTTGTCTTTCAGGTTTAACTATAAAAATAAATACAACTTCAGAAGAATAATATAAAAAAAAGATATTAACTAAAGTAAAGATAACATACCATAATCACTGGATTCAATGGCTTTAGAAGTAGCATCTACAATAACAAGAATATATAATGTCAATTACATTTTTTTTATTAAAATATAAATATTATTCAACATACAAAGATTTGGAATGACTTTTTAACATGTGAAAAAAAAGTATTTAAAAATCAAAACTTAAGTATCTTTAATTTTTCAAACTAACTAAAGAACTATATATTAAACTACAAATTATGTTCTGAAAAAAAAAAAAAAAAAAAAAAAATCTAATAAATAGATTTGATAAAAGGCAAGTCCAATAATCCAATATTTAAATACAAAATATTATAATGTATTTAGAATACTAAATAAAACGTTTCAAAAAAACACAATACTAGCATTTCAAATTTGTATTTTACCCTTACATCTCCTTGCCATTTTTCTCTTACACCTCCTTGCCATTTGTCTCTCAGGTTTAACTATAAAAACAAATACAACTTTAGAAGAATAATATAAAAAAAATATATAAAGTAAAGTAAATATTATTTTTTAGAAGTAGCATCTACAATAACAAAGAATATATAGTGTTAATTATATTGTTTTTTGATTAAAATATAAATATTATTTTATCATACAAAGATTTGCAATGGATTTTTTACATGTGAAAAAAATATTTACACTAAAAAACGAAGTATCATCAAGTTTTTAAAATTAACTAAAGATGTACATATTAAACAACAAATTCAGTAATACCCCTATCTCCATCAACATAAACATTAGAGCTATCATCATAGTTCAAAGCCACATTAAAATCCCCAAGGAGATCCCAACGAGAGTTACCAACCAGCTTCTTGTGCTCACATAAATTCTTCCATAACATTCTTCTACCCATCACACTATTCTCAACATACACATAAGATATAAAAAACTTCCTGCTATCATGAATAAAAGTAGCTTCAAAGTGCATAACCTGATCAATTTGGGAAATCAAGGTAGCCCTAATAGCATCAGAGTCCCATCCAACTACAATCCTACACCCTTTATTACTATCACTAGAATTAGAAATCCAATTCCACCCAACAAAAAGTTTGTTACAAATAGGATTAACAAACTTCTTCCTCAACTGAGTCTCTAAAACAGCACACATACATAAATTTTCACTCCTAGTCAATGCCTTTATCTCATCTTGCTTAAGGGTAGAATTCATCCCCTTGACATTCAAAGCAGCAAGCTTAACTAACATTTAAAATTAGAAAGGTGTGATGCAATACCTCCTTGCATATCAGCAATAGATTCATCATGGACATTAGCAACTTCATCCTGAGACAAGAAATGGGCACTACCACCCACATCTTCAAACAAACCTTTTGAAGCCATTAACAACCAAATTTTATCTAAACGATCACCTGATAATAATAAAACAAAGAATTAAAATATTAATGATAGATGTAATATAATAAACAAACAAAGTATAGTCTAAATAAATAAATAACAATAAATAATTAATAAATGATAGAGGCGACTTTACCGTTGAAAATGAAAATGAAAATGAAGAAGAAACAAACTAGGGTTTCAAAGATATGTTATAATGCCAGTATATTTAAAATATTTTTACGGGCTGGGATTTGATGGGCTCAAAAAGGGATTTATTATAAAAACACACACTACTTAAGTCCATAATAGATTAATTTTAACTTTCAATTTATTACTATCATTTCATGAAAATATTTTACATTTTTATTTATAATATATTATATTTTTATAAAAATATTTTATAATATTTTAACTTTTTGAATATTTTAAATATTTCAAAGTTTGAGATAATTTTCACATGTGAAAAGTTCATTATAGATCAAATATAAATCAAACTAAAACAAATTGCTACATAGCTTCATCTACAATAAAAAGTATTGTACATAGCCATCTCAAACTATCAAAAACTCATAAGTCATAACAAATCTCCTAGCTTTAACAATGTCTACACCCATGTCTATATGATGTTGGTGATTATGAGCAAAGCAGGATAACAATGAAAGCCAATCAGTTGCTCACTGTCATTTCCTACCATATCAGCAGGAATTTCCAACTTCAGTTCTAGCATTTTCTGCATAACCTTTACAGATACAGGATACTTTAAAGATAGAGGATACTTGACATTTGTAAACAAAGTGTGAACTAATCCGACAAGTGCATTAAATTTTCCCACAAGTGTGAACTAATCAATGTCAAAAATTCAATATTTCAACTTTGAGAATATTTTCACATATGAAAATTTCAAAAATACTGATGTAATAAAATATCAAATATGTCAAGTCAATGATGATAAACTAAATTTTTCATTAAACTATTAAATTATAACCTATTTTTTACAAATATAAAAATGATAAAGTTTGGATAACATAAACTACAACCTATTTTTACAAATATAAGTCTGTAAACTATAAAACAATAAAACTTTTTGGCCAATATATCGAAATCATTTTTCCTCTAAGTTTCAATCACTTTTTTCGCGTACATCCCTATTAGCAATAGCATATAGAATCATCTTCCTCCTTTCATCTTCTGATTTATCCTCAAATTCTTGAACCAACTTCAAAAACTTATTCTTTAACAAATTTAGGTCAGACAATAAAATCTTCGCAAAGAAATCTTGATCGCAATAAATTCAGTTGTATACTTTGTTTATGAGACTCCAGATAAAGACCACAATCCCAATTTTATAAACCGTTATAACTTTCCATATGAAGCATTAAAAAAACACCACAATCCACATGACTATTCTTCGTCCTCCATTTCATTTGCATCCTTGATGGGTTTGTATTTCTAATATCTTCAGACTTTGGATGTTTAATATGATCTAAATAGGCAACAAGAACTTTTTTCTACAAAACAAATTAATAAGAAAAAAAAATATTTTTAGTACGAATTATTATAAAACACATATAAAAACAGTTGGGACGATAGTAGAATAACGCTACTGATGAGCAGTATTTAATAATTGGTAGGAAATATGATAAGGATTGGTGTAAATAAACGACTAATGTTTGCATCTAAAATTTCACATGTGAATAAAAGGGATAAATATACTTACAATTTCTTCAGGAATGCCATAATATCTTTTACTAAAAGTATGTCCATTGGCACTATTGTCAATAACTTTAAATGAACCATTTCTGAAATCAACACATATAAGATACATATGTCCTTCATGACAAACAGGAAGAAAAGTGCAGTAAAAATAAAAGCGCTTTAAAAAATTTGTTAAATTTATATATCAACTATACATTAGTTACTGAATTTTAAAAAATTTTAAAAACATACCATATCAAATGTTTTCAATGACATAAGATGCTTTTCATCATTTCTAAAAGTTTCTTTAATTCTTTTTGTGAACACTTGTAACTTCTCCTGATCAGTATGCTTTTCAATAAAGTATGATGGATTCTGCATAATAAATAATGAAATTATTGTTTTTAAATATGATAAATACTATAAATATATATAGTTATATATAACAAAATTACTTACAATCACAGATATTTTAAAGAAAAATCTGGATGGTAACGTATCATCTTCTTTATATAATTCCAAAACATTGAGAATCTCTGACCATATATCGATGACATTCGTTGACAATTCCAAACTTGGGGTTAATGTTTCCATATCAACATGAGTTAAACAATGGCCACTTTCACTTTTAAAAGTTGGTTCCCTGTAATATTTGAAAAAAAATAAATAAATAAGATTAGCATATAGTCAATATTGAATAGATAAAAGGACTTCTGAAATATTAATTTTCTTTTTAAAATAAAGTTACCATTTAGGCGTTGTCATTGCAAATAATGTATTAGCAACAATTTGTTCATCTTCTGAAAGAGGCTTTTTAGGATTTACAGGTTTATACTGAAAAGGAGAAAGACGATCTGGTCCATTATATATATCAACATCAGCATAACATAAATCATCCACAGAATATCCAAAATCTGCCAAAAAAATATATAATAAAAAACAATATTAATTGTTATAAACATGATTAATGTATAAAAAATAAAAAATAAATAAACTTAAATTAATATTTTTTCACATGTGAAAAATATTATAAATTGTGATAAAATTACAAAATTCTATGTTTATTCACATGTGAAAATTGAAAATTTCAAAAATAATATAATTGAAAATTGTAAAAATAATATAATTGAAATATGCAAAAAATAATAATTGAAATTTAAAAAAAAAATTAATAAATAATATTATTACAAAGCATAATAATCCACAAATCATCAAGTTTTTGAATAAACTAAACCTTGATCATCTACCAGAAAATCTTCAACTGCTATTTGAGAATCTAAAACTTCTTCAGTTTCACGTTGAATCACTTCCGAGTCTTTAATAATCTCAACTTGCTCACCAACAGTTTCTTCTTGTTTTTTATCAGAATGTAACACGTGATTTTCATCCAATTGTTGTTTGTTTTTAAATAAATCTAAAAATTCTTCACTTTCAGCTTTATTGTTTTTTGGGGGGTCTTCTTTGGAAGTAGTAGAATCTTGAATTGGTGACCCAGCTTGAATTTTTTCAATGATCATTTCATGTTTATCTTCTGCTTCTTTTGAAGAATTTTGAACATCTACCTGAGAATCTTGAACTGTTTTCCGAGAATCAACTTCAGGTTCAAGTTGAAGAACACTTGGTGATCCAGCTTGTGTGTCTTCTTTATCAGCATCTTCTGCTTTGTTATTTTCTATAGTTTCAACACTATCAACCAATACACCTTGTGCTTCATATTGCATCACTCCTGAGTCTTCCAAAAATTTTGCACATTCACCTCCCTGAGTTTCAGGCTCACCACCAGATTCAGTCATTGGTAAATCTTGCTCACCAACAGATTTTTCTTGTTTTTTTTATGAGAATGTAACACGAGATCTTCATCCAGTTGTTCTTTGTTTTCAAATACATCTAAAACTTCTTCACTTTCAGCTTTACTGTTTTTTGGGAGATCTTCTTTGGAAGTAGTAGAATCTTGAATTGGTGACCCAGCTTGAATTTTTCAATGCTCATTTGATCTTTATCTTCTACTTCTTTTGAAGAATGTTGAACATCCACCTGAGAATGTTGAAGAACACTTGATGGTCTAGCTTGTGTGTCTTCTTTATCAGCATGTTCTACTTTTTTATTTTCAACACCTTGTACTTCATATTGCATCACTCCTGAGTCTTTGAAAAAATCTGCACGCTCACCTCCCTGAGTTTCATGCATTTGGAAATCTTTCTCTATAAATTTATTATGTTGTTTTTCAACTGTTACTTCTTCTACACATTCAGTCAAGCTAGGGCGTCTATTTGTATCAGAATGTAACATGAGATCTTCATTCACTTGTTCTTTGCTTTCAATAACATCTACAACTTTTTCACTTTCACCTTTACTGTTTTCAACTTGAAGAACAATTGGTGCAAAATCTTGAATTGGGGACGCACCTTGAATGTTTTCAGTGATCATTTCTTCTTTATCTTCAACCGTATCATTAATGATTGGTGATCTAGCTTGTAGAACACTTGGTTCAGATTCTTGAATTGGTGACATAGCTCGGCTAGTACCAGTTTCTTCATTCATATTTTTTTATGATGGAATATCTCAAAGCAGTGATCATTTCCCTAATAATTAAAAAATTAGAATTAATAATTAAAGATAGTTTCACATGTGAAAATAATAAGTTATTAAAAAATAAAGCAAAAAAAAAATACTTTTCACATGTTACAGTATTTAGTTTCACATGTGAAAAAAATCTATAAATTTTTATAAAAATCAAATGGATTTAAATTTTACCTTAAGAACAATTGGTGCAGAATCTACAACTTCTTCACTTTCACCTTTACTGTTTTCAACTTGAAGTACAATTGGTGCAGAATCTTGAATTGGTGACCCACCTTGAATGTTTTCAGTGATAATTTCTTCTTTATCTTCAGCCGTATCCTTAATGATTGGTGATCTAGCTTGTAGAACACTTGGTTCAGATTCTTGAATTGGTGACATAGCTCGGCTAGTACCAGTTTCTTCATTCATATTTTTTTATGATGGAATATCTCAAAGCAGTGATCATTTCCCTAATAATTAAAAAATTAGCATTAATAAAAATTTAAAGATAGTTTCACATGTGAAAATAATAAGTTATTAAAAAATAAAGGAAGAAAAAATATTTTTCACATGTGATAGTATTTAGTTTCACATGTGAAAAAAATCTATAAATTTTTATAAAAATCAAATGGATTTAAATTTTACATGACTTTCATCATCTGAATTGACTAAAGTTTCATTAATTGAAATATCATGATCTCCCATAATCCCTTTCCCTTTCATATCAACTGGAACATTGCCATCACCTTTCTCTACCAAATCATCATCTTCCTCTACCAAATCAGCAAAATTCTGAAAAATCAAAAATTGTGTTTGTTAACCAAATCAGCAAAATCCTGCAAGATACTAATTTGATTACTTAAAGGTTCTAACTTGTAAGTCAAGTAAATATACGGTTCTAACTTCTAACTTCTAACTTCTGTTGATAGAAGTTCCTTCGCTGCTGGTAGTCATAAGATGCATTCAAGAAAAAAATACCTTTGACTCTAAGCCACCCGTGAAAACATCGTCTTGTTTCGGTAATAATCCAAAACCTCCAGCCTCGAGTTCTAATTTCTCTCTATACTTCATTAAAATTGTCTTCCATTCTTTAATTACTGGCCTTTGATGAGAAACAGGAAAACGATCACATCTTGTTGAATCAAGATATAAGAGCTACAAATTAAAAAATTTACGTAAATAATAAATTCATATAAGTGAAATAAGCTATAAATGAATTTATATGTAATGAGTGATTACTTACGGTCATAAAAGTGATTGGACCTGTGAAGTAGTTGGAAAGTCTGTAATCCCACTTTTTTATGCTTGGAGCCAAACAATCTATTATATATTTGCACCAATTTACACTTTCAACTTTCTCAAGGACATCATCATTTATAATCTTCAAAATATTCAAATTACAAGCTCCTTGTGTATCACACATCCCCATTGTATTTGCAAAGAGTATCAAAAAATTCATTTTAAACAACTTCCCACAATCATTTGTTGAAACTATAACATCCGTTATATCATTTGGTCGGATGTCATTCTTCCCAGACTTAAGAGGAAATTGATTTAACCACTCTTGGATAAAAGGATCATCTGCCTTTCTTTCTTTCAAGGAATCTAATGACATTCTTCCTATAGGAATACCAAGAACTTCATGTACCTTACGTTCTGTAACATCTATATAACCATTACTTAATGGTAATTTCATTACTTCCACATCTAACTTAGAAATAACATAATATCCTAAACACCCGGGGATATCGTGAATCATCATCCCAACAAAACCTCCAAAACCCCCTTTCTATTAAAACCTCTTGCCTTTTAGCATTTAAAATGCTTATTGCAGAAAACAGAGCAGTTGGTGCTGTCCTTGTTCTAATAGAAGGAATTTTATCATTATCTTTTACTTTTCTTTTTTTTGTCTTTGGTTTAAAATGATCATCATTGTCCTTAGTTTTCCTCTTTCTCTTACCAGTAGTCTTTCTAGGTTTTCCCCTCTTACCAGCAGTTGAAGAATCAGTTCCTTTTCTTGCCTTATCTATAAAATAAATAAAAAAATATTAATAAAATATATTTTTCACTTGTGAAAAATTAACAATATGCATACTAAAAAATATGAGTTTTACTGTTTTCACATGTGAAAACTAGGCTGTCAACACAAAATAATCTGAGAAAGTGTTATTGTAGAAAGGAAATAGTTGTTTTTCAACAAAAGGTATAACCGAAAGATGTTAATAAGGATGTATGGCAAAATGTATGATAAAATGATATGATGTCTAAGCTAAAACAGAATTATGGAATTAGATTAAACTTATTTACCAGAATTATCACCAGCAGACTTTTTTGGTCTTCCTCTCTTACCAGCAGTTGACGATTGAGTACATTTTTTTGCCTTATCTATAAAATAAAATAAAAACTATTCAGAAGATATTGTTTTCACTTGTGAAAAATTAAAAAATATGTATACTTAAAAACATGGTTTAGTGTTAGCCTGAAAACACAAAATAATCTAAAAAAGTGGTATTGTTTAAAGGAAATAGTTATTTTTCAACAAAAGGTATAACAAAAAGGTGTTAATAACGATACAATCTAAATTAGAATAATACAAAATTAGAATAAAATTATAGATTAAATTTATGTACCAGAATCGTCACTAGCGGAATCTGTACTAACAGCATTATCAAAATCTAAATCTGAATCTTCATCTGTAAAAAAATTATTTTATTTTTCAATGTCAAGTATTAGAAAGAAACAGAATGTATGGAAAAGAGTGTGATAGAATGAAATGATGACAATACTAAAGAAGAATCATGGAATCAGATTTAGTTTTTTACCAGAATCATTACCAGTAGTCTTTCTAGGTCTTCCCCTCTTACCAGCAGTTGAAGAATCAGTTCCTTTTCTTGCATTATCTATAAAATAAAATAAAAAATATTAATAAAATATATTTTTCACTTGTGAAAAATTAACAATATGCATACTAAAAAATAAGAGTTATACTATTTTCACATGTGAAAAATAGGCTGTTAATAAGGATATATGGCAAAATGTATCATAAAATGATATAAATGGCTATGCTAAAACAGAATCATGGAATTGGATTAAAGTTATTTACCAGAAATATCACCAGAGACTTTTTGGCCTTCCTCTCTTAGCAGCAGTTGAAGAATGAGTACATTTTTTGCCTTATCTATAAAATAAAATAAAAACCATTTAGAAGATATATTTTTCACTTGTGAAAAAGTAAAAATATGTATACTAAAAAATATAAGTTATACTATTTTCACATGTGAAAACTAGGCTGTCAAGACAAAATAATCTGAAAAAGTGTTATTGTAGAAAGGAAATAGTTATTTTTATACAAAAGGTATAACCGAAAGGTGTTAATAAGGATGTATGGCAAAATGTATGATAAAATGATATGATGACTATGCTAAAACAGAATCATGGAATTAGTTTAAAGTTTTTTACCAGAATCATCACGAGTAGTCTTTCTTGGTCTTACTTTCTTGCCAGAAGTTGAAGAAAGAGTTCCTTTTTTTGCCTTATCTATAAAATAAAATAAAAACTATTTAGAAGATATATTTTTCACTTGAGAAAAATTAAAAATATTTATACTTAAAAATATGGTGAAAACTATGCTGAGAAAACATGTTTAGTGTTAGCGTGTAAACACAAAATAATTTGAAAAAGTGGTATTGTAGAAAGGAAATAGTTATTTTTCAACAAAAGGTATAACCAAAAGGTGTTAATAATGATACAATCTAAATCAGAATAAAACAAAATAGAAAATAGTTGTTTATATTACCTTTAATGACAATATCTATATTGAAATCAGAATCTTCATCCAAAATAATAATAATAATAATAATAATAATAATAATAATAAAAATAAAAATAAAAAAAACGAACAAAAATATCTATTAAATTAAAATAAAATTATAGATTAAATTTGTGTACCGTAATCGTCAAGAGAATGTGTACTAACAACTGATGGAAAATTTCGGTCTTCTGTATAATCACTGGTTTTTTTTGGTGTAGAAGAAGCAACTGCATTAAAAAGGATATATAATTTTAAGTATCATGTAAATATTAAATACGTTTAATAAAATGTTATATTAATTAATTTGAATTCAATAAAAAAAATACTTTTAAATAACAAAATTAGTTTATGTTAAATTACCTTTAACAACATTATCCAAATCTAAATCTGAATCTTCATCTGAAAAAAAAATATTTTATTTTTAAATGTCAAGTATTACAAAGGACAGAATGTATGAAAAAGTGTATGATAAAATGAGATGATGACAATACTAAAGCAGAATCATGGAATTAGATTAAAGTTTTTTACCGAATTGTCACCAAGATTCTTTCTAGGTCTTCCTCTCTTACCAGCCAGTTCCTTTTTTGCCTTATCTATAAAATAAAATAAAAACTGTTTATAAAATATATTTTTCACTTGTGAAAAATTAACTATATGCATACTAAAAAATATGAGTTATACTATTTTCACATGTGAAAACTATGCTGAGAAAGCATGGTTTAGTGTTAGGCTGTCACGACAAAATAATCTGAAAAAGTGTTATTGTAGAAAGGAAATAGTTTTTTTTCAACAAAATGTATAACTGAAAGGTGTTAATAAGGATACTACGAGTGAAGAAAATAGTGAAACTCAAATTAAAACATGGTGTATTGCAAAATGTATGATAAAATGATATGACGACAATGCTAAAACAAAATCATTGAATTAGATTAAAGTTTTTTAACATAATCATCACCAGTAGACTTCTCTTGGTCTTCCTCTCTTAAAATATTTCGAAAATAGAATTTCACATGTGACTAAAAAAAATGTAATACCATGACGAATTTCGTCAGATGTGAAATTTTTTGTAAAATAGAATCTTCACAAGTGATGAAAAAAATTTCGAAAAAAGTTTTCAAAAACTGTTTTGGTTTGTGCTGATTTTAAGTTACACTTTTAAGTTTTTCACATGTGAATAAATTTTATATTACCTTTAATGACATTATCCATATTGAAATCCGAATCTTCATCTGAAAAAAAAAAAAAAAAAAAAAACAAAATTTAAATCATAATAATGCAAATTTAGAAAAAAAAATCTATTAAATTAAAATAAAATTATAGACTAAATTTATGTACCAGAATCATCACTATCGAAATCTGTACTAACAGCATTATCCAAATCTAAATATGATTCTTCATCTGTAGAAAAATTAATTAGTTTTATGTAACTTCTATAATCTAACAGAAACTAAAATTTGATTAAAGTTTTTTACCAGAATCACCACTAGTAGACTTTCTTGTTGAATGACTTCCCTTTTTTTCGTTATCTATAAAATAAATACAAAGTATAAGCTTATAATAAGATATAAACAA
The DNA here is from genome assembly GCA_910596185.1 of Chrysanthemum makinoi. Classification (NCBI taxonomy): domain Eukaryota; kingdom Viridiplantae; phylum Streptophyta; class Magnoliopsida; order Asterales; family Asteraceae; genus Chrysanthemum; species Chrysanthemum makinoi. The sequence continues at coordinate 277,364,392 of OU343224.1, forward strand.
TTAATAAATTTGTTTATGAATACAAACATAACAAAAAACAACATTAAAAAAACACCTAATCTCTCAGACTCACAAAATTATAAAACTAAGAAAACAAACTAGTATTGGGGAATTTCATCACAAAAAAAAGAGATCCATAATGCAAGCGGCATTTGTCCAAAACTGTACTAGTACGAAATACTAACATACAAGAGCACCTATACTTATCCTAAACCACAGTAAACACCATTCAAAAGCAAACAAAAACACAACAAAGTAAAAACTCATTAAAACTAAGCAATCTAAACATTTAGGCATAGACCTCAATTTCATCACCTTAGCAATCTCAAACAAACATAATCCAATCTTAAACAAACATTAACCCAAATACACTTTTATTCTACCTCATCACACTTCTTCAACCTCCAACAATCCTCTCAGACAAATACACATCTCCACCGTTAATAGCACCAAAGATTAAAAAACTCATTCCAAGTTAGTACACAACAAAATCAAAACTTATCTTATTCTAAAAACTTATTGCCAAACACCTAAACATTATTGTACTCATATGTTTTTTTGAGAATTCAAATACTTAGCTTATACTAAAACTTATTGCCAAACACCCTTGTATGGATACTAATATATTCAAAAAACTATAAATAAATAAATAAATTGTTATTTCTATACTTTTACAATAATCATTACACAATAAATAAAATCATAATTATAAAAAAGTTTACCATTAACAATTGGTGTATATTTCTTCTTTCTAGCGATACTCTTTCTTCTTCTTCTCTCGTACCATAGAAATTCTGAACAACAAATAGATGATTAATAACAAAAACTAAAACAAGCAATAGTAATAATGTGTAAGAGGAAACTAACTTTGAACCGAAGAATCTTGTTTTTCATCCATAAAATTAGGGTTCAAAAATCGATTTGGGGTTTTTGTCAAAAACCGATGACGGTGGTTTTGGAAAAATGTACTGTGGTTTTGGGATGACGGTGGTTTTGGAATGTTGAAAATTTTTGGTTTATTTGGATAATAAACTTTTTAGGATGGATTAAAATATGTGAATAATTTGTGAGAATTCTTTTTAATTCAGATTTGGATTGACTAAAGTGAGGGAAATGTACAAGTGAAGATATGTGATATACAAATCTAGGGAGCGTTGGTGATTTGGATATTTGTTAACACGTGTGGTTGGTTTGTTGTTTTAGTGTGACATGGATTTATTTATATCACTTTGTAAAAAAGGTTCTTTTTGGCTGGATCCAAAATCACTCAAAAAAGAGAGGTGATACTCACACCACTTTTTTTGATGCATGCACCACATTCTGCGCATTACAGTATTGTACGGTACAAACTGTAATGCACAAAATGTGTGCATGCATAAAAAAAAGTGGTGTGAGTATCAATTCCCCTCAAAAAAAGAGTAGCCATAATTTCATATTTATACTTCTCTAGCCCATAATTTCATATTTCCAAGGATATATATGTAATAGCCCCGAAAAAGTAAAATCTCTTTGGCTCAACCGAAAATCCAATTAAATATAAAAAAAATCCAATTAAATTTAAACCTAAAAAAGGGTATTATATGCAAATATAATGGAAAGTGTTTTGCTTAACATTCTAAATAGAACGTGAAAAAATGTCAAAAACGTAATTGCAAACGGTTGTAACATTTGATAATTCACTTATAGTTTTACATTCCAAAAGTGTTTTGCTTAACATTAAAAATAAAATATAATTTACTTTTACTTTCTTCTTTTACAATTTTTGATTTGTAGACCATTTTTCTATTTTATGTAGTATAGATATAAAAATATTAATCTCTTGAATATAAAATTACTAATTAAAATTGAAACAAAACAAAATAAATTATCTTAATTTGAAATTAATTTGAAACAAAACAAACACACCCTTAGACTTTCTTACTCTTTGTCTAATAAGATTATTGAAAAGATTAAAAAAAAATTGTATTTGTTAGATAAAAAAATTGTATTTGTTGGTATATATTTGTTTCTTTTTTCTGGGTTTAATATTTGTGGTGTAATATATTTTTATAATTTATATTTTTGTCTTGGGTTGTCTGAAAAATTGTAATTTAACATAAAAAAATTAACTTTCATGATGATGATCTTTTTTTGATACTGATTTTTGCTTTGGATTCTTTGTATATTTTTGTAATTTAGATTTTAAAAGTCTTTTTTGTCAAATATAATTTACTTACATTTTTATTTTAACTTTTTGTCTTCTTCTATACTCCTTTATAAAGGATTTAGGACACTTTAAATAGTAGTCTTAAAATTTTTAAGACCAAAAATAAAAGTTAATTAGCTAACCATAATAATTAAGCATACATATGTGGGTGTTTTGGTGGTTGGAGCCGTTGAGGCGGATGAAAACATAACATATTTTATTGTATTTTGTTTTGTTCGTTTTGTTGTTGGATATGAAAATTAAGTCCGATGACAGGGATTTATTTTTGTAAGGTCGCATTGTTGTTTGATTAACATTTCTGGTTGGATTTTTGATAATTTACCATATTTTGTTAAAACAGTAAGTTACCATCCTTATGAGATCATGCTAGAGAAAAAATTTGTACTTCAAAAACGACTCTTAACACTCTTCAAAATATAATAACTCGCAACTGCAATTTTGGCAAAACGAGACATCGTAGGAACTAAACGAGGGTATCCGACTATATTGTTTGAATCTTAAAAATGTGGTCGTCAGTAATTAAAATTAAGTTTTAAGTTTTAAGGTTCATGATGTCTCTTTGATCGTAAAAGATTACCGATGATAATCAGTGTCTATTACTTTTACCTGGTTTAAGTGTAAAACTGAATAGTTAGTATACAGTGATTGAGAATACTACATCGACTACACTCGAAACAAACTGATATACTTATTCGTCTCATGTTCAAACTTTTTCATTACCTCTTTTACAAATAATTTATAAAAATGAAATTGTACAAGTGGTCATTTATCCAGGTTAAGTTTCATTAAAATGTTTTTATATATTCTTTGATACATGTTAAGAATTTTTATTTTAGTTGAATTATCGCATATTATAACCTTTTGCAATTACATTATGATATTTTCACGTCACACGAAACACTTACCAAATTAACATTTTTTTGTATTTTTTTAAACTATATAGATTTTTTTGGGACTTTCATATTAATGTGTTGACTAATAGTATTTGGTCCATTCGTTTTTGACCTACCTAATTTTTTATTACTGCTCTCTCAATTGTCGATCATCTAACCATGGCAGGGAAGCCAAACATTCAAGAACTCTTGGCGGCTTGTGGTTCCACTGACCTTGCCACTGCTTTTAAGTACCTCTTTAGCTGTGAGGTGACTGAAGATCGGAGTTTGCTGAATTGTTTGGAAGAGGAGCGTGACCAGCTGGAGCGCAAGGTTCACAAAAAGGAGAGAACCGTTATGGAAACCCACGGGTATGAACCTTTCGTTGGGGAAGATGTAGATGGTTTAAGGGGTTTGGTGGAATTGCAACGTGTTGATAGGGACACGTTGGTTGCTCTGGTGGCCCTTCTGGATGCGGTGCGTGATGGGATAGCAGTGAAGGAGAGGCAAGTTGGGCTAATGTAGCAGAATGAGGGGATGTCTGATTAGTTTAGTGGTCTGTGGCTTTTGTTGGTGGTTTTTTTCTAGCTGCTTGGTTGATGGGCTGTTTGCAGCTTTTATTAGTTGGATTAGGCATGGTTGGTTAGTATTATTAGTAATGCTTTTATAAACTTATGTACTGTGTCTTGATGCATGTACCCTTTAGTAGGGTACCAGTTTGTTTTGTGTAGGATAATCCATCTGATGTAAGGAAACTATTGTAAGTTTGTCTATGGTAATGGAAAATCAGTATCTTTAGCCTATATATGTTTTATTCTTTTATCTATTTTTTGTGTGGTAAGGTGTTTGTAGTGGTTTAGACTGTGTTGGCAGGTTTCAGTTTTTCTATTCAATTGTGCACGACTCTGTGCGTCTAAACTTTTCTATGATGCTTTTTGAGATAGGACTTTGTAGTGGCTTATACTGTTGGTAGTGGTCTGTGGATTGTCCCTTTTTTTTGTATAAATGTTACCTGTGCCTTGTGTTTAGTTGTGTTTGCTCTTGTTGAATGATATAGTTGTTGTGGCTGCTATGTCGCGTCCTGGTTGTCTTGCAGAACTTGGTTTTGCGTGCGATAGTGATGCACTCCAGGATCAGATGTGCCTTTTTTTCGAAAGGGAAGTTATTGCTGCTCGTGAATGGGAGACTATGGTGCGTCTGCGTTGCTTTGAGATTGCTGCACGTATCAGGTACCTGGATGACTTGATCAAGGAGGTTCTTCAGGAACGGCATGATCCGGTTGTGGCGAATTCGGTTACATTTCTCAGGGAGGTGCGGGCACATGAGCATTTTAAACAGGTTACGTTTCAGCGAATGCTTCGTGAGGCTCATACCGCTCTTCGAGCTGCAGCGGGCTACATCATCAGTATTCGTGCACTGTAATGGTTTATTGTCTTTGTCAAGTGTTTGTTTGTGTGAGATCAAGGATCGTGAGTTTCAAGCATAATGTGAAGTTAAAGTGTAGCTACTTTTATCGCCTGTTTAGTTAGTGATAGTTTAGCCTGCTGTGGTGCTTGGTTAGTTTCTGGTGTGTGATAGTTTGTGTTTGCGGTATGTGTGTAAAATTTTTATTCAATTGAAGTTATGTTGTTGTGTTTCCCTTGGATTTTTTTCCTTGTATTTGTGTATAGAATTCATGGCATTATGTAGATATGTGATAGTAATATGTACTAACGACTGTTTACATTGATTGAGAATGGCATGGCTTAGCCTGCCTTTGTACAGCATTGTGATTTACCTAGTTGGTCTATGTACATTGTTCGATACCTTAGAGATTACTGATCTGCAGTGATTACTGTACATACCCTACACCTAAAGTCTTTTACATTGGCCTATTTAGTTTAACTATCTTATATTAAGGAGAAACAAACCGGTGAATGTTTATGCCATCATTCTTTTTTAGCCTTTTTAGCTTCTGGTTCAGATGTGCCACCTTGTTCCTCTGGGAAAAGTTGTTTGCGGATCTCTGTGGACGCTTAGGGTATAGATGGATATAGTTTGCATCTGTGCATCTGGGTACTTTATTGAGACCTAATAATGCAAATATTATTTTTTGTTTTTTCACATGTGAAAGTAAAATTCAAATGTGCAGAATTTTAATTCTAACACGTTGAAAATATTTTTGATGAATCCTAACAAATTGCATCTATCAGTATTACAAAGTAATTACACACATAAACTTCCGTTAACATAATTAAACATACATTACCCAAAAATACCATTAAGTATTATAGTTATTTCGTCCTAACCATTGACATTAGATAATTAAACATAAACAGATTCACCTAAAAGATACTACATAGCATACCAGATGATCTACCAAAAGTCATAGAATCCTAAAACATCCACATTACATAATTACACACATAAACTTCCGTTAACATAATACGAAATTTCAAAATAGAATATTCATTCATATCATGCTTCAGAGAAACATGGAATATGGGAACCTGAATTTGCCTTCCTCCAACACGTTCAGGAATGATTTGAACCATCTTAAAACGCATCATTTTTGGCTGAACAAACCCACAAAGTTCGCCAAAACCCCTTCAGTTTCCTTTCATTACAACATGATTGGTTCTTTCTGGTTGTAACCTGTGTTACACCATCTCTATGACCATCGGTAACCTAATGCCGCGGTGGACAAAATATGCCTTTCTGTATGTATGCATGAAGCGTGGCGGTCCACAGAAGTGTGCCGGTATTCTCTATCAATTTAAAAAAACTCACTTCAATTTTTCTCTAAACATTTCAGAATAAAACAACACAACAAGGTAAGAAATAGATTTTAATTCTTACTAGTTTGAATGAGTCACTGACGTATGCACCTAGAGGTGTATAAAAAAAATTCTCTTCATCATGATCAGCATGTAAAGGCCAACGGCAGATTGAAGCCAGCCTCTTATCTGCATTATAAAATACATATATGATGGTAATTGACCAAAACATATTTTATACTTACAATTGTATTTGTTCAATAACAATACCTTTGATGTCACGAAACTGTATTGGACGTGGATCCCTCCTTATCATAGTTGGTAATATTTCCTCTCTGGAAAGTCCCAAACTGTCACCTCCAATAATAACAATAGATAAGTTGTTATTTCTCCTATTTGTAAACACAATTCTTTGTCCAGATTCTAAACCAACTGCATTCCCCAAAGCTTCCCATCCTGGTCCGAAAAAACAATTGTCCGTTTTTTGTGAAGTCAAATCCAACTGAACCCTCATGTGGTCAACGTTGAAGAACAAATTTTCACAGCTAATTTGAAACCTGTTCACCAATATTTTTTGCAAGAATTCTCCTGGTAGAATCTATCATGGATTACATGTAAAGAGATATAATTATAAATATCAACAATTCACATTTTATAAAAATTAATAATTTTTTTAAGTTACATAAAGGTTATTTCAGTCATTTACCTGATTTGCAGGAGTGTACTCAACCAAGCATCGAGTAAATCTATGACCTATGATGTTCCTTGTCACACCCCCAAATTACCTGTTTTGCAGCGGAATGGAATTCCTGGGGGATGACTGTCATAACACCACAATCACAGTTATATTGAACGACCTAAAGTGTCGTTTGAAATGAACATCGTTTGATTTAATAAAATAATCAGAGTTTACAAAGTATAGGTCCCAAATGAAATTTGACATGTACGGAAATAAATTTGTTACAATTCAAACGATGTTTTAAAGTGCATAAAATCCATGTAAGACGCGTCGTCACCGCGACTCTATGATAAGTCCACATGCATGCCATGAAGTGTATGCCTTAGATACCTGAGATAAAACATGCTTAAAACAGTCAACACAAAGGTTGAGTGAAATCCATAGGTTTAATTAATTCGTTTGAACACAATATTCGTAGTGTGAGTTACGTTGTTTCACACTCATCGTTGAAAACAAAACAGCATTTATTTCACTAAGTTCATGACAACCAAAGCGTAAACCTCGTACCAATAGAAATTGATAAAATCGTTTCATCGCAGCCCTAATATGGTAAACTTGCCAATTTACCTTAATGATTCAAATATAGTGCGTTTGATTTCCCCTAACTGGGTCAATAAGAACGGGAGTGTTAATTCCAATAGGCCTATTCACAATATTCGCGCTCACTCGCAAGTGACTAATGTTGCATGATGTAGGGACTTCAAACATGGCAGTTGATTACTTAGTGACAATAAAACATTTGGATATAGCATACAGTTCAAAGCATTTGTGTTCGATTAAAAATGTAGCATGTATCTCACCCAAGAGTTTGTAAAACAATTAAGAAATAGAAAGTGAGGCTATGAACTCACCTGTTGCAATGATCATGATGATATAATGGCAATACTGAAATGAGGCGCAACCTCTGACCGTGACCTATTATGAATGATATGTTCTAATGTAAATCATGAAACAATGTCGTGCATGCAAACTCACATGAAATCTATACCACTTGTACGTTTTTGAAAATTGAATTTATCGTCGAAATATATGTTTATAACATCTCGTCTTATTATAAAATACTTTACAAGTATTTACGTTGAAATGATATCCTACGATAGTCATTTAATGATTTATTATGAAATTATAACTTTTCGTCGTAAAATAATGTCATTTGACAATTTCATGAAAGTGACTAAACGGCCTCGAAAAGCTAGTCGTAAAATGGTGCACATCGAGTGTTAGGAAACAGGCTCAACGGTTTTGGGAAGCTTGTATCATTATCTCAAAGTTTTAGCATTTAATTTTTCATCCTAGAGGTCTCGATCATGGAGAAAAATATAGGTAAAGTATGGTACTTGTATCCGAAATATTGTTTAAGGGTGGTTTTCGGCAAAGTTTAAGTGACCGTATTTTATTTGTTACAACTCCGCTTGACGAACGGTTGGACATTTTGGAAAATATGCTAGGCGAACTTACTTCTACTAGAAGACATCATTTTATAAGAAAAAGTACTCCAAATTAGTTCTCCAAATTTTTGTTCTCCAAATGTTTGTTCTCCAAAAGATTAGTTCTCCAAATGGTTTGTTCTCCAAATGGTTGTTCTCCAAATGGTTGTTCTCCAAAAGATTTGTTCTCCAAATTTTTGTATCAAAGTAACTTATATATTTTTGATAAATCGAAACATTTTATAACGCTTAAGCCTCATTTTTGACTCGTAAAAAGTGGAAGTAACATGCTGAAATTTCTGAATTTTATAGTTTTCGTCGTCAAACTTGAAAATTTCATATCTTTTTCGTTATAACTCCGTTTTAACCCGTTCAAGCGACCACGTTTTCATTTTAAAGTATATTTTCCAAATATCTAGCCCAAAAATTTTTACTTACTGTCGAAAATTCCAGAATTTCAAAATATGATCAGACCTCTAAATAAAGTTGTCAAAATGAGTTTTTCTCGCGCAAAACCTATTCTAACCAATTCAAAACAACTCCGAAGCTATTCTAATCCTACAATACACCTTCTTAGGGTGTCATGGGTTCCTAGAAATCATCAAACATGATATGTTACAAGGGATTATTATTTGGATAATTAAAACTCATTATATGTACTAAAAACCAATAAAAGTGGTATGGATCATGGAATTCATGCATGTTTTTCTTACAAAAATGATGAGATATCATAAATATGAATATGAAAGAGTAATAAAAATCATGGAATGCTTACTTGAATGATTGGAAGAGTTTTTGAGCTAAAACCTTAATTAATCTTTAGGTTTTTATTCCAAAACCTTAACATAGATTACTAATTGAACTTGATAATCACATGAGCTAGAAAAATTTATTGTTTCCTCTTGGTGTCTTGGATTGGCCGGTTCTTCAAAGAAAAGGGAGGAGAGGATTTTTTTTTGTTTACACCTTGAATATGTGAAAACTATGTGTAGTTTAGATAATATCTAATGTAGAGAAAGATATTTTGTAATAAGTGGTGACTAAGGGGGGGGGGTAAGGTGGCCGGTTATGGTGCTTAGGAGGGGGGGGGGTGAGGTGTAGTTTTGATTAATCAATGTATTATTTGTTATATATAATGTGTAATTTGTAAATATAATTAGGTATTAATTGTAGCGTTAGCTAAAAATAGATTTTAACGGAACAAAATAAAATGTATTGAAGTCATAAAAATTATAAAAATACATTTCTTACATGAGTTGAGTGAAATAATAATTATCGAGTTGCATATACGAAAACCGTCGTAAATATTTATACATAACAATTTATATACAAAATAAATTGAAAACATCGGGTAAACCAATAATATAATTTTTATAGTCTTAAAAGGAGTATAAAAATATATTAGAAAATTTTTTGGAAGTGTCGGATCAAATGTTCAAAATAATTAATTACGCGATAGCGTTTATTTAATAAGAAATTATGCGTTTAATGTAAAATGCAAACCCATGCATAATATGGATATGAAATGATGTTACTAATGATATGTAGACTAATTCTAGTCTATATGATATGTCCTTGATGATATTCCATGAATACGCAGCTTAACCCTCCAGGTTACGCGTATTTGATACTCGTAAACCTAGTTTACGAAAAATGATGAATAGTGATTTCCCGAGATGAATAGTGAAATTTCCAAAGTTTTTAAAATGACCTGAAATTACGAGTTGTCACATTCCTGTCATATCCATAGCATTCCGATCCATCTTCCGCATAAACAGTAACATAATAAGAATCTAATCCTTGCCTTATAAAGTGTATATCTATGGCATTCACTGGCACATTAGAGTGAACAAAATCAATCCAATCTTGGTCCCACAATACCCATCTTCCATCAATCCTTTCAAGCTCAACCTTATACCTATCCATATCATTCCCAGTAAGATAAAGCATATTGTTTCAAATGTAGAAGTGATCATCAAACACTTGTGGTAGTTTCGGTCAAAAAAATATACAAAAATACAAGATTCAATTTGGTACACAACGCTAATATCATGTTATAACGTTAAATATAAATAAATGCATTTTAAAATTTTTACCTGTTGTTGTTTGAAAGTGTTGTGTACATACTTGAAAACAAATTGCTGAGCCATCCTGCATTACACTTAGTTCAGTTTTTTTCAACCATTCAAATGTTGATGATCAACAAAGTAAATGTTTTTTAAAACATACTACGTAATACTTTAACATTTATAAAACAAACCACTAAAACCTATTGAGGATGTTAGTAATAATGAATACTAACTAATTATTGACTAAACATTACCTTTATATACTAACCAATAAAACAACAAAACATCATATTTTTTAAGGAATGAAGTTTACTAACAATCTATACTAACTAGTTTAAGAATGAAGTTTTGATACAATTAACTCTATAAAGGTCAATAACATGAAAAATTGTTCCATTTTAATTATTAACCACTTTTTATGATATACCAAATTATAGGCCAACTTTAAAAGTAGCTATAATCGACCTTGAGTAGAGTTTTGACCTCGCTTGAAAAATAAAGCTTTAAGGAGTTTGAGACAAGTTTCGAGCTAGAGTTTTACTAATCGAGTCGAGTTCCCGCTTGGCAATACTCAACTCGACTTACAAAAGATCATATTCAAACACAGATCAAATCAAATTATAGGCCAACTTTACAAAAGATCATACTCAAACAAAGATCAATCAAACTATTATATAAACTCACATTTTAAAAGATCATATTCAAAACACACATTACTTCATCTACAATATAAAAGATCATATTCAAACACACATTACTTCATCTACAAATAGGACAGATTATATAAACTATTTCTTATTTATCATTATTCTTTAGTCAAAGTTGTAACATATTACTTCATTTCTTATACTAAACATTAACATTTGATAAGTAAATTAATGGATGAAGGATTATAAAAATAAATAAGTAAAATAAAAATAAAAAATTCGGACTTGAACTAACCTTTCAATCTTCTAAATTTTTGGTAGTTAGATTTTACAGACTCTTAATGTGAAAAGAGAGGTATTAAATAGAGTGAAATTGTAATGATGATTGTGGAAGATAGATATACATAAATATCAACTTGCATGTAAAAAATACGGTTTAAACCTTTTCATTTTCAAAAAATTTCATTTACAAAACCTATCATTTACAAGATCGTAATCGTAGAATTGGATCATGATCGTAAGATTCGATAAAAATATATATATTTTTGTATAGATGTTGTAGTTTTATATAAGGGTAAGCATCGATCAGGGACGGGACCGGACCGGACTGGACCGAGACCGACAAGACCAAAGATCGATTCAAGGTAAAAACCGGGACCGAGACCGAATGTATATATTTTCGGTTTTTTGGTCGGACCGGACCGGATCAGACCGGACCGAGACTGAAATAAGGTAAAAATCGGGACCGAGATCGGACCGCCGGTGCTTCGGTCCGGTCGGGTTCGGTCCAGTCCGGTCGGTTTTGTCGGTTGGTCCGGTCGAAACGGTCCAAATGCGAATTTAAATGGATAATAAAAAATAATTTAGATGTTCAAGTACCGTAGTTTAATACTCCATACGTCCCATTTTTATTGTACCGTTTGACTTTGACTAGTCTTTATTGTTTAAATTTGACCATTAATATATTTATTTGTGTTATATAATACTTGATGAAAATTATACTAATGAAAAATACATTTAAAGACCAACACATTCATATATTTTTCATCAAGTATTATATAACACAAATAATACTAGTATTAGATATATTTAGATTCTGCAACTAAAAAAGTCAATAGCGTTAGATATATTTAGTAACAGTTATTAACAGAAAGTATTATACAACAAAAATATTGTTTTCATATATTTTATTAACAGTTAATAACTGTTACTAAAAAAGTCAATAGTGGACAATAATTTTGGGACGGAGGGAGTATTAGATATATTTAGATTAATGCGAAAACATAGTGTTAATTTATTAAATCATGATTCAATGACTTTTTTTTATAGACGCTTATTTATGTTGTGTGGTAAGTAAATATCTTCACATTTTTATGTTTTTAGCAAGTAAATCTAGCATTTTTTTTATGTTACTAACATTTTTTTTATACCTACTTGAATATTCGATTTTTGGTTCGGATATGGTTTTAGCAACATAAAAACCAAATTCACATAATTATATATACATTTTTTTACATATTTGTATACAATTAAAAAACTTTTAAAACTACTTCTTAGTATGAATATATTATATTTTTGATTTTTCGAATAAAAGTGTTTAATTAAATTAATATCAAAACTTCATTTCTAACTAAACTTATACGCACTTATAATATTTTTCACATGTGAATATAAAAACTTTAAAAATCAAAATTAGTTTGATAAAACAAGAATAAAAAGAGTACAACTAACTGGATTCAAAAAACATAAAGAGGCCCAAAAGATTGAAGTCCATAAAAGAAAAATACTCTAACTGGACTTTAACTACAACAAAATCACAAACAAAAATCTCATACTCAAGCTAGGGTTTTTAAGTGGTTTTCCTCTTTCTTCCAAAAAACATCAAATCATTTTTAAAATAAAATTGTCATCAACTCCAACAACTGCCAATATCAGTAATCATCATTAATCAGGACCGTCCTCAATTGATTATCATCATCATCTATGCTACTTATAATACACAAACCACTCTCTCTCCTAATTAATTTTCAGAGTTTTCAGACTTGAAAGTGTTAAAGCATGATGACAACACATTAAAGCACAAAATTTCAGACTTACAACCACATAATATGAAAAGAAGCTTGTGCCATACACTTAATTAAAGCTGAAGAAAATGTCTTTAATTGAATTAAATGTCTTTAAGTATATATCTTTGCTTCAAGAAAAATGAATCGTGGCTTTTTCGTACACTCAAAACCTTTACAGGATGTCACCACTGCCAAATTAAAACCTATCCAAACTCAACCAAATCCAAAAACTAACCTAATCCCACCTCCTCCAACTCCATCATACCTCTCAATCAAGACTCCAATTTAAAAATAAAATAAAATAACAACTAGATCTCAATTTTCCTTTTTCGTACACTCAAAACCTTTACAAGATCATTCGCACGAAAAGGTTATCATCATGGATCTTTGATGCTTTCCAAATGTAAAGAAATTTTAATAACAACAATGTTATTCTCTTTCTTAAATTCGTTGACCGATTAAAAAAAATGTGACGAACCTACCTTGACCCTCCAAAGGATCTTGATTCGTCTTGAACTAAATATTTCAACAAAGGTCACGGTTAGGATGTGTAGTATTTGTTTTCGGCCTTATAAAAACAGCAAAGGCACAAATTATCTTGTGCTTCGTATGTTGTTGATAGATGGTTGATGTGATGAGTGTTACAAGGTTTCTTTTTATTGATGATAATTTGTTTTTGACGATCTGAGATTTGAGGGGAGTTTGGTGAGAGCATTTTGATGTGGTAGGCGTAAGATAACTGCTTCTAGGGGTTATGTCAAATGAAAAGAGCGTGAAATCTTATAACGTCATTTGACACCTTCATTTGGAACTGGATTGCGTTTAACTACATTTGGATTGGGCCTTTCTCCAAGTCTATGGGCTCTATTATTTTTCCTCATGATTATTGAAATGGGCTGGACGAAAGATGTGTTACTCTGAATGGATCCGAAACTTTTGGGCTTTAAATGATATATCACACAATTTTTTTTGGATTGATGGCTTTGGGCTATATCAAGATATTGGGCTGAAATATTTATTAAGCATCAAAATGTATTTTTCATACATTGAGAAAAATTTTGATTTAGGCTCGAGTTTCTGTTAGGGTGTCTGAATCTTAAAAGCTATAAGCTTGGTTTCGGTTATTATTGATTGTTTTTTGTGGTTTCAAATTGAGCAGGTTGACTTGGTTTTTTGGTTTTACGGATATTTTAAACACCCCTATCGATAAAACTTAACTTTTTAGAAATCATGTAGTCATTTTGAACAACCAAAAAAACATTGTTTACTAGAATTATTGTTAATAAAATCATATAAATGAAAAATATTGTCTCGCCACAAAATTTAGTCACAGGTACCCGCCGCCGCATTGCGCGGGTACCCTGCTAGTCATCATCAGTAAGTGGATTAAGATTTTGATTCATGATTATATATTAAATATTTTTTTTCTTCTATATGTTTAGAAATTAGATATGTTTAGTAATTAGAAAGTAGAACTCTAGTAATTAGAAAGTTGGCGTCCATTATTAGCTTACTTCATGTAATAAAACCTCCTGAGCTTCAACGTTTTTTATATTAATTATAAATAAAGAGAAACTTATGGCGGTTGAACCTACCTCATTTTTATGTACTGTAATTTTTAAAACTTGTCACATGTGAATATGTTATATGATGGTCTACGTAATTAATTGATTTTTTATACACGATTATTTGATTTGTAAGAATATCTTCGCGTGTGAAGATTTTCAACAAGATTGATGTTTTGTCTTACTCACGTTCTATTTATACTAGATTTGAAAAAACATAGGAAATATTGATGTTGCATAGATAGCACATAAACAAACATTAAAACATTTTTCGACAACTAAAAAACTAATAAGATACTAAAAACATAAAAAGACTATCATCATAAACTACTTTTTAGTTCCAGAGCTCTCTCCCTTGCTTTTCTTATTTGCTTTGAGTCGTTGAAACAGATTTTCAAGACTACTAGTCCTATTTTCCAAATTATAAAAAATTTCAAATCTTGTAGCATTATTCACTTGTTGCTCCACGTCGTTTTTATCATCTTCCTCAGTTTGTTGCACCATTTCGCTTTGCTGCATCACCTCACTTTGAAACTCTTCCTCCACCTGATTTTGCTGCACTATGTGACCTTGCTGCACAATTTCACCTTGCATGACCACCTCACTTCCAGCCTCCTCCTCATTCTCTAGATCTTCCTCATCTTCATCTTCTTCCTCCTCTTCCCCATTAATTCCATAAATCTCATTCCAGTAGAAGTTTTAGCGATGCAGCCAAGTAAGGATATTTGTCCTCATCCACACACTCACTTGCCTATACGAACCATATTCTGAAATCGGTTCTTCCCCAAAAGCATCTAACACTGCATCAAAAAGCAAATAATTGTTTAAGACAAACTCATACTCTTCTTCATCATTTTGAAAGTTTCCATTTGGTGCTGCCATTATTCTTGAGTGAGAATAAGAGAGAAGAAAGTGAGTGTGTGTGATAATAAGAGAGCAGATTTATGTAGTACAATATGGAGTATAGAGTACATAAAATAAAGTATTTTTTACACTTTGCTGTACTTTAGTGAGAATACTGTAAAAAAGTAAATTATATAATCAGTAACAAGAATCTTATCTTTAAATTCTGTCACAAATAATCTTACCTTTTTTCTTATCTTTACATTGAGCTGCAGTAACAAGAATCTTATCTTTATTTTAGTTTGGTTGTATAAATGTTCTTTTCAATTGATTTGACTTTTACTTGTACATGTTATTCGCGGCTTCTATAGCATCCATATCAGTTTCTATTTCTAGTTCTCGGCGTTTTGCCTCTGATATAATAGCAAATGGAACTCTAGGCATCAGAGTCAGACGCCGAGAACTAGAAATATAAAGACAGGCTTAGTAGATGATTTTCAATTCACCTATGGGTTTAAGAGTGTTACGGTTTGATTATTTTATTTATTAATTTTTTTTAGGTCTCGGTGTTTTTGTTTGTAGGTAAGCTGTTTTATGTTTATTGCATTAATGTTTTTATAAGCTCTTATTACTTTAAAAAAGATAGCATTTGCAAGTTTGAATACTGACTCTTTGTTTGTGGATAACTAGAAACACCACCGATACATATCACAATGACAGACCAAACAAAAAGATATGTGTTTGTTGCAAAGAGGGAATTTGTTACAAAGATGATCATGAAGATGCAAGGAAACAGAAAGGTTAGTCTTACAGACTAACAAGCCATTTTTATTGAATGAAATATCTTACAATCATGTTTGATGGCTTTCACACAAATAATAGAAATAACACTGATGATAGAACTACGCACATGCATAATTGCAAACACAACAAACAATAGAAACTACACTCAGAAATCCATCAAACCCCTAAATTTTTTAACAAAAATGTCATTGTCACGAGCATTGAGCTCCAATTCACGCGCCAGGATGCGCATCTACAAGACCTTTTGGTCAGCAAAATGTTCACATTTATTTCTAAATGTTAACATTTATTTCTTGAATCTTGATGAGAATAGAAAGCTAACATGTCTTGACAATTGTTAGAATTAGGATAGTTTCTTAGCTTAGTAAACTTAGGAGAACTAGCCATTTTGTTTTCTTAGTTATTTTACACAACTAAGCAGTTGGTTTGTCAAAAAATTAACATGCGAATTTGTGTTTTCTTAGTAAAGGCAACCTTCTTTTTAACATAAGTGAACCCTGTTCTCATAATTGAATCTTTCACATGATGCACAGACCCTCCACTATTTGTCTGAAATCACATGGTATTATTAGTGGTTGCATTCCACATTTAGAATTTTTGTCCTTATCATTCAAGCTTTTAAAATAATGTATGGATCATTTACTGTCATTCAATATCAAACAACAGAAAATAGCCAAGTAATTTACTATTTTTCAGCCACTTTAAAACCCAACCACAAATTGCCACTAGATTTGCTTTTACCACTTGCAGATATTCACAAGAGTTACTATTTGTGAAGACAATTGAAAACAGTTTCTACCTAACCATTTACTTGAAACAGTTTTCAACAAATTGCATTTACTTCAAAAAGTTTGTACCTAATCATCAAAAAGATAGTTAAATTGTTAAGTTAACATATACAGCAACTTTACAAATGTTTCGTTTCTAATGTTCTTACTTTTATTATGTTTATGCAGTGGCAATGGAGCATGGAACTGCAGAAAAAGGAGGACCAAAAACACAGAAAAGAAGAAAGGTGATGAGTGTGCAAATACTCATCATTTTTATACCTTTTTAGACTGCAAAAACATCTGAAAACACTCAGAAATGCATCAAAATGATAAAAATATCACAAAAAAGTGTTTTATGTGTTTCAAATGCAAAAATACCAAAATCAGGTGAAAAATGTATCAAGTTTTCATAATTGGCAGTTTTAGTCCCTCAACTTTACAAAAGTGTCAAAATCAGTCCCTGGGTGATTAAAAATGGAAATTATTCAAACTACACCCTTGTACTATTCAAATGTGGCATATTTGGTCCTTATATGATAAGTTTTGAGAAAATTACAAGTTTGGTCCCTGGAGTTACAAAATTGGCAGTTTTGGTCCTTGGATTTATAAAAATGGAATTTTATGCAATATTGGTCCTTGTACTAACCATTAATTGCAGGTTTAGTCCTTGTGTTAACTTTGGAAAAGTTTCAACTTCAGTCCCTCATTTTCAGAATATTACAAGATTAGTCCTTGTGTTAATAAGCTTAAACCAACCGGACCCTATATTAATACCAAATCCAACCCAATACCCAGCTGGCCCAATCCAAGCCCAAACCCACGTTTTAAAATATTATACCGCCATCACTGTACATCTCTCTCACAAACGAGCCAAAACCAGAAACCAAGGTGGTTTCCACCACCTGTTACTACCACCTCACCACCACCTTTCCACCTCACTCCCCAGCTGTTTAACCACTCCCCTCCACCTCCACATCCTCCCAAAGTTCCTTAATTGCAATAAACCTGCTCAAGATTTTTTTCCCGCCAAAATGACAAATGGACGAATATGATGAGTTTGATGGATCCAATGGTTGGAAATAGGTGGGAAAGATTCAGAGGTCGACAAGAAGCTTAAAAAGATCAATATAAAGAAGCTTGGAGCAATGTAGAAGACAGTCTAGAGTAATTTTAGTTTATGAATGTCGAATAGCTTAAATTTAAATTTCCAGTGTATGTTTTAACTTTCAAGCACTCTGTTTAAGTAATTTCAGTGTATGTGAACTTTTTTCAGTTTCAATTTCAGTTAAAATTCAAGCTTTCAGTTTATGCAAATTTTTCTTGTTCAAATTCTCAAAATGATCGAATGTTGTTGTTAATTGTTGTTTTGGACTCAATAAGCTAACATAAGCTCCTAGAAAGCTTTTCTAAGCTTTTAGTAACCTTAAAACTCAGTTTAGTATAAAAAAGAAAAATTACCAAAAATACCAAAAAAAATTAGTTAAAAATAAAAAATCAATGGAGATGAAGATCAAAGCTGGAGCAGGGTGAATATTGGATTTCCTTGGGTTAGAAGCTTTGTGGAAAGCTATTAGGATTGGTCTTGTGCTTTGATTCACAGCTTTCACTAGGAATCCATCTTGTAAGCTTGTTAATCCATTTTGGCATTTCACTGTTTGAGTCATTCATGAGCTTAAATCTTTGTGTTTCTATGTTTATGAGTTGTAGCTAAGTAGAATTAAGCATTAAAACAGTTTGCTTGTTCATTGGAATTTGTAGTTACTAAAAATTTTAATTTAACAGTTATAATAGCATAATTATCATTCTTGAGTTTTATGTTGTTGTTGTTGTTGTTGTTTTATGCTTATTTAGTCTTAATATATGATATTATAAGATCTTAAATCAGTGGCATGGTCTTAATCTTTGAAATCATTTGAAAATCCTCAAAACAGTTAAGTAAAGGGTTGTTTGGATTTGTTTGTTTAACTGTGTTAGAGATTGTTCAAGCCATGGTTCTTGTTTGTTATATGTCATATTAGGTCCTATTAGCTCATAGAAACAATAAAAACCAGTACTTGTTTTAGAAATAGTCAAAATTACCTTTAATCTTAAACAATTAGCTCACTGTTAGGATTTAGGATATAAAACTCATCACAGTGGCTTATAACTTGGTACTTTAGCTTTATTTCATCCTATTTTAGCTTAACACAACATAATTAGTAAGTAGAATCAATCCAAAGTTCATCAAAGTCAACTTTTAGTATAACTTAAAAAGTCAAAATTTTCAGTTTAGTCATTTTTAAATAAAATAGATAATTTTATATAGACTTAATATTAAGTTTCAAGATTTGAGCTTTTGGGATATTAATATTCAACTGCTCATCTTAATCATAGTAATTTTTATAATTTCTAGTTAGCTTTTTAAAACTACTTATTTTTTAGTTTCTTTTAACCACTTGTTTGAAAAAGTGCCCTGTGCACAGTTGAGCCATCCTTTTTCACAAGCTCATCAAGAGCTCATTAGTTAGCCTTAGCTTGTGAATCTTGTTTTTTTGGAAAGCTAACCTAGCTGTCTTAAAGATCCAATCTTATTTTTTCACTTTGTAGCTTATTTGATAGGGCTGCAAATAGCTTATTGTTTGTCCCATTTCTGTGTAAACTTAGCACTCAGTGGTTTACATGCTTTTTCACAAGCTTGTCATAAGCTCATTAGCCAACCCCACTGTGTGAGCTTGGACCTTTTAGAAAGCCCACCAACCCATCTTGCTACTTCAGCCTTAATTTTGAGCTTTTCAGCTTATTTAATAAGCTTAAATTGCTTTTAGATATGACTGCAGACCTGTTTGGTTTATAGGTTTAGCATAAGTTCTTATTTGCTTATTAAAAGCTTATCAGTGTGTATCTTTGTGCTTTTTAGCTTCATTTAAGTAGCTTTAGCCTGTTTGTATCTTATTTCACCTTTTGTTCTAACTTTGAAGCTTGTTTGAGCTTAAAACATCAAAATAAGCTATAAGCTCCACTGTTTAGATCATAAGCTCATTCTCAGCTTATTTTTAAGTTCCAAAATTTTTTGTTTTCATTAAAGTTACTTATTTTCAGTAGTATAATAGGTTTATAAAAGAAAAAACACAAAAACATCATTTTAAAAATAGTGATAGCGTTTATTTAATAGAATTTAGCTTTTTAATTTTTCTTTTCAGCTTATTATTAAGCACTTCCTATTTTTATAATTTTCTTAGCTTTCTGTCATCAAAGGATAATTTTATAAAAAATTTCATAATTTTCTTAGTTTGTTTAGTATTTATTAGAATTTAAAATAATTAAAAAGTATTAAATAATTAATAATAAACAAATAAAAAACATAAAAAATCTTTTCAGTTATAAAATTAGTTTTCTAATATTTTAGATTTTTCTAAGTTAAAATTTCATTTTTCCAGGTTAATTTTATATTTTCTTGTATTTAAGTGTATTTTAAATAATTAATAAATAGGAATTAATTAATAATAAATAGATAAAAAGTGTAAAAAATATATTTTCAATTTTAAAATTAGTTTTTCTAATATTTTAGATTTTTCTAAGTCATAATTTCACTTTTCTAGCTTTATTTCATATTTTCTTATATTTTAGGGTATTATTAAATAGTTAAAAATAGTTTTTAATTAATAATAATTAAATAAATAGTTATAAAAATAATTTTAATTTTCCAATAATTTTCTTTTATTATTAGGTTTATAAAATATCATTTTCATATCCATAGGTGTTTTATTCTTTTAAATTTACGTTTTATTTTGTACGTTTACGTAAAATTTAGTAAACGTACGTATTTACGTTTGTTTAATCTGATTGTTGTGCTTTATAATTCTGTATCCAAATACCATTCCAATCAATCAGTAGTGTAGTTATCAATCAAAATCCTTACTGATCATTATCCTTAGTGATCATTCGACATCTGAACGTTTTTAAGCACCATTAATCCTCCGTGGGACTTAACGACCCGGGAATCCACTATATTCCAAGGGAAATTGCATTGGTTTTAGACTGTTTGAATTTTATTACGGTTGACCATTCACAAGTGGTTGACTTGTGTAATAAACTTGACAGTTTGGAACGAATCAAATTTTGGCGCCGCTGCCGGGGAGGCTTTAGCGTGTTTTAAACATTTTCAGACCCATACTTGCACATATACCACCTTTTGTAAACAGTTTTTGTAAAGTTATCAAAATCAAAAAGTTCATTAACACTTTTCCTAAAGTGTTAACAACACCAAACAAAATATAAAACAACAAAACAATCGTAACGTTTTCTATTTTGTATTTTCTTTAAGGTGATTCTTAAAAAGATACGATTTGGTTAAACGAGACGATACCAAAAATATTGTCCAAAAGTTTTTAAACCCTTAGCACAAATCCATACCTACGTCTTTTTAGTGGTACTTAATAAATACATAAAAATCAACCACCGCAAACCAAGGCAGAACACCTACCAATTGGGGGTGTGAAAATTAATAAGTTCCCAATCTTAAAGATCAAAACTTACCTTTGTGTCCTTGTGATTTGGTGTACCTTTTTCAAAGAAGCCATTTCATTTGTGATTATTGGTTTAAAGTTCACTTGTCGTTTTACCTCGCATTTGTTTTTGAAAACTGATTTTTAAACTTAGTGCATGCGCACTCGTTCTTCCAGCTCCACAAGTCCACTTTCAGAGCTTGCAAATATTCCGCGTAGACGTAGAGGACGTTATGCTCCTTCAGCTGTGACTGAGGAACGTCTAGCACCAGCACCCCCTGTCGTAATGGCAGAAGATAAACCGATGAATGAGCTTCTCCAAGCACCCATCGAGGGTTACGGAGATGCCATTATTGTCCCACCATCGTGGCTGATACCTTCGAGCTCAAAACCGGGTTGCTTAATCTTGTAACCCAAAGCCAATTTTATGGTTTTGAGCGGGACGACCCTCATGCACATATTCGATGGTTTAACAAGATTGCATCTACCATCAAATACAAGAATGTCCTACATGAAGCAATTAAGCTTCTTCTGTTCCCATTCTCTCTAGAGGGACAAGCCCGGAATTGGCTTGAGAAACAACCCCCTCGTTCCATTGAGACATGGGAGGATTTAGTCACTAAGTTTGTTAACGAATTCTATCCTCCATCCCGAACTACAAGTCTTAAGAATGAGATAATGAAATTTGCTCAAAGATTTGATGAATCATTCGGTGAGGCATGGGATCGTTACAAAGAGTTGCTCCGAAAGTGTCCACATCATGGTTTTACCGAGTTAATGCAAATGGATAATTTCTACAATGGTCTGAACCAAACTAACCAAGACTCTTTAAATGCCTCCGCGGAGGTAATTTCCTGAGCAAGACCACAAAAGAAGCCTTGCAAATCATAGAAAACAAGTCCCATGTCCGCCCTTTCCGAACAAAGACATATCAGTCTCAGTCTAATGCAGGACCTTCTACTTCATCTCACGTGAGTACATCTAGCACCGATGCTAAGATTGACAAACTCACGGATGCTATTCAGGCTTTGGTTCTTGCTAACCAAAAGAAAGTCAATTTCACACAGACACCATCACATGGTGAAGTGAAGAAAGTCGAGGTCTGTGTTACTTGTGGTGGCCCTCATGCATACTACAACTGTACTGCCACCGATGGTAGTCCATTTGAAGCCAATGCTATAGCCGATACTTCACATCAGGGAGGTAATCAATACCGTCCTCAAAATGAACCAAACTACCGTGCTAATACTTATCAGGGACCACCCGGTTTTAACCAGAATCCTAACATACAAAACCGGAATCAGAACCAACCAAGAATGAACCAAGGTTATCAAAACCAAGGTAATTTCTATCCCGGACCAAATCAAGGTTTCCAACATCAAGGAAACTTTAATCAAAACAATTTCAATCGAGGGAATCAATTTCAGGGAAATGTGAATCCTAATCAAGGAAATTTTCAAAATCAAGGCCCTAATCCGAACATTAGAGGCCGAATTTTCCTAATCAAACTCAAGCCATTGTTCCAACTGGACCATCATCTGATGAGTTATTGAAGCAATTCATGAAATCCCAAGATGAAATGAACAGGTTGTTGGTCAGTCAGATCGCTGATCTAAAGAAGTCTTTAAATGATCAACCCTCGGGCTCAGGAAAACTTCCAAGCAACACGATCGCTAACCCGAGGGGCGATGCAAAGGCGATCACAACCAGAAGTAGTGTATCATACGATGGACCCGCTATTCCTACTACCTCTTCTTCTTCTCTCCCGAAGGTAGTGGAAAGTGAACCTGAGGCGACAAAGGACAAGGAACTTCCTACTAATAACGGAGGTACCAACAATGTCCATCCTCAAGTTGTCCCAAAACCCAAATCCAATCCAGGAGTTGTTTTTAAACCTCCAGTAGCTCCCGTTGAAAATCCCAAATCCAAATCTTCTATTCCTTACCCATCACGTTTGAATGAGCAAAAGCTCCGCGAAAAAGCCAGTCATCAAATGGATAAATTTTTTCAAAATTTTCCAAGAACTACATTTTGACATAAGCTTTGCGGATGCTATCATGCTGATGCCCAAGTTTGCATCAACTCTCAAACACATGTTAAGCAACAAGGAAAAACTGTTTGAGATGGCAAAAACTCCTCTGAACGAGAACTGCTTTGCAGTTATCCTGAAGAAGCTTCCCGAGAAGCTTGGAGATCCTGGAAAATTTCTCTTACCTTGTGTATTTCCAGGAATGGTTGAATGCTTTGCCTTAGCCGATCTTGGTGCAAGCATCAATCTGATGCCTTATTCAGTATGGAAGAAACTTTCTCTTCCGGACCTTACTCCTACATGCATGACTCTCGAGCTTGCAGATCGTACAATATCCCGTCCACTTGGCATTGCCGAGGACGTATTCGTGAAAGTAGGAAAGTTCCATTTTCCAGCTGACTTTGTGGTTGTTGACTTCGATGCCGATCATCGGGTTCCTCTCATTGTTGGACGAGGATTCCTGAGAACAGGCCGTGCTCTCATTGATGTATTTGAGCAAGAAATCACATTACGTGTGGGTAATGAAGTTGTCACCTTTAACCTTGATCAAACTTCGAGGTACTCCGCAAACTATGATTCTGAGTCGGTTAACCGAATAGATATCATTGATGTTGCTTCTGAAGAGTACTCTCAAGAAGTTCTCGGTTATGATCATAATTCTTCGAGTGATAATCTCACTCATTCATCTCAACCCATCATTGCCAATTCTACTCCTTCTCTCACTCCGTTTGAGGAAAGTGACTTCATCTTGGAAGAGATTGAAGCATACTTGTCTAGTGATTCGGTTTCATGGGAAATTGATCACGCTCCAATTGACATCGAGGGAGATATTCTTCTCATCGAGAAGATGCTCAACGATGATCCTTCATCACTCCCTCCCGTCGAGCTTCATAATAAGGAAGTCAAGTCAGTTGAGAAAACTGAAGAATTTCCTGAGGTTGAACTTAAGGACTTACCACCTCATCTCGAGTATGCATTTCTTGAGGGTGATGATAAATTACCCGTCATTATTGCTCGAGATTTGAGTAAAGATGAAAAGACTGCTCTCATAAAGGTCTTAAAGTCACACAAGCAAGCAATTGCTTGGAAACTCTCCGACATTAAGGGTATCAACCCTGAGTTTTGTACTCACAAAATCTTGATGGAGGATGACTTCAAGCCAGCAGTCCAACATCAGAGAAGGGTGAATCCTAAGATCCATGAGGTTATCAAACAGGAGGTTCTCAAACTTCTTGATGCCGGCTTAATTTACCCGATCTCTGATAGTCCTTGGGTTAGCCCAATTCACTGTGTTCCTAAAAAGGGTGGCATAGCTGTTGTCACAAATGAAAATAACGAGTTAATTCCAACTCGGCTGGTAACGGGATGGCGTGTTTGCATTGACTATCGTAAGTTGAATGACGCCACCCGGAAAGACCATTTTCCTCTACCCTTCATGGACCAAATGCTTGAGAGATTAGCAGGGAACGAATACTATTGTTTCCTTGATGGTTTCTCGGGGTATTTTCAGATCCCCATTGATCCACAGGATCAAGAAAAGACCACATTCACCTGCCCATACGGAACTTTTGCCTACAGACGTATGCCTTTTGGCCTATGTAATGCTCCTGGCACGTTCCAACGATGTATGATGGCCATTTTCCACGACATGATCGGGGAAACAATGGAGGTGTTTATGGATGATTTCTCGGTCATTGGGGACTCATTTCAAACATGTCTCTCCCATTTAGAAAAAATGCTAAAACGGTGTGAAGACACCAATCTTTGTCTGAATTGGGAGAAGAGCCATTTTATGGTCAAAGAAGGCATAGTCCTTGGCCATAAGATTTCCAAAAATGGGATTGAGGTTGATAGAGCAAAAGTCGATGTTATTGCTAAATTGCCTCATCCTACTACCGTCAAAGGTATTAGGAGTTTTTTAGGTCATGCCGGTTTTTATCGCAGATTCATACAAGATTTTTCTAAAATCGCCCGGCCTATGACTCATCTTCTTGAAAAAGATGCTCCTTTTATCTTCTCACCTGAGTGCATCGAAGCTTTTGAAACATTAAAGAAAAAGCTTACTGAAGCACCCATTCTCGTTGCTCCCGACTGGGACTTGCCTTTTGAGCTCATGTGCGATGCAAGTGATTTTGCTATCGGTGCAGTCCTGGGCCAACGCAGAAACAAGCATTTTCAGCCTATCCACTACGCGAGTAAGACTATGACTGAAGCTCAAACCCATTACACCACTACAGAAAAAGAGCTACTAGCCGTGGTGTATGCATTTGAGAAGTTTCGGCCATACTTAATCTTTACTAAATGCGTGGTGTATACTTATCACTCGGCTCTCAAATATCTCTTTGCAAAACAAGATGCAAAGCCGAGATTGCTCCGTTGGGTTCTCCTCCTGCAAGAATTTGATATCATTATACGTGATAAAAAAGGAGCTGAGAACCTGGTTGCTGATCATCTGTCACGTCTAGAAAACCCTCACCAAGATGTTTTCGAGAGAAAGGAAATAAATGAAACATTTCCTCTCGAGGCACTCAATGCGGTTTCTTTTCGTGGAAACTCTACTACCCCATGGTTTGCTGACTTCGCAAATTACCATGCGGGTAACTTCATAGTGAAAGGAATGTCGACCCAACAGAAGAACAAATTCTTCAAGGATGTTAAACATTACTTCTGGGACGACCCCTACTTATTCAAAATCTGTGCGGATCAAGTCATCCGACGGTGTGTTTATGGACAGGAAGCTATGGACATTCTCAAAGCTTGCCATGCTGGACCCACCGGGGGCCATCATAGTCCAAATTACACTGCCAAAAAGGTGTTTGATTTCGGGTTTTATTGGCCCACTATTTACAAGGATGCCCACGAATTTGTCAAAACCTGTGATGCTTGCCAACGTCACGGAAATATCTCGCAAAGAAATGAAATGCCGCAAAACGCCATTCAAGTATGTGAGATCTTTGACAACTGGGGCATTGACTTTATGGGGCCATTTCCATCATCTCGAGGAAACAAATACATACTTGTGGATGTTGACTATTTGTCAAAATGGGTTGAAGCGAAAGCTTTACCTACCAACAATGCCCGAGTTGTTGTGAAATTCTTAAAATCTCTTTTTGCTAGGTTTGGAACTCCGCGAGCTATAATTAGTGATCGTGGTACACATTTTTTGCAATGACCAGTTTGATCGAGTCATGCAAAAGTATGGTGTAACTCACCGTCTCTCTACTGCATACCACCCCCAAACAAGTGGGCAAGTGGAAGTTTCCAACCGTGGTATTAAAAGAATTCTTGAAAGGACAGTAGGCGAAAACCGTGCATCTTGGTCGGATAAACTGGATGACGCACTCTGGGCCTTCCGTACAACTTATAAAACACCCATCGGGGGTACTCCATACAAGCTTGTGTACGGAAAGGCGTGTCATCTGCCGATTGAGCTTGAGCACAAAGCATACCGGGCCTTGAAACATGCCAACTTCGATATTCAGACAGCTGGTGATCACAGAAAAGTTCAAATGAATGAACTAAATGAACTCCGTGATCAAGCTTACGAGAACTCTTTGATCTACAAACAAAAGACAAAGAAGATTCATGACTCCAAAATCAAGAACCGCGTTTTCAACGTCGGTGATCGAGTCCTTCTTTTCAATTCAAGATTGAAGATTTTCTCTGGAAAACTAAAATCCCGCTGGTCTGGACCATTCACCATCACTAAAGTATTTCCTTATGGAACCATTGAGTTATCTCAACCCGATGGTCCAAATTTCAAAGTGAATGGTCATCGATTGAAGCACTATTTTGGAGAGGACATTCCACCCATGGTTGTCCCGGATTTACAAACTTTCCCCATGAACCAATGAATGCGGGGATCGAGTCAAGCTAGTGACTCGGGAATCAAAAACAGTAGCACACCATATGGGTTTTCACCCATATTTCTGACTTCTTTCTATTTTCTACCACCCTAGTGTGGGGGAGTTGCCCCCCGCTGTTGTATATAAAGTTTCACAAAAAAAAGAAAAAAAAAAAAGTGTATATATCAAAAATAAAATAATGGCCGTAGTATATCCCTTTTACGTTCTATGTTTCGGCATAACCGCCGGTACTTTGAATATTGAGGGCAATATTCATTTCTAGTGTGGGGGGGAATTCTCACGAATTTTATCATGTAATTATACTACCCATTTCCCCCATTTTTGGCAAATTTTATTTATTATTTTTTTTTTGGAGTAAGTGTTTTGCACTTACTCAGCTTACGGTTATCAGTCCGCCATGTCTAACCCACATAAGGATTGGCTAATCCAGGAGCAAACGGCTCTTGGTAAAGATATCTCAAATCCGTTGACGGCTTGCAATTTGCCCAAAATTGTATGGTGTTCAGCTCACCATATCTTTAATTAGTGAAAAGTTGGGTAGCCCGCAAGTTTATGGCTTGTGGTAAAGGCAGTTGGAAAACCATAATTGGTAATCGACTCACCAAAGATATTTTATCTAAGAGTTGGCTAGTCCAGAAGCAAACGGCTTCTGGTAAAGACAAATCAAAACCGTTGAAAGCTGGTGATTTGCTCAAAATCATTTGGTTATCATTGTACCAAGGTTCTTACTTGAGCTAAAACAATTGGCTACTCCAGAAGTAATGGCTTTTGGTAAAGAGATTCAAATCCATTAAGTTTTCTCAAAAGATTGCTAGGGACTAGCAATATCTTAGTGTGGGGGATTGATGAGTGTGCAAATACTCATCATTTTTATACCTTTTAGACTGCAAAAACATCTGAAAACACTCAGAAATGCATCAAAATGATAAAAATATCACAAATAAGTGTTTTATGTGTTTCAAATGCAAAAATACCAAAATCAGGTGAAAAATGTATCAAGTTTGCATAATTGGCAGTTTTAGTCCCTCAACTTTACAAAAGTGTCAAAATCAGTCCCTGGGTGATTAAAAATGGAAATTATTCAAACTACACCCTTGTACTATTCAAATGTGGCATATTTGGTCCTTATATGATAAGTTTTGAGAAAATTACAAGTTTGGTCCCTGGAGTTACAAAATTGGCAGTTTTGGTCCTTGGATTTATAAAAATGGAATTTTATGCAATATTGGTCCTTGTACTAACCATTAATTGCAGGTTTAGTCCTTGTGTTAACTTTGGAAAAGTTTCAACTTCAGTCCCTCATTTTCAGAATATTACAAGATTAGTCCTTGTGTTAATAAGCTTAAACCAACCGGACCCTATATTAATACCAAATCCAACCCAATACCCAGCTGGCCCAATCCAAGCCCAAACCCACGTTTTAAAATATTATACCGCCATCACTGTACATCTCTCTCACAAACGAGCCAAAACCAGAAACCAAGGTGGTTTCCACCACCTGTTACTACCACCTCACCACCACCTTTCCACCTCACTCCCCATTGTTTAACCACTCCCTCCACCTCCACATCCTCCCAAAGTTCCTTAATTGCAATAAACCTGCTCAAGATTTTTTTTCCCGCCAAAATGACAAATGGACGAATATGATGAGTTTGACGGATCCAATGGTTGGAAATAGGTGGGAAAGATTCAGAGGTCGACAAGAAGCTTAAAAAGATCAATATAAAGAAGCTTGGAGCAATGTAGAAGACAGTCTAGAGTAATTTTAGTTTATGAATGTCGAATAGCTTAAATTTAAATTTCCAGTGTATATTTTAACTTTCAAGCACTCTGTTTAAGTAATTTCAGTGTATGTGAACCTTTTTCAGTTTCAATTTCAGTTAAAATTCAAGCTTTCAGTTTATGCAAATTTTTCTTGTTCAAATTCTCAAAATGATCGAATGTTGTTGTTAATTGTTGTTTTGGACTCAATAAGCTAACATGAGCTCCTAGAAAGATTTTCTAAGCTTTTAGTAACCTTAAAACTCAGTTTAGTATAAAAAAGAAAAATTACCAAAAATACCAAAAAAAAATTAGTTAAAAATAAAAAATCAATGGAGATGAAGATCAAAGCTGGAGCAGGGTGAATATTGGATTGCCTTGGGTTAGAAGCTTTGTGGAAAGCTATTAGGATTGGTCTTGTGCTTTGATTCTCAGCTTTCACTTGGAATCCATCTTGTAAGCTTGTTAATCCATTTTGGCATTTCACTGTTTGAGTCATTCATGAGCTTAAATCTTTGTGCTTCTATGTTTATGAGTTGTAGCTAAGTAGAATTAAGCATTAAAACAGTTTGCTTGTTCATTGGAATTCGTAGTTACTACAAATTTTAATTTAACAGTTATAATAGCATAATTATCATTCTTGAGTTTTATGTTGTTATTGCTGTTGTTTTATGCTTATTTAGTCTTAATAAATGATATTATAAGATCTTAAATCAGTGGCATGGTCTTAATCTTTGAAATCATTTGAAAATCCTCAAAACAGTTAAGTAAAGGGTTGTTTGGATTTGTTTGTTTAACTGTGTTAGAGATTGTTCAAGCCATGGTTCTTGTTTGTTATATGTCATATTAGGTCCTATTAGCTCATAGAAACAATAAAAACCAGTACTTGTTTTAGAAATAGTCAAAATTACCTTTAATCTTAAACAATTAGCTCACTGTTAGGATTTAGGATATAAAACTCATCACAGTGGCTTATAACTTGGTACTTTAGCTTAATTTCATCCTATTTTAGCTTAACACAACATAATTAGTAAGTAGAATCAATCCAAAGTTCATCAAAGTCAACTTTTAGCATAACTTAAAAAGTCAAAATTTTCAGTTTAGTCATTTTTAAATAAAATAGATAATTTTATATAGACTTGATATTAAGTTTCAAGATTTGAGCTTTTGGGATATTAATATTCAACTGCTCATCTTAATCATAGTAATTTTTATAATTTCTAGTTAGCTTTTTAAAACTACTTATTTTTTAGTTTCTTTTAAGCACTTGTTTGAAAAAGTGCCCTGTGCACAGTTGAGCCATCCTTTTTCACAAGCTCATCAAGAGCTCATTAGTTAGCCTTAGCTTGTGAATCTTGGTTTTTTGGAAAGCTAACCTAGCTGTCTTAAAGATCCAATCTTATTTTTTCACTTTGTAGCTTATTTGATAGGGCTGCAAATAGCTTATTGTTTGTCCCATTTCTGTGTAAACTTAGCACTCAGTGGTTTACATGCTTTTTCACAAGCTTGTCATAAGCTCATTAGCCAACCCCACTGTGTGAGCTTGGACTTTTTAGAAAGCCCACCAACCCATCTTGCTACTTCAGCCTTAATTTTGAGCTTTTCAGCTTATTTAATAAGCTTAAATTGCTTTTAGATATGACTGCAGGCCTGTTTGGTTTATAGGTTTAGCATAAGTTCTTATTTGCTTATTAAAAGCTTATCAGTGTGTATCTTTGTGCTTTTTAGCTTCATTTAAGTAGCTTTAGCCTGTTTGTATCTTATTTCACCTTTTGTTCCAACTTTGAAGCTTGTTTGAGCTTAAAACATCAAAATAAGCTATAAGCTCCACTGTTTAGATCATAAGCTCATTCTCAGCTTATTTTTAAGTTCCAAAATTTTTTGTTTTCATTAAAGTTACTTATTTTCAGTAGTATAATAGGTTTATAAAAGAAAAAACACAAAAACATCATTTTAAAAATAGTGATAGCGTTTATTTAATAGAATTTAGCTTTTTAATTTTTCTTTTCAGCTTATTATTAAGCACTTCCTGTTTTTATAATTTTCTTAGCTTTCTGTCATCATAGGATAATTTTATAAAAAATTTCATAATTTTCTTAGTTTGTTTAGTATTTATTAGAATTTAAAATAGTTAAAAAGTATTAAATAATTAATAATAAACAAATAAAAAACATAAAAAATCTTTTCAGTTTTAAATATAGTTTTCTAATATTTTAGATTTTTCTAAGTTAAAATTTCATTTTTCCAGGTTAATTTTATATTTTCTTGTATTTAAGTGTATTTTAAATAATTGATAAATAGGAATTAATTAATAATAAATAGATAAAAAGTGTAAAAAATATATTTTCAATTTTAAAATTAGTTTTTCTAATATTTTAGATTTTTCTATGTCATAATTTCACTTTTCTAGCTTTATTTCATATTTTCTTATATTTTAGGGTATTATTAAATAGTTAAAAATAGTTTTTAATTAATAATAATTAAATAAATAGTTATAAAAATAATTTTAATTTTCCAATAATTTTCTTTTATTATTAGGTTTATAAAATATCATTTTCATATCCATAGGTGTTTTATTCTTTTAAATTTACGTTTTATTTTGTACGTTTACGTAAAATTTAGTAAACGTACGTATTCACGTTTGTTTAATCTGATTGTTGTGCTTTATAGTTCTGTATCCAAATACCATTCCAATCAATCAGTAGTGTAGTTATCAATCCAAATCCTTACTGATCATTATCCTTACTGATTTTTCGACATCTGAACGTTTTTCAGCACCATTAATCCTCCGTGGGACTTAACGACCCGGGAATCCACTATATTCCAAGGGAAATTGCATTGGTTTTAGACTGTTTGAATTTTATTACGGTTGACCATTCACAAGTGGTTGACTTGTGTAATAAACTTGACAGTTTGGAACGAATCAAAAGGAAACTAAATGTTAACTTAACAATGTAAATGTGTGAATTGGCGTTGTTAAAAACTGATATGTTTTGCAACATATTTTTGCTGTAACATATTTTTGTGTAAAAGTCAGACTGAAAGTATGCTATGTTTCCATGACAAGGTATATGAGCTTATATGATCTTGTTAAATAATCTATGTAACAGTTAGGCTATAGAAATATGTAACAGTTAATAATCTATGTCTGCTCTCCACCTCATATAAAACAAATTTGGTACAATTGAGAGCTTATATGAGCTTGTTAAATAGCTGCAAAAGTGGACTGCAGGGTGTTTTACTTTTTGTGACATATTCTAATGTTGAAAGGGTAATTCTTTGAAGGGCAAATTAAGATATTAAATAAGTTTGTAACAGAAAAATAAGCTAAAAAACAGATTCAAAACACAAACTAAAAGATCCTATGAATTATTTCACATGTGAAGTTTTTATAGATTTTTAATTTTTACTTTTTATTTATGTTTTTAATATTATAATATTAATAATAATATTTTTTAGTTTTTATGTTTTTTGAATTTCAATTTTACTAGTATTTTTGTTGACATTTGTTTGAGAATATGTTTATTTTTTTTAACTTTTTCGCAACTGAAAGAAAAATTGATAGAGATGTTAATATTGAGCTTTATTATTGGGCTTTATGGTTGGACTTTACTAATGTATAACGGTAACCCTTTTATGTTGGACTTTATTATTGGACACAAAGATGTTAATATTGGGCTAAAAATTTAAATAATACAAAAAACATTTAAAATTGGTAGCCACAAAAAAAAATCAAGTTTATATACTATGAAAATAAAAAACCTTAGTAGGCAGGAAACTAAAAAAATTGTTAGCAACAAATTCGACAGAATATAAATTTGATGTATTTCTTTTTGGATTTTATTTTATGTTTTACCATTTTATTTGTTTATAAAGTTATTTAGGTTAATTAAATTTCTGTCATTTTGACTAATTTACAACTATGGTTGTCGGAGTTAATTTTTAATAAAACAATTACATATTGCGTTTGCTTGTGCAAATAATGCAACTCTACTAATTTTATAATTTTTAAAAAATCTAAAAAAAGACAATTAAATTTTTTAGTTAAACTACATGTGTTGGGATGTAGTTTTGAATAACGTTTTGAATATAATTGACAACAATGGAATTTAGACTAACAAGCAAAATAATTTCAAATAACGTTTTGAATAACGATTATAATAGTGTTGATCCTTGTAGAACATTTTTAATCATCAAGGGAAAAAGGGTAATTTTTGAGTAATTTTTAAATTACAAGGGAAAAGGGTAATTTTTGGGATTAAATCATTTAAATTGATCAAATAATCTTTTTATGTGATATAAATTGGCAATTAATTTACAAAATAGCGTTACTTTTCAAAACCCCCAATTTCGTACCCCTCTCTTTCTTCTGTCATCAATCTGCTGGTAATTATATTCAATGGCGACTTTAAAATTCAAGGGAGACCATAACAAGGTGGCCTATCTCGATAAATCAAAAGGAATTGAGGATTATCATCAAATCCTTGACTTTTTAAACCGTTCTTCACTCAGGTATGCTTTGACGCATTGCCCTGCCATTGTTTATGACTCGTTAGTCAGGCAATTCTGGACCACGGCCTCTATAAGAACTGTTGAGGGTAGGCCCCAAGAGATTGTAGCAACCATTGATGGTAGTGAATGTGTGATTTCTGAATCATCTGTTCGGACTCATCTTCATTTGAATGATGGGGAGGGATTGTTTGATTTTACACAGACCCAGATTGTTGAGGGTATGGCAACCCTTGGTTATCCAACAGACGACACATTTACCTTTTACAAGAACCGATTTTCTCCACAATGGAAATTTCTTGTTCACACCCTACTTCAGTGCCTCAGTCCCAAGTCAGGAGGTTGGGATCAATTTTCAAGCTCTCTTGCCTCTGGTATTATTTGCCTATCTGATGGGAGGACCTACAACTTTTCTCGGTATATTTTTAGGGAGATGGTTGGGAACATAGGGGCTAATACTAAAACTAAATTTCTCATGTACCCTAGGTTTCTCCAAATGATATTAGGTATTCAGACCAATGATACTAAACCAATGGCCATAGTTAGGCTTACTTCGAAATTATTTGCCACCATGAAGACTAATTTTGATGGGATCCATAAGCCCCTGTTGCCAGCTATGTTGACTAATGGCAATAATGGTAATGGTGCAGCTGTTGCTGCTGGTGGTAACATACCACCACCCACACCTGGCAATGATGGTCTTGATGAAACTGTTGATGCTAGTAGTAATATACCACCACCCACACCTGGTAATGATCGTGCTGGTGAAGTTGTTACTGCTGGAGGTAATGTACCACATCCCACATCTGGCATAGATGGTACTGGTGCAGCAATTGCACCTTCTACGTTTGAGACTGCTGATCCTACTTCAGACGATAGTGCTGCTGCTAATCCAACATCTCCTCGCAGTCATACTACCACCCATGCTTACCCAGGAACCTCTACAAGGCAACCCACTCCTAGTCCAACTAATCAGCCTTTTGAAGATGATACATTTTCAGGTCGTAATTATAATGCTTCTCCTTCAAGGTCCAATGACGCTCCACACACACCGGGTAAACATACTGGTGGAGCTGAGGATTTTGATACTCTCACGTCTATGTCCTCTTTACTTAAAAGGTGCATGCAGAAGGTTGATATTTTAGAGTCAAAACTCAGGGACACCAGAAAAAATCTTGGTTGTGCAGTTATTAATTTGATTGCTAGAGTCAATAATTTGGAGGTACAACTTAAGAAGCGTAAGAGATATGTTGTGCTTTCTGACTCGGAGGATGAAAACGAAGCACCAAAGAATGATATTGACATGGATGCTCTCCACGAGTTGGCAAGTGTCTCCCTAGCAGATGCCAATACAAAGGATGCAGAGCCTGAACAAACGGAGGAGTTTAATTCTACTTTCCAGGAAGCTGAGCTTAATGATAATATTCTAGTTTCAGACACATCTTACATGTCCTATAGTAGACGTAGAACTTTGAGACGTCTAAAGAGGTTACCAGAAGTCTCAGCTTTTGAGAGGTTTAGTTCTCAAGTTTTTGTTGCTCAGACATCCGTTGCTGCTCCTAGTTGTGTTGATTCAGCTGGTGTTGCTTTCGATGGTCTTTGTTCGGCTAGTACTTCTGCTGGTGTTGCTTCTGCTGGTCTTTGTTCGGCTGGTACAGGTATACCTTCTTTGAAAAAAAAAATACGGATGGGATATCCCTTTCTCTATTAAAAGTTGTAAAGTTCTCATGATTTAATGAAAATAGGTGAAGATGCTGAAAATAATGATCATCATTTCGGGGGAGAGAATGCAAATGATGAGTTTGTTGAAGATGCTATAAATAACAATGCTGGTGCAACTGATATAGGTAAAGATTTTGCTACTTCAAATAAATACATAATTAAGTAGAAACCTCATATATTTTTATCAGGTCCATTGAACTCTGTAAGTTTTACCAACGAGTGGATCACTTGCCTCACTTTGACTGATATGATTCTTATATTATTTATTCTGAGAAAATTTGTTATTTTACATGTGCAAAAAATAGTGATGGAACATCCTTTTTTGAAAAAAATATATACTTGCACATGTGAAAAAAATTTATACTTGCACATGTGAAAATTTTAAAAATGATTAAATATCTTTTTTAATGATATGAATGATAAAGTTTAGTAATATACACAGTTTTCAATATTTAAAAAACTAAATTATATTTCTCTATTAAAAGTTGTAAATTTTCTCATGATTTAATGAAAATAGGTGAAGATGCTGGAAATAATGATGATCATTTCGGAGGAGAGAATGCAAATGATGAGTTTGTTGAAAATAACAATGTTGGTGTAACTGATATAGGTAAAGATGCTGATACTTCAAATAAATACATAATTAAGTAGAAACCTCATATATTTTTATCAGGTCCATTGAACTCTGTAAGTTTAACAAACGAGTGGATCACTTGCCTCACTTTGACTGATATAATTATGTTGTTATTGATTCTATGAAAATTTGTTATTTTACATGTGCAAAAATTAGGGATGGGACATCCTTTTTTGAAAAAAATCTATACTTGCATATGTGAAAAAAATCTATACTCGCACATGTGAAAATTTTAAATGATTTGATATCCTAAATCATTAATAATTAAGTATATTTTCATTCCGTCCATTAGTATTTCCATCATAGAATGTGACTAATTCAAATATACCTACTATTCCTGCTGCAGACACAAATAATTCTTCTGGCCTCATTAACAAAGAGAAAGCACCTATGCTGGATAATAACACTTCTTCTGATACTACTACTAATGACACTTCTGTTCCTTATGCCAATAATTCTATTATCTCTGCCACTACTTCTGCTGGTGTTGCTTCTGCTGGTCTTTCTTCGGCTGGAGTTGAAGTTCCTGCTACAGACACAAGTGATTCTTCTGGCCTCATTAACAAAGGGAAAGCATCTACGCTGGATGATGACAATTCCTCTGATAAAGACAGGTTCTTTAAAAAATTTGAAAATGAAAAACTTGGAGAGGGTGATACAGTTCCTTCGGTTGATACTAGTACTGAGAAAGATGAAGAATTTGCAAGAAAACTTCAAGCTGAGGAACATGCAAAATTAACAAGGAGGATATCAGCTGAGAATGAGGCACAAAAGGCTAGCAGCCTAACCACACAGAGAAAAAAAGAATTGGATGCTCAATCTATGATGTATAGTGACGCTGACTGGGCAGATATTTTGGCTAATGTTGCAACAAACTCTTCTCTAAAACAGGAACTATTAGGGGATGATGTAACAGACGACGACTATGCTGCTAGGATGGTTGACTTAATAAAAAAGAAGAAGCAGGCTATTGCTGAACGTAAGGATAAGGAGAAACGGGACAGGCCAATGACTCAAGCTCAGCAAAAAGAGTATATGCGAAATTTTGTGAAAAATCAGAGTTGCTTTTTCTATGGCTCTGGGTTGACCATGACTCAAATCAAGCGCTTACCTGATGCAAAGCTAAGGGAAAAATATGAGATACTTCAACGGGCACTTGAGAATGCTCAGATCTTAAAGTGTAGGAAGAGTTTCGCCAGCTCTAAAACTGTCTTAGATGAAACTTCTCCAAAAAAACTTAAGACTTCTGATATTTGTGACTCTTTTGCTGCTGATTCTTCTCAACAGGATGGGTCTAGTAAACCTACTGCAGATGCTACCTTTTCTTCTGAGAAGTTTGTTACTGCTGCTTCTATCTCTGTTGCTCCTTCACAAGAAGCACCATCTGCTTCTTCTGGTGACAAACCCTCCGTTCCTGTTGTTCCTTCTGTGGAGACACCTAAGGTTCCGATACCTTTTGTTTCTACTCCAGATATTTATTCACGTACATCTTCCAGGAAGCGAAGGAAGTCTGTGGCTAAGAAGCGTACTCCTAAGCCAATTGAGGACTTGGATGATTAGGTTTTTCTTAAATTTGATTCTGAGAGTGAACCTGATGACGATCCCCCTCTTTTTAGGAATAATATTGCTGCATGGAAGATCGTGTTTACACCTCTGGGAGAAATCAATGCAATAATAAGGGCTGATGGTGTCACCAAGTACTTTAACTTTCTTAAGGAAATTTTGCATATGGTGAATAGGTTAGACTTAAACTTTCTGTATCGAATGGTGGATAATCATTATGCAACTTGCACTGCTACAGGGGTTGGTGTCAAGCTTTGGAATGATTTAAAAGTATTGATGGACTCCCTTGAAGGTGGAGTTGCTTACTCAGTTTGGTCCAACCAACAGTTTAGGAAAGTGAGGAGTTGGAGGTTATATGCCTTCTCCAACGTTCACATATTAGAGAACATGACTGGAGAGTGCTATATATGTTTGTGGATGTGCCATATCCGTTGACGGTCAAGCTTATGGAAAGGATGCTTAAGCACAAGTTGGAGATTGGAAAAATGGTTGTTGGTAATGACTTAACTACTGCTGAGCAATTGGTTAGGTTCATTAAAAATCAGTATCAATCCACAAGCTTTGGAAAGCAGAGATTTATCTAGAAACTTGAAATTAACCTTGTAAAATTAAAGTTTAGGGGAGGCTTGTTAGAAATTATTAAAATTGTAATAGTACATTGCTGCTGGCGTATGAGGTTCCTGCTGTAAAATATAAAGTTCTTGCTGGTATAGTAATTATATTGTTATAGTAATAGTCAAACACATTTATTTTTAGAAATTTGTTAGAGAAATGTATATGCATCAATTATATTAGGAAGTGATAATGCATATTTCCTCTACACGTTTTCTAGTAAATGACGTTTAGGGTTTCTTCTAGTATAAAAGAAACTCTCGGAAATGAAAAATGTATAAGTTGAAAAAACACTTTTAATAGTTGAAAAAACACTTTTAGTTATTCTTCTTAAACTCTTTTGTTTATATCATTTAATAAGTAATTTCTTAAAATTAATGGGTTAACAACTAAAGAAAATGTACACTATATAAACTTAAACTATTCTAATATTAAAAAAAATTAATTGGTTATAAACGTTACAAAGGATGTTTAGTGGACTTGGATTGTGGGCATTTATATTGGTTGAAAGCCTTTTTAGGCCCAAACTTAATCCAAATATAAAAATGCAGTCAAAAAACAATTAAAATATAGTCAATTAATAGACACACCTATCTAACTCAGTTAAAGACAACGCAGATAAACTCACTCACACACTCCTATCTAAGTCAGTTAAAGACAGAAAAATAATCATCGGCTTGGATTTTTGAGATAATCAATCAAAAACAGCAAGCATATTATAATCAGCAGATTGATAAAAGGTACAATTCAAATTCTTATTTAATTGCTTATATCTATGAAAATATGGTAATTGATTGGAATATGTGATTGATTTGAATATTAGAAAGTTCGGTAAGCTTGCTTATTTTGTTTATTAATTGTGAAAATGTGATTGATTGGAATATTAGGACTAGGGCACGAGCTATTTGATAAAATACCCCATTAATTTATTAGAAAAGTTTAAAGTTTTCGCATGTGAAAAGTTTAAGCTGTTTGTTAAACCTTTTAAATGCCGAATTCAAAATCTAATTTAATTGCTTAGATGTATAAAAACATGGTGATTGTATAAAAAAGTAAGCTTGCTTATTTTGTTTATTACTAGTTCTAATGTGATTGATTGGAATATTAGTAATAGGACACAAACTATTTGATAAAATACCCATATAATTTAGTAGAAAAGTTTAAAGTTTTCACATGTGAAAAGATTTAGCTGTTTGTTAAACCTTTTAAATGCCGAAATGAAACTAATAGTTACATATGTAATTGTTTGTATATCTTAACAGAAATTAAATATGAAGAACCCAAAAAGAATAACAAGAAGCCAAATTGTTGAGAAGAAACTTACAGAAAAAAGAACAACAAGAAGCCAAAAAGAAAAAGATGATGAAGGAACAAGTAAAAGAAAAGGAAAAAAGACAAAGGAAAGTACTGAAGCTTCTACTTCTTATAAGAAGTTAAAAACAAACAAGGGAAAAATGACCAAAAAAAATGCTAAAAAGAAAGTTACTATTAGAACAAAGACGGCAGCAACTGCTCTTTTTTCCACTATGAATGTTTTAGATGCCAAGAGAAGAAAATGTTTGATTAAAATGGGGTTTGGAAGTTTGATTGGTATGAAGATACATGAAATTCCAGGTGCTTTAGGGTATTATGTTATTTCAAAGTTTGACATTGAAAACATGAGTTTACCGTTAAGTAATGGTTCTATTGATGTTACTGAAGATAAAGTTCATCAAATTTTGGGTATACATGTTGGAGGAATTTCAATAGAGTGTTTGGAAGAAAGAAATGCAGATGATCCGTTCATCAAAGAGTGGTTCCAACAGTTTCAATCAAAATCTGGAAAAAATAACATCCGACCAAATGATATAATGGATGTTATAACTACAACAAATGATTCTGGGAACCTATTTAAAATGAACTTTCTAATGCTCTTTGCGAACACGATGGGGATGTGTGAATCTTCAGGAGCATGTAGCTTATCTGTTTTGACAAAAATAAATGATGCTATGCTGGAGAATGCAGAAACTGTTAATTGGAGCAAGTTCATAATTGATTATTTAGAACCAAGCATACGAAAATGGAATTACAGAGTTTCAAACTACTTTGTTGGTCCGATCACTTTTATGACTGTAAGTAATCATTCATTATATATAAATATATATATTGCTTATATAATTTGTATGAATTTAATATTAACATAAAAATTTAATATGTAGCTGTTATATCTTGACTCAACAAGATGTGACCGTTTTCCAATTCCTAGAAATAGGCCAGCTATAACAGAGTGGAAGTCAGTTTTCATGAAGTTACGAGAAAAAATAGAACTTGAGGAAGGAGGTTTTGGTTTATTACCAAAACAAGAGGATATTATTGGGAGTGACTTAGAATATAAGGTACTTTTTTGTCTAAAATTTTGTATAATTTTTCACAAGTGAAAAAATCATTAAATATTATATGCTACCATAAATTTTAATTTACTTGTTTTTCTTAAACAGCTTGCTGAATAAAAAATTGAATCAGATCTTTTGATGCTGATTGATGAGAAGGAAAAGTTAAATGAGTTGTTAAATGAATCAATGAGAAAATTTCCAGAGAATCGAAACATAAATGATTTGAAAAGAAAATTTGATGATATCTTTTCTAATGATATAAATGATAAAGGTTAGTAATATATACAGTTTTCAATATTTATAAAACTAGAGTGTATTTCTCTATTAAAAGTTGTAAATGTTCTCATGATTTAATGAAAACAGGTGAAGATTCTGGAAATAATGTTGATCATTTCGTGGAAGAGAATCCAATTGATGAATTTTTTGAAGATGCTGTAAATAATAATGTTGGTACAACTGATACAGGTAAAGATGCTTCTACTTCAAGTTTATACATAATTAAGTAGAAACATCACATATTTTTATCACATCCATTGAACTCTATAAGTTTAACCAAAAAGTAGATTACTTGCCTCTATTTGACTGATATGATTCTAATATTATTGATTCTGTAACAATTTGTTCTTTTACATTAGCAAAAGATAGGCATGGGACATCCTTTTTTGAAAAAAAAAATCTATACTTGCACATGTGAAAAATCTATACTTGCACATGTGAAAAAATCTATATTTGCACATGTAAAAAATTTAAATGATTAGATATCTTTTTTAATGATATGAATAATAAAGGTTAATAATATATAAGATTTTCAATATTTATAAAACTCGAGTATATTTCTTTATTAAAAGTTGAAAATATTCTCATGATTTAATGAAACAGGGGAAAACAATGCAAATGATGAGTTTGTTGAAAATCCTACGGGAAACAATACAGGTAAAGATGCTACTACTTCTGGTATATTCTTAATTAAGTAGTTGCTAATCTATAAGATTTAATGAAACACGTGAAGATGCTGAAAATAAGAATGTTGTTGAACTCTAAACTTACACAACGAGTAGATCAGCTGATACACTTTGACTCATATGCATCGGTCTCCTTCCTTTAGTATTGCCAACATGGATCATGACTAATCCATAGGTTATGCAAACCGTCCCCTTCACACAAACATGGAAAATCCACTTCTCAAAACATGTAAAATCTCCTGAACACAAACTACACACTAGAATGCTCCTACGTTGATCTGAACTTGGAATTTTCCCAATCTACCAAGTGTTTAGGATGCCAATAAATTTTTAATGTTGATACTTTAAACCTACAAAAAACAGTAGTGTATGTGCTGTTTTTCATGTCCAAAAACATAGGCATAGGACATCCTTTTTTTACATATTACATCTCATCCAGAAGTTGGTTGTAACAAAATTGTTGATTTGGATGTTTTGATCAACTTAGCCAAAGCTCATGTTGCTGCTGGCACAGAAATTCCCTCTAGTGCTGATATGCCTTATGATGGTATGTCTGAAATGCCTACTGCTGGTGCTGGAAAAGTTCCTCCTGGTTTGAATGAAGATATTGCTGCTGGTCCTAATGAAGGTCCTAATTCTAATGAAGGTCCTAATGAAGGTCCTAATGAAGATATTGCTGCTGGTCCTAATGGGGATGCTATTCATGAA
The DNA here is from genome assembly GCA_910596185.1 of Chrysanthemum makinoi. NCBI lineage: Eukaryota > Viridiplantae > Streptophyta > Magnoliopsida > Asterales > Asteraceae > Chrysanthemum > Chrysanthemum makinoi. The sequence goes on from OU343224.1 coordinate 277,406,378, forward strand.
GAAAATGTTGACAAGTTTCAAAATGATATTCCAACTCCTGAAGCTGTTTCACCAACAAAAAAAAAATGAGCCGATCATCAATTAGAAAAGAAAAAGGCATAGAACTATTTAATAAACCTGAATCGTCAAGTGATGCCGATGATGAACACATTGATATTGATGAAACGGTTCATATTGATAATAATGCTTTGAGTGAAACACTCGTTGGAGCAAAAAATGATAGTGGTTTAGATAAAATGGTGAATTCTGGTAATAATGCTGGAGGACAAAAAAATGCTAGGGGAAAGAAAAAAGGTAGGGGGAAGAAAAGAGGTAGAGAACATAGTGCTAAAGATTCTGCTGCTTCAAGTATATTCATTCTATACTCAAATATAGAAACTTTTATTAAAGATAATGTTGATTGGATAAATACTAGTATATCCTCTCTTTGAATGAATCGTCTCTTTGGTGTTTGATGATACAGAACAAAAACAGAATGATGCTGAAACAAGCGAAGTACAGAAAAAAAAGAGAGGAAGACCGAGAAAAAATCTGGTTATCGATTCTTCAGATGCATTACAAACTATATTTCCAGATCAGGTAAATATTATTTTCTATTCGTTCATACAAGTTAATTTAAGTTTAATTCATAAACAATAAATTAGTTCTTAATGAAATGAAACATTTTTCAGGTCTTCTAATTTTGCCACAATCTTTATGCAGTCTTATCCTAGGTCCTGTTCTTTAGTAGTATTTAATTTTCAGTACTTTGTTATGCTATTGGTACAATATTTATGTTGGTTGTTGTAAGACAGTTGGGGTGTATGGATGCTGATGTGTTGTACGGACTACGAATTGATCTCCACATTAGTGTTAGGGTTAGGATGATGATGTGTGAAACTGATGATGCTTTTTGTCTTTGTCATTGTTCTTTGTTAGTAATGGATGTTGTTTGGATCTGTTGTATAGCTTAGCTGTTAAAATTCCCATTTTCTAAGCTAAATATAACTTGTTCGAGCCTTAGGGTCGGATGGATGATTCTTTCCAAGCTAAAAATGTTACTTCTATAGATATATGAGTAACATTTGGACTTTGCTTTTTGTTTAGAAAAATATGAACAATGGTGCATGAATCTGGAACATATAAAAATTACTTTTCACTTATGAAAAACAAACTTAAAACAATCATAGATAGACAAACATCATAAACTTATTAAAACCATTTCATTAATGCTTCCTACAACCACTGCTCTCTCCCTTATGCATTTTCCGGTTCACCTTGATTTGTTGAAACATATCTTCAAGTTGACTAATCCTGTTTTCCAACTCATAAATATTTGCTAAGCTGAAGTTATTTCCACCTGGGTTCTCCATGACGCTCCTCCTCATCAAGTTGCTCATCCCCCATCTCTTCAACATAATCCTCCTGCTCAGCATCTTGATTCAACTGATTCTCCACCTCTTCAACCTGATCATCTTCCTCTTCCTCGCCATCTACTTCATCTCCCTCATCAGCTCCATTAATCTCATACCAGTAAAAGTCTTTTGTCCGCAACCAATTAAGAATCCTGGTCTTCATCCACTTGTCCACTTGTCTATACGATCTATATTCAACAATGGGTTCATCCCCAAATTCAAATATGATTGCATCAAAAAGCAAATAGCTATTTAAGACATTCATACTCTTCTTGCTGATTTTGAAAATTCATTGGATCAAGTTTATTACTGAATGTGAATAAACAGGCATTAGCGTATGTGTATAAATAGACAAAATATACTATGTCTACATATTATTAAATTCATTTAAATGTGATTTAACTAAACAGGGATTTACTTTATGGTACAAAAGCAACTGACAAACTTATCTTTTACCCAGGTGAAAACAAAAATAGCTAAATGCTAGAGTTCAAAAAATACTTACTTTTTGAATGGACAATTTCTTGAATCATGATTAACATATTCTCCACAAATTGAACACTTAATTTTTCCATCATTAGCCATATGATTTATTTAGAATACCAGTTGAGATTATGTTTCGAAGAGATAAGGAACAGCCTACTGGTTCTTCACGATCACCAGGATGTAGTGTCCTAGAACAACCAAGTCTTCAATTGCAGATTTGCATTAACCACTGTAACCTTAAAACTATGGCCTGCATCACAATCCAAATAAATGCATCAAGGAATATAATTAACAATAGTTCAACGGTTGCAAAAAAGATAGTTTCTCTATTTGCAACAGGTTGCCTAACTAGTGAAAAGAAGAAGTGGAAATACACAGCCCTATCTTATAATCGTAGGTGATGGCTGCCATTAGTATTAGCTATATAAACTTTCAAAAACATTATTGACTATTGATGAGTGTCTAAATACTCATCATTTTTGTACCATCTAGACTGCAAAAACATCTGAAAACACTCAGAAATGCATCAAAATGATGAAAATATCACAAATAAGTGTTTTATGTGTTTTAAATGCAAAAATATCAAAATCTGGTGAAAAACGTATTAAGTTTGCATAATTGGCAGTTTTAGTCCTCCAAGTTTAAAAAGTTGTCAAAAACAGTCCCTGGTAAATTAAAATAAAGTAAAATGTCATTTAAGGTCCATGGGATTCAAAAGTTGTCAAAACAAACCCTTCAAAGTTTAAAAATCACAAAATGACAACTTTAGTCCCTAAACTTTGAAAAATGTCAAATATAGTCCTTGGTGAATTTAAAAATGGAAATTTATCAAAAATAAACCTTGTACTATTCATAAATGACAAAATTGGTCCTTATAGTGAACTTTTGGAAAACTACATGTTTGGTCCCTTAAGTTTCAAAAATGACATAAAAGGCCCTTGGATTTACAAAAATGGAAAATAATCAATAATGGTCCTTGTACTAATCATAAATGGCAGGAATGGTCCTTGTGTGTTCTTTGGAAGGATGGCAGTTTTGGTCCTCAAGTTTGGCCTAATTACAACTTTGGTCCTTGTGTTTATAAGCTACACCAAACGGACCATTTGTATTATCCAACCCAAGCCCAAAACAAAACCCGGCCCAAAATTTAAAAAGAGAAATACCGCGTCCACTGTTCACTTGTCTCTCCCACAACTGCAACCCAATACCAGGTGGTTTTCCCCACCTCTCCACCTCACCACCACCTGTCTACCTTATCCCCCCAGCTGGTTAACAACCCCTCTCCACCTCCACATACACCAAAGCGCATTAATTGAAGAAACCCACTCAAAAGACTTTTGGCGCCAAAATGCCAAGTGGACGGTTTTGATGATATCATGCTTATCCAGAGGTGGGAAAGATTCAGAGGTCGACATAGATCAATATAAATCAAGAAAGAAGCTGAGAAAAAGGGAGAGTAGAGTAGCTTAGTTTAATTTAATTAAGCTTATGTTGTTTTTTTTATTTTCAAGCTTTCTAGTGTATGTTTAAATTTTCAAGTACTTGTTTAAGTGTTTCTGAATGTATTTGAACCTTTATCAATAATAAATTTCAAGTTTTCTTTTCATTTACAGTTTATATAAAATTTCAAGTTCAAAAGAATTTCAAATATGATCAAAAGATGTTATTAATGGTTGTCTTGAATTGAATAGGCTCACATAAGCTCCTAGAAAGCTTATTAAAGCTTTTAGAGACTTTAAAAGCAGTTTAGAAGTAAAAAAGAAAAATCACCAAAAATACTGAAAAATAGTTGAAAAATAAAAAACCCATGGTGAAGATGATCACAGCTGGAGCAGGGTTGATAAAGGATTGCCCTTTGGTTTAGTGCTTCTTGGGAAGCTATAGGATCTGTTCTCAGTCCTTGGTTATCATTTTTCACTTGAAATCCACTTGTAAGCCATTTTGATCCACTTTTGCATTTCACTGTGTAAGACAGTAACAAGTTTAAATCTCTGTTTATTTATGTTTATTAGTCATAGTTAAGTAAAATTAAATAATAAAAACAGTTGCTTGTTATTTTAAATTTGTAGTTAGAAAAAAATCTTATTTTAACAGTTTTTATAGCAAAATCATCATTTCTTGGTTTTAAGTTGTTAATGTTGTTGTTTAGTGTTTCTTTAGTCTTATTAATTAATAACATGAGGTCTGTAATCATTGGTATGGTTTTAATTTGTGATTTGCTTTGAAAAGTTCCAAATCAGTCTCATAAAGGCTTGTTTGGATTAGTTTGTTTAACTGTGATAAAAGGTGTTCAAGACAGTATTAGTATTTGTTGTTTATCACTCTTGGTCTTAGTAACTCATAGAAACCAAGAAAATCAGTCTTTATTAGAGTAAAAGTCAAAATAACTTCTAATCCTAGTTTGCTTGTTAACTGTCAAGATTTTAGTATATAAATCTCATCATATTAGCTTAAAACTTGGTAATTTAGCTTATTATAGTCTTACTATAACTTAATATATCATAATCAGTCATTAGGATTGAATTAAAGTTCACTTTAGTCAAACCTTTTAGTTCATCATAAAAGTCAAAATTTCAATTTGGTCGATTTTGAATAAAATGAATAATTTTATATAGGATTCAATATTAAGATTTAGCTTAAATCCTTCTGGGATATAAATATTTAGTTTCTTAACTTAATTATAAAAACACTAGATCAGTTTTAATTAGCTTATAAAGTCCTTATTTCTTAGCTTAGTTTGAGTCCTTTTCTGAAAACATGCTCTGTGCAGAGTTGTGGTACCCTATTTCACAAGCTCTCAGAGAGCTTATTAATGAACCTTAGCTTGTGTACCTTGACTTTTTGAGAAGCTCACCTAGCTATCTCTTTAATCCAGTACTAGTTTTTCCATTTTCAGCTTATTAGATAAGCCTGCTAAGTACTTTTTATCTTGTCCATTTCTTGTGTACACTAGTTAGTCAGTGGTTATAAGCTTTTTCAAAAGCTTCTCCCAAGCTTATTATTGTAGTCCAAACTTTGGAAATTAGCTTTTTAGAGAGTTAAGCTAGTATACTTGTTAGTCCAAATGTTTATTTTAATTTCTTAGCTTATTGAAGTGCTTAAAATAAGCTCAAAAGTACCTAGAAAACCTTAGCTTGTGTACCTTGACTTTTTGAGAAGCTCACCTAGCTATCTCTTTAATCCAGTACTAGTTTTTCCATTTTCAGCTTATTAGATAAGCCTGCTAAGTACTTTTTATCTTGTCCATTTCTTGTGTACACTAGTTAGTCAGTGGTTATAAGCTTTTTCAAAAGCTTCTCCCAAGCTTATTATTGTAGTCCAAACTTTGGAAATTAGCTTTTTAGAGTGTTAAGCTAGTATACTTGTTAGTCCAAATGTTTATTTTAATTTCTTAGCTTATTAAAGTGCTTAAAATAAGCTCAAAAGTACCTAGAAAACCCAACAGTACACTGTGCAAACAGTTAAGCTTATGCTTATTTTGGTTTGTTTAAGTGCTTATTTATAAGTTATTTTGCCTTTTCAGTTATCATACTAAGCTTATTATCAGTATTTAGCTTATTTCCATTTTACATTTTGCTTATTGAGTAGTTTATAAGCCATTTGGCTAATCCTTTTGCTTATTTCTTTTTCTTGCACACTGTTGAGTTAAATAAGCTCAAATCTGAGCTTATTAGTCATTTTTGGAAAAAGTCATAGTTATAAAAAGTGCTTATTTTCTTGTGTTTAATAAGTTTGCAAAAGAAAAATCGAAAAAAAAAATGTTTAGCAAAAAGGTGGGGAGGCAGGCTCGAACCTGAGACCTCCCATCGTTGAGAGTGATAAGTGTGTACCTGTATACCAGTTGCCCTTAGGTCTTTGACTGGTTTTGTTTGGCACAATCTAATATTTAAGTACACTTTGTCAGTTTAAGCTTATACGAGTATTTAAGCTTATTTCTAGCTTATTTGAAATAGCTTTTTCAACTTTTGTATTTTTCATATAATTTTATTAGTATAAAGTATTTTATAAAAAAGTTTCAGATTTTTCTCAATAGTTTTAGTATTTTTAAACATTTAATTAGTGAAAAATCGTATTTAATTCATAATAAAAAATATAAAAGTCTAAAAAATATAAATCTTTTTTCTAAAATTTTCTTTTGTCATATAGTACGTAAGAAAATTGTTTTTACATTCGTAGGACTTTTATTTCACAAAATTTACGTTTTTACTTGCGCACTCGCGTAATTTTTATAAATAACGTACGTTTTCATTTTAAATCAAGTTTTTAGATAAATTAAGTTTACATTTTAGTTAAAATAGTTTATTTAAGTTATTTTGTTTTATAAAATCACAAAAACATCATTGTAAAAATAGTGATAGCGTTTATTTAATATATTTTAACTTTTTAATTTCCTTTAATTTGCATTTAAGTCGCTGTAATTTATAGAACTTTTTCTTTAGTATAATTATCCATCAAAATCCTTACTGATCACTATCCTTAGTGATTATTCGACATCTGTCTGTGTGAAACACCAATTCATCCTCCGTGGGACTTAACGACCCAGGAATCCACTATATTCCTCTGATCTAAATTGCATTTGCCTTCTGAGCTGTTTTAAGTTTGTTACGGTTGGCCATTCACAAGTGGCTAGTTTGTATGATTAAACTTGACCGTTTGGAGGCTTAATCATATTTTGGCGCCGCCGGGAGGTCGTAAGCGTGTTTTAAGCAGTTTTCAGACCCGTACTTGCACATATACCACTTTTTGTAAACAATTTTTTGTAAAGTTATTAAAAAACAAAAAAATTCATTAACACTTTTCCTAAAGTGTTAACAACACCAAAAATATTTTCATTCTTTGTTTTTATAAAATGTTTTTCAAAAATGCCAAAAATATTCCTCTTTATCCTCTTACCCTTTTTGATTCTTTATCCTTTTACCCTCTATCCATTTAATTCTAACTTCTTCTATTCTCATGGAATCTCTCGACTACGACGAATTCTGGAACGAAGTTGAAAAACTTCCTACTTTATCACAAATGTCAAGAATTCGTGTTGTTCATGATGATCCATTAATTCTGCGTAGGGAAATGGAACGAGAAACCAGGGTGACAAAGGACCGGTACTTCCTCTCGATAATGGAGGTGCTAAATACGTCCAACCTACGGTTATCCAAAGATCTAACCCCTCAATTGCTCCTAAGCCGTCTAAAATTGATCCTAAACTTTCACGATTTACGGTTAAAAGCAAGCATGCAGAATTTAGACCGGTGACTAGCAAGAATGACTTGCCTAATCTTCAAGTTTCTCAAGAACCAGAACCGGAGACCATAACGGAAGTAGTGGAAATTGCTAGCTCTCAGAGCACACCACTTGTCCCACCTCCGAATTTTTCAAAATGTTCTTCGAGAATTAATAGTCATTCGGATCACCATGTTGGTTTTGTTGATTCTTTGAATGAACCGATTCCTTCTCATAACTCTCAAATTGAATCGTTTATTCTTTGTGTCGGTTGTGGTGAGCCTCTTTTTGGTTCACCCCCACGGTGTACGTGTGTACAGGTGGTAATGATATTCGAACGGGAGTTGTTTGTTTTGTGGTTCAAGGAATTCATTTGATTATGATCCTAACTCATTTAACGAACCCTCAAACTTTTCCAATTACCCACCACAGCCCGACTTATCTTCATATAATCAACATCACTACTGTGAATTTTGTGGAGGTCCTCACCAAGGATTTGAGTGTCAATCCAGAAACACGTTTGTTTACAACATTGGTAACACTCGTGACTTTGGAAATGACCAAATTCCATATTATTCACATGACCACCACAACAATCATTTTGTTGTGAGAACTGTGGAGGTCCCCATTTCAGCTCTGATTGTCAAACAGGGAATCCATTTCCTTGTACCAATTATGACTATCCATATCTCGACCAACCTCCACAAGGTTAAATGACTCAAACTCCTCAGTAAACCCAACAAGACACTTATCTAGAGCTTCTGGAGTCAGTGAAAAGAATTGAGGAGTTGAGTAAAACAAAGATTTCATAATGTTCCCAGTTTTTCTTGTGTACATTGTGGGGTCCTCATGATGATTATCAATGTCAACCTTCCGGTTTTGACAAATCTCCACTCCCACAATGTCCCGTCATTAAAAATTCACATTAGAAATCCATGGAAGAATTGCTAGTCAAGAGCAGTCGCTAAAATAAATTCCCAAATTGCATTTGAAAAATCTATTAGGGAATCAATTGCAAAAGAAAAAGTAAAGATCTAGCTCTCAATTTCGTTTTATTCTCGATGACAGTGATGATGAGGATGCACTTGGTATCCTACAATTTTATAAAGAGTCATCAAGTTCATCAGCTTGATATCCCAGCCAGTTGAGATTCATTCTCAAACAATCGCTATCACACCAAGCTCCCACTCACTCTCTGAACATGGGGGAGGAGCATCTTGACACTGTTCCTGAAAAGGAATCTGACGAATTCATAAAGTCTAGTGTTAAGGACCTTGTCCCAATCCCGAGAGAGTCACAGGGAATTCTTGATCATGTGTGTGATATCCCTCCTCCTCTTGTCTTCCAAAATGATCATATTGAGATATTCTCTGATTCTGATGAGGACTATTCTTTATCTTGTGGAGACATAAGTTATGTGGGGGAATTACCTTCTGAGCCTGTTAGCTTAGGAGAAGAGAATGATGAAGAAATAATCCAAGACGAAGCTCTTCGTCTTACATTATTGAATGTTAATCTTCTCATTTCTAGAATCGAGGCTTTTAATGAAAAGCCTACTTCACATCCTATTCCCTTTGAGGATAGTGAAATTTTGTTCGATGATTCTATTCCGGAATTGCAAACGTTCCATTTTGATCATATGGGAGAGAAGATTAGTGGTATTACCACTTCTCATTCTCATAATTCTCTCCCCTATTATGAATCATTCACTTTTGAGGAGTTCCCCTGAACTCACTCAAATCAATCCCTAATATGAATCATTCGCCTTGAGGAGTTCTCCTGTGAACTCACTCATATCATATCTCCACCGGAGTATGATAACTTCTACTTTGATCTAGACACACCCTGGATATGTCTAGACCAATTGAGCTTAAAAGATGAAATTCATGCTATCATGAATTCCCCTTCTGATGATGATGAGTTAGTCAAGATTTTTATCATGACTTTCTTTCTCTTCTTCACTTATCCCGTGGTTTCTCCCTGTTCTTCACTCCTTCGGGAATGAAGACATTATTTTTGACCCCGGCATTTTCATTTATCATTTGTGAGCCGGTTCTATGTATATCTCATCGGTGTGGAACTTTCACGTACTTCAATGTTTATACAAACATCTTGAATGAAAGTCCGATGGAGATTGTCTCTTCCATTTACTTCCCCATGAACAAATTAATTCGGGGTCGAGTCAAGCTAATGACTCGGGAATCAAAAACATTAGCAAGCACCACATGGGTTTTCACCCATGAGTACCACCCTAGTGTGGGGGAGATGCCCCGTTGTTGTATATAAGTTTTCATATAAAAAAAAAAAAAGAAAAAAAGAATGAAAATTGTTGTACATATTAAAAAAGGAGAATAATTGTTGTGTTTCTACACTTGGCTAGTAATGTTATCTTTCTACGTTCTAAGTTTCGGCATAACAGCCGGTACTTTGAATATTGAGGTCAATATTCATTTCTAAGTAAGGGGGAAATTCTCGCTTAATTTGATCATAAATGTACCCTTTTAGTCCCTTTTTCCCTCAAAATGGCCAAATTTTAAATTTTTTTTAGTGGAAGTACTATGTACTAAACACAACAAATGGTAATCAGTCCACCATGTCTAACCCACATAAGGATTGGCTAATCCAGGAGCAAACGGCTCTTGGTAAAGATTTCTCAAATCCGCTTATGGCTTGCAATTTGCCCAAAATTGTATGGTGTTCAGCTCACCATATCTTTAATTAGTGAAGAGTTGGCTAGCCCGCAAGTTTATGGCTTGTGGTAAAGGTAGTGGGAAATCCATAATTGGTAATCGGCTCACCAAAGATAATATTGATAATTTATCTAAGAGTTGGCTAGTCCAGAAGCAAACGGCTTCTGGTAAAGACAAATCAAAACCGTTGAAAGCTGGTGATTTGCTCAAAATCATTTGGTTATCATTGTGCCAAGGTTCTTACTTGAACTAAAATAATTGGCTACTCCAGAAGTAATGGCTTTTGGTAAAGAGATAAAATCCATTAACTTTTCATAAAACATTGCTAGGGACTAGCAATATCTTAGTGTGGGGGATTGATGAGTGTCTAAATACTCATCATTTTTGTACCATCTAGACTACAAAAACATCTGAAAACACCTAAATGCATCAAAATGATGAAAATATCACAAATAAGTGTTTTATGTGTTTTAAACGCAAAAATATCAAAATCGGTGAAAAACGTATTAAGTTTGCATAATTGGCGCTTTTAGTCCTCCAAGTTTAAAAGTTGTCAAAAAAGTCCCTCGTAAATTAAAATAAAGTAAAATGTCATTTAAGGTCCATGGGATTCAAAAGTTGTCAAAACAAACCCTTCAAAGTTTAAAAATCACAAAATGACAACTTTAGTCCCTAAACTTTGAAAAATGTCAAATATAGTCCTTGGTGAATTTAAAATGGAAATTTATCAAAAATAAACCTTGTACTATTCATAAATGACAAAATTGGTCCTTATAGTGAACTTTTGGAAAACTACATGTTTGGTCCCTTAAGTTTCAAAAATGACATAAAAGGCCCTTGGATTTACAAAAATGGAAAATAATCAATAATGGTCCTTGTACTAATCATAAATGGCAGGAATGGTCCTTGTGTGTTCTTTGGAAGGATGGCAGTTTTGGTCCTCAAGTTTGGCCTAATTACAACTTTGGTCCTTGTGTTTATAAGCTACACCAAACGGACCATTTGTATTATCCAACCCAAGCCCAAAACAAAACCCGGCCCAAAATTTAAAAAGAGAAATACCGCGTCCACTGTTCACTTGTCTCTCCCACAACTGCAACCCAATACCAGGTGGTTTTCCCCACCTCTCCACCTCACCACCACCTGTCTACCTTATCCCCCCAGCTGGTTAACAACTACCCTCCACCTCCACATACACCAAAGCGCATTAATTGAAGAAACCCACTCAAAAGACTTTTGGCGCCAAAATGCCAAGTGGACGGTTTTGATGATATCATGCTTATCCAGAGGTGGGAAAGATTCAGAGGTCGACATAGATCAATATAAATCAAGAAAGAAGCTGAGAAAAAGGGAGAGTAGAGTAGCTTAGTTTAATTTAATTAAGCTTATGTCGTTTTTTTTATTTTCAAGCTTTCTAGTGTATGTTTAAATTTTCAAGTACTTGTTTAAGTGTTTCTGAATGTATTTGAACCTTTATCAATAATAAATTTCAAGTTTTCTTTTCATTTACAGTTTATATAAAATTTCAAGTTCAAAAGAATTTCAAATATGATCAAAAGATGTTATTAATGGTTGTCTTGAATTGAATAGGCTCACATAAGCTCCTAGAAAGCTTATTAAAGCTTTTAGAGACTTTAAAAGCAGTTTAGAAGTAAAAAAGAAAAATCACCAAAAATACTGAAAAATAGTTGAAAAATAAAAAATCCATGGTGAAGATGATCACAGCTGGAGCAGGGTTGATAAAGGATTGCCCTTTGGTTTAGTACTTCTTGGGAAGCTATAGGATCTCGTTCTCAGCCTTGGTTATCATTTTTCACTTCAAATCCACTTGTAAGCCATTTTGATCCACTTTTGCATTTCACTGTGTAAGACAAGAACAAGTTTAAATCTCTGTTTATTTATGTTTATTAGTCATAGTTAAGTAAAATTAAATAATAAAAACAGTTGCTTGTTATTTTAAATTTGTAGTTAGAAAAAAATCTTATTTTAACAGTTTTTATAGCAAAATCATCATTTCTTGGTTTTAAGTTGTTAATGCTGTTGTTTAGTGTTTCTTTAGTCTTATTAATTAATAACATGAGGTCTGTAATCATTGGTATGGTTTTAATTTGTGATTTCCTTTGAAAAGTTCCAAATCAGTCTCATAAAGGCTTGTTTGGATTAGTTTGTTTAACTGTGATAAAAGGTGTTCAAGACAATGTTAGTGTTTGTTGTTTATCACTCTTGGTCTTAGTAACTCATAGAAACCAAGAAAATCAGTCTTTATTAGAGTTAAAGTCAAAATAACTTCTAATCCTAGTTTGCTTGTTAACTGTCAAGATTTTAGTATATAAATCTCATCATATTAGCTTAAAACTTGGTAATTTAGCTTATTATAGTCTTACTATAACTTAATATATCATAATCAGTCATTAGGATTGAATTAAAGTTCACTTTAGTCAAACCTTTTAGTTCATCATAAAAGTCAAAATTTCAATTTGGTCGATTTTAAATAAAATGAATAATTTTATATAGGATTCAATATTAAGATTTAGCTTAAATCCTTCTGGGATATAAATATTTAGTTGCTTAACTTAATTATAAAAATACTAGATCAGTTTTAATTAGCTTATAAAGTCCTTATTTCTTAGCTTAGTTTGAGTCCTTTTCTGAAAACATGCTCTGTGCAGAGTTGTGGTACCCTATTTCACAAGCTCTCAGAGAGCTTATTAATGAACCCTAGCTTGTGTACCTTGACTTTTTGAGAAGCTCACCTAGCTATCTCTTTAATCCAATACTAGTTTTTCCATTTTCAGCTTATTAGATAAGCCTGCTAAGTACTTTTTATCTTGTCCATTTCTTGTGTACACTAGTTAGTCAGTGGTTATAAGCTTTTTCAAAAGCTTCTCCCAAGCTTATTATTGTAGTCCAAACTTTGGAAATTAGCTTTTTAGAGAGTTAAGCTAGTATACTTGTTAGTCCAAATGTTTATTTTAATTTCTTAGCTTATTAAAGTGCTTAAAATAAGCTCAAAAGTACCTAGAAAACCTTAGCTTGTGTACCTTGACTTTTTGAGAAGCTCACCTAGCTATCTCTTTAATCCAGTACTAGTTTTTCCATTTTCAGCTTATTAGATAAGCATGCTAAGTACTTTTTATCTTGTCCATTTCTTGTGTACACTAGTTAGTCAGTGGTTATAAGCTTTTTCAAAAGCTTCTCCCAAGCTTATTATTGTAGTCCAAACTTTGGAAATTAGCTTTTTAGAGAGTTAAGCTAGTATACTTGTTAGTCCAAATGTTTATTTTAATTTCTTAGCTTATTAAAGTGCTTAAAATAAGCTCAAAAGTACCTAGAAAACCCAACAGTACACTGTGCAAACAGTTAAGCTTATGCTTATTTTGGTTTGTTTAAGTGCTTATTTATAAGTTATTTTGCCTTTTCAGTTATCATACTAAGCTTATTATCAGTATTTAGCTTATTTCCATTTTACATTTTGCTTATTGAGTAGTTTATAAGCCATTTGGCTAATCCTTTTGCTTATTTCTTTTTCTTGCCCACTGTTGAGTTAAATAAGCTCAAATCTGAGCTTATTAGTCATTTTTGGAAAAAGTCATAGTTATAAAAAGTGCTTATTTTCTTGTGTTTAACAAGTTTGTAAAAGAAAAATCGAAAAAAAAAATGTTTAGCAAAAAGGTGGGGAGGCAGGCTCGAACCTGAGACCTCCCACCTTTGAGAGTGATAAGTGTGTACCTGTATACCAGTTGCCCTTGGGTCTTTGACTGGTTTTATTTTGCACAATCTAATATTTAAGTACACTTTGTCAGTTTAAGCTTATACGAGTATTTAAGCTTATTTCTAGCTTATTTGAAATAGCTTTTTCAACTCTTGTATTTTTCATATAATTGTATTAGTATAAAGTATTTTATAAAAAAGTTTCAGATTTTTCTCAATAGTTTTAGTATTTTTAAACATTTAATTAGTGAAAAATCGTATTTAATTCATAATAAAAAAATATAAAAGTATAAAAAATATAAATCTTTTTTCTAAAATTTTCTTTTGTCATATAGTACGTAAGAAAATTGTTTTTACATTCGTAGGACTTTTATTTCACAAAATTTATGTTTTTACTTGCGCACTCGCGTAATTTTTATAAATAACGTACGTTTTCATTTTAAATCAAGTTTTTAGATAAATTAAGTTTACATTTTAGTTAAAATAGTTTATTTAAGTTATTTTGTTTTATAAAATCACAAAAACATCATTGTAAAAATAGTGATAGCGTTTATTTAATATATTTTAACTTTTTAATTTCCTTTAATTTGCATTTAAGTCGCTGTAATTTATAGAACTTTTTCTTTAGTATAATTTTCCATCAAAATCCTTACTGATCACTATCCTTAGTGATTATTCGAAATCTGTCTGTGTGAAACACCAATTCATCCTCCGTGGGACTTAACGACCCAGGAATCCACTATATTCCTCTGATCTAAATTGCATTTGCCTTCTGAGCTGTTTTAAGTTTGTTACGGTTGGCCATTCACAAGTGGCTAGTTTGTGTGATTAAACTTGACCGTTTGGAGGCGAATCAACTATCAAAAAGTTATTAGCATTAGCTATATAATCGTAGGTGAGGGCTGCCATTAGCATTAGTTATTGACTTTCAAAAACGTTATTGCCACTGCCCTATATAGTTCCTTCTGGTATAGTAGTTATTGACTTTTTTAGTTCAGAAAAGTTGAAGAATGTATGCCTCAACTGATACTAACAAAAATTACTTAGCTCATAATTCAAAACCAAATCCCACTGATAAGACATCTGAATCAGTTGAACATAGTGATTGTACTAAACCATTAAATCAATCAGACTGATACACCAACTCAGCCTGTAAAAAACAATGACCTCAGAAAACAGACAAAGTGAAACAAAAACGAGGCTTCACCATCATGCACAAAACACATAACATCACAGGATAAATTGATATAACAACAAACTCAATGGGACTATGCCATCTTGGCTAAATTGATGTTCATACATTTCAACAACTCACAAACCTCATTGACCTAACAACACTGAAAACTTAAATAATCGCTAACCTCAAGATTATTCACATGCGAAGATACTCTAACTAAACTTAAATCCAATAATAACCTCAAAATTACATTGCTTACTGATATTCTTCACTCATGAAGATAAATTTTAAAAACTTAAATAATCACTAATCTCAACATTATTCACATGCAAAGATACTCTAAACTAAACTTAAATTACGATAATAACCTCAAAATTCCATTGCTTACTGATATTCTTCACTCGTGAAAAATAAATTTAAAAAAATTAAATTCACATGTGAAGATACTCTAACTAAACTTAATTCAGATAATAACCTCAAAATTACATTGCTAACTGATATTCTTCACTCGTGAAGATAAATTTTAAAAACTTAAATAATCGCTAATATCAACATTATTCACATGCAAAGATACTCTAAACTAAACTTAAAATACGATAATAACCTCAAAATTCCATTGCTTACTGATATTCTTCACTCGTGAAAAATAAATTTTAAAAAATTAAATTCACATGTGAAGATACTCTGACTAAACTTAAATCCGACAATAACCTCAAAATTACATTGCTTACTGATATTCTTCACTCATGGAGATAAATTTTAAAAACTTAAATAATCGCTAATATCAACATTATTCACATGCAAAGTTACTGATATTCTTCACTCATGGAGATAAATTTTAAAAACTTAAATAATCGCTAATATCAACATTATTCACATGCAAAGTTACTCTAAACTAAACTTAAAATCCGATAATAACCTCAAAATTCCATTGCTTACTGATATTCTTCACTCGTGAAAAATAAATTTTAAAAAATTAAATTCACATGCGAAGATACTCTAACTAAACTTAAATCCGATAATAACCTCAAAATTACATTGCTTACTGATATTCTTCACTCGTGAAGATAAATTTTAAAAACTTAAATAATCGCTAATCTCAACATTATTCAAATGCACCTAAATTAAACCTAAACGAATATGATTTATGCAATTAAATTCATCTCTAAACATCAAAAACCTAATCCGTAAAACTATTATTTCACAAACACATCATTAGATAGTAACTGTAAACAAACAGAACCTAATAAACCAATAAAAATCTTCACATGTGCAAAAAATAGATGTCTAGTAAAGCAAATAAATCAATTAACATATTCATGAGATAGTCAACGCCGGAGAAACAGTTGTTAAACAGTTAAAAACTAAATCAGATTTAAACAGAAAAATATAAATTAGAGATCCAATACCGCAATAAACGCCGGATATAGATAGAACGATATGACGGAGATGACGGCGGTGTCGGAGATGCAGTGACGGAGATGATGAAGATGCGGTGACGGAGACGATGGAGATGAAGAAGATGACAGATATAGAGTTAATAGCAAGATCTGGTTTACTAGTTAAGTTTGAGTGTGTTTTTTTGTGTGTGTTTACGTGTGATAGAAGGAGAGAGAGAGAAAACCGGGATAAACTTTATGGGTGTGAAAGCAAATGAAGATAATTCACTTAGACCCCTAAAAATTTCGTCCAATATTTACAATAATGCCATTCCGCCCAAAATCAGATTTACTTGATCCTATGGTCCAGATCTCTTCTTGCGTTCTCACAAAAAATAGACTTCTCATTTGAACGCTTGTCTATATATATATATATATATATATATATATATTTAATTTTTTTTGTTTCCACATAAATTAGGATGTTAATAGTTGCAAGTCTCTTAAAAGTCTCTCTTCACCACTTTCCTGACTTACTCATCATCGGGAATAGTATTCCCCTTTAATTTTCTAAAAATCGTCAAACCAACACCACCGTCACAAATAGATCCTTGATAGTTAACCTATCAAAACACGTTGACCAAAATGTCTATTCAATTAGGAACCTTAAAATTATTTTTGTTCTATAAGCTATTGTATAACTTATTACAAAAATAATACCAAACACTCTTTTTCTGTCTACAGTAGCCGGATCCCACGAGTTGTACTAGCCGGATCCCAATTACAAGGGATCCGGGGGAACCGTATGACAGAAAACACTTATACGTCTTTCAAAATATGTCCTGCTCCTTTTCCCTCTCATCACAAAACACAAAAACGACCCAATTTAAGCGTCCATCTTCATAGGGCTCCATATCCTTAAGCATCTCCTTCTTGAACATCATTGTAAGTAATTACACTCATATGTTCTATTCATCATCATCTTCATCCTAGGGTTTATGGCTTTTGATTTTCTAAAAACATCAAATTGATAAAATTAGGTTTTGGAAAATTAATCACTAAAAAAGGTTTTCACATAACTAAGATTCTATTGTTGTTACAACATTGTTAATACAAATCAAAAACAGAAACCCATCTCAACAAATTTTTCCTAATTGGAATATTTGTTTTTCTAGGACCAACCATGCCCAAAGCTACCCAACAAGACCACCATGATACCGCCCATTACCTCTCTAGATACTATCGAAAAGAGGAGTTTTCAAAAACTGATCGTAAAATCTTCAAAAAGCTTGAAAAACGACTTATTCACGAAGGTTGTGTAATTAAGGAATGTTTCCTTGAAAATACCGACATTCGACAAGTCTTCTTGGTAATCAACTTTGATTGTCTCCTTGATATTGATGAACAAATTTGTCCGGTTTTCATCTTTGAGTTTTACAAAAGTTTTAGGATCATTTGGAATAGTGATGAAAGCATCTCAATCGCTTTTATCATCAATAAACAAAGCATTACTTTACTCCTCAACACATTTGAACAAATCCTCCGCATTCCTTGAGAAGGAATTTGTATGTACTCCAAAGATTGGGCAATATCCACTCAATCCTTTGCACTAGATCCCAAACCAATCTACCACACTCCTCTTGATGACCCCGCAATTGTTCGAGACACCATTTTCCAAATTAGAGCCGACCAATCTCGCTTCAACCGCAACAAAGAGCTTATTCACCATGATCCCTTTCAAATGGAACTCTTCGAAATGTATCCCATCTATAGAAAGTGGGAAGAAATTGTTAGGGAAAATGTCATTAGTTTGGTCGGAAACAAAGACCATCCAAATGCATGTCTTGTCCAAATGATCTATTGCCTCATTCACTAAATACCATTTAACCTTGCGTATTACATGGTGAAAAGAATGGCCGGTGTATTCAAAGTCACTAACATGGTACTTCCCTATGGTATGATCCTAACAAGACTCCGTGAGTATGTTAGTGCAATGAAACCTTCTCCTATCAATGATGATCATTTCCTTGCCGATCACATCATGGTACCACTCACCAAACAACCCTCTAAACGGTTCATGATCAATGGAAAAAGACCTCGTGCTCTCTCAGACTCCTCGGATGAAGAAGAAGTAAATGTCAACCACGTTGCCAACGTCAACTTGGACCCCATAACCTACTTTGAACAACTTCCAAATCTTCCAAACGAGACCGAAGAATTCAAACAATTGAATGGTATGATCCAATGCCTAACTAACTACGTCGTGACATCGGGAAAGATGAAGAGAAAAGATTAAAAAAAGAGACATTAGGATTATGGTTGGTTTTAGACTTGTTATTTATCATTTTGCAATGGAAGCTTATGTTTGTGAATGGTTTATCTTGGTTGTTTGGATATTATCACTACTACTCTTATTTATGTGATATTTGCTTGTTTTGTTTTTCATTTAAAGTAGACACTAGTAACATTTAGTATGCATAGTACAGTGCAAAAAACTGCACATTTTCTGTGATGCTTCTGATCTGCAGTTGCCGGATCCCTCAAGTTATACTAGACGGATCCCTCCTGTTAGGGATCCATGGGATCCGGGGTGACAAAAATACAATACAGAACCCCACACATTAAACCAGCCCACTAGATCACTTCACACTAGCTATACATAATGCCTTCGGACCACTTAAGCCTTCCTCAAGCTCAGTAAGCTTCACACTCACTAATAGCTTATTTAGGATCACACTAAGAGTGCTTTTTGATTTATCATTTCACCAAAACTCATCATCCTTCTGCTCCTATACTTACACATCATTTCTCACATGCCGACACATCTAGTTTTATAATCCTCTCAATTTTAGCAAATTGATTTTAGTCATCCCTAACCCAAAATGGGTCAAAAACTAATTTTCCAATTCTTATAATTTTTAAGGATTTTTTAAATTTTATCCCAAGATGCCATCTGATCTCTAGGGTCATTTAACACCACTTGAAACTCTCAAATCTCCTAGTGTCATCCTTGATCACCCATTGGTGCTCATAAAATCCAATTTTCTTCCATGAAAGGCAATAATTAGCAATCATCACTTATTACCCTTGATCATTTAAGTCACATTTCATTTAAGACACTTAAGAAGACTGAGACACTCAAGATGTATAGGTATTAGACCCTACAAACATCATTTTTCTCTCTTCATGGATGCTGAGAGCCGGATCCCTAGGATTAGCCTAGACGGATCTCTCATTGGAGGGAATCGTGGGATCCGGGTGACAAATTCAGCTAAACTCTAGCTAAAACAATCATTTCAAGCTCTCCTTGTTAACTTGAACACTCCATCTTGTCTTAATTAACCTCCTTGATCAGTGCAACTCTAAAGGTGACTCTTGTACATGCAAATCATCACATTTCAAAGAATCCTAGTGGCTTAAGTCTTGAATGTACTTGCCAAATCCTTCTCTTTATAAACCATCTTATTAGGACTTCTTAGTCACCATTTAAAACTTAAATCTCAGCAACTAGAAGCCTCTATCTCACTAACCTTTTCATTATAAGGAAAGCTCCTAGTGCTAACTCATCCACCAAAGGACCACCCAAGAAACTTGCTCGTGTTGTACACAAAATTTCTTCAACCGAATCATCTCCCGTTAAATCCATAAATGCTAGGATTTCTCCTCTACAAACTCAACCAATTAAACCAATCCCCAAAAGGATTGTGTTAATACAAATAAGCCATAAAAACGTTTATTTATATTTTACGATCTTCTAATGTTTTGCCGATAACAAACGTAAAATCATTTTAACGAAACAAATAAAATACGTAAATGGTTTGAACTAATAGTTTCTAACATATTCACATTTTCACATAAAACACTAAAACAAGTATAAGTGATTTTATGACTTAATATTACATATGTACAACAACTAGTGTTTACATATTTGGGTAAAATATACACATAACTAGTATGTAGTATATTGGGTAATATAAATGGGTAGAAACTTAAGTATCACAACCCATTGACCAAATACATTGAATATAGTTGGGTACAACCCAAAGCCCATGACCCATGGAGCTTGACCCATAACCCATTTCATGACATCATGCTTATATCATATATGGATAATATCCATAACCCATCGTATTGACCCATACCCATGTGACTAGGTGCATTGCACTCAAGAGATACATTGTATCTAGCTAAAGACCCATGGATCAACCCATAACCCATGACCCATAACCAAAATACCCATGGGTAAAGAGGAGCGTCCCACAGATCCCTAGCTTTACGCTAGACGGATCCCTTGTGGGAGGGATCCGTGGGATCCGGGGAACAGTAGAATTTTTCCTCTATAAATAGTGAGCCATTTCTTCATTGTTTCTCACCCCTTTCCAACATACTTTCCCCTTGATTTAAAAACTCTCTAACCTCAGATCCTAGAGATATGTGTTTGTAGTTTTGTTTTTGTGTGATCATCTAGGTTCCTCTTAAAGGCGAGATCACCACCTTTGAAGTCGAGCAAGCTCAAGTCCATGAGTTGCCATGCTTCCTCATCATCAAGACTACTGAAGTCTTCTTGTTGATGATTGTTTTTCTTTTTCTAAGAAGTTTTGAAGACATTTGTGAAAGGTGTCTCAAATGTCAAGACGAAGATATTAGTGAAGGGTATCTATCATCCATATCATAAGCACTTGTGGTGGGTACTTAGAAGTCAAGACCAGAAGCATTAGTGAAGGGTGCTTAGAAGTCAAGACACAAGAAATTAGTGAAGAGTGTCTTGAAGATCTAGTTAAAGGCATTAGTGAAATGTGCCTTAAATGTACATTCGATATGGTGTGTTTTGATGTACAAGATAGATTAGTACTAGATCCAAGGATATTGATATCCTTGATGATGTTGTAAAAAGGAGTTGATCTCCTTTGGGATTAGTCGTTGGTGTAGTGTTGGGTATTAGTTCCTCCATTGTAATGGAACTAGGTGCTTAGCCTAGTACCTAATAAAGGGTAGGCGACGTTGTGTAGGTGTGGTTCACCATGGTGTGAAAGAACTAGGTACTTAGCCTAGTACCTGATAAAGGGTAAGCGACGTTGTGTAGGTGTGGTTCACCTTTGAGTGAAAGAACCCGGTGGTTAGCCTAGCACCGGAAAAAGGGTAGGCGACGTTGTGAAGGCTTCTCCGCCATAAGGAGTTGGTGTAGTGATTACGAACTCTCGAGTAGGTGACTCGGGGAGTGGAGTAGGGCAAGGAAGGTGTCCTTGTAGCTGAACCACTATAAATACTCGCGTTGTGGTTTTGTGCTTCTTACTCTTATCCTTTCATTACATACTTTTATATGCTTGTTTATCAACATCCAACACACACATCCAGATAGATTGAGATAATTCGATCTAAATAGTTTAAAAGGAAGTTTTAATTGGTAAAAATATTCAACCCCCCCTTCTAGTTTTCCACAATTGGCATCAGAGCTTCGTTACCAAGTTTCTTGAAGTATATTGTACTTTAAAAACTTGATACGATCCATGGTTAATTGAAAGCTACAAAGAAGGTTTTTCATAAAAACAAACACCATGTCTCTTAAAAAAATTTGGATGTTGATTAAGATGACAACATTTCTTTTATTATTTGTTTTTCATTTAATTGCACTAATCTTCTTTGTCATGTTGATTAGTTAAAGCTCACATCTATCAAGCCATAGGAATTGCTTGATAATAAGATTACCTTATCTAAGAAGGTATCTTAAGCATAAAGGAGCTGGAATTGTCTTCTGACATTTGCTGAGTCATTTGTAAAGACATTCCTAAGTGCATTTGAGGTATGACTTTTCACTTATCTCTAAATGATATTAGTTTAATTAATAAGTGGGAATTCTTAGGTATTTATTTGAATAGCTTTCGTGTATACACATGTTTTACATATAGCTTCACTAGGAAGCTTCTTCTCACATACGCGTAAAATTTTCGTCAAAAGTCGGGGTATATAAAACGTATCTTCTACTTTCACTAATCCAAAAACCACATCCTTTTTATAATAAAACAAAACTCAAATTTCAAAAATTCCTCCTTTCCCATAAATACACCATCCGTCGTCCTACTTTATCCCATTTTTTTTCAAACCTTCCAAATTCAAAAATTACCTCTAATTCAAAACTTCATCTTCCTCCTCATTTCATCTCAACCGAAACCAAGAAGGATCATCTTCAACATGGTTTACATCGCCCTCGTGCTCATCGCCTTAACACTCATCACACTTATGTTCCTAATGATGAAGTTCACATACGGAGACATATACTTTGTGTTGTTAATCTACATTGGGGTTATATACCCAATCCTTTGTATCATCCTTAGCATTGAAATGAAATATTACTAATAATCTAGTTTATCTAGGTTATTATCATAATGTGTTTATCATTTCTTTTTATTTTCCCGTGATACATTAGAAGTCATGTACGCATGCTAAAAGAAAATGTAGGCTAAAACACATATCTTGGTATAAAACTATGAGATCTAAAAACCTATGTTTTTCATCATAAAATCTGTTTCTGTAACTACAGATCTACGGATCCCGGTAAATGTACTAGCCGGATCCCTTTTTTAAAGGAACCGTGGGAACCGTCCTACTGGAAAATAGTTTTTCATGCAAATTAAAAACCACTTTCTTCCTAAATATAATATTCCACTAGAATGTCAAAACCTTAAGTAAGATAGGTGTCATTATTGTTAAAAAACCATTGTTAATAAAAATCTAGTAAAAACGTTAGATAATCATTGGTTGACCACAAAAATCACTTTCTATTAACTCATCTTTTCTATAGGTTTCACTATGTCGCATGTATATGAGTTTGATTTTTCACTCTCTAGCGTCTACACTTCGAAAATCTCTCTTGAGCCCAACACCCCTGGCAATCTTGTCCGTGGGTTCAATAATCTCGAAACTCGTCACTTCGATGAAGGACGTATTGTAGACACCTCTCAACAATTCGAAGAAGGTATCAATACCTTTTTCCGACCCGTAGGACTAGAATGTCTTCTCGAAATCAACGAGAAAATATGTCCAAGGTTTGTATTAGAATTCTTCCGTCAAGTCGAACTCGTTCGTAACGTGGATCGTTCTATATCTCTTTGGTGTTGGATCAAAAACCAAAAGTTCGTTTTAACTCTTGGGAAATTTGCTCAAATTCTCCGAATTCCAAATCATAGACAATGTGCCTTCATTGAAGATTGGTCTCTTGATTCTCTCTTCAACTTTAGTGAAGAAAATAGCCCATATTGTTCTCACATACCTTCCCCAGAAGACTTGATTCGCATGATATGAAAACCCCATCACTCCAATCCCAACATTATCCATATACGGGATATCCAAGAAGAGTATGAGCCCCTTGCTCTTATCCTACGTGAAAATGTTTAGAGTCTTACGGGAAATCGATAAATCCTTCCCGCTTGTTGTACTCGCATAAAGTATTGTTTGCTAACACAACAACCATACAATCTCGCCTACTTCTTTGCAAGGCGAATTGTAAATCTTCAAGGCTCCAAGAATAAACTCATTCCTTATGGAATGTTCTTGACGCGCCTCTATCATAATGTCATGCATTTTCATCCTCAATATCAAAGTCCGTTGTACGTACTTGTGAACAAGATGATGGAACCGTTAAACATTTCCCTCATGAAGATGTTCTTCATTCCTGAATCCGCCAACACTCATCAACCATTTGATGATCTCTCTAGCGAAAACACTCAAGGAACTTAGTAGTATTTCAAATAGGATCAATCCTTTTTGTACTCGTGCTTTATCAATGTAATCGAATTTGCTTCATGAAATAAAACATCTTAGATTTGATATCTTAGTGTTAGAACCTCTTAAACTAACCTTGGAATATAATGCATTGTCAAGATCATTTCATACCTTTAGTAAAGGTTCTGCTTTGCAGATGGACGGATCCCAAAGTTTGTGCTAGACGGATCCCTACACTTAGGGAACCGTGGGACCCGACACATAGAAATGCAATTGCAAGCATTGTATTTCAAACATATCCTTAGAACACCTCACACTAAGCTAGACATAGTGTCTTAAGGTAAATTAAGTCCTTATCAAGTTAAGTATATCCTTCCTACTCACACATAACTCACCTAGATCACACTCAAAGACGTTTGTAGATCTATCGTTTCACTTAAATCCATTACTCTTCCGCTCTCAAGCTCACACATCATTTTTCACATGATCCCCCATATCCAAACGTGGGAAATCTTTCATAGCAAAATTGATCATAATCATCCTTACGTCAAAATTGGTCGAAATTGATCAAATTGTAGTTTTTCCATCTTAAGCCTTTAGGATATTCTCCAAAGCATTAATCTAAGTCACTATCTGATCTCTAGGATCATTTAGCTTCACTTGACACTCTCAAAATCTTTAGTGTCATCCTTGTTCATTCATTGGTACTCATGAAAGTTCCAATTTCTTCCATAAAAGGCAATCATTAGCTACATCACTCATTACCTTCAAGTACTTAAGCACCCCTTCATTTAAAACACTTACGAGGACTGAAACACTCAAGATGGTATAGATCTTAGACATTAGAAACATCATTTTTATTCTTTCATAACTGCTGAGAGCCGGATCCCTAGGATTAGCCTAGATGGATCCCTCATTGAAGGGAACCGTGGGATCCGAGTGACAGATTATGTCAACTCTAGCTAAAACAATCATTTCAAGCTCATCTTTCTAACTTAAACACTCCATCTCATCTTAAATGAGTCCCTAGATCAGTACAAACTGTGAAGTTGACTCTTGTGCATGTTAATCATCACATTCCAATTAATTTTAGTGGGTTAAGGCTTGAATGCACTTGCCAAATCTTTTGCTTTATAAACCACATTGTTAGGACTTCCATAGTCATCACCTTCATCCTCATTTTCAGCACTTAAGAAACTCTTATAAACTTCTTGAAATCATCTCATCATGAGGAAAACTCCAAGTAGCAACTTATCCACCGACGAACCACCCAAGAAATTTGCTCGTGTTGTACACGAAATCTCTTCAACCGAATCATCTCCGGTCAAGCCAACAAATGCAAGGATCTCTTCTCAACCAATCAAACTAATTACTAAAAGGATAGTACCCACAAAACTACCTATGCCAAACACCACCATACCTCCCAGGCCAAACAATATAATCTCCACTAAGCCATCACTATTGGTTCCTAGAGCTATCTCTTTTACATCTCCACTATCATCACCACACCTCTACAATTTAGAGGATTTGCCTCCTATGCCGTCTCATCCTCCTCCGCCGACAACATTCTCCTCATTAGGAGGAATAATGATACAAAATCAAGGTGTTGAGTTAACATTAGCTCCGACTTCCTTTTCGCCGTTTCCATCGTATAATCCCATTTGGATTATGAGAAATCATCAAGGTCAACCACCCGACCATATGGAAGTTGACACTTTTCTACCACCACCATCATTCTTGGTCGAGCCATTCTCAAATGCGCCTCCACCAATCCCTCCGTCGTTTGAGGCTCCACAAGCCGCTTCACTTGATCCTTCGCATCAAGCCATTTCATTTCTTCCACCACCCCTACCTAGCCATGACAAAGATTGTTATCATTGTCAACATGTTGAAAGTTTGATACATGAAGTACGAGAAGACCAACATTTCATGTTCTATTACATCCTCGAACGTTTCGACGAGATTAAACCTAAACAAGCTTGAGCTAGAAGATCTTAGTGGTGTCCTAGTATCAAGCGTTAGTTGGTCTAGAAATTCCTAGTCATGTATCATTTATTTTCTTAGTTTTTAGAGTCATGTATATCATAACTCTAGTTTTATTAAATGAAATTACATGCTACTTGCTATATTTCTGAGTGTATGATTATGTTGTATAATACATATCTCACTTTGGTGATAACATTATTTGTTATACCACCATTTGCTGAATTTATTCATCAGCCAGACGGATCCCTTTAATATGCCTAGACGGATCCCTACTAGGAGGGAACCGTGGGATCCGTGATACAAAAAACTATTTTTCTACTAACTTTGATCACATTTGCAGGAAATTGTGCATTATACTTGTTTTCTAATCTTTGATTTGTAGTTATTCAATTTACACATGAAGACTTTGACATCCTAAAGCTAGGGGGAGCTTTGTGTCAAAGCAATGCATTGCAAATTACTTGCAATATTAGGATTACATTTCATTACATCCCTTTGCAAAATTGCAATCAACAAGGGGGAGCACATTCGTCACATAAACGAAATATTTTGCAAACTTAGTTGCAAATAAACTTGCTTAGTATTAGTCTCTTGACGCCCTTACATAGGGATGAACTCGTCAAGGGGGAGTAAAGACGAGTACTTTCCCGTTACTTGCTCTCTATTTTATTTTTATTTTTATTTCTTTCACATGTTTTTCCTAAAACAATGTGTTAGTTTCCTTTTGAAGCTCTTTTTGTTTTGACAAAAAGGGGGAGAAGAAAGTAAAAACTACGAATTCAAACTTTTACGAATTTTAGCTTTTTCTTAAAATAATTTTATGTTTTGTCATCAACAAATAGGGAGAGATTGTTAATACAAATAAGCCATAAAAACGTTTATTTATATTTTACGATCTTCTAATGTTTTGTCGATAACAAACGTAAAATCATTTTAACGAAACAAATAAAATACGTAAATGGTTTGAACTAATAGTTTCTAACATATTCACATTTTCACATAAAACAGTAAAACAAGTATAAGTGATTTTATGATTTAATATTACATATGTACAACAACTAGTGTTTACATATTTGGGTAAAATATACACATAACTAGTATGTAGTATATTGGGTAATATAAATGGGTAGAAACTTAAGTATCACAAACCATTGACCAAATACATTGAATATAGTTGGGTACAACCCAAAGCCCATGACCCATAACCCATTGCATGACATCATGCTTATATCATATATGGATAATATCCATAACCCATGGTATTGACCCATACCCACATGACTAGGTGCATTGCACTCAAGAGATACATTGTATCTAGCTAAAGACCCATGGATCAACCCATGACCCATGACCCATAACTAAAATACCCATGGGTAAAGAGGTGCGTCCCACGGATCCCTAGCTTTACGCTAGACTGATCCCTTGTAGGAGGGATCCGTGGGATCCGGGGAACAGTAGAATTTTTCCTCTATAAATAGTGAGCCATTTCTTCATTGTTTCTCACCCCTTTCCAACATACTTTCCCCTTGATTTAAAAACTCTCTAACCTCATATCCAAGAGATCTATGTTTGTAGTTTTGTTTTTGTGTGATCTTCTAGGTTCCTCTTCAAGGCGAGATCACCACCTTTGAAGTCGAGCAAGCTCAAGTCCATGAGTTGCCATGCTTCCTCATCATCAAGACTACTGAAGTCTTCTTGTTGATTATTTTTTTTCTTTTCCTAAGAAGTGTTGAAGACATTTGTGAAAGGTGTCTCAAGTGTCAAGACGAAGATATTAGTGAAGGGTATCTATCGTCCATATCATAAGCACTTGTGGTGGGTGCTTAGAAGTTAAGACTAGAAGCATTAGTGAAGGGTGCTTAGAAGTCAAGACAAAAGACATTAGTGAAGAGTGTCTTGAAGATCTAGTTAAAGGCATTAGTGAAAGGTGCCTTAGATGTACATTCGATATGGTGTGTTTTGATGTACAAGATAGATTAGTACTAGATCCAAGGATATTGATATCCTTGATGATGTTGTAAAAAGGAGTTGATCTCCTTTGGGATTAGTCGTTGGTGTAGTGTTGGGTATTAGTTCCTCCATTGTAATGGAACTAGGTGCTTAGCCTAGTACCTAATAAAGGGTAGGCGACGTTGTGTAGGTGTGGTTCACCATGGTGTGAAAGAACTAGGTACTTAGCCTAGTACCTGATAAAGTTGTTAGCGCTTGTGTAGGTGTGGTTCACCTTTGAGTGAAAGAACCCGGTGGTTAGCCTGGCACCGGAAAAAGGGTAGGCGACGTTGTGAAGGCTTCTCCGCCATAAGGAGTTGGTGTAGTGATTACGAACTCTCGAGTAAGTGACTCGGGGAGTGGAGTAGGGAAAGGAAGGTGTCCTTGTAGCCGAACCACTATAAATACTCGCGTTGTGGTTTTGTGCTTCTTACTCTTATCCTTTCATTACATACTTTTATATGCTTGTTTATCAACACCCAACACACACATCCAGATAGATTGACATAAGTCGATCTAAATAGTTTAAAAGGAAGTTTTAATTGGTAAAACTATTCAACCCCCCCTTCTAGTTTTCCACAGATTGTTCCCACAAAAATATATTCGCCAAACACCATAATTCCTCCTAAACCAAACACGCCCATTTTCACCTAACCATCACCCTTGGTGCCTAGAGCCATATCATTTACCACTCCACATTCATCTCCACATCTCTACAACTTGGAGGACTTACCTCCTAGGCCATCCCATCCTCCATCATTGCCGACACTCTTTTCAATAGAGAAGATTGTGCAATAAAACCAATGTGTTGAATCAACACTTGCACCGGTATCCTTCTCTCCATTTCCATCAAATGGTCCATTTTGGATTATGAGGAATCGTCAAAGTCAACCACCCGACCACATGGAAGTTGATACCTCTCTACGTCCACCACCATCCTTTCCTGAGCCATCATCGAATGTTCCTCCGCTAATCTCTCCTTATTTTGAGGATCCTCAACCCTCTTCACTTGATCCTCCACATCAAGCCACTCCATTTCTACCACCACCTTTTCCGAACCATGACAAAGATTGTTATCATTGTCAACATGTTGTAACTGTAGACCTTGATAGATCTTGAGCACTCGCAGATCGTTAGTATTACTTATGTAATCACAAGTAAACTAATAGACAATCTCTACGACTTATATTCTTTAGCGGAAATCAAATATAAGCACAAACACAATAACTAAGAACACGTTGATCCTCTATGGATCTTTATATTACTAAAACTTTGTTTTTCAACTCGTTACATCAATCATACTATTGTGTTCCTTTTATAGAAAAGAAACCCTAACTTGTTTCCTAAGAAACGTATAATCATAAAACTAAATAAGATATACATAATCACTTCCTAATAAAGCTCATGCATATCCTAACTAACTATAGAAAACACGGAATAACTATTTCCGCAGAAACTATCTACGCATTATACTACTTCAGCAGATTCTCTTCTTCAGCAGAAACATTGAACTTCAGCAGAATCCTTCGGCAGAATCATCAGCAGAATTCTAACTTAGCAGAATTCCCAACAATCCTCCCCTAAACTGGAATTTGACTTGGTTAAGTTCCAGTTTCTTGATAGATCTTCAACACTTCAGAGGATTGTACTCGAACATCAGCAACAAAGAAACAAAACAATGACACCGCGATGATGACCAATCTTTAAAGCTCCAGTTCTTTGCAGTAACAAATGACATAATGTACATCAAAACATTTTAGTTTCATACTATTCTCATCACATCCAGGTGTGTTAACTCCTGTGAGAGGTGAATCATTGAAAATAATGGATTTGATGTCTCTTTACCAATAGCCATCACTAATGGAGTAGCCAAATGTTTAAGTTTGAAAACTATGGTACACTGATAACCATCTAATTTATTAGCAAACCAAAGAACCATATAACGGATTTGAAATGTCTTTACCTGTAGCCGTTTGCTCAGGACTAGCCAATTCTTAGGATTGGTGAACTGATTACCAAATATGGTATTCTACTTTCTTTACCACAAGCCATATACATGTGGGCTAGTCAATTCTTGGATTCCAAAAAGGAATAAACCATGGTGAATTGATGACCATACAAACCTCAGCAATGAAGCATGGGTGGTTGCATACCCTATGATTTTGAGAAAACCATTACAGCTATCAACAGATTTGATGTATCTTTACCAAAGCTGTAACCTTTGGACTAGCCAACTCTTTGACATACACAAGGCATATCTGGTGAGTTAATAACCATCAAATATATACAACAAACCTGCAATAAAAGTTAGACAAACAAAAAAATACATAGATTTTTTTTAACTAATAAAGAAACAAAGAAACAAATATTACAAATTATACAAAATGTTACAAAGAATACAAAATACCACAATCAGGATGAATATGAAGCTCGATGTTGCAGAAGTTGAGTCTTAATAAGGCCAACCAGTTGTTCAGCATATACCTTATCATTCCCAACTGGATCTGGAGGAACTTCCAACTTCTATCTAAGCATGTTTTCCATCAGCCTCATGGATAATGGATAAATCTGATCAGCAAACATACACACAATGATGCCACCCTTTGTTTCCACCACATGCACACACGGAAGAGGATAAAAACTCCAAGTCTCAACCTTCCACTGATGTGAATTCTTGCAAATATGAAACCCTTTACCATTTGGAGATTGAGAATCAAACAGCACTTGAAGATCACCCAATAAATATAACCCAGAGCCTTCTGGTGAATGTGTAGGATAATGCTTAGAAACAAGATCATAGAGTGTCTTCAAATCTTGCCTATCGACCAGATGAAATATTTCCTTCAAAAAGTTAAACTTCATAGAAGATTCGTCCAGCCTAAAAATAGTATTAAGTTGTCCTTCAGTCAGAGTCCAAGTAATCAACACATCATGAGATCCTTCAGGAAAGACATCAGCAGATCCTTCCTTAATGAAAGTTGAAGCATCAGCTTTGAGATCTAAAGAATTATCCTGACGAGATTTCTTGACCTTAGATGTTTGAGACCCAGATGATCTCATAGATCTCCATAAGGAAGAAGGTTTCCTTTTAGACATCCTCTTCTTCCTCCTACCTGGTATATAAATACCCATACATGGTGCCTCCTCAGAGTCATCATGAACATCTGTAGCAGGAGTAGAAGATGAAGACTTATTTGGAGCAGCACTGCGCAACTGATGCATTCTCTCAAGTACCTTTCTGGCCTCCTTAGATTTAGCAGCTTTTTGTTCAGCTTCTCTACCCAACTTTTCGCCTATTGTATCAACAGGTACCACTCCAGGTAATGTTTCAGTAGAAACACCATGAGACTCAGCAGAGTGAACCATTTCAGTTGAATGAGTAGATTCAGGAGTGTCTTCAGAAGGAACACCAAGAGGGTCAGCAGATTAAGCCTTTTTAGATGAATAGATGGCTTCAAAAGATGCTTCAGAAGCAATGACAGGAGAACTCTTCTTTAGTGACATATCATCAAAGTTATCAACAATTTCAACTGTATTTTGTTTCTTTGCTTTAGGAGTATCAGAAGTACCAGCAATACTCTTCAAAGTTGATGATGATGTAGAGACAGACGAAGTAAACTTCATAATTCTATTATACCTCTTGACCAACTCAGAATCAGAAAAAGCCAAAACTTGTTTCATTGTTAGACTAGAGTTATATAAAGTACAACTCTGATTTTTCACCACTGTCCTTATATATGCTTTCTTCTGAGCTTCAGTAGGTGGTTTTTCCATTTTTGCTTTATTCTTTTGAGCAACAAGAGCTTTCCTTTTGTCAGCTGCCTCTTGCTTTCACTTTCATCCAAGAGCTACCATTTGTGCAGCATAATTCTCACTATCAAATGCTGCACCTAAGATACTCTGAGCAAGTGTAGGATCTGAAGCAGCTTGCTGAGTATAAACATCCCATTGTGGATCAGGGATCTGAGTAGCCAAATCATCCAGTTCTGTGCGTCTCTCAGGAGGCAAATTAAAAATAGTCTCAGCTGCAATATGTTTAGCTAATTCATCACTTTTCTTCAAATCTGCACACTCAGCTAACATTCTTTCTTGTTCTAGCCTTTCCTGTTCACTAACCAGATCTGGACCAAGCTCATCTTCAACCATTACATATGTTCCTTGAGCATCAGACTTATGAACACCATCAACTCGAGAAGTATCACTCACAGGAACTTCAGAAGAAACATCCATATTAGCATAAGAAGAAACATGTTGAGACAGATCTTCAACAGGTGTGGAAAATACATCAGTTGCTGGATTCAAATCAAAACTTCTTCCAGCAAGAAAGACTTCAGAATTATCTGCTGAAGGTGTAAAAGCAGGTTGTGCTTGCACAAATGAAGCTTGACCAACTTCAATAGCAATATCCATCATAGGAGTATCAGCAACAACATGTTCTTCAGTAGTTAAAACATCCTCACTTTGTAATGTATCCTTGCTCAAAGATTGCCTTCTCCTCCTTCTAGTAAACAAAATTGGCTCCTTTTGCTTTACAGATTTAGCAGCCATTGGAGTAGAAGCATTAGATTGTTGAGCCACATTTGCCAAAATATCAAGTGACTCAAATTGAGTATCCACTTCCTCCTCATCAGAAGAAACATCCAATCTCCATTTTCCACTATGACCCAGTTGTTCTTCCAAATCCTGAACCTTCCTTTTCAATTCCACAAGCTCACCACCAAGTGTAGATTTAGTCTCTCCAAGCTCCTTCTTGAGATCAGCAACTTCAGCCACATACCTGTTCAATAAAGCATATACATATGTAAGTGTAATAGGGTCCTCAGCTCCACCAGCAGATTGCTCCGTGGTGATGGGAACTTCATTGGACCTATCATAAGAAACATGGTCATGCTCAACATCATGAGAATCTTCATTAAATGGTTCCCTAAATGGACTAGGTGTGGTCTGTCTATTAAGCTCAGTCTCAAACTCATCATGAGTAACCTGTGTAGGTGGTGGACTAGAACTAGGTCTAGGTGAAGGTGTGGGTGAAGGTTGGTCAGGAGAAACATGAGTTGCTTCAGCAGCATTAGAAGGGCCTTCATCATTGGCAACTGATGGATTACCATCAGCATCAACAGTTGTAGAAGGTGGGTCATTAACAACATTATCCTCATCAGCAGCCTCATTGTCTTGAGGCAACATAGCTGCAAGCAAAGGATGATGTGCCCCCTCATATTTAGTTCTCATTGAAGCAAATAGTTTAGAAGTTAAAGCTCCTATGGGACAAAAAGCTTTGGCTTGGGTAGTAATGTCCAAAATCATTTGTAAGAACCTAGGGTACATCAAAAACTTATGCTTTTACCTATGTATATTTTCAACCATATTATCAAAAATAAACCTAGAAAAGTTATAAGTTAAACCCTGAGAAAGACATAGAATACCACATCCCAGTTGAGTAGAAAACTGGTCCCATCCTCCTGATTTACTGCTTATGCACTGAAGCAATGTGTGAACCAAAAACCTCCACATCGGACACAATCATTCTTGAACCATATATCACCCTGTTCCCTCGATATCCAAAAGCTCTTATGCCAAAAAGAATATCCACAGATAGAATGATAAACCCCATTAACATCGCCCAAACGAAGCTTTTAATTAACTCCTCTCAACACAATGTATTTTCGCTCGTCAACCATAGCTACGATCTATGTATCACCTCTTTCGCTAGCCAGTTCAAAATTGTGTAACCAATGATTCATAAACAACTTCCTGAGAATATGCTTAAAGCATAATGAATCTATGATCTCTTCAAGAACTCCACCATTGGCTTATACAAATCATCACCCTTTGCTTCTCCTTAAAGCAACTTTGTTATGATCTTCTTCAATTGAAGCCATGTGTAAAATTGTAAGTTAGGGTTATGATTCTTGCAAATGGAAGTGTTGTGAGCTTAAGTGAAGAGGGAATCGTTTAATTTGAAGTAAGGATATGCAAATAATGGGTTGGTATAAGTTGCCCAAATTATAGTAAAAATATCGAACTTATGTTGACTATATTCCACGCCTATTTCAACTTTAACCCAGAGGTAACATCACAGTAAACACACGGTCAATCGCTAAAGTAAGTAGCTTCAGAGAAACAACTCAAGATAAAAGATATCCTCAAGAAATATCCTGAGCTATGCATCGTGCACCCAACTCACATTAAATTACATTAAACCTTGAAACCTTCTATATAACAATTCCAATGCACACTTCACATATATCATTTATCCCCAATTTTCATCACAAAACCCTAATTTCATCACAAACCACAATCAACAACAATCAAACACAATCAACCATGAATACCAAACCAGAGGTTATAGATCCAACCTCTTCTCCATCATCATCATCTTCAAGTGATGATACTCAACCTGGCTTACTTTATATTCCTCCACAAACATCACGACTCAAGAAAATCCCCTTTCTCCATTCTTCTCAAGATGACAAGCAGTAGTGAATCCAAGTGAGTCTTCTGATGACTCTGATGACTCCACTAAGGAGATAACTTCACACCCTCAACCTTTACCACCTCAACCTAAACAGTGGTGTTCGCTTCTTCCTTACCATGGTTTGGTGCTTCATCTCATATCAGAAGGAAAAGGGAAAAAGTAAGATGGATTGATTGCTTTTTGGTGAAACCAGCAGATGAAGCACAAAGGACAATTTCATTTCACACATCCATCTCCACAGATTCATCTTCATCATCTTCGTTTCTTAATCCATCCTTCCCTTTTTGATCCTTAGTTTCATCGTATCGGTCATGCATATCCCGGTCATGCATATCCAGCTGGAATATGATATGAGCTAGTAGATGATAGGAACTTAGTATAGGTTCAAAAGATCATGTATAATTATGACTCTTGTATTTCCATTTGAAGTTGATTGTATGCATTGTAAGCTGTAAGTTGTAAGTTGTATCTTGAATGAATGAGCAATTTAACTTCAGTACATCTCTTCAGTACTTTATCTTCAGTGTGGAAAAAAATATGCTCTCTTCAATACTTTGCTTTCAGTAGAAACAAGCTTTTAAGCTTTCTACAAAACAGACACAGAGAAACACACAAACCAAACCAAGACAAACTAAAAGAACATAAGTTGGTTAGTGTTAGCAAATATATAAACTAATATACAAAGTTTATAACATAAATCTTCCGCTGAGGCATATGCCTCCCCTGAGGCCTATGCCTCCCCTTAAACTTTGCATTTAAGGGTTAAGCATACCAATATGAACCACAAGATGTTGAAACCTTGGTCCATCAAAAGCCTTAGTTAACAGATCTGCCACATTATCATCAGTGTGAATTTTAACCACTTTTATCAAATGTTTTTCATATGCATCTCTTATAAAGTGGTGCCTGATTTCAATATGCTTTGTTCTACTGTGAAAAACTGGATTTTTAACAACGCATATGGTGCTTTGATTATCAATAAAAATTGTTATGTTCATGAAGTTATACCCATAATCCAACAATTGGTTTTGTATCCAAAGAACCTCGCCCACAAAGAATTTGCAGCAAAGAACATACTCTGCTTCAGGAGATGAGGTAGCCACAATAGTTTGTTTCTTGCACTGCCAAGAAATCAATCTCTTTCCAAGTAATTGGCAACCTCCAGCCAGGATCTCCTATCCAGATTTGCACCAAAGATAATCACTATCACTATATGCTTCCAGCTTAAAAGGAGACTCTTTTGGGTACCAAAGGCCTAAATGAGGTTGACCTTTCAAATACTTAAAAATCTTTTCATCGTGATTCAGATGGGAAGCAAGTGGAGTGACTTGATGTCTAGAGCAAGCACTCACAAAGCTAAAAGTGATGTCGCCTAGAAGTCGTTAGATACATCAATGAACCAATCATAGATTCAGATAAATGAACATTCACAGTAGATCCGGTTCATTGTTGGTTCTTGACTTGGAGCTTCATAAGGTGTTGTGGCTCCGACACTCTCCATACCAAACTTTTTCAAAATGTCCCTCACATATTTGTCCCGACCGATAAAGATACCATCGTTTCTCACAACTGGAGACCCAAAAGAAAGTATGCTCCCCCACAACACTCATCCAAACTCTCCTTCATTAGCTCCTTAAACTCCCTACACCAAGCTTCTTTAGTGGACTCAAATATGATATCATCCACATAAACTTGCACAAGAATAATGTCTGGGAATTCTTCTTCGTGAAAAGTGTTTTATCAATGGCACCTCTTCAGAGCCATGCTTCAGCCAGAATGATGAAAGCCTAGCATACCATGCTCTTGGTGCCTAATGTAGTCCATAGAGAGCTTTAACTACCTTGTAAACATGATTTGGATGGTCCGGTCTTCAAATCCTTTAGGTTGAGTGACATAAACCTCCTCTTCTATTTCACCATACAAAAATGCACCTTTAACATCCATTTGATATACCATGAAACCCATGTAAGATGCATAAGCCAAAAATATCCGTATGGCCTCAACTCTAGCAACATGTGCAAACACTTCATCATAATCAATCCCATCCTCTTGTCTCAACCCCCGAGCCACTAATCTTGCTTTGTTTTTAATCACAACACCCCTTGCATCTCTTTTATTTTTCAAAATCCATTTTGTCCCAATGCATACTTCCTTCGTGGAGTGGGACCAATATCTAAACCTCGCTGATTTTGGAACTGTGTATCTCTTCTGCATTGCTTCAAGCCAACTTGAATCTTCCGTGGCTTGAGTAACACCGGTTGGTTCCACTTGAGAGAGAAAACAAGCAAACAAACAATGATCAAAGTCTGCGGTGATTGTCTCTCTCACGATTTGAGAGACATAAGAGATAAAAGCCACTGACCATATTTAGAACTTGTCACAAAGGCTCCCCTAGTTCTAACAGGTGCATGAGGATCACCAATAATATTGGACTGTGGATGAGCAATGTTGATCCTTTTAGTAGCAATGGTGTTTACATCAATTGTGGTATCAAGATTAGTCACAGAGGGCTCAAAAATCAGCTTCATAGGAAGGTGAGATGAAGACTCCATTTTGTTGATGATTACCAAGATCCCAAGGTCTTGGAAAACGTGTATAAGGTTCCCCAAAGTCTCGTGGAACACTCTAGTAGAAATGGGAGTAGAAACAAAGATAACCTTCAAGAGAATTGGTGATGATAGGAGACACATGATCACTTTCTCAGAATGGTGATTTCCACCGATTGCTCCTCTTGCAATCTCCTCCAGATTCCTCTCAGCTTCTAGATTAGCTGCGATACTCTTGTTTCTTGAGCCTAGCAAGGTCCTCAAAGATAATGTGACTCATCTTCACTCTCATCGCCAGATTCTTTAGAAGTGTCACATGCAAAATTATCGTGGGAGAAAGAAGGTACAATAATAGGATGTTCATCATCCTCAAACTCACTATCGTAATCAAGATTCATGGTAACAAAGATCGCCAAAGAGGAGGCTCTTGTGAACCTCAAGATTTTGTTAGCCACATGTCTAGAATAACCCAAATAGTCAGCTATAATCAAGGTCAAAGGACCAAACATGACCTTGTCCTTGAACATTAGGCTTGTCTTCTAGATATCTCAGGTTCAAAGTCTCCTCAATCTTCTTAGCAGATAAATTGTATACCCTATAAGCCTTACTATGAGCCGAATAACCCACAATATAACCCTCATCATCCTTCTCATCAAACTCACTTGACAACCAAAAGGTTTAAGGTAATGAATAGCAGGAACTTTCCCATAGAGAAGTTCATAAGGTGTCTTAAAGTGAGGTCTAGTGATAGATACTTTGTTTAGAACATAACAAGCCGTACAACCGCCCAAATTCAAAACATAGTGGATAACTTAGGAGTCTCAGCTACGCATCTCTAGCTGCCCCTATTAGGTCCTATTCTTCTTCTCGCCTATTTCATTTTGTTGTGGGGTTCTTGAGTGCTATAGTCCCTTTTTTCCTTTTAGATCTACGTAGTTCCCATCGTGTAAAGATTCTTGAACTCTCGGCCCCATTATCACACCTGATGCCTTTTTAACCTTTTTATTCAGCCTAATTTTCAACAAGGGTAATAAACTCTCTTAAAACTGAGATGTTTCATCTTTTGGTCTCGTGAAGAACACCCAACAAAAACCCGCTTAAAATCCATTAGTGATTACTTACACAAAAGTACTTCTGTGATCAATAATCGTTGACTTGAGTTGAACTAAAAAGATCCATATTCAAGAATCAAGAGGTTCTAAAATAAGGCTCACCGCATTAATTGCCTTGTATGAGGCTCGTGTTGTTTTCCTTTGTTGCGTGCAACACGCTTATGTTCATTGGTGAAAACTTTAGAAGGAAGTCCTTCAACAAGAACCTTAGATAGCTTGTTAATGGTCTTGAAATTCACATGTGCCATCCTTCTATGAAATTTTGTAGACTCATCTGTGGATGCTTTAGCCACCAAACAAGTTAAGTCACCTTCTGGTTGTACATCATTTAAGTTGAATGTGTATAGATTGTGAGTACGAGGAACTCTGAGCGAAATTGATGTATCTTTCGAATTTTGAAGTCTTTAGACAACACAAGACATTCATCCTCGAGAAGAGTACTTTGTTCTTTGTGTCACGATTTGTGAAACCGAGAACAAGTTGAAGTGTTGTAGTTCCCAACATAGTACACATTCAAAGTCCGTGTGAGGTGTTTTGATGGTCCCTTTCCCAGTTATTCTACCATCACTTCCACCAAAGGTCACATTGCCTCCTCCTTCAAGGGATACAAAATTATGCATCATATCTCTGCTTCCGACATGCTTCTTGAGCAACCACTATCAACAATGCCAACTTCCTTGTGCTTAAGAGGATGATCCTACAACAACAACAAAAATATACAAAATATAAGTACACTATTGAGGCTCAAGTCATTACCGACTTGAACCCGCTGTGGATCTATAGATTGAGGCCATGTAGATTTATAAGATCCACTATTGTTCTTGGGTTTCCATTGAAATTTAGGTCCCCTTTTTGTCCAAGAACAACCCTACGAGGGCTTCACAACAAAGATTCTATAACCCTTCCCAACATTCATTGAGTCACCATATCCGTGCCAATAACCATTTTTAAAATATGAACTTGTTGGTTGCACATATGGTCTAGCAACCAGCTTCTGTAAAAGGAGGAGATGCATAAGTTGCTTGTGGAACATAAGGTGGTATAGCATTAACATTAGTCCACATTGGTCTAGATTCCCAAAGACATACACCCATTCTTTGTTCATGAAAATCACAATCCTTAATTAAATGAAATTTACTTCTACACACAAAACATGTCTTCGCTTAGAAGATTTATTCAAACCAAAAGTTGTTCTATTACAAGCAAAAGTATTCAAACCAAAACCATGAAAAGAATTATTTTAACGTAATTATTATTCAAAGAATGAAAAGACAAGTCTTCGTGAGAAACTGCCTTGGAAGAGATTCCCAAAGAACTCTAATAGGCTTGTAGGTAGCTTCAAAAGTGTGTGGGTGAGGTCTTAGGTCTCGACTTATCACTTGAATCACAAATGGTATAAGAAGTAGACCCTGATCGAAGATTTGTCACCGTCGAGCAAGAGACAAAATCGT
This sequence comes from Chrysanthemum makinoi, assembly GCA_910596185.1. Lineage (NCBI taxonomy): Eukaryota > Viridiplantae > Streptophyta > Magnoliopsida > Asterales > Asteraceae > Chrysanthemum > Chrysanthemum makinoi. The sequence goes on from OU343224.1 coordinate 277,445,710, forward strand.
GAGATGAAGAATCGGTCTAGCAAGTCTTTTAACTTTGCCATAAAGATGATGTGATCCATCAAAGTCAACAAGAATGGAAAGGTCACAGTGCATAGGTATTCCTCTAATAGATCCATGTACAGCATGTAGGTCACCTTCTTTGATAATTAGCTAAGCTGCTGGTGTAGTTTTACCATCATGTCTAGCTTCTAATCCACATACTTTTTAATACCTAAACCTATTGCATGGTCTCAGATTGACTACCATATATCTCTAGCTAGATTATTACCGTGATATTAACCATTGTTTATGTCTAGTTGTTTCAAAGATCTAGTTTTTTTAAGCTCTTGATTTTCTAAATTACAGTAGCTTTTTCTTTCTCAAATTCTTCTAAGTCATTTTTAGTACATTCTAGATCACATTCTAACACCCTAATCTTCTCATCATAAGCTATTTGATTCTTCTGAAATCAAACCTTTTGTCTTCTAATGTTTTAATGCCTGCTTATAAGCTTCAACTTCAACATAGCATTCATTATATTTAGGTTTCAAAATATCATATGCTTCCTTAAGTTCATTATAACATTCACTACAACCAAACAAACAATTTTGTACTCGGAGAGCCCATCAAGGCAATTTGATCATGCCTATCCTCCTGGCAATACAGATGCCAAGAACCCAAGATATCACCACCAACTTTCATCATTATCCTCGATCATAGCTTCACATTAGCATCCATAGTGACCATAGCACCGAGGATCCGCCTTCAAAGTGCCAAGATCCCTTGATTATATTGATAGGAAGAATATCTCACCTCATCACCGCATTCCTATCTTTGCACTCTCTGGAGAAGTGACCCATCTGATGACATGTAAAGCACTTGACCTTCTTTTTGTCAAACCTGGCCGATCTCTTCCCCTCGAAACCAAACCTTCCCCAAACTTACACTCCAAATCTCTTGATGTCCATAGAAAGCATGGCCACTTGCCACTTCAATTTCATCTCCTCCATATCCAAGTGATCCACCCTGCTCAAAATCCTCATAGCAAGTTGTCGAGGGTCATAATCAAAGAAAGAAGGATCTAAGCACATCTTCCATTATACCACTAGTTGTAGATTGAGAACTTGATGGAGTGGTAGTGTAAGATGATGATGAGTAAGTAGGACTTGGAGCATGGATCATCTTTGGAGTAGAGGCCCCAACAAATGCCGTGGTGACTAGCGAGATGATGAACGAAAGGACTTCGCATCATCGCTCAAGAGATTTAAGCTTGTTGTACAGTTCATCAAATGTAATCATATCAAGCCCACCTTTAGTTTTAAAGGCAATGCTTACTTGTAACCAGGATTGAGGTAAAGATCGCAAAAACTTGGAATTGCAATCATGTAGTCACCTGGAAAATTTCGCTATTTTAAATCTTCATATTTATGAACTAGACCATTTATCAAATTATTTGATCTAAATTGACATTTTGCTAACGCATATTTCATCTTTTTCTGCATAAACCATGCCTATCCTGAAAAGTAGTCTTAAGCATCATGCTCCCATCCCATGAATCGCTCACAAGAAAATACTTTCTTTGTCTTATGAGTCCGCACGCTGCACCAAACAAAAATAAAAGAAAACGCTGAGAAAATAAAAGCGAACTAATAAGAATCAGTGTCATCACCATGTCGTATTATTCACATGACGCGAAAAAATATATAATATATTTTTTCATCGCTTACGCTACGCTTTAAGTTAACAACACGTAGTTAAAATACATCTATTTTCTGAAAATACTTCAAACAATAAATATACACTCACTCTTTTATTAGCTAAACTACAAAGTAAAATAAATAAAACAAAACCTATCCTAACCCCATATAAACCCACGCCCTCCCCCTCTCTTTCTTTATCTTTATGATCTCCTCCTCGCTTCTTCAACACGCCCCACAACAAACTGCCTCCTCCATTTTCGCCTCTTCCTTCCTCTAACCCTCTCGCATCCGCTGCACCTCTCCAAAAAGAAGATAACCCAAACATCGCTACAATCCCACTAATAACTTCAACTCAAGATTACATTCCCTTGACTTATCCATGAAGAAATCGACAAATCTGTCCTCATGGACCATGCTGAAGATAAGACAAGGAATCACATGAAGACCTGATATTGTTGCTCAAAGAAGACCAACACCTCATCCCCACTTTCTAAGTACTAACAAGCTACCATATTGCCCTTTAAATACCCCCATCGGTTCCCACTTGATGCCACAACTCACAACTCAAAATTAAAAACTAAGAAGAGTATTCAAGGTGCTTGTGGTTTTGTGGGATTCGATTTGGTGGGATTGCTCTACCTTGTTTTTATTCCGACGCACCCTTTGTTGTGGTTTTCCTTATTCCCATTCAATATGTTACTAGACTTGTTGTTATGAGTTGTAATCTTGTTCTTGTTCATACATATGAATTGATGCGTAAAGAGTTTTATGAGTTTATTCTTGTTTTTGGATTATGAAAGGCTCTTGGTGTTTTACTGTCTCGAGTAGATAGAAAGTCGAAAATTATTCACTTTTGTTTTGAGAATGAACCCATCCGAATTGAGTAGAAACAAGTTTTGATAAGTAAGATGTGTTTATGATGTTAAAACTTGGGTCATCTTTCAGTCGATTGTCACACGGGAAGTTTACATACTTAGTTTCTTGTTTTTGAAATCGTTAAAATATTTCGATGGGGCTTTCAAATCCGAATATATTGTTTACATTGGCTCAAAGAAAAATGGAAGCGTTTAGTTTATTTTATGGCTTATTGATTTAGGATTAGTGTCCTTCGAATTGAATTGTCATTTTGGTCTTACTCGCTAAGGGTGGGAATGGTAATCTTTGGACTCGTAGAAGTCCGGTTTAGATAAGTGTTGTGTGGTCGTGTAGGAGGAAATTGGTAAGTAGAAGAAGCTAAGAGCTAGACTCTCTCCTTTCCTACACATGACCTCTATGGAACCACTCAATGCAATCCTTTTGGCGTCTAGTCTGTGTTTACACATCTTATGTCCAAGTATGTTGTTTGTCCACTAGGTTCTTAAGTCGAGTCAAGTCTTGTTGAGCTTCGTTAAAAATTTGAAACAATCGTCCATGCCTAATATATTCATTCGAACCAAGGTACTCTTTCAAGATATACTTTCGCTCAAATTTCCGTCGTTTCTTTGGCTTATACTAAAGCTTTCCGTAGGGTGTTTTGACTATGATTTCCAGCTCGTATAGGTAGTGTTTTAAACCCGAACCTTCAGCCCCTATCAGGTGCGTTTGGCAACTGATTTCCAGCTCACATGGAGCGCTTTTGTTCACTGTTTTTCTACACCGTGTAGGTGTGTTTGTTTGCTACGATTCAGCCCCCCAACGGGGTGTTTGTTTCGCTTATTTTCAGCCACCCAAAGGGTGTTTAGTTGCTGCCACGCAGCCACCCAAAAGGGTGTTCAGCTGCTGCAAAACAGCCACCAAAAAGGGTGCGTTTGGCACAGCAAACGGGCTGCGTTGCTGCTGATTTTCAGCACCCATTTGGGCGCTTGGTTGGTCCTCCTGGTTCAGCAACGACACAAAGAAAGGAGTGTTTTCAGCTCCTACGTCGACCCTTCTTAAGTCATGTTATTCTCTTTTTTTTTTTAGTTCTCACAAATGGGTGCGTTTGGTTGGACTGAAGCCAATTTGATGTCTGTCCGTTTTCACGAAAACAAAACTAGTCTTGAAGCTCACTTTTTTTTTGTTGTTCAACTTATGTGTTGCGTTTGGTTTTTGGCCTCCATTTGGGTCACGAAGTTGAGCTTCACTCTTTAAGTCCAAATCCACGTCAAGTGACAGTGGGACTAAAACCCATTTAGTGTACATCCAAATTCCAAAAACTGATACATATATACAAAGTTAACTTTGAAACATAAGGCTTTACAAAGTTGAGAGCAAACAAGTAAATTGCATAACATTGAGTGTAACAAATCGTCATTTCATTACTTGTCTTTTGATCTTTCCGCGCCTCGTTCACAACTAGATATTCAACTCTTTTCGACATTTGTCTTCGATATTATTTCACGATATCTCATTTTACAAGCATGATATAAACGACTAACGAAGTGCCATTAACTCATAATTTATACTAAATCGTGATTTTATTTTAAAACAATAATAATTTCTTACACTTCGTCACCAAATAAATTTTTGACATATAAACGAGTCATACTCATTTTTCTAAAGGACGATTATAACATGTAAAACGGAAAGTATTTTATTTTTACCATTACTTTCCTTCTATACATATATATATATTTTAAACAATGTTTTTATAACCTAAATATATTATCTATGATATATTCCATATATCATCTCCGGGTTACGACCAACCCACGACTCATTTGTTTTAATACTTTTGTGTTCGTCTAAGCACTTCCTTGAGCCAAAGTTAATCATGTTCAATAATAAACGATACACATAAATAACTTAAACTTTTGGTGTATACAAATATTATCAAGTCAAAATATAAACGTATTAATTAAAGTATTGGTATACAAATTATAGGTCGCGTGACGGTACTCGGTGCACCACTTACTTGATTTCTTTACTACTCGGATACTGCTCTACTAATGTGAGTTCATAGCCTCGCCTTTACTTATTTCTCTTAAACCCCTTGAGGGAGATGCATGCTATAAACTAGAACACAAGTCTTTTCTTAAACTGTATGTCGCCGATCATTATTATTATAGCCTAAGTTGCCTGCCATAAGTCCCTTACATCATGAACCATTAATCACTTGCGAGTGAACGCAAATATTGTGGATAGTACTATGGGAATTAACGACCCCGACTCGGTTATCGGAAATAACCGGGGCGCACTATATTTGGTTAACTATGGAATTGGCAATTCCAACTGAGGGCAATATTATTACTGCCCAAAGTACACGGTAATTAGGTGTATGCAGTTAGTTTGGTGTCATGAGCTTAGTGCATAATAATAATCTATGTTTTCCATGGTGATTGTATTCGAAGCAATTATCATCTCTTACTTGTGTTCAACTAATTATTTAAACCTATGAATATCACTCAACATTTTTTGATCTTTTTAAGCATGTTCATCTGGGTACAAATTAGACTTTCATGAAGGCGTGGAGTGGATGTCATGGGACACTTGAAGTGGTGTTATATTTAAATTAAAGTTATCATTTCAGAAAAACTATCTTTTATGTAATTCCAAACATGTGGTATTTTACTTTGTGTTTCCCAAACGTGAATTTTATGAAATGGTAACAACTTCTTAATTAAAAACGTCTCTTTAGAGTCGTTTTCTATAACTTGCGACTATGATCCCCTAAGTAATACCCCAAATAGTCTTCCGCTGTCACTTTGTGATTTTGGGGGTGTTACAAATCATCATTATCTGGCTTTGCCTTAAGCTGATCAACCTGACTTAATATCTTGTGAAACCTGTCATAGCCCTTGTGAATTCCTTCCTCTTCAGAGATTTGAAAGTCTTCAAACTATTGTCGCAGCATCGATTTCCTCATTCTCCTAGACTCCTCATTCCCTCCAAACTTGGCCTTGATGGCCAACCATATATCCTTAGCATCATTCATGAAGTGAAAATCACTCAAGTGATCCTTAGGAATAGCTTGAAGAAGAATTGTTTTGACTTTGGTTTCTCTCTGAACTGCCAGTAATTCTTCAGCAGATTTGGGAGGAACATAAATAAGATTACCATCAGGATCTGTGGTAGTTCTCTTCAAACTGTTTCCCTTCCTTACAATCTCCCATAGATTCCAATCAATGTTGGAAATCAAGTTCTGCATTTTCATTGCCCATAGATCGTACTCTTCCTTCTTTAGGTAAGGAAACTTGGCGTTACTGTTCGAGACTCAGTTATTTGCAGATGGGTGGTGTCGGTTGTTGGTGACTTCGATATCATCTTGTGATCGGGCATGGTGAATGTTGGGTTGTTTGTAAGAGTGTTTAGAAAAGATTGTTCTTAGTATCGTAGAGACTCTCTCGAGGCTCTGATACCACTTGTTTAATGTAGACCTTGATAGATCTTGAGCACTCGCAGATCGTTAGTATTACTTATGTAATCATAAGCAAACAAATAGACAATCTCTACGACTTATATTTATTAGCGGAAATCAAATATAAACACAAACACAATAACTAAGAACACGTTGATCCTCTATGGATCTTTATATTACTAAAACTTTGTTTTTCAACTCGTTACATCAATCATACTATTGTGTTCCTTTTATAGACTAGAAACCCTAACTTGTTTCCTAAGAAATGTATAATCATAAAACTAAATAAGATATACATAATCACTTCCTAATAAAGCTCATGCATATCCTAACTAACTATAGAAAACACGGAATAACTATTTCCGCAGAAACTATCTACGCATTATACTACTTCAGCAGATTCTCTTCTTCAGCAGAAACATTGAACTTCAGCAGAATCATCAGCAGAATTCTAACTTAGCAGAATTCCCAACACAACACGTTGAAGGCTTGATACATGAACTACGTGAAGAAAAACGTTTCATGTTTTATCACCTCCTTGAACATTTCGATGAGGTCAACAAACCTAAACAACCTTGAGCTTAAGGTTTCAAGTGGTGTCCTAGTCTTAAGCTTAACTTAGATAATTTAGGAATCACAAGTCATGTATTTTTCATTTTCTTAGTTTTTAGAGATATGTACATCATTTCTCTAGTTTTATTAAATGAAATTACATGTTATATGCCATATTGTCTTGAGAATATGTTTGGTGCCTCAATACATATCTCATTTTGATGATAACATCACTTGTTACATGATCATTGCTGTCTTATCCTTACAGACAGACGAATCCCTCAGTTTTGCTTAGACGGATCCCTCCAGAGAGGGAACCGTGGGATCCGTGCAATAGAAGACTAGTTTACTACTAACTTGAGTCTTATTTGCAAGAAATTATGATCTACATTTCTAACCTTTGTTTTGTAGATTTTCAATACACACATGAAGACTTTGACACCCTTAGCTAGGGGGAGTTTCGTGTCAAAGCAATACATTGCAAAATCATTTGCAATATCATTCACATTAGGATTACATTACATCACGTCCTCCTTTCAAAGTTGCAATCATCAAGGGGGAGCATATACATCACAAAGACGAAACCATTTGCAAAAATAGTTGCAATGCACTAGTTTAGTATTTTTCTTTTCTTGACGCCCTCACAAAGGGATGGACTCGTCAAGGGGGAGCCAAGTCGAGAATACTGTTAATACAAATAAACCATAAAAACGTTTATTTATATTTTACGATCTTCTAATGTTTTGTCGATAACAAACGTAAAATCATTTTAACGAAACAAATAAAATACGTAAATGGTTTGAGCCAATAGTTTTCTAACACACTTACGTTTTTACATAAAACACTAAAAAAAGTATAAGTGATTAAGTGATTTTATGATTTAAAGTAATACATATGTACAACAACTAGTGTTTATATATTGGGCAAATATATACATAACCATTATGTATTATAAATGGGTAAAAACTACAACCCATGGTATTAACCCATACCCATTTGACTAGGTACATTTGTTAGGATTTAGAAAATCCATATTGAAGAGTCGGTCACCCCAACTCTAGTCTAGCATATGTTAGCTCGTAGACATTACGTTATTTACTAGTTATTTTAGTTAGTTATTTACTTTAGTGCAACACCGTGGAGGAAGGACGGGTCTTTACCCACTGTATGCCTGATCCACAGTCCGAAGGAGGACGTGTAGTATGTAACAATAAATACCCTCTACCTTCCAAGGTAGAGGGTTGGACCTTTCACTCAATCTAACCTTCTTTTTTTTGTTTACTTTCTCTCTCTAGAAAGGCTCCCATCTTCCACTTTCTCTTTCTAAAATCTATCTCATTCGAACTTTATATGTGCTTGATTATATGTTTGTGAAAACCAATAGATTACAAATGGTATCAAGAGCCATGGTTTGATCACTCATCTTTCATGTTCTTGGATTTATAGTGGTTTTCATAAGGTTTTTGGGTTTGAATGAGTTTAGAGTGGTTAGCATCATTTTGATCATTTCTAGTGTTAAAGTTTGGATTTTGATTGTACTTTTATGTTTAGAATCATTATAAGTGCTTAGGTTTTGATTTGGAAGGCTTGAATCAGCGTGGTTGAGTTGTTTTTGGATTGAAAGGTGGTGTTTTTGAAAGTTTCATGGAAGCGACTTGAGTCTCGGTGCATATTTCTTCGTAGCGATTTATCCCTACGTTTAAGCGACTTGTCTTTGTTCTGTGAAGCGATTTGTGCACTTAGCGATTTGTTTATTGAGACAAAACGACAAAAAGGACAAGTTAGTGGACGTACTCTTTTGTCTAGCGATTTGTCATTAGCAACTTGTCTTTCTAGCGATTTGTCCCTCTAGCGACTTGTCTCTCTAGCGATTTATCCCTCTAGCGACTTGGCTTTCTAGCAACTTGTCACTCTAGCGACTTGTCTCTCTAGTGATTTGTCAATCTAGCAACTTGTCTATCCAGCGACTTGTCACTCTAGCAACTTGTCTTATTAGCGATTTGTCTCAAGAAGCGGTTTGACAAAAGTTGACTTTTTACGTCAAAACTTCAAATGGCCATAACTTTTGATCTGTAACTCTGTTTTCAGCGAAATACCTGTCAAAACGACGGAAACAGGCTGAATATTGTGAGATTTCACGACAAAGTCGTGAAACAAATTTTTCGAGGCCCAAATCCCCTCTGAAAGGAAGTTATTGAGCTTTTAAGTTTTTAGACCTAAATTTCACTGTAAAAACGTGCATTAACAAAACCAATTCATAACCAAATAACACTTAAGCTAATCCTTCAAACAATCATCACTCCTAACACATAATCCTCTATCATTGTGTGGGTCCATCAGTTATCTTAACACGTTCTATTGGTCACTATATCACTGTTTCTTCTTGATTTTGTAAAATCCCGCGAAAGAATCTATTTCTCGGTTTAAATCACAGACTTGTAAAATCCCGTGTACTCAGCAACATCATGTCTTACACTCCTGATTCAGTGATTTCAGAAGTGCTTAAATTGTATGATGCTGTGGACAACAATGATAATGTATGCTACACTGAACGATTAAAGATGTTTGAATTAATCATTGAGGATGTGAGATCTTCATGTTCTGAGTACAATGAGAATGAATTGCACCTGCTAATGCTACAGAATGCCATGCAAAAGGAATGCTGCAGTATACCCTATCAACAACTTCACTCTCACCTCATGTTACTTCTTCCAATAACAACGGAACGAACATGTATTGCCCTCTTCCGTCAGGACTTATCTACATTAACAGGAACTTTGCTGTTAAACTTAGAGCAATTGGAGCTACAACTTGATGAAGAGAAGGTTCAAAAGGATAGTTCCAGTGCTGCACTTCAAGTGATCCACAACCAATTTTATTCTTTCATCAGTGGGAAATTTACAGCAGATTATGATCAAGACATGACTGAAATGTCTTTCAAGAGACACAATGGAATGGAAATTAGCGTGTTCATAAAGACACTTATCCATCTCATGGATAATGTGAAGTATATTGAGGAAGTTACTCAGAAAGATGAAAAAGTGGATGAGAGTCTAGTGCAGTTGAGAGATAGTTGTGATGAGTCGGGTAATGTATCAGTTGAAGAATCGGGTGTTGCAGAATGCAGAATGTCAGAGACAACAAATAATGATGTAACCAGCTGCTTAGTTACTCCTAACATACATAAAGTAGATGTAGTAATCAGAAAGGGGAATGAATGTCAGGCACAATCAAAAGATTGTAGTGTTGAGTCGGGTAAAGCACCAGATGATAGATCAGTTGACACTGAATCTGAGACTCGAGAGATAGATAAGCTTGACACAGCCAGTGGTCCAGTGACTCCTGTTACACATGATGTGGATGCAGATATCGACGAAAATTGAACAGTGTCATATAATGAGGTACCCTTAACTGTTCAACATAGTACATCTGCTAAAGTACTTAAACAAACTGATCATGATGCTGAACATGACTTTGATAAATGTTCTGTAACTGAGGCTGAGTCTGAGATTATGTGTTTCAAAACAAAAGATATGGTTGATAAAAAGGCTTTTGATGAACTTTCAAACAAATTCTCAAATCTTGAAAAACATTGCATTTCACTTGAAATTGCGATACAGAGTAAAGAAGAAAGTTTTCAACTTAACAAACCATGTAAAAATCTGGAACTTCCTGAATTCCGTGAACTTTTTGAAATAAACAATTTAAAAGCTCAGCTTCATGCCAAAAACTCGACTATCAACAATTTGAAGAAACATATTTCTGATATGCATGTGAAATGTAATTTGGTTACAAGTAATTCTGATGTTAATGCTATTGATGATATTCAAATGAGAAATGATGAATTAGCGATTTATGTGGCCAATTTACTAAAGGAAAATGAGTCCTTGAGAAAGCATCACATAGAACTAATTGACTCTGTCAAAGAAACTAGAACTAAGTCAATGGAACAAACAAACTCTTTGATAGCAAAAATTGATGAACTCAAAGCTCAACTTCAGGAAAAGAGTTTCGCTATTGTTGCCTTAAAGAATGAGCTTAGAAAAACTGTAGGGAAAAGTGTGAACACTAAGTTTACAAGACCATCAACCTTGGGGAAGCCAGTTTCTCATCCCACTAGAGATCGATCCATTGTTAGGCAGCCTACTGCATTCATATCTGAAAGAACAAAATCTTTAAAGACAAGGCTTGCCTCCCAAGTTGATGCGATAAAAGTTTTGTCAAAACCAGTCACTTCACCTGAGTTACCTAAGAATAAGGCTTCTAGTTCAGTTAACCCTTAACAAGTAGCCACTTCTACTCCCAGCACCTCTAGGAATAGTTTGAAAACAGTGTCAAAATCAAGCATTAAAACCCAGAATTCATATGATATGAATGACTTGTGGAAGAACTATTATCTAGAACAAGCTAGGAAAAAGGCACGGATTCAAAAAGACGGAATTTTAGGTGCAAGACCTAGGGTGATGCATTCAACAAGATTTCAAGGCACTGCTAGTAGTTGTAAACCATTACCTAGGAACACTCAAAAGACTAGGGGTTGGCTTGCATCTAAGAGTAGTTATATGAAGAAGAATGTTTAGCATGTAGAAAATGAAACAAGAAATTATGAGTCTTTTCCGAATAAGAAACATTTTTCTAATTCACATGCTAAGGTACAATCCACTAAGACTACTAACATGGCTAAGGTTCAACATGTTATGATGCAAAAAAAACCTAAAACTTCGCCTAGATGGATCCCAACTGCTAAATCTTTAGAGTCTAGGAATAACGATAAGTCTTCCACTTTGCATAAGAATATCAACAATCCTAGACCTTGCCATAAGTGGATACCGTATGGTAGAATGTTTAAGGGTGTTGGACTTAGGTGGATACCTACCGGAAAGTTGTTCACTGATGGCAAAATCAAAGTTGACCGTGAAACCCCAAAGGGTTTGGATACTAATGTCACTTACCAATATATATGCAATCAAGCTTGTAATCTTAGTGCAGGTAGTCCTTACTCTGTTGCAGATACTTCGATCCTTCACTACATGGACTGGCTAAAAGTATGGATAACAAATGGATTGATATCTCACGGGTTCAAGTAACTCAACCTTGATATTCAATCTGCTATGACGTTTGAACACAACATTTCAAGCCTCGTTCTCTAAAGAAAAGAAATGTGTACGTTTCAGTGCACATTATCTTCGAATGAAGAGAAATCTTATTATGACGTTTGAATACAACAGTTCAAGCCTCGTTCTCTAAAGAAAAGAAATGTGTACGTTTCAGTGCACATTATCTTCGAAAGAGGATAAATCTTCTTATGACGTTTGAACACAACAGTTCAAGCCTCATTCCTAAAAGAAAAGAAAAGTGTACGCCTCAGTGCGCTTTATCTTCAGAAGAAGAGAAAGCTTCATTTTTATGACCATTCTCATCGACATTCTTCATAAACAAGCTTCATGTTTTTCAATGCTCATTCAATCCTCAAGTGGATCTCCGTTCATTGGTATATATTCTTATTCACTTGCTCAATCAAAAATGGCAAACTTCATTTGCAATTTTTGAGGGGGAGAAGAGTGAATATACTACATGTTGATGGATGCTTGAGTTATGGTCATACGACTCTCCAACCCCTAATGTCTTCACTCAATAAGGATAACTGGGATTTACTATTTGGGATTCATTGTTTCTCAAGATATGTTTGATGTGTACTTCCAACCTCCAACGAACGTTGATCATCCAGTTTCTGAAGCTCATGCTCCGGTTCCTACTGACTCAACTGGTTCATCATCTAAGAAGTACTTCTCGGAATTCTCAAGAAACCTTATCTCCAGTTATTTCACAAGGCGTTGATAATGACTATCATGATATTGTAGTTGCACTATTGAATAATGATCCGCTCTTTCGTATTCCTTTGCCAAATCTTCACGGATTATTGTTCCTCTCAATGTGCGCGCTATAAATCAACAGCATGAAAATGACTACCTCATCTGCTTGAAAACATTATTGGTGAATCTTCCAGATCAGTCTCTACATGTATACCTTTAGGAAGAATGCATTGATGTTGAGGAATCATTTGTTCCGGTTCATTCAATCAGTCAATGTACATCCGATTGTATGTTTATTCACGTGTTGGGCATTTTACACAAGTTGATTACTTCGAAGTTAATCATTTATCACTTATTTGAGATTGAAGTTGACTTTCACAAAGGCGTGTTCTTATTTGATAACTTGCTAGGGCTTAAGAATTTGAGTTGAAGTCTTGGTTTATCTAGTTACCAGCAGTTGAGGCGGATGGTTAAAGACCGACGATGTGGAAAATATCTAGAGGTGTTAATGTCTCATACTTTGTTTGAGTATTGAGTACTTAGAGATTTGCTTGATGCATAGATTCTCGACACCGTTCTTCCATCATTTAGTGCAAGCTTAAGATACAAATGTAGGGAATTCGACTTCAGTTTCAAGTTTGGTATATCGGGTTTTCTTCTTTAGTGGTCTCTTCAAATTGTCTACTTATGGGTTGATAAAGATAGTTAGAGAGATTTTCTGCAGCAGTTGATTCTCACAGGATTCAGTTGAGCTAATTACTTGTTCTTCTCTATTTCAAGAGTATTTGGCATGTATAATTTGTTGCTGATTCTGAGGTATCAAAACCAGCAAGGGGGAAGGAGATATACATATAAACACACAATGAGTACACGTGATGAACTTAATACTTCTTCTCTATTGAAGTAATCCCGGGAAAGACAAATGTCATAACCGCAGAGAAACTCAGTATTTAACTCGTAGCCTTTGGTGTGTTGTTCCAACTATTTGGGGGAAGGATGTATTATTCCAACTATTTGGGGGAAGGATGTATCATTCCAACTATTTGGGGGAAGGATGTATTATTCCAAGTATTTGGGGTAAGTGGTCTCTTGACACTTTTGGTATGTGTTATCTCAGCTTTTAGTGGGAAGAAAAATGAGAAGAATATTTGGAGCGTGAGATGATATTGCTTATTGACATCTTCTTTATGATTTATGGTAGTGCTTCCGGTTATTGCTTTATGTTCACAATGTTATGATGATTCCGATGAGATCGCAACCATCAGGGGAGAGATATGTGTACATCAGGGACGCACAACAAGTTCACATGATCGAGCTTATTCAGTTATTCCAGAGTTGATATCTGCAGAGATGATCAGTGATTCAACATGTTACTTGGATGTCATCATCTCTACTCTTGTTGGGTACATGTGTACATTATGGGCTGATTGGTTATATGAAAGATAACTGGAATGCATTTGGTAAAATGAAGATGTTGACATATTGTTCTCCCGAATAGACAACTGCTCAAACTCGAAGAGTAATGTGTACATCGGGGATGCACAACAGGTTCACGTGATAGAGCTTAATCATGTATTCCGGGTTTGATAACCATAAAGATGATCAGTGCTTAAACTTGTTACTTCAGTGTTCTCGTGTTCTTCGGGGTGTTAAGCTTCATTCAATGAGACTGTTTCTCTTCACATTCTACTTTTTGGGAAAATGGTCTTTATTCGAAGATTGTCGGTTTGGGAGAAAGCTGCCAACGTCTCACTTTTTGTATCCTCAATTTCTGACGTCCATTCAAGAGTCTCGAAAGCTTTGGTGGTGAAAGTTTAAGAAATGATGACTTCTATCTTCTACTAAGTGCTGAACGATATCCTTATCTCGGTACTCGTATCATCATCATCTTAAACTATATCATCTTATTTTGTATATATTTATCAAAAATCAAAATACAAAAATTTAAAATCAACAAAAACCCATAAAAATCAGAAAATAAAAAAAATAAAAAAAAAATTGTTTTTCAAGACATATCTTCTGGTATCGATAACATCTACGGTCTTAGAAATGTCATTCAATAATGGCACGTGACCAGAGATGAAGTTCGAGCAGAAGGTGTAAATATTCTTTTCTAAACATGTCTATAACTATGGCTTGCAGTTACTTCAGACTGTAACCCGTGCTTAAATAATGGTTTGCTATTATTTCAGATAGCAACCCGCTCTTAAAAGAAGGAAAGTGCTATGCTAAACCAATTTTCAAAATTTTCGAGCACTTATCCTAAATCTTAATGAGGAAAGTATGTCGAAGGGCTGATGTTCCTACACAAATGTTTTTCCTTTTATAAATTCTTTAGAAAAATATTTGTTGTTTTCAAAATGGTGGTAAATGAGTTGCTTGTAAATCTATCAGATTCAGAGTTGTTGTAAAATTTGAAAACTCAATCAATGACTTTAGCGCTTTTTAAAATTTTTCAGAAAATGAGTCATTGATTGAGGGGAGAATGTTCTTCAAATTTACATCATCTAACGGGCTTTCTTAATTATCCTACGTGCGTAATTAAAAATGATATTTGCCTATGTCAAAGGACTAGGAATTTAGGATATGATTGTTAGGATTAGATGATTAGAGTTTGATGAACACATAAATCCCATGCCTTATATGAACTGATTGATATGTTGGATTGACTTTTATTAGTCGATTGCTGTTTGGGTGTTGTCGACCACCATATATCTGTTTGTGTCCACTAACGTATGCAGGTATACTGGTATATAAGAATGTTCCCGATCTGGATCCCACAAATGAAGATGATTGGATGCCAAAAGGAAAGGGTAACTATATCTTGGCTCGATAAATGAAGAAACGGAGCTTAATTTGACCTCTATGGAGAGTTGGCATGAAAAAATGCAACGTAAGAGGTCTCACTGCATCAGCAGATGGTTTTCTTCCAAACCTCCAGCACCAATAACAAAAGCAGCTCAACCACCTAACGTATATTTGTGCAGGACAAGTAGTGGATGATAACATTTTTAAAACATTATGAAAATACTGTTTTGAAAATGAAAAATATTGGTTTTGAAAATAAATTGGACTTAATTTTGGAAATCACCGGAGTTCATTTTATCAAAACTTAAGTCACTCAATCATCGACTACGGTCAATAAAATATTTTCAAACAATATTTCATCAATCAAGTCCGTTTGTACAAAATAAGTGGTGAACTAAAGATTTAATGTTATGTCATGGTATGATTTTCTTTAAAACCCAAAGATCTTTCAAAATGAATTTTTTTTTGTTCTTGTTTGATTGTAATTTATTTATTTTACTTAAAGATCTCTTAAAAACTATCATACCTGACACTAATAATCTTTAATGTCTATAATTGGTCCTTATCAGTCATTTTTCAAAAATTAAATCAAGCCACGTCTTTCCCAAATTTTTCTAAAAGATTTAAATCAATTGGGATCACAAATCTTAAATGGTTTGATATTTTTGATTGGGGAGAGATCGTGATTTAAATCTCAAATCTGTTTTAGTCCTTTAAAGGCACTCCTGCCTCCATGTGCCAAACGATTTCAGTATATGATGCACATGATTGAGGAGGAGCATTTATCCAAAAACAAGATGAGTATTTAAACCAGGCCACATTTTCTCCCATGTTTTCTAAACCTGATTAAATCACTTGAGATCCAAAATCTCAAAGGGTTTGATATTTTTGATCAGGGGAGAATTTGTGATTTAATTATGAAATCTGATAAATGATGATCGTTTTGATTCAAAGTGCAAGTTCTCTCTAATATGTGCTAAACTCTTTCGTTTATCGATGCACATATTGAGGGGGAGCAAATGGTTTCTTAATGGCTTTTGTGATCATGAATGTACTTCAAAAGAACTCTTTCCTCTATGTGATAAAATGATTTCAAATATCCTACGCATATATTGAGGGGGAGAATTTACCAAAGAAATTCAAATGGCTTTTTCTACGGAAATTGTGATCAAGAATACATTTCTAAGAACTCTTGCCTCCATGTGCTAAACAATTTCAAAATAATATGCACATGTTGAGGGGGAGCATTTCTAAATGATCAAAACAATAAAGTACAAAATGCTTTGATTTTATGTCACAAGTACCTTGATTGATTTTCCAAATGATTTTTCAATTGGTTTCAAGAAGAAAAGAACAATACCAAAAGACCGACCAAATTTACTTTATGCATGGAGTTATAAGGATGGTGAGGTTAGGTATTCGTTCCCACGATCCCGCCAGAGCCGGAGGGATCTACCCAGGGACAATCCACTAGATAGTGTAGAAGTCCTTAGGTATGATGAAAAAAGGAGAAAAATGAGAATATGGGAAGAGTGCAGACTGAGACAGAGCTGGTACTGGAATAAACCCAACAAGGTTCTAGTTATGAAGTCTTGGTAAGAACTGAAGGGGTTGAAGAATGAAAAAGAATTGAATATGAAAAGGGTGAAAAGAAATATCCCTCCATTAATTCAACCTTAGGGCAGAAACCGGGTTCAATACATATGCTACTGGTGGTTACTAAGGTAACATCGGTATTGAAGACAAGACGTCATGGACACAATGACGCACTGCACTAAACTTCCCAAGCTACTCAAGTTCCTCTTAAAAGGACTTGTTTCATTCTCACGGGGAACCTACATAATCTATCGACTTTCTCCTAGAGATTGTTGATATTGAAGAAGGAGACCCTCTCCCTAGTCTCCGGCATAGGAAACCAAATGTGCACAATTGAGTCTAGAGCCAAGAGATCATCCACAATATCTCATTAGGACACAAAATTAATGAAGACTTGCTGTTTCACGCAATGTGGAAAGTAAGTATATATTAAGAGTCCTACGCATTATCCTTGTGGTATTGCCAGAACATCCGAGTGATATGTAAAGTATTCACAATGAAGATGGAAATCCTTCTAGAGCCAACATCTAACAAGCTCTTGGTGGGTGACATGTGAGATCTTTTCTAAAGATCAAGCTTGTGACAACTTGTCACACCCCCAAATTACCTTTTTAGTAGCGGAATGGAATTCCTGGGGGATGACTCATAGCATCAAAGTTACATTTATATCGAACGACCTAAAGTGTCGTTTTGAAAATATCATTTGATTAAGTAAAATAATCAGAGTTTACAAAACATAGGTCCCAAAAGATATCCAATTTACTAAAATAAGTTTGTTACAATCAAACGTTAGTTAAGTGCATAAAATATATGTGAGACGCGTCGTCACCGCAACTCTATGATAAGTCCACATGCATGCCATGAAGTGAATGCCTTAGATACCTGAGATAAAACATGCTAAAAGTGTCAACACAATGGTTGAGTGAGTTCATAGAGTTTGTTTAACAAGTAAAGCTTTTAAAGAACGTTCATGCAGCAAAGGCAAAGTTTTTGGTCATTTAGAATAGTCCACAAAGCAAAGGCATTGTAAATCCACTCAGTTCCAAGTTCCGCCCATACAAAACTTGCAACCTGTGTGTTCACAACCCACTGCCAAAGGTAGTATGTCTAGTTTATGTTCAAGCACACGTTGTCAAATGAGTTCACAAAGCAAAGGCATTGTAAATCCACCCAGTTCCGAGTTCCGCTTATACAAAACTTGCAGCCTGTGTGTTCACAACCCACTGGCAAAAGTAGTACGTCTAGTAGTCAAGTATACGTTGTCATAATAGTTCATAGTATAGCACCCCGTATATAATAATGTATGCCAGGCAAAGCCCCTAGAATAAATAATATGTGTTCCGTAACATAGTGAACGAGAGGTTGGCCGACCTCTAATAGCGCTATCCATACTACTTAGTGATAGGATACTAACAATGCGAATGTACGAACAGTACATCATACAACTATTATATACAATTAAGAACACTCCGAACATGGGAGAATTTGCACTGTTCCGTACAAGGGAGACTTTAAGTCGATAACGCTCCGTAACATGGGGAGAAGTAATATAAAGTAAGTACGGTTCATTAAGTTCAAAATAGGTCATAAGTTCATAATTAAGGCCAAGCGTTCCGTTCAAAAGTTCGTAATTAAGTTCAAGAGTTTAAGTCGAGTTCAAAAGTTCAAAACAGTCAAAGAGCTCAAAACATATCAAAAGGTTCAAATTAGTCAAAGGGTTCAATATTATGTCAAACAAGTTCAAAATAGTCAAAGGGTTCAATATTGTGTCAAACAAGTTCAAAATAGCCAAAGGGTTCAATATAAAGTCAAAAAAGTTCAATATAGTCAAACGGTTCAATGTAAAGTCAAACAAGTTTAATATAGTCAAACGGTTCAATGTTAAGTTAAAAGAAATTTATTATATGTTAAAATGTTCAAATCAAGTTAAAAGAGATTAATTATATGTCAAAAGACTTAAATCAAGTTAAAAGAGATTAATTATATGTCAAAAGAATTAAATCAAGTTAAAAGAGATTAATTATATGTCAAAAGAATTAAATCAAGTTAAAGTGTTCAAATCTACGCCAAAAGGTTCCTATCAAGTTAAAAGAGTTCAAATATATATGTCGAAGGGCTCAAAATCAAGGAAAGTGGTTCAAAAAATAGTGTTCATAACATAGTATCAATTTAGGTAGGGCATAATCTACTTACTAGCATAAGTAGTGAAACAAGATATTAACAAGTTCATGATAGTTCAAACAATATAGTTTAAGTTCATATAAGTGTAAAGTAAAAGCAAGTAGTTGAGCATGTATCTCCCCCAAAGAGTTTGTAAAATGATTAAACAAGTAAAAGTGGGGCTACGAACTCACCGAGAAGTGATGAAGACCAGAAGTAATATGGATCTCCAGACGAGTGGGAAGTATCTAAGCACAACCTAAAAGACGTGACGCGGCTTAGAATGATAAAGAAGATTGATACGTAAAAGTAAATCAAAAGATTACGAGATATGTTTTCGAGATAAGCATGGCATTGCACTACGACTTAACCCAAGGTATTTGTACTCAAAGATTTGTGTTCAAACTGGTCTTATAGGTAATAAAACACCTACTAAGTTTCATTCCTAAATTCTTGTTTTACCCATGTGTTTCTACACATTTTAGATTTCAAAACAAGAAGTAAAATTTTAAATTCTGGATTTGACTCTACTTCATGGACCCTTAACTCCTAATCTATAAATGATATGAATACAAGGCTTTCACCCTTGGAAAGCCCTTTGAGTATAGTTTTCAAAAATCTAGACCTCAACCTTTAAAAGTTTCAGAATCATGTGAAAAGACTATTTTACCCCTGAACATCCAGTCCAGAATATTTTCTGAATTTTAAGCTCTTACGGAAATGGTCATAAATCCTAAACTATGATAGCAATTGAAGTGAGGCCACTTGGAGGTGTTAGCCTAAGATCTCTACTACAGGTCTCAACTTTTATTCCAACACTTTTAGTGTAAAAACCTGGAGTTAAACTCTTTTTTAAACAGTGGTTCAGAACTGGTCCATTTTAACAAAACGGTCATAACTCATTGATCCAGAGGAGTTAATAAACCCTCCAATTAGCCACAAGGTCCTCATATATTGTAACCTTCGCCCATGTAAAAACCCAGTAGCCTCTAGTTCAAAAATAATTTGTTACAAGTAAAACAATCTGCAGAAAAATTTCTGTGTACACACTAAATAGGTTTTCACGGTTTTGGTCGTATCTCGACCATCCGGAATAGTTGGTGCTCCGTCAAACTCACCACTAGGACCTGAGATATTATACTATCCATTTATGAAAAGCTTCAGTAGACTCTAGGCCAAAACTTTTACCACTAACAAACGAACAATCTGCCAGCAACTTATTTTGACTAGTTTTACTAATTTGAGCGTAACTCGGTCATCCGGATGAGTTACCACTCCATCCAAATCCCCACATACACCTTGTATGTTGCTCCACCCAATTAAGTCATAAAATCACAGGTCATAAGCCAAAAATATTTCGACATCACATCATTAACCTGCTGTCCCAACTTATCTATCCTAACAACTTTCAACTAAACAACCCAACTAGTGTTTCTAACATCCTAACATCATTCTAATACCATGTGAATCATCACAAACACATAAAGAACATTAAAACTCATCAAAATTAGAAATCCCATATCAAAAATATTAAATTTATCATGAAAATAAAATTTAATAAAAAGCTTTGGTGTTTATTCAGCATACTCACGAGAAGCACGAGATGGTTGTGGTGTTTGGAGTGAAACCCGACTTTGGTATATGAATCGACCAATTGATTCTTGATCTCCTTTGATTTACTTCATGTTTCTCGGACCCACAATGGATGGAGATGGCTGTGATGGTGTTGTTGTGGCTGCGATGGTGTGGTGATGTCGTGCTGGTGGTGGTGAGGCGGTTTTAGAGAGGAGGGGAAAGCACCCATTTAGGTGTATGTCGACAAGGAGGGAAGGAGAGAAAACAGATTCTGAAAAGGAGAAGTAGAAGAGGGGTGTGGATAAGGGTAGGTTTATTTTTATTATTGCATTATATGTACCCCATATTGTATAATTTGTTCCGTACAGAATAACGTTTATTTATGTAGAATATTATTCGGGTATCCGTATCTTATAATTTTTATATTTCTGGAGACGTTTTGACGAGCGAATTATTATGGTATTATTATTATCTTGACATTAGAAAATAAATTTCGTGCCAATTTTATTATGGTGTCGGTACGCATGTGGTGCCAGGACTTCAGAAAACGCGAGACGACTTCTCGTTTTTGAGTTATGCTGATCAGAAAATAAATAACTCGCATATTCTGATATAAATAATAGCCGGGAAATTGACGGATTGTCACACAACTGTATAGAAACAATGGGGCGATTCATTATTGAATCAACCTTGGTCTAGGAAATGAATTGACTAATACTTTTGGAAAAACCGTTCGTTGTGCAAATCTTCTTTTCTCTAGCACATCGAATGTGTATTCATTTTCAAACACAAAAAGTATCTCGGATTGAAAAAATACTTTTGGAAAAACCGTTCGATGTGCAAATCTTCTTTTCTCTAGCACATCGAATGTGTATTCTTTTTCAAATACAAAAGGTATTTTTGATTGAAAATTGATCTTTCTCATAAAACCTTCGTCGTATTGCAAAACTCTTTCTTCAAGCAATACGCGATTGTTTTCAAATAATTTTTCATCAACAGTAAATCTCAATTTGCTGGTTCACTCACTCCGTGTTGTCTTCTTTGAGACGTTCCGATTTGAGAACAGCTAGAGCAGCTACGAAACCCTGTCAAGGAGATTCTTAGGAATTCTACCTGATGACAGGCAGTACTTGTACTGATCAACAGGGAATCGTGGGCCGTGTACCTCAATTCAACAAAAGTGATCAAAGATACTTTCGTGCGCTTTATTGCTAATTGTTGTCTGCAGGAACACTCGACGGTTGCAGCTGATCAGAATTGAGGATTCAATCCATAACCGCATGCTCGTACATCACATTCACTTCTAAAAGAAATCATGATAAGTGCATATCTTCATCAATTGGCTCTGATATTTTCAATCCATGCTTCTGCTACGCTGCTGCAAATATCATGAATCAACAAAGCTTTCGCTACTCTGATGAGAAGATTTCATGATCCAAAATGTGAGCATGTCGGTCCAAAAAGTCACAACTTCACATATTGGCGATACAAAAAAGGATGAGTCAGAGACTTGCTGTGGTTGATTATCTCAATGAAAGCTCAAAGATCATCAAGACGTGGATCAGTTAAAGACCTCCACTGAAAGTACAAAGCAGTCATACTTTGAAGTATCACTACTACAGTACAAAGATTACGGGATTGAAGAATTGAAGTCTACGAGCTCGAGCATGAAGATAAAGATAGAATGCTAGGATACAAAATGTATTTCATGGGGTGACCTCCCTTAGGGGGAGATTGTTAGGATTTAGAAAATCCATATTGAAGAGTCGGTCACCCCAACTCTAGTCTAGCATTTGTTAGCTCGTAGACATTACGTTATTTACTAGTTATTTTAGTTAGTTATTTAGTTTATTGCAACACCGTGGAGGAAGGACGGGTCTTTACCCACTGTATGCCTGATCCACAGTCCGAAGGAGGACGTGTAGTATGTAACTATAAATACCCTCTATCTTCCAGGGTAGAGGGTTGGACCTTTCACTCAATCTAAGCTTCTTTCTTTTGTTTACTTTATCTCTCAAGAAAGGCTCCCATCTTCCACTTTCTCTCTCTAAAATCTATCTCATTCGAACCTTATATGTGCTTGATTATGTGTTTGTGAAAACCAATAGATTACAACATTTCACGCATTAGATACATTGTATCTAAAGAAATACCCATGGATCAACCCATAACCCATGACCCAAGACCCATAACCAAAATACCCATGGGCAAAGAGGAGCGTCCCATAGATCCCTAGTTTTACACTAGACGGATCTCTTGAGGTAGGGATCCGTGGAACAGTAGTAGTTTTTCCTCTATAAATAGTGAGTCATTTCTTTCTTGTTTCTTACCCCTTTCTCTCACAATTTCCCTTTGAGTTAAAAACTCACTAACCCCAGATCCAAGTGATCTATGTATGTAGTTTTGTTTTTGTATGATCCTCTAGGTTCCTCTTAAAGGCGAGATCACCACCTTTGAAGTCAAGCAACCTCAAGTCTGTGAGTTGCCATGCTTCCTCATCATCAAGACTACTAAAGTCCTCTTGTTGATGATTGTTTTTTTTCTCCTAAGAAGTGTAGTGTTGAAGACATTTGTGAAAGGTGTCTCAAGTATCAAGACGAAGATATTAGTAAAGGGTATCTATCGTCCGTATCGTAAGCACTTGTGAAGGGTGCTTAGAAGTCAAGACTAAAGGCATTAGTGAATGATGCCTAGAAGTCAAGACACAAGACATTAGTGAAGGGTGACTTGAAGATCGAGTCAAAGGCATTCGTAAAAGGTGCCTAAGGTGTACATTCAATATGGTTTAATTCGATATACAAGATAGATTAGTATTGGGTCAAATGATATTGATATCCTTGTTGATGTTGTTATAAGGAGTAGATCTGCTTTGGGGTTAGGTGATTGGTGTAGTGTTGGGTAGTAGTTCCTCCATTATAATGGAACTTGGTATCTAGCCTAGTACCGGATAAAGGGTAGGCAACGTTGTGATAGGATTGGTTCTCCTTGGTGAAAAGGACCCGGTATCTAGCCTTGTACCGGATAAAGTGTTGGCGACGTTGTGAAGGTTTCTCCACCATAAGGAGTCGGTGTTGTTTAGTGATTACGAACTCTCGAGTAGGTGACTCGGGGAGTGGAGAAGGGCAAGGAAGGTGTCCTTGTAGCCGAACAACTATAAATACTCGCGTTGTGGTTTTGTGCCTCTTACTCTTTGTCTTTTCATTACATATTTATATTTCTATATGTTTGTTTATCAACATCCAACATACATCTAAATAGATTGACATAAGTCGATCTAAATAGTTTAAAACAAGTTTTAATTGGTAAAACTATTCAACCCCCCCCCCTCTTCTAGTTTTCCACAATTGGTATCAGAGCTTCGTTACCAAGTTTCTTAAAGTATATTGTACTTTAAAAACTTGATACGATCCATGGTTAAATTGAAAACTACAAAGAAGGTTTTTCATAAAAACAAACACCATGTCTTTTAAAACTCTTTGTTTGGATGTTGATTAGATAACAATATTTTTCTTATTATTTATTATTCATTTAATTGCACTAATCTTCTTTGTCATGTTGCTTAGTTAAAGCTCATACCTACCAAGTCATAGGAATCACTTGGTAACAAGAATACATTCCCTAAGAAGGTATCTTAAGCACAAAGGAGCCGGAATTGTATTCTGACATTTGTTATGTCATTTGTAAAGACATTCCTAAGTGCATTAAACGTATGACTTTCTACTTATCTCTAAATGACATTAGCTTGATAAATAAGTATGCTTACATAGGTATTTATATGATTATCTTTTGTGCATATACATGTATTACATGTAGCTTCATTAGGAAGCTTCTTCTCACATACGTGTTACTTTTTCGTAAAGTCTTGGTATGTAAAACTTGTATTTTATTTCACTTAATCCAAAAATCATATCTTGCTAATAATAAAACAAAACACAAATCTAAAAAATTCCTCCTTCCCCAAAAATAAACCGTCCGTCGTCCACTCTATCAAATCCCCACTTTTTCAAATCTTCCACTTTCAAAAATTAACTCTCATTCAAAACTTCATCTTCCTCTTCATCTCATCTCATCTCAAACCAAAACCAAGAAGGTTCGTCATCAACATGGTTTACATCGCTCTCGTGCTAATCACCTTATCACTCATCACTCTTGTGTTCCTTATGACGAACTTCTCATACGGAGACATTTACTTTGTTTTGTTAATCTACATTGGGGTTATATACCCAATCCTTTGTATCAATTCTAAGCATTGAAATGAAATATTACTAATGGTCTAGTTTATCTAGGTTATTATTATCATAATGTGTTTGTCATTTCTTTTGATTTATTTCATTCTTTCGTGATACATTAGAAGCCATATATGCATGCTAAAAAAAATGTAGGCTAAAATACATATCTTGGTATAAAACTATAAGATCTAAAAACCTATGTTTTTATCAAGAAATCTGCTTCTGTTACTACAGATCCACGGATCCCGGAAGATATACTAGCCGGATCCCTTATGAAAGGGAACCGTGGGAACCGTCTTCCTGGATAACAGGTTTTTCATGCAAAATAAAAACCACCTTCTTTCTAAAAGTAATATTCCACTAGAATTTCAAACATTAAGTGAGTTAAGTATCATTGTTAATAAAAATCCAGTAAAAATGTTAGGTAATCATTGTTATACCCATAATACGTCACTTCCTATTAACTCCTCTTTCCTATAGGTTTTGCTATGTCGCATGAATATGAGTTTGATTTTTCACTCACTAGCGTCTACACTCCTAACATCTCCCTTGAGCCGAACACGCCTGGCAATCATGTATGTGGGTTCAATAATCTCGAAACCCGTCACTTCCATGAAGGATGTATTGTCGACACCCCTCTACAATTCGAAGAAGGTATCAATACTTCCTTCTGAGCCATTGGACTAGAATGTCTTCTCGAAATCAACGAGAAAATATGTCCAAGGTTTATATTGGAATTCTTCCGTGATGAGTGTCTAAATACTCATCATTTTTATACTGTTAGAATGCCAAAAACATCTGAAAACACTCAGAAATGCTTCAAAATGATAAAAATATCACAAACAAGTGTTTTATATGTTTTAAATGCAAAAACATCAAAATCTGGTGAAAAACGTATCAAGTTTGCATAATTGGCAGTTTTAGTCCCCCAAGTTACAAAAGATGTCAAAATTAGTCCCTAAGGTTTTAAAAAAATAAGAAAATAATCAAAATAAACCTTATACTATTTATAAATGGCAATATTGGTCCTTCATGATAACTTTGGAGAAAATTACAAGTTTGGTCCCTGGAGTTTGAAAAATTACATCTATGGTCCTTTTACTATTCATATTTGGCAGGATAGGCCCTTGTGAGAACTTTTGGAAATGGACAGATTCAACCCTTGAAGTTTGGCAGAATTACATGTTTGGTCCTTGGGTTATTAACTACACCAAACGGATCCTTTACATTATCCATAACCAAATCCAACCCAGCTGTTGGCCCAACATACCCCCAAGCCCAAGTCAAACCCCCCTTTTCCCCCAGTCAAACCCACCAAACGCGCCAATGAAACCAGAGATACTGTTTATCTCTTTCACCCAAACCTGTAAACACAATACCAGTGGTTTTTCCCCTCCACCTGCTCACTCCCACCTTTCCACATCACCCCTAACACCTGTAAACCTACTCCCTCCACCATTTAATGTCATTCCCACCATTTTCAACTAAAACCACCACTGTAGCACCTATCCCTCTGTTTTTCTTCCATAACACCCCAACTTGGCCATAAAAATATCTCAAATGTTCCCTACAACTCTCCACAACACTCCATAATGCTTTAATTGTTCTCAAACTGCCTCTAATCCACGTGTAGCATTTTGGCGCCAAAACTAATTTAAACGGGTAGGATCACTTTGACTCAATCAATGGCCATAAAACAAAGTGGGAAATGATCAGAGATGTGAGTGGATACTTTTTGATGTCTATAAAGAAGAAATGAAGCAGAGGAGAAGAATTATTAGAGTAGAGTAGTGTAATTTTAATTTTGTAATGTCGTTTTTAATGTTTTAAGCTTTTCAGTGTTTGTAAAAACTCTCAAGTATCTTATTTAAGTGTTTTTAGTTTATGTGAATTTTTTTTGGATATCAATTTCAAGTTTATGTCTGATTTTCAAGTTCATGCAATTTTTTAGTCCAAATCTTCTTAAAAGCTTCTAACAAGCTCTGCTACTGTTTGTTTGAGCTTTGTTAAGCTAAACTATAGCTTATTCAAGGTTTATGTTTATTGCAATCTTCATTTTCTCAAGTATCCAAAAAGTCAACAAAAGTCAACTGTTAAGGCATAAATTGAACTGGTTCATGATATTGGGTGAAGCATAGCTGGTTTTGGATTATATCTTGGTTTAGTGCTTCATGGGAAGCAATAGGTGTGTTCTTGATCCTCACTTCTCTGTTTGACACTTGAAATCAATTTGTAAGCCATATCTTTAAAATTTGCATTTTTGAGAATTCTTAGTTTTCTACTGTATTTGTTGTTGTTTAAGACTTGATTAGTTTCATTAAATGATAATACAAGTTCTGCAATCAATCTCATGGTCTTAATATTTGGTTTGCTATGAAAATCTTTAAAACAGCCAAGAAAAGTAGTGTTTGGATAAGCTTGTTTAACTATGTTCAAGAGTGTTTGAGTTGTTGTTTTTACTTGTTTCATATCTCATTAGTGTATAATAACTCACTGCAACAAGAACTTTTGGTTAAAAGTCAAATCTCAATTGATCTAATCTTTTGCAGTTAACTGTTGAAATCTCATGATCTGTGATTATGGATTTGTGTTTAGAATTTGTTATAATCTCTTAATTCAGTCTTAATATTACTTATTACAACATAATTAGCTAGTATAATCAGTCATAAGTTCAATAAAGTCAAACTTATAGTTTTCTTAAAAAGTCAAAAGGTTGCTCTGTGCACAGTTTTTACCACCACTTTCACAAGCTCATAATTAGCTTATTAGATGACCAAATCTTGTGATCTTTGGTTCTTTGGGTAGCCACCCTAGTCATCTAGAGGTCTCAAGTTTGTTTTATCATTTTGAAGCTTATTTGCTAAGCCTGCACCTAGCTTGTATCTTGTCCCATTTCTGTCTTAACTGTATAACTCAGTGGTTTACAAGCATTTTCATAAGCCCCTCATAAGCTCATCAGTGCACCACAGTGCATGAGCTTTGGCTTTTTGGAAAGCCCACCTGCTCTACTTGTTGATCCAGCTTTTGTTTTGAGCTTTTGAGCTTTTGCTCTTAGCTTAAATTGGCCTTGAACATTCTTGCAGGCCTGTTTGGTTGCATTGGTTTAGTATAGTGCTTATTTCATTATTAATAGCTTATCAGTGTTCTTTTTTGTGTTTTATAGCTTAAAATTAGTAGCTTTTAGCTTGTTTAATCTTATTCCACTTTTGTTTCCAAATTTGAAGCTTGTTTGAGCTTAATAACACCATAATAAGCTCTTAAGTAAACTGTTGGAAAAATAAGCTCTAAGTCAGCTTATTGGTGGTTTTCACAAATTGTTCTAGTTATAAATATTGCTTATTACCAATTGTTTAGCTTATTTCAGTTACATCTTGCTTACTTTCTAACTCATTAGCTAAATTAGCTTAACCATGTGCTTATTACAAAATTTGCACCCTTTGTTAGAAATCTTAAGCTGAATCTAGCTTATTAGAAGTTTTCATAAAAAGTTTCAGTTTTATAAAGTGCTTATTTTAGCGTGTTTAATAAGTTGCAAAAAGAAATTTTCAAAAATAAAATGGTTTGCAAAAAGGGAGAGGCAGGGGTCGAACTCGAGACCTCTCCCTTATGGGGATGATAGTGGGTACCTGGATAGCCAATCGCCCTTGGGACTTTTTCTGTTATTTTCTTACACAACAAATCTCTTAAATACATTTAGTCCCGTTTAGCTTATTTGGCTAGTTTAGCTTATTACGAGCTTATTCAGTGTAGCTTTTTCAAGTTTTCTAATTTTCATAAATCTATATTAGTATTAAGGATTTTTACAAAAAGTTTCAGATTTTTATAAATAGTTTTAGTATTTTTTAACATTTAATTAGTGTAAAAACTTATTTAAATCATAATAAAAAATCTAAAAGTCAAAAAAATATAAATCTTTTTCCTAAAATTTTCTTTTATCATATATTTCGTAATAAAATTAGTTTTACACTCGTAGGCCTTTTATTTCAATAATTTTACGTTTTTGCTTGCGCTCCAGCGTAATTTTTAAACGTAACGCTCGTTTCCGTTTTAAATAACGTTTTTAAGTAATTTAAGTTTACGTTTTGATTAAAATAGTTTATTTAAGTCATTTTATTTTATAAAATCATAAACGTTCATCGATCTGTAAAAATAGTGATAGCGTTTATTTAATAGATTTTAACTTTTTAATTTTCTTAATTTGCATTTAAGTCGCTTTAATTTGTAGATTTTCTCTTTAGGTAATTATCCATCAATATCCTTATTGATCACTATCCTTAGTGATCATTCTATCATCTGAAGTTGTTTTAAACACCAATTCATCCTCCGTGGGACTTAACGACCCAAGAATTCCCTATATTCCTCTGATCTAAATTGCATTCGTGCTTGAGCAGTTTTAAGCTGATTACGGTCTGCCATTCACAAGTGGCAGGTTTGAGTGATTTAGCTTGACGGTTCAGCGCGGATCAAATTTTGGCGCCGCTGCCGGGGAGGCTGTAAGCGTGTTTTAAGCATTTCCAGACCCGTACTTGCACATATACCATCGTTTGTAAACAGTTTTTTGTAAAGTTTTCAACAAACACAAAACCCAAAAATATTTTCATTCCTTGTTTTTTTCAAAATATTTATCCAAAAATCCAAAAATATTCATCTTTACCCTCTTACCCTTTTTGATTCTTTATCCCTTTACCCTCTATCCATTTGATTCTAACTTCTTCTATTCTCATGGAATCTCTCGAGGACGAATTCTGGGACGAAGTTGAAAAACTTCCTACTTTATTACAAATGTCTAGAATTCGAGTTGTTCGTGATGATCCATCAATTCTGCGTAGGGATATAGAACGAGAAACCGGGGTGACAAAGGACCAGGTACTTCCTTTTGATAATGGAAGTGCTAAATACGTCCAACCTACGGTTATCCAAAGATCTAATCCCTCGATTGCTCCTAAGCCGTCTAAAATTGATCCTACACTTTCACGATTTACGGTTAGAAGCAAACATGCAGAATTTAAACCGGTGACTAGCAGGAATGACTTGCCTAAACTTCACGTTTCTCAAGAACCACAACCAGAGACCATAACGGAAGTGGTGGAAATTGCTAGCTCTCAGAGCACACCACTTGTCCCACCTCCGGATTTTTCAAAATGTTCTTTGAGTCTTATTAGTCATTCAGATCACCATGTTGATTTTATTGATTCTTTGAATGAACTGATTCCTTCTCATTCTCAAATAGAATCGTTTATTCCTTGTGTCGGTTGTGGTGAGCCTCTTTTTGGTTCACCATGTCGCTGGTGTACGTGTGTACAGTGTGGTAATGATATTCAGAACGGGAGTTGTTTATTTTGTGGTTCGAGGAATTCATTTGATTATGATCCTAATCCGAACTCATTTAACGACCCCTCAAATTTTTCTAACTACCCACCACAGCCCGACATATCTTCATATAATCAACAATACTGCTGTGAATTTTGTGGAGGTCCTCACCAAGGATTTGAATGTCAATCTGGAAACTCGTTTGTCTATGAACAGTTTTAGATGATGCTCAGAACTTTGGCTATGACCAATATCCATATGATTCACCAATCCAAGCTCAACAGTTTTTTCTTGTTGTGAGAACTGTGGAGGTCCCCATTTCACTCGATTGTCAAAAAGAGAATCCATTTCCTTGTGACAATTTTGACACATCATTTCAAGACCAACCTCCACAGTGCCAAATGATTCAAGCAACTCCTCATGAAACTACAACAGACTTTTCTTGAAGGGTCCGGAGTTATTAAAAGAACTTAAGGAGGAGTCTGCTATGTCATTTCAAAACTCTCATGAGAAATCCATGGAAGTTTTGTTAGCTGAAGAGCAGGCTGCTAAAATAAATTCCCAAATTGCTTTTGAAAAGTCTATTAAGGAATCAATTGCACAAGAGAAAGCAGCCAGATCTAGCTCTCAATTCAGTTTTATTCCTGATGATAGTGATGATGATGATACACTTGAAGATTCATCAGATTCATCAGTGGATATCCCAGCAGTTGAGATTCATTCTCAAACAACTGCTATCACACCCAAAGCTCCCACTCACTCTCTGAACATGGGGGATGAGCTTCTTGACACTGTTCCTGAAAAGGAATCGGACGAATTCATAAAGTCTAGTGTTGAGGACCTTGTTCCAATCCCAAGAGAGTCACAGGGAATTCTCGAGCATATGTGTGATATCCTTTCCCCTCTTGAGTGTTCGAAAGATCATTTTGAGACTTTCTCCGATTTCATTCCACTTTCATCAGAAAGTGATGATAGTCTCTTTGATTTCAAAGCCGATCTGGGAGAGACTGAAAGTCTCCTTGATAATGATCGTTCACTCACTTCTTATCCCAACAGTCCAATTGAGAAAGTTAATCACTTTGTTCCTGAAACATTCAAAACTACTTTCACTAATCCTCTATTTGAATTCGACTCTGAATTCACTTTAATTTCTGAGAATCCACTCTTTGATACTCAAATTGAGGATAGTGATGAATCTACAGTGGAACAAGAATTCACAGATTTACATCTTGTGATTGATTCTCTTCACGAGGAGTTCGCCGGTGAACTCACTCATATCATATCTCCGCCGGAGTATGATAACTTCCACTTTGATCTAGACATAAATGATCTTTGTGTTCCGGAGGGAAATGTTCTCAGCAATGAGAACTTGCTTGATATCAAAATCCCATCCCTCATTCCCATAATATGTCTTGATCAAGCGAGCTTAACTGAGGAGATTCATGAAACTATGAATTCTCCTATTGAGGATGAAGAGTTAGTCATGATTGTTATCATGATTTTCTTTCTTTTCTTCATATATTCTGTCACTTCTCCTGTTCTTCACTCCTTCGGGAATGAAGACATTATCTTTGACCCAGGCATTTCCATGTACCATTTGTGAGCCGGGTCTGTCTGTCTCTGTATCTCATCGGTGTGGAACTTTCACGTACTTCAATGTTTATACAAACATCTTGAATGAAAGTCCGATGGAGATTGTTTTTTTCCACTTACTTCCCCATGAACAAATTAATTCGGGTCGAGTCAAGCTAGCGACTCGGTAATCAAAAACAATAGTTAAACATGGGTTTTCACTCGTGTGTACCACCCTAGTGTGGGGAGATGCCCACATGTTGTATATAGATAGAAAAAAAAAAAAAAAAAAAAAAAAACTTTGAAAATTGTAAATATTAAAAAAGAGAATAATTGTTGTGTTTCCACACTTGGCTAGTAATGTTATCTTTTTACGTTATAAGTTTCGGCATAACAATAAAGTGCTTTGAATATTGAGGACAATATTCATTTCTAAGTGTAGGGGGGAAATTCTGGCGAATTTGATCATAAAATGTACCCTTTTAGTCCCTTTTTCCCCAAAATGGCCAAATTTTAAAAATTTTTAGTGGAAGTACTATGTACTAAACACAACAAATGGTAATCAGTCCACCATGTCTAACCCACATAAGGATTGGCTAATCCAGGAGCAAACGGCTCTTGGTAAAGATATCTCAAATCCGTTTATGGCTTGCAATTTGCCTAAAATTGTATGGTGTTCAACTCACCATATCTTTAAACTAGTGAAAAGTTGGCTATCCCGCAAGTTTATGGCTTGTGGTAAAGGCAGTGGAAAATCCATAATTGGTAATCGGCTCACCAAAGATAATATCGATAATTTATCTAAGAGTTGGCTAGTCCAGAAGGGTACGGCTTCTGGTAAAGACAAAATCAAATCCGTTGAAAGCTGGTGGTTTGCTCAAAATCATTTGGTTATCATTGTACCAAAGTTCTTACTTGAACTAAAACAATTGGCTACTCCAGAAGTAATGGCTTTTGGTAAAGAGATAAAATCCATTAACTTTTCATAAATCATTGCTAGGGACTAGCAATATCTTAGTGTGGGGGATTGATGAGTGTCTAAATACTCATCATTTTTATAATGTTAGAATGCCAAAAACATCTGAAAACACTCAGAAATGCTTCAAAATGATAAAATATCACAAACAAGTGTTTTATATGTTTTAAATGCAAAAACATCAAAATCTGGTGAAAACGTATCAAGTTTGCATAATTGGCAGTTTTAGTCCCCCAAGTTACAAAAGATGTCAAAATTAGTCCCTAAGGTTTTAAAAAATAAGAAAATAATCAAAATAAACCTTATACTATTTATAAATGGCAATATTGGTCCTTCATGATAACTTTGGAGAAAATTACAAGTTTGGTCCCTGGAGTTTGAAAAATTACATCTATGGTCCTTTTACTATTCATATTTGGCAGGATAGGCCCTTGTGAGAACTTTTGGAAATGGACAGATTCAACCCTTGAAGTTTGGCAGAATTACATGTTTGGTCCTTGGGTTATTAACTACACCAAACGGATCCTTTACATTATCCATAACCAAATCCAACCCAGCTGTTGGCCCAACATACCCCCAAGCCCAAGTCAAACCCCCCTTTTTCCCCCAGTCAAACCCACCAAACACGCCAATGAAACCAGAGATACTGTTTATCTCTTTCACCCACACCTGTAAACCTACTCCCTCCACCATTTAATGTCATTCCCACCATTTTCAACTAAAACCACCACTGTAGCACCTATCCCTCTGTTTTTCTTCCATAACACCCCAACTTGGCCATAAAAATATCTCAAATGTTCCCTACAACTCTCCACAACACTCCATAATGCTTTAATTGTTCTCAAACTGCCTCTAATCCACGTGTAGCATTTTGGCGCCAAAACTAATTTAAACGGGTAGGATCACTTTGACTCAATCAATGGCCATAAAACAAAGTGGGAAATGATCAGAGATGTGAGTGGATACTTTTTGATGTCTATAAAGAAGAAATGAAGCAGAGGAGAAGAATTATTAGAGTAGAGTAGTGTAATTTTAATTTTGTAATGTCGTTTTTAATGTTTTAAGCTTTTCAGTGTTTGTAAAAACTCTCAAGTATCTTATTTAAGTGTTTTTAGTTTATGTGAATTTTTTTTGGATATCAATTTCAAGTTTATGTCTGATTTTCAAGTTCATGCAATTTTTTTCCAAATCTTCTTAAAAGCTTCTAACAAGCTCTGCTACTGTTTGTTTGAGCTTTGTTAAGCTAAACTATAGCTTATTCAAGGTTTATGTTTATTGCAATCTTCATTTTCTCAAGTATCCAAAAAGTCAACAAAAGTAAACTGTTAAGGCATAAATTGAACTGGTTCATGATATTGGGTGAAGCATAGCTGGTTTTGGATTATATCTTGGTTTAGTGCTTCATGGGAAGCAATAGGTGTGTTCTTGATCCTCACTTCTCTGTTTGACACTTGAAATCAATTTGTAAGCCATATCTTTAAAATTTGCATTTTTGAGAATTCTTAGTTTTCTACTGTATTTGTTGTTGTTTAAGACTTGATTAGTTTCATTAAATGATAATACAAGTTCTGCAATCAATCTCATGGTCTTAATATTTGGTTTGCTATGAAAATCTTTAAAACAGCCAAGAAAAGTAGTGTTTGGATAAGCTTGTTTAACTATGTTCAAGAGTGTTTGAGTTGTTGTTTTTACTTGTTTCATATCTCATTAGTGTATAATAACTCACTGCAACAAGAACTTTTGGTTAAAAGTCAAATCTCAATTGATCTAATCTTTTGCAGTTAACTGTTGAAATCTCATGATCTGTGATTATGGATTTGTGTTTAGAATTTGTTATAATCTCTTAATTCAGTCTTAATATTACTTATTACAACATAATTAGCTAGTATAATCAGTCATAAGTTCAATAAAGTCAAACTTATAGTTTTCTTAAAAAGTCAAAAGGTTGCTCTGTGCACAGTTTTTACCACCACTTTCACAAGCTCATAAATAGCTTATTAGATGACCAAATCTTGTGATCTTTGGTTCTTTGGGTAGCCACCCTAGTCATCTAGAGGTCTCAAGTTTGTTTTATCATTTTGAAGCTTATTTGCTAAGCCTGCACCTAGCTTGTATCTTGTCCCATTTCTGTCTTAACTGTATAACTCAGTGGTTTACAAGCATTTTCATAAGCCCCTCATAAGCTCATCAGTGCACCACAGTGCATGAGCTTTGGCTTTTTGGAAAGCCCACCTGCTCTACTTGTTGATCCAGCTTTTGTTTTGAGCTTTTGAGCTTTTGCTCTTAGCTTAAATTGGCCTTGAACATTCTTGCAGGCCTGTTTGGTTGCATTGGTTTAGTATAGTGCTTATTTCATTATTAATAGCTTATCAGTGTTCTTTTTTGTGTTTTATAGCTTAAAATTAGTAGCTTTTAGCTTGTTTAATCTTATTCCACTTTTGTTTCCAAATTTGAAGCTTGTTTGAGCTTAATAACACCATAATAAGCTCTTAAGTAAACTGTTGGAAAAATAAGCTCTAAGTCAGCTTATTGGTGGTTTTCACAAATTGTTCTAGTTATAAATATTGCTTATTACCAATTGTTTAGCTTATTTCAGTTACATCTTGCTTACTTTCTAACTCATTAGCTAAATTAGCTTAACCATGTGCTTATTACAAAATTTGCACCACTGTTAGAAATCTTAAGCTGAATCTAGCTTATTAGAAGTTTTCATAAAAAGTTTCAGTTTTATAAAGTGCTTATTTTAGCGTGTTTAATAAGTTGCAAAAAGAAATTTTCAAAAATAAAATGGTTTGCAAAAAGGGAGAGGCAGGGGTCGAACCTGAGACCTCTCCCTTATGGGGATGATAGTGGGTACCTGGATAGCCAATCGCCCTTGGGACTTTTTCTGTTATTTTCTTACACAACAAATCTCTTAAATACATTTAGTCCCGTTTAGCTTATTTGGCTAGTTTAGCTTATTACGAGCTTATTCAGTGTAGCTTTTTCAAGTTTTCTAATTTTCATAAATCTATATTAGTATTAAGGATTTTTACAAAAAGTTTCAGATTTTTATAAATAGTTTTAGTATTTTTTAACATTTAATTAGTGTAAAAACTTATTTAAATCATAATAAAAAATCTAAAAGTCAAAAAAATATAAATCTTTTTCCTAAAATTTTCTTTTATCATATATTTCGTAATAAAATTAGTTTTACACTCGTAGGCCTTTTATTTCAATAATTTTACGTTTTTGCTTGCGCTCCAGCGTAATTTTTAAACGTAACGCTCGTTTTAGTTTTAAACAACGTTTTTAAGTAATTTAAGTTTACGTTTTGATTAAAATAGTTTATTTAAGTCATTTTATTTTATAAAATCATAAACGTTCATCGATCTGTAAAAATAGTGATAGCGTTTATTTAATAGATTTTAACTTTTTAATTTTCTTAATTTGCATTTAAGTCGCTTTAATTTGTAGATTTTCTCTTTAGGTAATTATCCATCAATATCCTTATTGATCACTATCCTTAGTGATCATTCTATCATCTGAAGTTGTTTTAAACACCAATTCATCCTCCGTGGGACTTAACGACCCAGGAATTCCCTATATTCCTCTGATCTAAATTGCATTCGTGCTTGAGCAGTTTTAAGCTGATTACGGTCTGCCATTCACAAGTGGCAGGTTTGAGTGATTTAGCTTGACGGTTCTGCGCGGATCATTCCGTCAAGTTGAACTCGTTCGTAACGAGGATCGCTCTCTATCTCTTTGGTTTTGCATCAAAAACCAAAAGTTTGTTTTAACCCTTGGGAAATTTGCTCACATCCTCCGAATTCCAAATCATGGACAATGTGCCTTCACTGAAGATTGGTCTCTTGATTCTCTCTTTAACTTTCATGAAGAAAATAGTCCATATTGTTCACACATACCCTCCCCGGAAG
The DNA here is from genome assembly GCA_910596185.1 of Chrysanthemum makinoi. Classification (NCBI taxonomy): domain Eukaryota; kingdom Viridiplantae; phylum Streptophyta; class Magnoliopsida; order Asterales; family Asteraceae; genus Chrysanthemum; species Chrysanthemum makinoi. Next base: position 277,482,212 of record OU343224.1, read on the forward strand.
ATTTGACTCGCATAATATGCGAACCTCGACCATACTACTCCGATCCAAACATTATCTTTACACGGGACATCCGAGAAGAGTACAAGCCTATTGCACTCATCCTACGTGAAAATTTTTGGAGCCTTGGCGGAAATCGAGAAATTCTTCCCACTTGTTGTGCTCACATAATGTATTGTTTGCTAACACAACAATCATACAATCTCGCCTACTTCTTCGCAAGGCGAATTGTAAATCTTCAAGGCTCCAAGAATAAACTCATCCCTTATGAAATGTTCTTGACACGCCTTTATCATAACATCATGTACTTTCATCCTCAATTTCAAAGTCCGTTGTACGTACTTGTGAACAAGATGATGGAACCTCTAAACGCATATCTCATGAAGACTTTCTTCATTCCTGAATCGACAAACACTCATCAACCATTTGATGACCCATCTAGCGATAATGCTCAAGGAATTTAGCTTTCTTTCAAAATAGGATCAAACCTTAGTATCCATGTTTTATCAATGTAACTCATTTCTTTCATAAAATAAAACATCTTACATTTGATATCTTAGTATTAGAACCTCTTAAACTAACCTTGAAATATAATGCATTGTCAAAATCATTGCATACCTTTAGTAAAGGTTCTATTTAGCAGATAGATGGATCCCAAAGTTTGTGCTAGACGGATCCCTACTCTTTGGGAACCGTGGGATCCGGCGAACAGAAAATGCAATTGCAATCATTGTATTTCAAAACATACCTTATATCACTTCACACTAAGCTAAACATAATGCCTGAAGACAAATTAAGTCCTTTATCAAATTTGTGTAAATTCATACTCACCCATAACTCACTTAGATCACACTCAAGACGCTTGTAGATCTATCGTTCTACTTAAACTCATTACTCTTCTGCTCTCAAGCTCACTCATCATTACCTATATGATCCCTCACATCTGACTTTGTAAATTTTCCAATTATGGCAAAATTAATCATAATCATTCTTACCTCAAAGATTGATCAAAATTGATCAAATTCTAGTTTTTCCATCTTAAAGCCTTTAGGATTTTCTCCAAAACATTATCCTAAGTTACTATCTGATCTCTAGAATCATTTATCTCCATTTGACACTCTCATAATCTTTAGTATCATATTTGTTCATTCATTGGTACTCATGAAAGTTCCAATCTCTTCTATAAAAGGCAATCATTAACTACATCACTCATTACCCTTAAGTATTTAAGCACCTCTTCATTTAAGACACTTAGATGAACTGAAACACTCAAGAAGAAATAAGCATTATACCTTACAAACATCATTGCTATCTTTTCTTAGCTGCTGACAGACAGATCCCTAGGGTTAGCATAGGCGGATCCCTCATTAGAGGTAACCGTGGGATCCGTATGACAGATTTATGTTAACTCTAGCTAAAACAATCATTTCAAGCTCATCTTGCTAACTTAAACACTCCATCTCATCTTAAATGAATTCCTAGATCAGTACAACTCTGAAGTTGACTCTTGTGCATGTTAATCATCACATTCCAATGAAGTTTAGTGGCTTAAGTCTTGAATGCACTTGCCAAATCCCTTGCTTTATAAACCACATTGTTAGGACTCCTAAAGTCATCATCTTCATCCTTATTTTCAGCACTTAGAAATATTTACAAACCTCTTGAAATCATCTCATCATGAGGAAAGCTCCAAGTGGTAACTCATCCACCAAAGAACCACCCAAGAAAATTGCTCGTGTTGTACACGAAATCTATTCAACCGAATCATCTCCGATCAAGTCCACAAATGCAAGGATTTCTCCTCCACCAATCAAACCAATCCCTAAAAGGATAGTACCTACAAAACTACCTATGCCAAACACCACCATACCTCCTAAGCCAAACAATCCCATCTCCACTAAACCATCACCATTAGTTCCTAGAGCTATCTCATTCGCAACTCCACTATCATCAGCACACCTTTACAATTTAGAGGACTTGCCTCCTAGGCCTTCTCATCCTCCTCCACCGGCAACATTCTCCTCATTAGGAGGAATAATGGTACAAAATCAAGGTGTTGAGTCAACACTAGCTCCGGCTTCCTTTTCACCGTCACCATTAATTAATCCCATTTGGATTATGAGAAATTATCAACCACCCAACCATATGGAAGTTGACACTTCTCTACCACCACCATCACTCTTGGTCGAGCCATCTTCAAATGCGCTTCCACCAATCCCTCCATCGTTTGAGGCTCTCAACCTGCTCCGCTTGATCCTTCGCATCAAGCAATCTCTTTTCTCCCACCACCACTACCTAGCCATGACAAAAATTTTTATCATTGTCAACATGTTGAAAGTTTAATACATGAAGTACGGGAAGATCAACGTTTCATGTTCTATCACCTCCTTGAACGTTTCGACGAGATTAAACCTAAACAAACTTGAGCTAGAGGGTTTTAGTGGTGTCCTAGTATCAAGCGTTACTTAGATAAGTCTAGTAATTCCAAGTCATGTATCGTTCATTTTCTTAGTTGTACAGTCATGTATATCATACCTCTAGTTTTATTAAATGAAATTACATGATACTTGCTATATTGCTGAGTATATGATTATGTTGTATAATACATATCTCACTTTGATGTCAACGTTATTTGTTATATCACCATTGCTAAATTTAGTCATCAGCCAGACGGATCCTTGATATTTTCCTAGACGGATCCCCCAAAGGAGGGAACCGTAGGATCGGTGTAACAGAAAACTATCTTTCTACTAACTTGAATCATATTTGCAGGAAATTATGCATTATACTTGCTTTCTAACCTTTGTTTTGTAGTTATTCAATTTACACATAAAGACTTTGACACCATAAAGCTAGGGGGAGCTTTGTGTCAAAGCAATACATTGCAAAATCACTTGCAATATTAGGATTACATTTCATGACGTCCCTTTGAAAAGTTGCAATCATCAAGGGGGAGCATACTCGTCACATAGACGAAATCTTTTGCAAACTTAGTTGCAAATGAACTAGCTTAGTATTAATTTTCTTGACGCCCTCACATAGGGATTGACTCATCAAGGGGGAGTTAAGACGAGATCTTTTCCCGTTATTTGCTCTCTATTATTTTTTATTTTCTCACATGTTTTTCTTAAAACATTGTGTTAGTTTACCTTCGAAGGTCTTTTTGTTTCGACAAAAAGGGGGAGAAGAAAGTAAAAACTACAAATTCAAACTTTACGAATTTTAGTTTTTCCTTAAAATAATTTTCTGTTTTCTCATCTACAAAAAGGGGGAGATTGTTAATACAAATAAACCATAAAAACGTTTATTTATATTTTCCGATCTTCTAATGTTTTGTCGATAACAAACGTAAAATCATTTTAACGAAACAAATAAAATACGTAAATGGTTTGAGCCAATAGTTTTCTAACATACTTATGTTTTCACATAAAACACTAAAACAAGTATAAGTGACTTTATGATTTAAAGTAATACATATGTACAACAACTAGTGTTTACATATTGGGCAAATATATACATAACTAGTATGTATTATAAATGGGTAAAAACTACAACCCATGGTATTGACCCATACCCATTTGACTAGGTGCATTGCACCCATTAGATACATTGTATCTAAAGAAATACCCTTGGATCAACCCATAACTCATGACCCATGACCCATAATCAAAATACCCATGGGCAAAGAGGAGCGTCCCACGGATCCCTAGTTTTACACTTGATGGATCCCTTGAGGTAGGGATTCGTGGGATCCGTGGAACAGTAGTAGTTTTTCCTCTATAAATAGTGAGTCATTTCTTCATTTTCCTTTTGAGTTAAAAACTCACTAACCCCAGATCCAAGTGATCTATGTATGTAGTTTTGTCTTTGTGTGATCCTCTAGCTTCCTCTTAAAGGCGAGATCACCACATTTGAAGTCAAGCAAGCTCAAGTCCATGAGTTGCCATGCTTCCTCATCATCAAGACTACTGAAGTCCTCTTATTGATGATTGTTTTCTTTCTCCTAAGAAGTGTAGTGTTGAAAACATTTGTGAAAGGTGTCTCAAGTGTCAAGACGAATATATTAGTAAAGGGTATCTATCGTCCGTATCGTAAGCACTTGTGAAGGGTGCTTAGAAGTCAAGACTAAAGGCATTGGTGAAGGGTGCCTAGAAGTCAAGACACAAGACATTAGTGAAGGGTGTCTTGAAGATCGAGTCAAAGGCATTAGTAAAAGGTGCCTAAGGTGTACATTCGATATGGTGTGATTCGATGAACAATATAGATTAGTAGTGGGTCAAAGGATATTGATATCCCTGTTGAAGTTGTTATAAGGAGTAGATCTCCTTTGGGGTTAGGTGATTGGTATAGTGTTGGGTAGTAGTTCCTCCATTATAATGGAACTCGGTATCTAGCCTAGTACCGGATAAAGGGTAGGCAAAGCTGTGATAGGATTGGTTCTCCTTGGTGAAAAGTACTCGGTATGTTGGGAATTATGTGAAGTACGAATTATGCTGAAGATTATGCTGAATGGATTCTGCCGAAGACATAGTTCTACTGAAGTTATATAGTTATTAGTTTGTTTATGCGGATATAGTTATTCCGTATTTTCTATAGTTTGTTAGGATATGCATGAGCTTTATTAGGAAGTGATTGTGTATATCTTATTTAGTTTTACGTTTCTTAGAGAAGAAGTTTGGGTTCCTTGTCTATAAAAGGAACACAATAGAATGAATTATGTACTAGACGTTTTACAAGTTATTAATATAACGATCCATAGAGGATCAAAGAGTTCTTAGTTATCTGTGCTTTATACTTGTGTTTATATTCCGCTAAAGAATACAAGTTGTAGAGATTTTCTTTTAGTTTGTTTGTGATTACATAAGCAATACAAACGATCTACGAAGCTCAAGATCTATCAAGGTCTGCTAGTTTTCAACAAGTGGTATCAGAGCCTCGTGAGAGTCTCTACGATACTAAGGACAGGTTTTTCTAAACACCCATACAACCAAAACTCACCATGCCTGGATCAGACGTTGATGTTGAAATCATCAACAACCAAAACTCCACCCATCTGCAACAACTAAGTCTCTCTAACAGCAATTCTAAGTTTCCTTACCTAAAAAAGGGAGGAGTATGATCTTTGGGCGATGAAGATGCAGAACTAGATCTCCAACATTGATTGGAATCTATGGGAAATAGTAAAGAAGGGAAACAGTTGGAAGAAAACTACCATTGATGCTGAAGGTAAGATGACTTATGTTCCTCCCAAATCTGCTGAAGAGTTACTGGCAGTTCAGAGAGAAACCAAGGTTAAAACAATTCTTCTTCAAGCTATTCCTGAGGATCACTTGAGTGATTTTCACTTCATGCAAGATGCTAAGGACATATGGTTAGCAATTAAGGCGAAGTTCGGTGGGAATGAGGAGTCTAGGAGAATGAGAAAGTCCATGCTGAGACAACAGTTTCAAAACTTTCAAATCTCTGAAGAGGAAGGAATTCATAAGGGCTATGACAAGTTTCACAAGATTTTAAATCAGTTAAATCAGCTGCAGCAAAGCCGATAATGATGATTGTAATTCTAAGTTCTTGAGGTCTTTACCTCAATCCTGGCTACAAGTGAGCATTGCTTTAAAAGCCAAAGGTGGTTTGGATATGCTTACTTTTGATGAGCTGTACAACAAACTTAAAGCTCTTGAACATGATGTAAGAAGTCCATTTAGATCATCATCTACTGCAAGTCATACAGCATTCGTTGGAGCCTCTACCCCTAAGATGAGTTATGGTCAAAGTCCAACTTACTCATCGTCATCTTACACTACCACTCCAGCAAGTTCTCAATCTGGAGGTATAATGGAAGATGTGCTTGGATCCTTCTTTGCTGATTATGATCCTCAGCAGGAACTTGCCTACGAGGATCTCGATCAGGTGGATCCACTGGAGATGGAAGAGATGAAGCTGAAGTGGCAGGTGGCAATGCTGTCCATGGATATCAAGAGGTCTGAGCGCAAAGCTGGCAGAAGGTTTGGCTTCCAAGGAAGAGATCCAGCGAGGTTTGACAAAAGGAAGATCAAGTGCTTCACATGTCAACAGATGGGTCACTTCTCCAGAGAGTGCAAAGATAGGAAAGCTGGTGATGAGACGAGATACTCTACTTATCAGCAGAATCAGAGGGACGCTGGAACTTCAAAGGGATCAGCAGCTTTGGTCACTCTTGACACCAATGTGGACTGGACGCAACATGAGCAGGAAAATAATAATGGTCCTGACATTGATAATGTTGGTTTGATTGCAAGCTGTACTTCAGAGGATAGGCATGATCAGATTGCCTTGATGGGCATCTCTCAGGTACAAAACTGTTTGTTTGGTTGTAGTGAGCGTTATAATGAACTCAAAGAAGCTTATGATATTTTGAAACCTAAATATAATGAATGATTTTTAGAAGTTGAAGCTTATAAACAGGCTTTAAAAACACTAGAAAGACAAAAGGTTTGGTTTCAGAAGAATCAAATAGCTTATGTTGAGAAGATAAGTGTGTTAGAAAGGGATCTTGAATGTGCTAAGAATGAGTTAAAAAGATCTGAGAAGTTAAGAGCAGATGTAGTGTCAGAAAATCTAGAGCTAAAAGAGAAACTAGATGAGGAAATTGCTAGGCATAAAGAATGGTTGTTAAATGGAAATAAGTTAGCTAGTCACATCTATGCTAGTCAAACTCCAAATACTTCTATAGGTTTAGGCTTTAAGAAGTATGTAGGGTTAGAAGCTAGGGATGACACACGCAAATCTACAACAGCAGGCCTAGCTAATTTTGTGAAAGAAGGTGCCCTACATGTTGTTCGTGGACCTATTAGAGGTGAGCACATGCCTATTGACCTTTCTATTACTGTTGACTTTGATGGATCACATCATCTCTATGGCAAAAAGTCAAATGACTTGCCAGACCCTGATATTTCTTCTAATGACTTTGTCTCTTGTGTTAACAGTGACAAGTCCTCCGAGCAAGGGTCTACAGAGTGTGATTCAAATGACAAGTCTGACCTTCCCAAGTCTTCACCCCTGCCTGCACCCAAGACTACCAATAAGCATGTCAGAGTTGCTGCCAAGGAATCCTCTTCCAAGACAGTTGCCTCTGAAGACTTGCCTTTTAATTCTTTGCATAATAATACTGTTAAAAACAATTCTTTTCATGGTTTTGGTTTGAATACTTCTGCTTGTAATAGAACATCTTTTGGTTTGAATAAATCTTCTAAACAAAAGACATGTTTTGTGTGTGGAAGTAAATTTCATTTAATTAAGGATTGTGATTATCATGAGCAAAGGATGGGTAGGTGTGGTGATTCTAGGACATCTAGACCAATGTGGACCAATGTTAATGTTATACCACCTTATGTTCCACAAGCAACTTATACTAATTCTCCTTTTTCTTGGAGAAGACCAGTTGAAAGACCATATGTACAACCAACAAGTTCATATTTTAAGAATGGTTATTGGCCTGGATATGTTGACTCTATGAATGATGGGAAAGGGTACTGAGATACTGCTGTCAAGTCCTCAGCAGGTTGTTCTTGGAATAAAGAGGGACCTAAATTTCAATGGAAACCCAAGAACAATAGTGGATCTTATACATCTGCATGGCATAAATCATATGATCCACAAGGGTGTTCAAGTCAGAATGACTTGAACCTCCATAGTGTACTAATATTTTGTATATTTTTGTTGTTGTAGAATCATCCTCTTAAGCATAAAGATGTTGGCATTGTTGATAGTGGTTGTTCAAGAAGTATGTCAGGAAACAGGGATATGATGCATAACTTTGTACCAATTGAAGGAGGAGGCAATGTAACCTTTAGAGGAAGTGATGGAAGAATTACTGGAAAGGGACCATCAAAACACCTCAACTTGACTTTGAGAATGTATACTATGTCAAGGAACTCCAACACTTCAATTTGTTCTCGGTCTCACAAATCTGTGACACCAAGAACAAAGTACTCTTCACAGAGGATGAATGTCTTGTGCTATCTAAATACTTCAAACTCCCAGAAGAAACTTCAATTCTGCTGAAAGTTCCTCGAAATCACAATCTTTATACATTCAACTTAACTGATGTTAAACCAGAAGGTGACTTAACTTGTTTGGTAGCTAAAGCATCCTTGGATGAGTCTACCAAATGGCATAGGAGGATGGCCCATGTCAACTTCAAGACCATAAACAAGCTCTCTAAACTGGGTCTTGTTGAAGGTCTTCCTTCCAAAGTCTTCACAAATGATCATAACTGTGTTGCCTGCAACAAAGGAAAGCAACACAGAGCCTCATACAAAGTTGTTACTGCCGTGAGTATTATTTCTGAACCTCTTCAGCTGCTTCATATGGATCTGTTTGGTCCAACTCAAGTTAGAAGCATTGATCAAAAGTATTTTTGTCTGGTTATCACGGATGGTTATAGCAAAGTTTGTTGGGTATTCTTTCTAAGGACCAAAGATGAAACATCTCCAGTGTTGAAAGACTTCATTACCCTTATTGAAAATCAGTTGAACAAAAAGGTTAAAGGAATTCGGTGTGATAATGGGACAGAGTTCAAGAATGCTATACTTATTGAACTCTGTAGGTCAAAAGGGATAAAAAGGGACTATATCACTCCAAGAACTCCACAACAAAATGGGGTGGCAGAAAGAAAAAAATAGGACCTTAATAGAAGCTGCAAGATCAATGCTGGTAGACTCTAAGCTACCCACCATGTTTTGGACTGAAGCTGTTGGCACAGCTTGTTATGTACTGAACAGAGTGTCCATTACTAGACCACACTTCAAAACACCATATGAACCTCTCTATGGGAAAGTTCCTACTATTCATTACCTTAAACCTTTTGGCTGTCAAGTGACCATTCTGAATACAAGTGATCCATTGGGTAAATATGATGAAAAAGCTGATGATGGTTATATTGTGGGATATTCTGCTCATAGTAAGGCGTACAGGGTTTACAATTTATCTGCTAAGAAGATTGAGGAGACATTGAACCTGAGGTTTCTAGAAGACAAGCCTAATGTTCTAGGACAGGGTCATGTTTGGTCTTTTGACCTTGATTACTTAACTGATTATTTGGGTTATTCTAAACATATGGCTAACCAACATGCAAGTACTCAAGAGTCTCCAACTAACAGTGCAGATACTATAGATGCTGATTCTGACAGTGAGTTTGAAGAGGATGAACAACCAATTGTAGTGCCTTCTTTCTCCCCTAACAATTTTGCAGGTGACACTTCTAGAGATTATACGGATGAGAGTGAAGATGAATCACAATATGTTGAGGACCTTGCTAGGCTGAAGAAACAAGAGTATGCAGCTAATCTAGATGCTGAGAGGAATGCTGAGGAAAGTGCCAGTGAAACAATCAGCGGAAACATCAATTCTGCTGAAAGTAATCCTGTTTCTCCTAACATCACCAATTCTGCTGAAAGACATGCTGTTTCTACTCCTATTTCCACTAGAGTGTCAACAGACTTTGGAGACCCTTATACACGTTTTCCCAAACCTTCAGATCTTGGTCATCATCAACCTAAAGCTGGAATCTTCACCTCACCTTCCTATGACACTGATTTTGAACCTACTGTGACTAATCTTGATTCCTCCATTGAAGTCAACACCATTACTACGAAAAGAATTCACAGTCAAATATTATTGGTGATCCTAATGCACCTGTTAGAACAAGGGGTACTGTGGCAAGTTCTAAATATGGTCAAGTGGCTTTTATCTCTTATGTCTCAAATCAGCAAAGAGACAATCACACAGACTATGCACATTGTCTGTTTGCTTGTTTTCTCTCACAAGTGGAACCAACCAGTGTTACTCAAGCTCTTGAAGACTCAAGTTGGCTTGAGGCAATGCAAGAAGAGATGCAACAATTTCAAAATCAGCAAGTTTGGATATTGGTACCACTACCTGATGGCAAGTATGCAATTGGTACTAAATGGATTCTGAAGAATAAGAGAGATGCAAGAGGTGTTGTCATTAAAAACAAAGAAATATTAGTTGCTCAGGGTTATAGACAAGAGGAGGGGATTGATTATGATGAAGTGTTTGCACCTGTGGCAAGAGTTGAGGCCATACGGATTTTCTTGGCTTATGCATCCTATATGGGTTTTATGGTCTATCAGATGGATGTTAAAGGAGCCTTCCTGTATGGTGAAATAGAAGAGGAGGTTTATGTCACTCAACCTAAAGGATTTGAAGACCCAGATCATCCTACTCATGTTGACAAGGTTGTCAAAGCTCTCTATGGACTACATCAGGCACCAAGAGCTTGGTATGCTAGGCTTTCATCATTTCTGCTGAAGCATGGCTATAGAAGAGGTGCCATTGATAAAACACTTTTCCTGAAGAAGAATTCCACAGACATTATTCTTGTGCAAGTCTATGTGGATGACATTATTTTTGGATCCACAAAGGAAGCTTGGTGCAGGGAGTTTGAGGAGCTTATGAAGGGAGAGTTTCAGATGAGTGCCATGGGAGAAATGACTTTCTTTTTGGGTCTTCAAGTTCAGCAGAAACCTGATGGTATCTTTATCAGTCAGGACAAATATGTGAGGGACATCTTGAAAAAGTTTGGTATGGAGAGTGTGAGGACTGCCACTACACCTTATGAAGCTCCAAAGACAAAGACCAACACTGAAGTAGATCCACCAGTGAATGTACATCTATACAGATCAATGATTGGTTCTTTGATGTATTTAACAGCTTCAAGGCCTGATATTACTTTTGCTGTGAGTGTTTGTTCTCGACATCAAGTTACTCCACTTACTTCCCATCTCAATGCTGTTAAGAAGATCTTTAAGTACCTCAAAGGCCAACCTCATCTAGGCCTTTGGTACCCAAAAGAATCTCCATTTAAGCTGGAAGCCTATAGTGATAGTGACTATGCTGGTGCAAATCTGGATAGGAGGTCCACCACTGGAGGTTGCCAATTCCTTGGGAAGAGATTGATTTCTTGGCAATGCAAGAAACAGACTATTGTGGCTACCTCATCTACTGAAGTAGAGTACGTTGCTGCTGCAAATTGCTGTGGACAGGTTCCTTGGATACAAAATCAATTGTTGGATTATGGGTATAACTTCATGAACACAACAATTTTTATTGATAATCAAAGTACCATATGCATTGTAAAAAATCCAGTTTTTCACAGTCAAACAAAACATATTGAAATGAGGCACCACTTTATAAGAGATGCATATGGCAAACATTTGATAAAAGTGGTTAAAATTCACACTGATAATAATGTGGCAGATTTGTTAACTAAGGCTTTTGATGGACCAAGGTTTCAACGCCTTGTGGTCCATATTGGTATGTTTAACCCTTAACTGCAAAGTTTAAGGGGAGGCATAGGCCTCAGGGGAGGCATAGGCCTCAGGGGAGGCATATGCCTCAGGGGAGGATTTGTGTAACTTTGCATACTTTTATGTAAATTTGTTTGATTTTTGTGTATACTTTTTGATTCTGTTTTCTAACACTAACCAGCTAATGTAATGATAGTTTGTTTGTCTTTGTTTGGTTTGTGTTGCTCTGTTTGTTTTGTATTGCAGTTTGCCTTATAAAGTTGAAGTTCATCATGATTGGTCAAATAAAAAGGGTCAAGTAAGCTTTGAAGCTTGTTTCTTCTGAAATCAATGTACTGAAGTGAGCAATTTGTTTCCACTGAAGAGAAAGTACTGAAGTTCATTGTTCATTCATTCATTAGAGAAGCAGCATACAAATTTTATAGCCAGAGTACAATCAACTTCAAATGGAAATACAAGGACTACTAAACCTATTCTAAACACGAGCTCATATCATCTATTCCTACAGCTGTTGGATATGCATGATCGCTCATATCTTCTATTCCATTGCTGGATATGCATTTGTGATGTCTTGCATAACCACCCATTCCTTCTATCTCGATGGCTGGATATGCATGACCGGTACGACGAAGAAGCTTGTTAGGAATTAGAAATTCCAGGTATTAAAGAGTCGGTCACCTCATGTATATGTTATCGTTAGAAAGCTCGTAGTCGTAGTTATTTCTAGCTAAGTAGTATTTAGTTATGTAACACCGTGGAGGACGGACGGGTCTTTACCCACTGTATGCCTGATCCACAGCCCGTTGTGTGGCGTTTTATGTAAGACTATAAATACTCTCTACCTCCCAAGGTAGAGAGTTGGAGCTCATAATAATATCTTTCACTTTCTCTCACTAAGTTCTCTAAACCTCTAACTTTCTCTCTCTAGAACACACCTTTATACGCCCACTTTGAGTTATGATATGATGTGTATGTGAAATCCAATATCTTACAATTGGTATCAGAGACAGGTTAGATCATATCTTGCACATCTTTGGATTTCTAGTGGTTTTTAGGTGGTTTTTGAGTTTGAAAAAGTTTTGTGGTTTGTGCATCATCTGGTTGATTTCTTGTGTTAAAGCTTGGATTTTGTTTGTACTTTTATGTTTAGAATCATCACAAGTGTTTAGGTTTTCATTTGGTAAGCTTGAATCATCTTGGTTGGGTTGTTTTTGGATTGAAAAGTGATGTTTGTGAAGTTTTCTTGCTAGCGACTTGACCTACGGATTTTTTTCTTAGTAGCGACTTGCTTTAAAATTTTGTAGCCAGTTGCAGTTATTGGAGCTAGCGACTTAGGCCTAGCGACTAGGAACATGTAAGTAGTGGACTCTCCACTACGGGTAGCGACTTGGTGTTAGCGACTTGGTAAGTAGCGAGTTGCTATTTAGCGACTTGATTCCTTAGCGACTTGTATCTTAGCGAATTGCTGCCAAAATTTCGCTAGCGACTAGAGGCTTAGCGAGTTGCTAATTAGCGACTTGTCTTTTGTTTAGCGACTTAGTGGAATAGCGAATTAGAAGATAGCGACTTGGTGCATAATTTTCTAGCGACTTGAGTGATTTCTTTACGGTTTTCTCTTGATTTAGTAAAATCCCGTGTTGGATATTGGATTTCACAAACACTCTAAACCATGATCAAAGTAGGCGTATAAGAATGTTAGGGAGAGAGAGTTCTAGTGAGAGAAAGGAAGAGAGTTGGGAACTATAGTCAGAGAAAGAAAATATTATTATGAGCTCCAACTCTCTACCTTGGAAGGTAGAGAGTATTTATAGTCTTACAATAAAACGCCACACAACGGGCTGTGGATCAGGCATACAGTGGGTAAAGACGTCCGTCCTCCACGGTGTTACTAAACTAAATACTACTTAACATAAAAGTACTACTATGACTACGAGCTTTCTAACGATTACATATACTTGAGGTGACCGACTCTTTAATACCTGGAATTTCTAATTCCTAACAATCTCCCCTAAGGGAGGTCACCTCAAACATATACTAAAATGACATTGAATACAATCCGATATTACATTAACAATTGATCTTGCATTCTTGATGTAGTACTTTGCTCCCAAGCTCGTAGTCATTGATTCCACTCATTGCATGTTTGGTTAATCCAAGTGGAGGTCTTTACTGATCCACGTGATAATAATGTTGAGCCAGCTTTTGAGATCATCAGCTAATAGAAAATCTCTGATACATCCATTGTGGTGTTGGTATTATGTGATGTTGTGACTTTCGGACCGACATGCTCACATTCTGGATCATGATATCTTCTCATCAGAGTAGCGGAAGCATTCGTTGATTCATGATATTGGCAGAAGCGTAGAAGAAGCATGGAGTTAGAATATCAGAGTCATTGATGCACCAATCATGATATCTTTTGATATGAATGTGTTGTGTGAGCATGCGGCTATGGACTAACTGCTCCATTTTGATCAGCTGCAAACGTGATGAGTGGCCTTTTACTCATCATTTTTACCCATCTAAGCCCACAAAAATGTCTAAAAACACGGAAATATAACAATTTATACTGCAGATATCCTTGGAGTGTATTTTTATGTGTTTCAGGTACAAAGGATCGAAAACAGGGGCAAAAACGACATAAATGAGCTCGATTGATAACGTGCTTTGCGGACGGAGCCGGATTGGATTTTCTACATTTTTGATCCCCAAACGCATATTTGAGTGAGAGTGGGGAAAACAAAATCAAAACCTATCCCTAAATCCAAATTACCTTTCTACCCTTTACCCGTACCCAATTTACTATTTTACACTTAAAACGTTTTTCACTAAAAATAATTATTTTTATTTTTAACCATTTTTTATTTACAACAATTATTTTTATTAAAACCAATTTTTATTAAAAATATTTTTCTATCTAAAAAAAAAAAAAAAAAAAAAGAAGTTTTATAACAAAAACACAAAAATACATTTACTTTAAAAAAAAAATTTTAAAAAACAAAATACTAAATAAAACTTAAACCATTTATCCTTTACCCTTGAAGTTGAACCACCCACTTAAATAACTTTCCCCATTATCTGTTTCTTACCCATTCCTTCAAACACAAAACCAGAAACAAACACCATCTTGGCGCCAAGAAACACTTTCCCTCCTCTCTCACTTCCTGTCATTCTCATCCCCAGAAGAGTCCAAGGTTAAGTCACATGCTCCCACAAGACACCTTGCCACTGTGGCAATCCTCAACATCCTCATTGGACAAGAGTGTGGACGGCTGTGATGTTATACTTGGTCCCCAATCAAAATCAAGGGCTCTGATTTGTTGCAAAGATGTCACAGCTCATTTTATCTCACACAACAAACACAAGACAAGAAGACACAAGACCTTAGTAGTTTTTTTAGTATAAATAGATGTTAGGATAAATGTAAAAATTTGTCTAGAAATTTATTTTTCTAGTTCCATCTTTATATAGTTGTCATTTAAATTTCTTGTACTCTTTAATTTTAATGCAATTTAATTTACTGTTTTTAATTCCGTTTTAATTTTATGCAAGTTCTGACTATTTGTTCATGTTTGAGTTATTTGTCCATGGTATTTTGAATTTTTTTTAAGCTCAAGTTTGAAGCTCTTTTGTTAAGAAGAAAATTCAGTTTACTTTAGTGTTTTAAACGTTTCTGCTCCAGAAAAACAGTTTTCGTACCCCCTAAAAGGGGTGTTTGGAATTGCATGGTTCATGGGTCAAAATTCAGTTTTTACCCATTTTAGCTATCAAAATGGTTTTACTTAGTGACTTTTATGTTGTTTAGAGTAGTTTTAATTTGCAAAATAGTTTTTAGAGGTAGTATGCTTTTCCTTTTTTCTATCTCACAGTCCTTAAGTGTCCCCATTTCTAGCTTAATTTTAGGTTGATTAAAGTTAGACTTAGGATTAAATTTCAGTTTTACAATTAGTTCATAGATAGGTAATTATATTTTTTAGCTTATCCTTAGATTTGGTGCTTATTGGCTTGCTTATTTATTCCCTTGAATGTACCCACTTCCCTTTTCTGTTTCTGTCTTACTGTCATAACACTCTAGCGCCCATTTGCATTTGGTGCCCTTTTTAAGCTTGTAAAAGCTTGTAATCGGGATTTTTGGGGGCAAAAGCTTGCCCCCCAGCTTGCCTTCTAGACCCCTTAAGCTCTCAAGCTAACGCCCACTATAGCTTATGTAGGATTGGCGTAAAATGACCCACGTGGGACTGTTTTGCTACTCTGTTAGCAGCCGATTTTAGGCTTTTATTTTGCTTATTTCCTCTTCATTAGTGCTTATTTAAGTATCCTTAAATGCATTTAGGTCTTTAGATTAATACTTAGTAGCTCTAGCTTAGTTAATAGTTTTTTGTTTGCTAGTTGATAGCTTAAAATTAAGCTTAGAAGTTCTTTTTTTTAGCCATGCAAAACTGTACAACAGCAGCCCTTATGTCCAATGTTTGTAGTTTTTTTCTTCAAGATCAGTTTCATTAAGAAATCTTATTTTTGTTTATTTATTAGATTCCAAAAGAAAACTCAAAACAAAATAAAATGGCAAAAAGGTAATGCCAGGGATCGAACCTGAGACCTCCTGAGCTTGCCTTCCCACGCCTCACAGACCACTCACAAATCCATCTTTGCCCTTGGGTCTTTCTTGTCATTCATTGCACACTTAATTACTTATATACGTTTTAACTTTTAATACTAAATAAGGCCTTTAGCTTATTTTCTGCTTATTGGTTGCTGAATTTTCAAGTTTCTAATTTTTCTTAGATTTAGTTTACCAAAAAGTATTTTCCCGAAAAGTTTTGTATTTTTCCAATTATTTTTGATATTTTTAAACATTTAATTTCTATTTTCTAGTTTTTAATTCATAATAAATAAATAAAAACTCAAAAAAAATACCCGGCTTTTCCCTAAAATTATTTTTAGTCGTTTAGAATGTAGGAAAATTACTTTTGCACCCTTAGGCCTTAAATTGCATAATTTTTACTTTTGAAGCTCGGGATTAGCCCGGGTTTTCACGTTTTTTAGTTTTAACACCTTCGGACTTAATTTAGCATCGTTTTAGTGTTTCTTATGTTTAGTAGCTGTTAATTTAGTCATTTAATTTGTTTACGTGCTTTATTTACATTCCTGTGCTTTAATTTTTAGATATCGTAATCAAAAACGTAAATTCTCGAACCATTCAAGCACTTTAATAACAAACCTCAAACGTAACCGTCAATTCACTCCTCGTTGGGAAACGACCCGGGTGATCACTTGCCCGGTATCACTTATATCACATTCGTGAGTTTTTGCACGTTAACCCTTTTCCTAAAAGGTTGATTTGTCGATTCTCGTATATCGTATATTTGGTATATTCCTACACATCAATTTTTGGCGCCGCTGCCGGGGAGGTTGTGTTGCGGCAATATCGTTACGGTTTGACGATTAGTGACTTGAAGATCCTTCCTCGTGAAGTTATTTTCTTTCCAAAAACCCAAAAACCCAAAAATATTTTCCTTTTTCAAAATTTATTTTCCCTTTTATATTTTCTATTTATCAAAACCCCAAAAATATTCTTCTCATTCCTCTTATTCGTTGATTCTATTTCTCTTACCCTCTTTCACCGTTTGATTCTATTCTTCGTATCCTCTCGATCACTTAATTCTATTTCTTTAACCCTCTACAAGTTTAATTCTCATGGTGACGATCGATTATCATCGTTGTTTCCACTGCAAAAGCCGTATGGAAGAGGATCAACTTTATTGTCAAAATCAGGATTGTTTATGTAAGCGATGTGGAAGGATGGGTGCAAAAAAATATTGCTATTGGTGCGAATTATCCAATAAAAACTCTCTCGATGATTCTCCAAGTTTTTCCGACCATCCGCCACAACCCGATATTTCTTCTATTGTTTCTGAGCCCAAACCGTCCAGAATTGATCAAAATCTTTCGCGATTTACGGTTAAGGTTAAGAGAAAAGAGCAAGAACCGGAGACCAAAACGGAAGTGGTGGAAATTGCTAGCTCTGAGAGCACACCACTTGTCCCACCTCCGGAATCTTCAAGACGTTTTTCAGAAGATTTCCTTACGGAATGAACATGATTGATAACTACCTTAATGAACTTCGTCTAAAGTTAACTTCGGGAAGTACCGCTACAAATACCAATTGTGATGTTGTTGAGCCCTCGATTCCTACTCCCATACCCGAGATATTTTCGTTCGATCAAGATTATTGCTACGGTTGTGGAGACGTGTTACCAAAAGGATTTCGTTGCTACAAATGTATGTGTGAGTGGTGTGGAAACTATCTTACTAATGGATTTTTTTCGATTTGTGCCGAGAATTCATTCGCTTATGATTCTAATCCAAATTCCTTCAATTATCCTCAAAACGATTTCAACTACCCTCCACAGAATTCATACGAACCACAACCGTACTATCAAGATTTCAATGATCCTTCATTTCATAATTTCTCCCCTCAAATTCCTTATTGTGCAAATTGTGGAGGTCCTCATTATGATTACCAATGTCAATCATGGAATCAGAATTACTATGGGCCTGATCCTTGTTATAACACTCCTTGTTTTGACAATTTCCAACCCCCACAATTTCCCGTCATTGATCAACATCCTCGTGAGAAAAGTATGCTAGAAGAACTTGCCGAAGACCAAACGTCTCGCAACGAAAAATCTATGCTAGAATTACTTGAAGAAGAGGAACGAGCCGCTAAGATTCAAAGATGTCTTGAAGAAATACGAATCGAGGAACGAGCACTTGCAAGACGTGCCCGATGGCTCGCGACTTACATTGACGATGATGATGATAGTGACGATGATGATGAAAGTTTGTCGACCGAAATCACACCCGAAGAGCCCGTTAACTCTCTAAGTATGGGGGATGAGCATCTTAGCACTATTCCGGAAACGGAACCGTCTTGTGCTGAGAACCTTGTCCCAACCCCAAGTGAGTGCGAGGGTGTCTCCGATATGATGTGTGATGAGCCTGTTGATGATGATTCTTCTCCTCCCACCCCTAATGATTCTGTTGAGATGATCTCCGAGTCTGAAAATGACTATACGTCGTTTGACGATTCTTTATCATGTGGAGACATCGAGTATGTTGAGGAAATTCCTTCTGAGCTCGTCAGCTTAGAAGAAGTGAGAGATCTTGAACCTGAAGAACGAGAACTTGACACTGATTTTGATTCGGATGATGAAGATATTCTTGTTGTGTCCGAGGAACCTTTCACTATGGCATTCACTAATCCTCTGTTTGACTTAGATTCTGAATTCACTCAAATTTCAGATAACCCAATCTTTGACATTCAGAATGAGGATAGTGACCTTTACTTGGAAAACCCCATTACCTCTTTACCCGAGCTCAAGGATTCTACTTCTGAAGAAAAGAATAGTGGCAATCCCACTTCGACTTTAGACCTTCTCGAGGAGTTCGCCGATGAACTCGCTCTTATTGATCATTCTCCACCGGGAGATGATGATGTGCACTTTGACTTTGAAGCCGACCTCACTGAATTGGAAAATCTTTTATACAATTCGCCTTCTGATTCGTCGAGTGACACTCTTATGGAGGACGTCGACTCATTTCTTTCTCCGGATGACTCGATGCCTCCGAGTTTTGAAAGTGACGACTATGGCTTAGGTCCATCATCCACCCGTCCGCCTGCTAAACCGCCGGATGATGGAATATCTTCTAAGCCCGATACAGATGTTCTCATTGCTACAGTGGTGGATAAGATTGTTGAACATTCGCTCAATGTTCCTCAATATAATATTTTCCCCACCCAACCCACCCGTTGTCAAAAAATTGACACTCTCCTTTCTTATCCCGTCTCTTCTCCATATCTTAACTCCTACGGGAGTGAAGATACCATCTTTGACCCTGGCATTTCTTCTTCTTTTGAGCCAGTTGTATCTCATCGGAGTGGAACTTTCAGCACATTCAATGTTTATCCAAACTATTTGAATGAAAGTCCGATTGAGATTTTCTCTTCCACTTGCTCCCCCATGGACCAATGAATTCGGGGTCGAGTCAAGCTAGCGACTCGGTTAACAAAAACAGTAGCATTTCATGGGTGTCCACCCATGTTTCTGACTTCTTTCTATTTTCTAACACTAAGTGTGGGGGAAATTCCCCCACTGTTGTTTGCTTGTTGTGTGTTTGCTCTCTGTTTTCAGGATTCCCATAGATCGTGATGATTGATGCGCCTGTTTTCAATCCAGCCGCCCAATATCCGATCTTTTTGCTAACGATTATCTAGGGATATCTTTATTAATCTTTTTGTGAAAAAAGATTTCGCTTCCACACTTGGCTAGTAGTATTACCTTTTTCCGTTCTATAGTTTCGGCTCCGGCCGGTACTTTGAATATTGAGGGAAATATTTAATTCTAAGTGTGGGGGGGGGGGGAATTCTAGCGAAATTTGATTACATGTGTACCTTCTAGTACCCTAGCATCCCCGTTTTGACCAAAAATTTTAAAATTTTTATCGCTTTAAGTAAGTATTTACATTTGCAAGAAGTGCTTTGCACAAAAATAATGCGTTGATGCTTCGGTATTAATGGTATTTTAGTCTTGATTAGGCTAGAACAAGGGGAATCCCGACTCTGCTAGAGTGTTGATCTAGCTGCTCTCTTAACATTAGGCTAAGGTTTTACGCGTTGTGCAAATGAAAATGCTAAGCGTGGAGTAGTTGGTTCTCTTTAGAGCTTATATAAGTAATCTATAGCTTTTTCTCCCATAAGCTAACTAATTGGACCTAAAATACGTGCTCATTGTCAAACTTTTAAACATTCAAATCGTCTTGTTACAATAAAAAGTTTTTAAGCAAAATTGATTTAGAGTCCAAGTTCAACTTTTTATTTAAATTTCCGAAAAAGCATACTTTCTTTAAATCTGAATAATGTTGCAAAATGAAAGTACCGAAAAGTGCTTGAATGCTGCAAAAGTTGCAAAGTTTAAAGTTAATGTCAAAAGTGAGAAAAAAAAAAAAAAAAAAAAATGGTGAAAAAAAAAAGTTGAAAATGAAAAATGAAAAAAATATGTGTTGCGTGAATAAAAGCACTATGTTGCTTATGAATAAATGTGCGAAACTTGTTTTTTCTTAAATTTAAATCGGAAGTTGAACTCGTATTCGTCAAAGTTGTCTAAAAGTTTGATCGTAATTTGGAAATCCTTGATTTCAAAGATCCCGAAAGCTCCGATACTATTCTCGAGGGTGAAAACCTAGCCTCCTCAAAAGGACAAGCTGAGAAGAAAGTCGCTACGTGGAGTGATCTCACCTTTGAATCTCGAATTTCTAAATTATCGTCGGTTGTAATCCATTTAGGTTTTGTTTTAAGTTAACGGTAGCTTCGTAAATCTTTGGAATCGAATTCCCGCTAATTCCGTACTATTCTCGTGAGGTGTGAAAAGCCCGGTCACTTAAAACTTATGTTTTGGGATGTGCCGAGAAGAAAGCCGCTACATGGAAGAAGCTCTTTCGATCCTTAGACTTTCATCGTTTCCGGTGAGTTAGTACTTTAGTTAAGTGGATAACAACCATAACAAATGTCGATTTTAATGATCAAACTTTTGAAAATGAGCACAACCACTTAAAATTTATAAATTGCGGGAGTAAAAAGTTAAGTCTCGACTTACATAGATTATTTGTATGAGTAGTGTTAGCATTTTACAAAAACGTTTGCACAATAAGTTTAAGCTTGGTTTGAGAGTATCAAAAAGAGGATGACGATTACAATTCCCCGGAGACACTCATTTTGCGTGAATCCCGTTCCGTGATGCCATGTTTTGATAATCAAGCATGTTATTTATTTACGTTCAATTTTAAATTTCTCGTAGTGAATAAAAAGTCGAAACGGGGTATTCTTGGCATTTTTAATCCTTTCATTACTTTATATGATCGGATTGCTAGGGACTAGCAATTGATAGTGTGGGGGGATGATGAGTGGCCTTTTACTCATCATTTTTACCCATCTAAGCCCACAAAAATGTCTAAAAACACGGAAATATAACAATTTATACTGCAGATATCCTTGGAGTGTATTTTTATGTGTTTCAGGTACAAAGGATCGAAAACAGGGCAAAAACGGACATAAATGAGCTCGGATTGGATAACGTGCTTTGCGACGAGCCGATTGGATTTTCTACATTTTTTGGATCCCGAAACGCATATTTGGAGTGAGAGTGGGGAAAACAAAATCAAAACCTATCCCTAAATCCAAATTACCTTTCTACCCTTTACCCGTACCCAATTTACTATTTTACACTTAAAACGTTTTTCACTAAAAATAATTATTTTTATTTTTAACCATTTTTTATTTACAACAATTATTTTTATTAAAACCAATTTTTATTAAAAATATTTTTCTATCTAAAAAAAAAATAAAATAAAATAAAAGTTTTATAACAAAAACACAAAAATACATTTACTTTTAAATTTTTTTTTTAAAACAAAATACTAAATAAAACTTAAACCATTTATCCTTTACCCTTGAAGTTGAACCACCCACTTAAATAACTTTCCCCATTATCTGTTTCTTACCCATTCCTGCCCAAACACAAAACCAGAAAAAAACACCATCTTGGCGCCAAGAAACACTTTCCCTCCTCTCTCACTTCCTGTCATTCTCATCCCCAGAAGAGTCCAAGGTTAAGTCACATGCTCCCACAAGACACCTTGCCACTGTGGCAATCCTCAACATCCTCATTGGACAAGAGTGTGGACGGCTGTGATGTTATACTTGGTCCCCAATCAAAATCAAGGGCTCTGATTTATTGCAAAGATGTCACAGCTCATTTTATCTCACACACAAACACAACCTGACAAGAAGACACAAGACCTTATAGTTTTTAGTATAAATAGATGTTAGGATAAATGTAAAAATTTGTCTAGAAATTTATTTTTCTAGTTCCATCTTTATATATTTGTCATTTAAATTTCTTGTACTCTTTAATTTTAATGCAATTTAATTTACTGTTTTTAATTCCGTTTTAATTTTATGCAAGTTCTGACTATTTGTTCATGTTTGAGTAATTTGTCCATGGTATTTTGAATTTTTTTTAAGCTCAAGTTTGAAGCTCTTTTGTTAAGAAGAAAATTCAGTTTACTTTAGTGTTTTAAACCTTCTCGCTCCGGAAAAAGCTTGATTTTTGTACCCCCTAAAAGGGGTGTTTGGAATTGCATGGTTCATGGGTCAAAATTCAGTTTTTACCCATTTTAGCTATCAAAATGGTTTTACTTAGTGACTTTTATGTTGTTTAGAGTAGTTTTAATTTGCAAAATAGTTTTTAGAGGTAGTATGCTTTTCTTTTTTCTGTCTCACAGTCCTTAAGTGTCCCCATTTCTAGCTTAATTTTAGGTTGATTAAAGTTAGACTTAGGATTAAATTTCAGTTTTACAATTAGTTCATAGATAGGTAATTATATTTTTTAGCTTATCCTTAGATTTGGTGCTTATTGGCTTGCTTATTTATGCCCTTGAATGTACCCACTTCCCTTTTCTGTTTCTGTCTCACTGTCATAACAGCTCTAGCAGCCCATTTGCAGCCCTTTTTTAAGCTTGTAAAAAGCTTGTAATCAGGGATTTTTTGGGGGCAAAAGCTTGCCCCCCAGCTTGCCTTCTAGACCCCTTAAGCTCTCAAGCTAATGCCCACTATAGCTTATGTAGGATTGGCGTAAAATGACCCACGTGGGACTGTTTTGCCTCACTGTTACGCAGCGATTTTAGGCTTTTATTTTGCTTATTTCCTCTTCATTAGTGCTTATTTAAGTATCCTTAAATGCATTTAGGTCTTTAGATTAATACTTAGTAGCTCTAGCTTAGTTAATAGTTTTTTGTTTGCTAGTTGATAGCTTAAAATTAAGCTTAGAAGTTCTCTTTTTTTAGCCATGCAAAACGTACAACAAAGACAACCCTTATGTCCAATGTTTGTAGTTTTTTTCTTCAAGATCAGTTTCATTAAGAAATCTTATTTTTGTTTATTTATTAGATTCCAAAAGAAAAACTCAAAAACAAAATAAAATAATAGCAAAAGTACTGCCGGATCAACCTGAGACCTCCTGAACAGCCTTCCCGCCTCACAACCACTCACAAATCCATCTTTGCCCTTGGGTCTTTCTTGTCATTCATTGCACACTTAATTACTTATATACGTTTTAACTTTTAATACTAAATAAGGCCTTTAGCTTATTTTCTGCTTATTGGTTGCTGAATTTTCAAGTTTCTAATTTTTCTTAGATTTAGTTTACCAAAAAGTATTTTCCCGAAAAGTTTTGTATTTTTCCAATTATTTTTGATATTTTTAAACATTTAATTTCTATTTTCTAGTTTTTAATTCATAATAAATAAAATAAAACTCAAAAAAAAATATTCCGCTTTTTCCTAAAATTATTTTTAGTCGTTTAGAATGTAGGAAAATTGGTTTCGCACCCGTAGGCCTTAAATTGCATAATTTTCACTTTTGAAGCTCGGGATTAGCTGTTTTCACGCATTTTTAGTTTTAACACCTTAGGACTTAATTTAGCATCGTTTTAGTGTTTCTTATGTTTAGTAGCTGTTAATTTAGTCATTTAATTTGTTTACGTGCTTTATTTACATTCCCGTGCTTTAATTTTTAGATATCGTAATCAAAAACGTAAATTCTCGAACCATTCAAGCACTTTAATAACAAACCTCAAACGTGTGATCAATTCACTCCTCGTTGGGAAACGACCCGGGTGATCACTTGCCCGGTATCACTTATATCACATTCGTGAGTTTTTGCACGTTAACCCTTTTCCTAAAAGGTTGATTTGTCGATTCTCGTATATCGTATATTTGGTATATTCCTACACATCAAAACGTCGGGGTGTACCTGCATAAGATAGTTAGCAATAAAGTGCACGAAAGTGTCTTTGATCACTTTCGTCGAATTGAGGTACACGGCCCACGGTTCCCAGTTGATCAGTACAAGTCGTGATCGGTATAATTCGAAGAATTTCCTTGACAGGTTTTCGCTTGCTCTAGCTGTTCTCAAACCGGAACGTCTCAAAGAAGACAACACGAGTGAGTGAACCAAATGTAATTTACGTCCACGATTGATGAAAGAGATTTGAAAAACAATCGTGTATTGCTCAATAGAAATTGTTTTTGCAATATTACGAAGGTTTTAATGAAAATCAATTATCAATCATAAAACACCTTTTGATTTGAAAAATTAGTACACGTCGACGTGCTAATGAAAAGAGTTTTAAAGCACAAAGACCGGTTTTTCAAAGGTATCCGTCAATCCATAACCTGAACCGGGATTGATTCAAAAGAATGAATCGCCCCATTGTTTCTGTTCAGTTGTCACATGGTTGATCGTATAATAGATCTCACATGCCACCTACCAGGAGCTTGTTAGATGTTGGCTCCAGAAGGCTTTCCATCTTCACAGTGAATATGTAAACACATCACTCGGATGTTCTGGCAATACCACAAGGATAATGCGTGGGACTCAAGATATAATCTCTCTTTCCACATTGTGTGAAACAGAGAGTCTTCATTGAAAGTGTCCTAATGAGATTTATTGATGATCTCGTGGCACTAGACTCAATTTGTGCATATTTGGATCCTATATCGGAGACTAAGGAGAGGGTCTCCTCCTTCAATATCAACAATCTCTAAGAGAAAGTTGATAGATAATGTCGGTTCCCGTGAGAATGAAACAAGTCCTTTTAAGAGGAACTTGAGTGGTTTGGAAAGTTGAAGTGAAAGGCAGGTCGTCCTTTGGGTCCATGACGCGTCTTGTCTTCAATACCGATGTTACCATCAGTAGCATATGAATTGAACCCGGTTTCTGGCCTAAGGTTGAATAAATGGAGGGCTATTTGTTTTCACCCTTTTCTCATTCAATTCTTTTTCATTCTTCAACCCCTTCAGTGCTTACTGAGACTTCATAGCAACAACCTTGTTGGGTTTATTCAAGATACTAGCTCGTCTTAGTCCGCACTCTTCCCATATCTCATTTTTCTCCTTTTATCATCATACCTAAGAACTCTACACTAACTAGTGGATAGTCCCTGGGTAGATCCCTCCGGTTCTGGCGGATCATGGGAACACATACCTAACCTTATCGTCCTTATATCACCATACATAATGTAAAGTTGGTCGGTCTTTTTGGTATTGTTCATCTGCCATAGGAACCAATTGAAAACCATTTGAAAATCAATCCAGATACTTATGATATTTTATCAAAGCATTTTGTACCTGAATTGTTTTTGATATTTTTAGAAGAAGTGCTCCCCCTCAACATGTGAATCAAGTATTTGAAATAGTTTTCCACATGGAGGCAAGAGAAAGAATTAACTTCTTTGATTACCATTTAAAAAAATATCAACATCACTTCCCTAATCGAATCAAGTAGATAAAGCATTTTGGGGAAGGATGAGGTTTTCATGATTTTGCTCCCCTCAATATGTGCCTCGAGATTTGAAAAGAGTTTTGCACATACTAGAGGGAACCCGCACCTTGAGATAAGTTATCACGTTTCAAATCATAGGTTTAAGATAGATGCTCCCCTCAACATGTGCATGGAAAATTTGAAATCGTTTGTCACATGTGGGAAGGAGAGCTTGTACATCCTTATAAAACCATTTACCGAATTATCAGTTTAAATCCAATTTAAATCACACATTCTCCCCGATCACAATTATCAAATCATTTGAGATTTGTGATCTCTTATAGATTTAAATTGATTTTGAAAGCTTTTAAGGAGAATTGTGACTTTGATTATGAAAGCGCTTTTAGCGATAATGATCGGATTTTAAGACTTTAAACTCCATTGATAAAACATGCATGAATATCTTTTGAAAACAATTGAATGCCAAATAACCTTTTAATTTAATTGAAATCATTCTCTCCCTCAATCAATGACATAGGTTGTTGATTGAGAGATTGATATTTTGACAAATAAGTCCAGATGTTTATCAAAAATAGAGATGAAGTTATTTTTCAAAGCGCTTAGTTTTCGCCAGATAAATGTTTAAAGAATCGAGCATGGAATTTTGAAAACATGATAAAGTATGGCTCGTTCTTTCTTTGAAAAAGGTTATTGCACGAAATGACAATAAACCATTGTTTCTCTTTCTCCCAATTTTTATAAGAATTAACAACATCTAAAGTCCCGGTCATTCTTTGAATGACAAGACAAAGACCGTGAGATATTATCGAACCGAGAAAAAGCATGATAAATTGACAATATTTTTGAAGATTTTTCGAATTTTCAGATTTTTATGGTTTTTGAAGGTTTTATAATTTTGTATTTTGTTTTTACAATAGATATATACAAGAGATAGATGAAGATAGACCTTTACTCCTCGTCTTCCTCCTGAAGACGCTTGAGTGTTTCTGGTTGAAGGCTTTTCAAGCCAAGTCGTGGAAGAATAAACTCAAAAGGTTCTCTTGGAAGAGCTTTGGTGAAGATGTCTCGCTAACCGATATTCACCTCACAAAATAGAGTTCCACCACACCTTTTCCACTTGTTCCCTGATGAAATGATGTCGAATGTCGATATGCTTTGCTCTTGAGTGTTGAACGTTGTTGCATGAGAGAGTAATATCACTTTTATTATCACTGATCTGAGAGGATTTTGTTGAATTCAAAGCCATAGTCAGATAATTGAGATCTCATCCAAAGGATTTGAGCACAACAAGATGACATGGCTATGTATTAAACCTCTGTAGAGGAAATAGAAGTACTCATTTGCTTCTTTGAAGACCAGCTCACAATTTTATCACCCAAAAACGAAAGCACCTCGGGCGTGTACTTCGACGCGTGTATCTTGACAACCTCGCATGATCGAGATCTGCAGCATAGGTCGTTAGTGACATACCGGTGTCTTTCGGGTACCAAAGTCCCATATTGATGGTTCCTTGGAGATACCGAAAGACCCGCTTAACCGCTTCAAGGTGCTTTTTAGTAGGCTTAGCCTGGTATCTAGCACACATGCAAACAAAGAACAAGATGTCCGGTCTACTAGCTGAGGTACATCGTGGATCCAATCATACTACGATATTTTGTTTGGTCAATCATGATCCCTGAGTGGTCCTCATCTAGTTTGGTTCGATCAATCATGGGGTGTCAACAGGGTCACTTGAATCAAATCCAAATTTCTTTAAAATCTATGTTGCATATTTAGATTGATTTATGAAAATGCCTCCGGGACTTTGTGAAATTTGTAATCCCAAGAAAATGACATTTGTCCCATCATTGACATTTGAAATTTTGAACTCATTTCATTAGAAAAACGATCACATTCCATTGGATCGGTCGAGGCAAAAATAATATCATCAACATAAATTTGAACATGAATTAAATGTTTGCCCGACTTCTCGGTGAACAATGTTGGATCAAGCTGCCCTTTGCTAAATCCGGTTGATAGAAGAAACTTTGACAAAGGTATCATACCATGCCCTTGGAGCTTGCTTTAAACCGTAAAGGGCCTTCTTCAAACGATAAACGTGAGTAGGATGCTCTTGGTTTACAAATCCTTCAGTTACCGACGAGACGACTTCTTTAAGATCTCCGCTCGAAATGCCGCCTTCACATCCATCCGATAGACTACCATGTTCTTACTTAGCGGATTAGCCAAAAGATTCGATTGCCTCGATTCGAGCAACTGGAGCAAAAGATTCTTCAAAGTCTATACCCTCCTCTTGACGGTATCCTTTAGCAACTAATCGAGCCTTGTTCTTCAACACATCACCATGCTCATCAAGTTTCACTTTGAAGATCCATTTTAGAGTAATAATCATAGCACAACTGGAGTGTGTACTAACTCCCATACATCTAGTCGATCAAACTCATGAATTTCATCTTGCATAGCATTGAACCAGTTATCTTCATTCATGGCGGTTTTAACATCTTTTGGTTCGATCTTAGAGAGTACGGAGTTGAAGAAGCACCATAAGGCATCGGTTGCAAGTTGTTTCCGTGTGGATACCGGACGAGAGGGATTTCCAATGATGTTGTCTAATGGATGATCGTGAGTCCATTTTCTAAGGTGTTCATGTGGTAGTTGTTGAGGGACTCAAGTAGCGAGTTGATGTCTCTCGAAGAAGATGGTTACGATGAAGATCAGTGAGCAAATATGTTTTCAAATGGAACATCCTTAGGAGTAGCAAAGGGATTAACTTCATCATTGATGCGTAAAGCAGTTCCATGATGTACATTTGAAGAATGATGATTTGTTGATGAGATCAAGGATCGTGAGCAGCAGTGCTTCTTGACTTAAAGATATTGAGCGAGGGATTGACTTCATTCATGGAATATGAGCGGCCTCTTTGTAGGGATCAACACCTCATTAGTACTTGGATCATAAAGTTCATCAAACATAGGATCAAACAATTTCTTTAAATCATCTTCCGATGGAGGTACATATGGAGTTTCTTGAGAAGAGTTTGGAACAAGGGATGAACCAAATGGACTGTTTTGAAGTCTGGGTCCGTGAATTGTTCAGAGCCATTTGACCGGTCGACTCATCAAACGTAACGGGAATTGTTTCCATGATGTTTCGGGTTCTTTTGTTGTAGATTCGGTATCCCTTTTGTTTGGTGCATACCCTACAAATACTCCAATGTCTGCTTTAGCTCTAAGTTTGCCTAAGTCTTGACCCTCATTAGTTGGATAGCACAATGCTCCAAACACACGAAGGAAAGAGAGATTAGGTTTTCATTTGTGGACAAGTTCATATGGTGTCTTTCCATGAACAAGGTGAATCGTGGAACGATTTTGTGTGTAGCATGCAAAGGCAATAGCTTCACCGGAGAAACATTGGAACTTTTGAGTAAATCAAAGATTGTTCTAGCGGCTTCTACAAGAGTTCGATTTCGCTTTCAACTACACCGCTCGCTTGAGGAGTTCGTGGAACACTTCTTTGATGGTGATTCCAATGATTTCATAAAATTCACTAAGTTGTTTGTTAACAAACTCGCCCATTGTCCGTCCGATAATTCTCGACGGTTTTGTTAAGTCGAAACTGCTTGATGAGTTTGATGATGATATCAGGAGTTTCATCCTTTGTCCTTAAGAACTTGAACCAGGTGAATCTAGAGTAATCATCAACTACAACTAACACATATTTCTTCCCAAAGATATTCTGCACTCTCATTGGTCCACATAAATCCATATGAATTGTATGAAGAACTTCTGTGACAGAGTTAGTAGGTTTGGGTTTGTGGGCATACTTCTTGCTTTTTCCCAATTGACATGTGAACAAAGATGATCCTTTTCATACTTTAGTCGAGGTAAACCTACAACTAAGTCCTTTCTCGAGAGATCATTGATGGTGCCGAAGTTCAAGTGATTGAGACGACGATGCCATAACCATGACTTTGGTTTTGAAGCCTTTGACAACAAGCAAATTGGAGAAGACTTCATCATATCTTCTATAGAGATGGTGTAAAGATTTGAACCACGAGTTCCTCTTAAAAGTTCCTTACCATCAAGTTCTCTAACAAAACAAGTATGTTTTCTGAAGGCTACTTCTAGATCGAGTCAAATTGACCGACAGAGAGCAGATTATGACCAAGACCTTCCACATAGTATACTCTAGAGATAACACTATCACCAACAACATAATCACCATAACCCATAATTGCACCGAAATGTTCATTACCGAATCTAAGCTGTCCATGAATTTGCTCACGGTTCATGAGCGCACCGGTCTCGGTCAAATATATGCTTGGAACGAGCTGAGTCCGTACCACGAGCGATTTGAACGATCCGCAGCTTGAACACGACAAGAATGGATAATTGGATAATTGGGATCCCCATGCAAGAATGGGTTCCACTTTGTTAGTAACAGTAATTGGAACACCCACATCGAAATAGAAACATCCATATCGAAATAGAAGCAATGGAATCATTGGGAATAGATGCAATCTTTGGTGTCTCAGATTTGACCTATTCAAAGTATGTTCACTTCTTAAGGGAATAGTTCTACCAATAGGCATCCATTTTCTAGTGGGCATAATCTTAGCGGTTTGAGAACAAAACTGATTATTCTTATGGCCAAAAGGTATCCAATAATAACCTATCTTTATAAAAGTTCTTCCTGTGGGTTTCCACTGTTTTCTAACAATCTTTCGTTTTTGCCTTTTGCCTTATTTGCACGATTATTAGCATTAACAATTTTAACTGGGCATTTGACAGAATTAGACAAAGCATTCACACCACATTCATGATTAGCAAATGTAATTCAAGGCACATCATTACAAGGTTTGCAAATAGTATCGAATTCAATTAATTACAAGATCGCCTAAGGCTAATACTAGAATCAACACGATTCGTTTTATTCAACTCAAGCTTAAAGTTCCTAGATTGGTCTTCTACTTTCTTCCAATGCACATTTTAGCTTGCGAGGTCCTATCATTCCTTGTATTGTCTTGAGACTTTGACATGCTCGCTTTAAAGTCATTGATTACTCCCGTAGAGGAATGGGAACATTAGTTGGTTGATCTACTTTTGCATTCCCTGAACTAGGCATTGCAAGGATCTGGTATACTGTATTACTAATACGACACATTGATGTATACTTTCTTAAAATCGGGCCTAGAATGGTTTGAAGGCTCAAAGACTAGGCATAGAACAAGGCATCACAGCTTTGCCTTTTGCACCTAAGGTTAAGGATTTGGGACATGTTGCAATTACACATTCTAGCAACTCTTGAGATCGTTTGGCCTCGAGGCAAGCAAACCTAATTTCACTATCAAGAGGTTTGTTAATGAAATCCTCTTCGACAATCTCACGGAGACATTCTAGACTATCCTTAAGGTGAGCGCAGTATTCATGAAAAGCATGTTCATTATTCCTAAGATGAGGAGGAATATATTTAATGTCACAAAGTATTTGCGTCTAAGGGTGACTTTGAGACAACATTCTTATTGAAAGCAAGTGGCAGTTTCCCATTTCCCCGACTTCTCAGATTCTCAATTTCCTTTTGTAAAGGCGTTATTTTTTCGTTGTTTTGGTCACGGGTGACTTTTATTGAATCATATAACTCTTTAAAATGTCGCTTAACTTTTTCATTTTCTTTTAGAAAACTCTCGTTTTCCTTTTGTAAGGCATCAACTAAGTTTTGAAGATGAAAAGTTTGAGAATTTTGAGAATCTAAAGGAGGAGGCATTTGGGAGCCTGTCATATTGTTCGTTTGACCCTTTAATTGAGAGATTTGGGCTTTCAACTTTCTGATCGTGTTGCATGAGCTTGAATCTGTTCATCACGTTTGTTAATTTGAAAAGCGTGATCAAACTCGAGCATCCGAGGATGTCTTGATATTTGAAGTTTTGACATTTTCTTTAAGATGTTGATATTTTAGTTGTAAATTAAAATGCTCAACTTCTAGTTTAGAAAAATTTTTAACCAAATTGTCGGATCATCCAGCTTCAATTTTCTCGCTTAGTTCAGAATTAGTTTTTTCAAGCTCAATGACACGATCATGGGAGACTTTGAGCGCAACCGATAATTCATGAAATTTGGAAGCATTAATGGAACAATTTGTAGCAGTTGAAAACACATCTGAGCAATACATTAAATCAAAGTTCTCATTTAGTGTATGCAAGTTCTTCCTCTCAATCTCATTATATTTTAGTGCTCGCTCATAGTCACTAACTTCAACTATCATTGCATCAAATTCCTTTTCCATTCCCTTAATATTAGTTTCTATCCCCTTTAAGACTCTCAAAGTGATCTTTTAGAAGTTTAAAGAAAGGCATGACCTCACTTAAATAACATTCTTTCATTTGCTCAAAACCCCTTTCTCCTTCCGTAATACCAATGGGTGTGATCCTTTTCTTGCAAGTTTTCTCAAAATCAACAAATAGTTGAAGTATAACATATTGGCTAATTAAGGTCTTGCTTTTAGTGGCAATTGTTCTAGGAACAAGATGCATTGGTGTATTAGGAGGATACACAGTTGCTCTAGGCATTTTCCAAAGAGGAGGGATTGTTTCAACAATATTTTACTTTCGCTTATCTAAATCCATTTTCCGAGAAAACTTGTTCGGGAGTTAACAATGTCCGAGGCTTAAACTTGTTAAGGCAATCCAATTTCCTTTTTGTAATCATGGGGTGTGATGATTACTTTCTTTTCTTTACATTTTGGATCATCTAGTTTCTTGTTCATCTTTTCCTTAGTGACTTCATCTGATTTCTTATCTTCCTCAGTGCACTCAGAGCAACTAGGTTTCTGTCTAGGTTTAAGGATTTCATTGCCATCATAAAGAACCTTATGAGCATTTCTAGCCTTTTTAATGACCTCTGGATTTGGTTCCTCAATAAGGGGAATGCTATGCTTATCGCTTAGGACTCTATGCTTAGTGATCATGTGAGCGGTCTGAATGGTGTTTCCTTGTACGTACAACTTGTTTTCAAGCTTGTTTTCAAAGGTTTTTAGATTAGAAAAATCTTTCAAGAGTTTTGATTCCTTTGCATTAAATTCTTGCTTAAGCATTTTAACATTTTCTTGAAGTTCTTGTTTTTGCTTAGCAGGTTTAGAAAGCTTTTCTTGCAAGGAATTTAACTCTTGTTTTAATACTTCTTCTCTATAATTACTTTTTCTAATAGTTATGCGCATTTGGTCATCCATTTCACCTCACGAGTGGTCAACTCAAATTTAGCGTTGTTCATAAATAGCAACGTTCTTTATAGGCATTAAGTTTAGATTGAGAACTCATCGGTGGGCACAGTGCGGTGTATTCATCAAAAATATAGTCATTGTTGACTGCGGGAGATGCATCACTTGGTACAACTTCACTTTCACTTTGTTTCACATATTGATCATATGGGACAACATTGATATTACCCATATTTTCAATATTTGATACAAAGTTTGATTGATAGTACTTTGTCATGCATCTTTTGCATCGACATCATCGTATAGTTTTAATACCTCTGAGATGAGTTTGTCTTTGGATGGGCCAGCTTGTGGTGAAGAGGAGACCTTGGGAGAAACCATTGGAGAGATGCTAGCGATAAAGATTGTGTGTGCGATGAGTCCATCATCCACATCGAGTCGTATGCATCACAATCAGCGACTTGAAAGGCATTCGATGATTGTGACCTATCTCTGAATAGAACGCTCATCCACATCGCATCATAGGTCTTGGCATTGCCCTCAGCTAGAAACAACAATTCCTCTTCATCCAAAGCGGCACCATTATCGAGCTTGCACAAGCGACATCTTATCTCTGAATAATCGGCGACGTGGGCGCTTTGGAGATGTGCAGTTCCTTGCAATGTGTCCCTCACCACCACAATTATAACATTTGATCGGCTTAGCTTGACCTTGATTACCATTCCTTCCTCGATTTTGATTACCAACATAACCTCTACCAGCTCCACCTCTTCCACTGATCATCTTGTCTTTCTGAGCTGGTTGCACCACGATCCTCCCATCTTTACGATAGCTTGATTGTGTGGGTTAGATCTCGAGGTTGTTATTGGTTTGTGGGAGAGAATTCATGTTTTGACTAATCAGGAGAGCCAGTTGATTAATGAAATTACCAGTGTGCATCGGCATCGCCTTGTTTGAACATAGGATGAGGAATTAGTTTGTGATTACCATTTCCCATGGGTATGACTTGTGAGGCTTTGGTTGTGATTCCGATGTTTGAGTAGAAGGCAATTGAGTCATTAGACGAGCTTGTCTCTCCACTGGTTGGTTTTGAGGCGATTAGAACCAATTTTCAAACATAGCATGTCTCTCATTCAGAAGGAGGAAGGCATAGAGTTGCTCATAGTTTGTATTCTTCAATCCTTTAGTGAGCTTCACAGAGGTGACAAACTTGTGCCATTAGGGATTCATGTTGTTCACAAATTTTGAGTTCAGCTGAATGTTAGGCATAGTCATTCCGATGTTCCTCATGTCATTCACCAACTTATGAAATCTCACATAGTACTCATAGACACTCTCATCTGGTTTCATCTTGAAGTGTTCAAATTAGTCATAGAGTTGTGATTCTCTGTCTTCCATAGTTAATTACGAACTGAGAGAGAAGCATCTTGACATTATCCCATACTGCCTTTGCTTCGGTGTTGTGATTGATCGGCTTGTAGATGTCTTTAGGAAGACCTTGAAGAACAATGTTAGAAGCCCGATATCGCATCGAATCTCTTTTTCTCCTTATCGTCAAGCTCATCATACATCTTTGGCTTGTCCATTCCGTAAATCGAGTTCCATCTTCAGCGGTTATCAAGTACATCTCTAGTCGTCTCAACTCGACACGGTCCTTCATCAATGGATTTGAGAATGTTGACACCATTTTCCTTTCCAAGCAGATACAATCGATTAGTTGAGCCCAAGAATCGTAGCGATTCGGTCAAGCATGGGTGGACGTGTACACCCCAATTTACTGCTTTGCAGCGTGGAATGGAATTCCGTGGGATTATGTCATAGCACCACATCATATTATATTGAGCGACCTAAAGTGTCGATTTATAAACATTTCGTTGGATATTTCATAAAAATGTTCAGTACAACACTCCGGTCCCAAAAGGTTTACAAAGTTTGCGGAAATACAAAAATATGTTACAAATCAAACGATGTTTTGAAATGAAGTGCCATAATGTACATAATGTAAGTCGACTAGCGACTCAAAATGTAGGTCCCTAAACCATGTCATGATGATAATGCCTCGAGTTACCAAAATACATTGCTAAAACGGTCAACAATAATGTTGGTGAGAATTCATAGGTTTATGTAAATGTTTTATCGACTACAAGTATAGACAGGCATGACAATCAAGTCACGTGAAAATAATGTTACAATTGCTCTAGCCATGACCGAAACTAGACCTGTTCAATAATGTATGCCTAGAGTGTTTGCGAACAACTCGTAATGTTATCAAATGAAATGCATCCGTTTTACCTGGTTGGGATTCACCAACCCGGATGGAGGCGCCACCCTCGATAGATCTATCCACTCATCCTCGCTTCAAAGATTAACGGTTCATGTTAGGGTAATGGGGACTTTCAAATTGGAAAATCGGTAACTTTGTTAAGCAATGTAAATGAATTTAACATACTTGGTATCGTACAAAATGTGTGCAATGTATTCTCCCCGATGGGTTTGAAAATAATCGTAAGCATGTAAAAAGCGGGCTATGAAAACTCACTTGGTAAACTGGAATAATGCAAAGGTGAGTACCGAGGTATAATGTGATCGTTAACGGGACCTATTATCAATGATATGATATGTCATGAGTTGCAATGTAATGTTATGCATGCATTTCATATGTTATTTATACCATTTGCGGGTTTTGAAAATATTACTCGTCGTCGAAAAATACTCGTTTGACGTCTTGACCCTTCGAAAATGACTTTACATGTTTTTACGTCAAAATGTCATCCTACAATGGTTTTATAATGATTTTTGGTGAAATTATCACTTTTCGTCGCAAAACAATGTCGTCGGAAAAATCATGAAATTAACAAAAATAGCTTTGGAAAACTAGTCGTAAAACGGTGTACGTCGATCGTTAGAGAACGAACTCGACGGTTTTGGAAAGTTTGTATCGATATCTAGAAGTTTCAGTTCAGGAGTTTTCGTCCAAAAGGTCTCGATCATAAAGGTATCAAGGGTTAAAGATAGTGATTTTGTTGAATTGTTGTGCGTAAAATGAGTTTCGCCAAGTTTGAACATCCGTAATTAATTTACTATAACTCCGCTTTACAAACAGCTTGTTGTTTTGAAAAATATGGCTGGTGAACTTGATTTTACTAGAAGACATTTCGTTCCAAAAAGTTTCACAACCTCGTTATAAAAGCTGCCTTAAACATGGTCGCTTTACACTAATGTAACACTTGTAGCGTAAAATAATATAGATTTTCGGAAAATAATAGTTACGGCAACTTTATGAAAACGTGCATATCTTTGTCGTTTTCAAACCGTTTTCTACGATTATAATATGTCCTTAGCCGTGATCAAAAGTAAACTAATATATTTTGATAAGTCGAAATAATTTGTGAAGCTTAAGGCTCGTTTTTTGCGAACAATGTAAAACAGCAAGCTGAGATTTTCAGAAAATAATCGTTTATCGTCAAACTTTAAAATCCATAACTTCTTAGTTCTAACTCCGTTTTATTCCGTTCAAGCGGCTACGGATTCGTTTTAAAGTATATTTTCTAATTATCAAGGTCAAAATGTCGTGCCTACTGTCGGTTTTCCAGAAAACAAAACAAGGACAGACCACTTTTTATAGCTATCGAAATAGTTTTCTCGACAAACCTATTCTAATCCCTTCAAATCAACTCCAAAACTAATCTATTCCTACCATACACCTTCTTAGGATGTCATGGGTTCCTAGACATCATCAAGACCAAAGAATACCATGGGAATAATTATAGGATGACCAAATATATTTATATATACTAAAAATCGTGTAAAAATGGTATAAACAACACAAATCATGCATGCTTGCTCCAAAAATGAAGAGATACATATGAAATGATAAGGAAACATGAAAAATGAAAGAAACATGCTTACTAGTTAATATGATGAGGTGCAAAGAACAAGGTTAAACCTAAACACTCTTGGTTTTTATTTCAAAACCTTATAGAGAGTGTGATTCTAGATTGTATATACTTGAGCTTGTAAAAGTTTGATGATTTCTTGCTACCCTTCTATGGAGGTCGGTTTTGATGGAGAAGAAACAAAGAGAAAGACTTTGATCAACTTGTGAATTATTGAATGTGAGTGAATGAAAGAAATTTGGTGAAGTAATATCTTACTTGTAGAAAATTTTTCCAACAATAAATACCAACACCCCCACAGGGCGGATTTTAGGGATTTTTGTCACAAAATATATATATATATATATTTTTTTTATATAATGTGTATATAATGTGTAAGTGAAATGTGTAGTTTAAATGTAACTTGTAAGGTTTAATATACATTAGTGTATTTAAGGAAATTTTAGGTAAAAGTAATTTTTAATAGATCAAAATGAAGTATAATGAGATCATAATAATTGTAAAAATACATTCCTTGTAAAAATTTAGTGGTGTAATAATTGTCGTGTAGTTTTTTAAGAAAAGCATTCGTAATAATTTAACTTTAACGATTTATGTACCAAATAAATTTAAAACACTAGGTAAAGTCAAAATATAGTTTTTATAAACTAATGTATGTATAAAAATATATAGGGATCATTTTGAAAGTAACGGATTAAATATTAAAATAATAACTCATGCGATAAAGTTTATTTAATATAAAAATTGCAGCGTTGAATGTGAAATGAAATGTCATGAATGCACTAACGTGATGCAAATGATGTCAATGAAATGTAGACTAATCTTAGTCCATATGAAATGTACGTGATGTTATGATCATGAATTCGCCGCTAAACCATAAAGGTTACGCGAATTTGGAACACGTAAACCTAGTTTACGATAAATGTTGAAATTGTAAAGCATGAATTGTTTTGAGAAATGACACGAAATACGGGTTGTCACATTCGCCCATCCAAAAAGGAATTCAGTCCCTGAATTCAATCGTTATTAGGTCTATCGAATTTGAGTTTCTGATGAATATCGAGGAAAGAAGACATGGAGAAGTGTCGTTACGGTTATCGATGATTGAGAGTGTACAAAACATCGTAGTAAAGAAAATATCAGATGAATCTCTCATAAGTAACACTTTGACTTTGAAATATGTGAAGATTTTGCTTGCACTAAGATTTATAATTAACCGCTCCAACATAACGTGATCCCTCCAGAATTAGACATAGTTAGCTAGGCTATGTATAATTAAGGAACGATGGCGTGACGTTCGGTTTAGTTGTTATAACTCTCAATGTTTACAAGGATTTAACCGTGTCGTTACAATGATAGTTAAAGTAAAAGGAATTAAAATTCTCGTAAGTAATAACAAATCGGAAAGAAAATAAAGTACGATAGATGAGAATATTTGGATTAATTGGTTCGATCCGGTGTTTTTCTAAATCGTACCACGCCTTTCCAAGACGGGTCCTTGTGCATAATTTGTTGCCCACCTGAGGTTCTAATGGTTTGCGGCTTATGGGACATATCTTCGAATTTTGCATCGTATAATGATGTAGCTTATCTAGCTATATGTTGTTACTTGTAACTGATTCTTGATTTGTATGACTTCTTTGTTTGTTTCATGAATGGGTTATGGACTAATGAATCGGACTTTCCTGATTTTAACCCGTGAATAAGTGATTGATACCTCAACCTATACGATTACAAAGGTCCTCAAATGGTGTAGTCAATATGTTCATGAGCTAACTATTGTTGCCAAGAAACTTGTTGATGAAGAATGATTTACCTATCCATTTCTAGAAAGTCATCTGGCTTCGAGCATATTATCTAATGTGGAAATTTGCTCTCTAGCTCTAACCATTGATTGAGGATAGTATAATCATGTCCTAGTAGGTTTCATGGAAATCCTCAAATGACTGTCGCAGTATCTAAGATGAATCGAATAGCTTATAATAGGTACAAGCTGGAATTAATACACCGCGTGTCTTGTGTTAGATTTCAAAATGTTAAATCTGTCGGAAAGGACCTTATTGAAAAGAATAGATTATAGGTAACAGTTGTGATTCCTCGCGTTTCTAGTCCTATCGAATGTCATGACCTGAGTATTATTTGCCTAAGGTGCTTAGTCTCTATGACTAAAATGTTTATTGTTTGATTATCGAAGTGTTTCCATGCTCCATGTTGTAAAGTCACAAACCTTAAATATTTAAGTGAGGTGGTGTAGTGGTTGATTTTCAAGATTTGTTCCGATATTGTGTGCTTCCAAAAATAGTTCATCACTAATATTGTTATCATGCTAGCAAGAAAATAGATATCAGCTTATACTATGTCGAAGAATGTCTGTTCTAGTTTCACTTGTAAATAGGGAGTCATTGATTGTCGGACATGTTCAAAACACTGTGGCATCTCTTGATATGGAAGTGAGGTTACTTGGAATTTCTAGAGAACACAATGCCTTAGGGGAAGTTTATATCGATAACCTTAATTTAATCATATTTTTCTTTAAGGGACACTCATTGTAGGAAAGTTCACCTATTGTTGAAGCTATGTTTAGCGAATGTTCTCTGACCTCAGTTAGAAGACTTGGTGTATCCCTATAGTGTTGCTTCATGGGTATTAAACGCCGTACTAAATCTCGTAACTCGGTCTAATTAATACTTTTGGAATGATAGAGTTTGGATTCTAATCGAATAGTGGTTGAATGTCTCTCGTGATGTCTTAAGATTTTGTTGAGTTTTGAATCATCCTACCTCCTAGTTCTAGTCCTTGTTGGTAATCCCAAAATCCTTCCATTGTTTTCTTGTATCGAGGAATCCTCCTCACAGATGGGATAGGAAGTCTTTCCAAAAGTCACTTTCGTCAAATCCTAACTTATCGGTTGAGTGAGAGATAAATAGCGTAAACATCTATAGAGTGTTGAAGAAAATGTTTATGCACGGTATATCCGATTATAAAACTTTGCTTTCAAAGCGAGAATAAATAGTTTGTAAGAAAATTACCGTAAAGTTTATGAAAAGGTTTGTAAAACCACTTTATTGAGTAAGAAAGAAACATTTTATCATTTACAGTTTAATAATAAATCTTAGTTGTGGCTTGGTGTTAAAGCAACAACTTGTTAAGGTGATTTTAAAACAGCTATTTAGTGATAGAAAACGGCTTAACAATGGTAGTGAAAGATTTTGGGTAAGACACAATTCAGATTATAACATAACTCGTGAAATGATTTGTAAAATAGCTTACAATAAAACAATTTATCGTTTATTAAATAATAGAAGATTTAAGTAGTTTACTTAATATCAATATGGTTTAGAGGTTGGTAATATAATAGTCGAGAAAGTAAAGGCGAATAGTCGTGAGGTAAAAGCGTACCAAGTTTCATGATTTTAAATCGGCAAATGGCTAATATAGCTCACCAAAAGGGTAAAATAGTTTATAAGATCGTAATATTACTTGCAAGAAAAATTTGTAATATAGTTCATAACTTGCTATTGCAATCGTTTGTTGTTTTATAAAATAATAGCAGATTAATCGGTTTATCATACTATGAGAAAATAGTTTGCAAAGTATCAAGAGTCATTGTTTATAAAGTATTATTAAAATTAAGTAAATTTTGGTTTAATGGTACAGGAGTAAGATGAAATGAGTCAGTAAAATAGTTGAAAGCAGTTTGCGTTAGATAACGATGAAGTTTATTATCTCATAAGAAGGAATGTAGGACAATTAGTTGGTATTCAACGTTTTGTTTTGTAAGATAATAGCTTGATGATTTTTTTTTTTTTTTTCAGAGTAACATGAAAATCGTTTCGCATGAGGATATTAAATAGTTGATAAAATGACTGAAACCAATTGATAAATTGATAATAAAACAACTTGCGTTAAAACTTTATGAAACAACGTTTCTAAGATGGTGATAAAATAGTTCGAAATAAAATCAAGTGAAATTATTTCATGAAATATTAGCAGGATAATTTGGAATAAAATT
Source organism: Chrysanthemum makinoi (assembly GCA_910596185.1). NCBI lineage: Eukaryota > Viridiplantae > Streptophyta > Magnoliopsida > Asterales > Asteraceae > Chrysanthemum > Chrysanthemum makinoi. Next base: position 277,523,033 of record OU343224.1, read on the forward strand.
TATTGGATGGTTTGCGGATACATAGGAGAACCTTATCGAGTAGTAATAGTCTACTAATTGGTCGAGAATAAAGTTGGCCTAACCCCTAGTAAGATAGTGATGTATCGTCGTGAAATGATGGAAAATTGGGCAATTGGAGTAAGGGATGAAATAAACAAGGTGGTGATTATCGTAGAGATAATAAATGATAAAGATTACATTAGCTAGGGAGTACTTATTATGTTCTGTTGGTGGTCTAATCGTGTTTCAATTGTAGGAGTAGTGGCGGTCTAGCAATAATAGCCTAAAATTCTCATACAAACCTATGAGATGATGTAGTGTCTATAGTCTTAGTGGTAGATGGTAATGGTGTGTCAAATCATGCACGCTTCCCAAGCCGCAAGTCAGGTGTATGAGTATCGTGTATGAGATGTGATGGTACGGATGGTGCTTGAAATGATAATGATGATGAAAATAATGACAATGATGATAATGGAATCCTTGTGGTGAGTTAAGAAAATAGGTTCATTAGGACTAAGCCTATAAGTTCAACCCAATGGTATGATCCGTCCCAAGCTGAGTGATAAAATTGTCTGATCCTACAAATGAATCAATAGTGATCGTGATGGTGTAGGTGCAACTTCCTCCTAAAAGGTCTCAGGTTTATATCGCAAATTATTAAATCGATAAGTTATCGGTGTTGAGTCGATTGATGTGAAAATTGTGATAGGGATGACAAGAATTCTCCACATTAGAGTATGAAGAAAGAATAATGGAATGGGCATTTAAAGGCATCCATGTGACAATCGATATGAAATGAAAGTAAATAACTCGAAAATGTACGTAAAAACCGCATGTAAAGTGAACATTCACTTATGATGAAATGATGAGATGCTATGATAATGTAGTTATAGTCTAGGGTCAATGATGCAACCTAGTTCTCTATAACAGAAGCTCTGATACCAATGTCACACCCCTTTTGATTTAATTTTTGCAGCGTGAATGGAATTCTGTGGGATTGATGTCATAGCACCACATCACAGTTATATTGAACGACCTAAAGTGTCGTTTTTAAAACACATCGTTGGATATTTCATAAAAATGTTCAGAGTACAACATCGGTCCCAAAAGGTTTACAAAGTTTGCGGAAATACAAATATGTTACAAATCCAAACGATGTTTTGAAATGAAGTGCCATAATGTACATAATGTAATTCGACGCCGCGACTCAAAATGTAGGTCCCTAAACCATGTCATGATGATAATGCCTCGTTACACGAAAATACATTGCTAAAACGGTCAACAATAATGTTGGTGAGAAATTATAGGTTTATGTAAATGTTTTATACGACTACACAAGTATAGACCGAGGCATGACAAAATGTCAAGTCAATTTACGTAAAAATAATGTTACAATTGCTCAAGCCCATGACCCCGAAACTATTGTTCAATAATGTATGCCTGAGTGTTTGCTTTACAACAACTCCGTAATGTTATCAAATGAAATGCATCCGTTTGCTGGTTGGGATTCACCAACCCGGATGGAGGCGTCACCCTCGATAGATCTATCCACTCATCCGCCTTAAAGATTAACGGTTCATGTTCGGTAATGGGGACTTTCAAATTGGCAAATCATTAACTTAAGCAATGTAAATGAATTTAACATACTTGGTATCGTACAAAAAATGTAGTGCAATGTATTCTCCCCCGTGGGTTTGAAAATAATCGAAAGCATGTAAAACGGGGCTATGAAACTCACTTGGTAAAGCTGGAATAATGGCAAAGGTGAGTACAATGAGGTATAATGTGATCGTTAACCGGGACCTATTATCAATGATATGATATGTCATGAGTTGCAATGTAATGTTATGCATGCATTTCGTATGTTATTTATACCATTTGCGGGTTTGAAAATATTACTCATCGTCGAAAAATACTCGTTTTGACGTCTTGATTAGAAAATGACTTTACATGTTTTACGTCAAAATGTCATCCTACAATGGTTTTATAATGATTTATGGTGAAATTATCACTTTTTAAATTAAGCAAAACAATGTCGTCGGAAAAATCATGAAATTAACAAAATAGCTTTGGAAAACTAGTCGTAAAAGCGGTGTCGTCGATCGTTAGAGAACGAACTCGACGGTTTTGGAAAGTTTGTATCGATATCTAGAAGTTTCAGTTCAGGAGTTTTCGTCCAAAAGGTCTCGATCATAAAGGTATCAAGGGTTAAAGATAGTGATTTTTGTTGAATTGTTGTGCGAGAAAATGAGTTTCGCCAAGTTTGAACATCCGTAATTAATTTACTATAACTCCGGCTTTACAAGCAGCTTGTTGTTTTGAAAAATATGGCCGGTGAACTTGATTTTACTAGAAGACATTTAAGTTCCAAAAGTTTCACAACCTCGTTAAAAAAGCCTCCTGCTTGTAAACATGGTCGAATTCTACCTAATGTAACACTTGTAAAAATAATATAGATTTTGAGAAAATAATAGTTACGGCAACTTATGAAAACGCATTGCATATCTTTGTCGTTTCAAATCCGTTTTCTAATGATAATATGTCCTTATTACCCGTGTCGTATCAAAGTAAACTAATATATTTTTGATAAGTCGAAATAATTTGTGAAGCTTAAGGCTCGTTTTTTACCCGAACAATGTAAAACGGCAAGCTGAGATTTTGAGAAAATAATATCGTTTAATTAGTCAAACTTAAAAATCCATAACTTCTTCGTTATAACTCCGTTTTATTCCGTTCAAGCGGCCACGGATTCGTTTTAAAGTATATTTTCTAATTATCAAGGCCAAAATGTCGTGCCTACTGTCGGATTTTCCAGAAAAACAAAACAAGGACAGACCACTTTTTATAGCTATCAAAATAGTTTTTCTCGTACCAAACCTATTCTAATCCCTTCAAATCAACTCCAAAACTAATCTATTCCTACCATACACCTTCTTAGGATGTCATGGGTTCCTAGACATCATCAAGACCAAAGAATACCATGGGAATAATTATAGGATGACCAAATATATTTATATATACTAAAAATCGTGTAAAAATGGTATAAACAACACAAATCATGCATGCTTGCTCCAAAAATGAAGAGATACATATGAAATGATAAGGAAACATGAAAATGAAAGAAACATGCTTACTAGTTAATATGATGAGGTGCAAAGAACAAGGTTAAACCTAAACACTCTTGGTTTTTATTTCAAAACCTTATAGAGAGTGTGATTCTAGATTGTATATACTTGAGCTTGCAAAAGTTTGATGATTTCTTGCTACCCTTCTATGGAGGTCGGTTTTGATGGAGAAGAAACAAAGAGAGAAAGACTTTTGATCAACTTGGTGAATTATTGAATGTGAGTGAATGAAAGAAATTTGGTGAAGTAATATCTTACTTGTTATATACAATAGAAAAGGCTGTTTTCCAACAATAAATACTTGACCCCTAGGGCCGGATTTTAGGGATTTTTGTCACAAAATATATATATATATATTTTTTTTTATATAATGTGTATATAATGTGTAAGTGAAATGTGTAGTTTAAATGTAACTTGTAAGGTTTAATATACATTAGTGTATTTAAGGAAATTTTAGGTAAAAGTAATTTTTAATAGATCAAAATGAAGTATAATGAGATCATAATAATTGTAAAAATACATTCCTTGTAAAAATTTAGTGGTGTAATAATTGTCGTGTAGTTTTTTAAGAAAAACGTCGTAATAATTTAACTTTAACGATTTATGTACCAAATAAATTTAAAACACTAGGTAAAGTCAAAATATAGTTTTTATAAACTAATGTATGTATAAAAATATATCGGGATCATTTTTGAAAGTAACGGATTAAATATTAAAAATAATAACTCACGCGATAAAGTTTATTTAATATAAAAATTTACGCGTTGAATGTGAAATGAAATGTCATGAATGCACTAACGTGATGCAAATGATGTCAATGAAATGTAGACTAATCTTAGTCCATATGAAATGTACGTGATTTTATGATCATGAATTAAGCTAAACCATAAAGGTTACGCGAATTTGGAACACGTAAACCTAGTTTACGATAAATGTTGAAATAGTGAAGCATGAATTGTTTGAAATTGACCTGAAATGCGGGTTGTCACAACGAGTATCTGAACCATTTTGCTTGAACATCCTCGACGCGATGGAGATGATAGTACGAGGCGTTTGTAGACATGTTTCAAAGCTCTTAATGATTTGCAATTCTTTGATTAAACCTAAATTGATTCTTTCGGAGTTTTACTAAACCAAAGAACAACAAGTAAAGCGTAACTGAAGAAGAAAAAGGTCTAAATGAACAAGTAAGCTAAACACACAACTCGCATAAGCGGTCAACAGCAACACACTCGGCTCGCTAATTAATCAAGTGCTAAATACTCGCTTAGTCTCAACCTCATAACACAATCAACTTCGCTTGAATTGCACTAAATTAACTCTAGCTTAGGTTAAACTTAAGCTAAGTCGTTAAAGAAACAACTCGCTAAGTAGTAGCTTAATCTCAAATTGGGACTAAGCAGAACCCAGCAGTATAAATATCAACTCGCTAAACGCTAAGCTAAATTAGCATGTACCAACTCACTTTAAATAACAAAGCAACGCTTTGAAGAAATACAAGTCCGGAGACACAACTCGGCAATCCTTTTTTCAAAAATAACCACTTTATCAATCCAAAACAACCAAACCACAATGATTTAAGGCTTCGAATTCAAAACATAAACACATATGATGATCCTAAACACAAAAGTACAAGCAAATTCAAACTTTAACACTAGAATTTGTCCAAATGAATCAAACTCTCCTAAACCCTTAATACTCCAAAACCTTATGAAATCCACCAAACAAAGAGCATGAAAGATGAGTGATCAAACCATGGCTCTTGATACCAATTGTTGGATATTGGATTTCACAAACACTCTAAACCATGATCAAAGTAGGAGTATAAGAATGTTAGAGAGAGAGAGTTCTAGTGAGAGAAAGGAAGAGAGTTGGGAACTCTAGTGAGAGAAAGAAAATATTATTATGAGCTCCAACTCTCTACCTTGGAAGGTAGAAATTATTTATAGTCTCTACAATAAACGCCACAGCTGGGGCTGGATCGGGCATCTGATGGGTAAAGACCCGTCCGTCCTCCACGGTGTTACAATAAATACTGGCCCACTTAACATAAAAGTACTATGACTGAGCTTTTAACGATTACATATACTTGAGGTGACCGACTCTTTAAACGGAATTTCTAATTCCTAACAATCTCCCTAAGGGAGGTGTCAACATACTAAAATGACATTGAATACAATCAGATATTACATTAACAATTGATCTTGCATTCTTGAGACTACTAAAGACATAATTGATACAGCTGAAGATGGTACATTGATTCTGCGGAATGGACATACCAAAGATGTATGATGAGCTCAATGATAAGGAGAAAGAAGAGATTCGATGGATATCGGGGCTTAACATCATATTCAAGGTCTTCCAAAAGACATATACAAGCTTATTAACCATTACAAAGTAAAGGCAGATGGGATAATGTTAAGATGCTTCTCTCAGGTTCTGAATTAACTATGGAAGGCAGAGAATCTCAACTCTATGATGAATTTGAGCACTTCAAGATGAAACCAGATGAGAGCGTCTATGAGTACTATGTGAGATTCCATAAGCTAGTCAATGACATGAGGAACATCAGAATGACCATGCCTAACATTCAATTTGAACTCAAAGTTTGTTGAACAACATGAATCTAATGGCACAAGTTTGTCACTTCTGTGAAGCTCACCAAAGGATTGAAGAATACAAACTATGAGCAACTCTATGCCTTCCTTTTGGAGAATGAGAGACATGCCATGTTTGAAAAAAGGATTCTTGAACAATTCAAAACAAATCCAGGAGAGACAAGCTCATCAAATGATTCATCTGCCTTCTACTCAAACATTGGAATTACCACCAAAGCATCTCAAGTTATACCCATGGGTGATGGTAATCACAAACTCATTCGATCCAAGTTCAAACAAGCCGATGAGGATCACTGCGGTAGTGTGACACTTCATTACTCAACGGACCTTATGGTTAAGCAAAACTTGACACTCTCCACATACCAACCCGTCTTCACACAACCTCGAATCAGTAAATCTAAGCGCTGATCTTCACAATCATTGCCTAGTCGAGATGGAAAGTCATGGTGCAACCATTCGAGAAAGACTGAACAAGGAAGAGGTGGAGTAGGTAGAGAATATGTGGCAAATCGAATCGGGAAGGAAATGGAAATCAAGGACAAGTTAATATGATAAAGTGTTACAATTGTGGAGGAGAGGGACACATTGGTAGAAGGCGCACATCTCCAAAGCGTCCACAAATCGCCTTGAGAATACTTGGGGATAAGATCTTTGCTAGTGCAAGCTCGGGGACAATGGTGCAACCTTGGATGAAGAGGAATTGCTTGTTTCTTCTTTGAAGAATGCTAAGACGTATGATGCATATGAGGATGAGCGACCTACTTTTCGGGGAGATAGGTCACAATCATCGAGAATGCCTTTCAAGTCGGCTGATTGTGATGCATATGACTCGATGTGGATGATGGACCTACTGCACACACAATTTTTATGGCTAGCATTTCTCCAATGGTTTCTCCCATGGTCTCTTCTTCACCACAGTGGCCCATCCAAGACAAACTCATCTCAGAGGTACTAAAACTATACGATGATGTTGATGTGCAAAAGATGCATGACAAAGTACCATCAACTGAAACTATTGAATCAAATATTGAAAATATGGGTAATATCAATGTTGTCCCATATGATCAATATGTGAAACAAAGTGAAAGTGAAGTTGTACTAAGTGATGCATCTTCTCTGATCAACAATGACTATGTTTTTGATGAATACATCGCATGTACGATGATTCTGTAATTCTGAACTAAATGCCTATAAAGAGCGTGTTGCTATTTATGAACAACGTGCAAAATTTGAGTTGACCACTCGTGAGCAGGAAATGGATGACCAAGTGCGTACAATCATTAGAAAAGTAATTTTAGAGAAGAAGTATTAAAACAAGAGTTAAATTCCTTGCAAAAAAAGCTTTCTAAAACGCTAAACAAAAACAAGAACTTCAAGAAAATGTGAAAATGCTTAAGCAAGAATTTAATGCAAAGGAATCAAAACTCTTGAAAGACTTTTCTAATCTGAAAACTTTGAAAAACAAACTTGAAAACAAGTTGTACATACAAGGGAACACCATTCAGACCGCTCACATGATCACTAAGCATAGAGTCTTAAGCGATAAGCATAGTGTTCCTATTATAGATAAACCCAACCGACTACGGAAGATAGCAAAGCGATGCTCAAAAGTGATCTATGATGGCAATGAGATTCTTAAACCTAGACAAAAACCTAGTTGCTTTGAGTGCACAGAGGAAGATAAGAAATTAGATGAAATCACTAGGGAGAAAATGAATAAGAAACTAAATGATCCTAAATGCAAAGAAAAGAAAGTAATTATCACTCCCCATGACTACAAAAAGGAGAATTGGATCTCCTTGAACATGTTTAAGCCTCAAACATTGTTGAATCTCGAACAAGTGTTCTGGAAAATGGACTTAGATAAGCTGAAAGCAGAAAATATTGTTGAAACAAACCCTCCCCTTAGGAAAATGCCTAAAGCAACCGTGTATCCTCCCAATACACCAATGCATCTTGTTCCTAGAACAATTGCCACTAAAAGCAAGACCTTAATTAGCCAATATGTTATATTTCAACTATTTGTTGATTTTGAGAAAACTTGCTAGAAAAGGATCACACCATCGGTATAACTGAAGGAGAAAGGGGTTTTGAGCAAATGAAAGAATGTTATTTAACCGAGGTCATGCCTTTCTTTAAACTTCTAAAAGATCACTTTGAGAGTCTAAAAAAGGGGATAGAAAGCGATATTAAGGAATGGAAAAGGAATTTGATGCAATGATAGTTGAAGTTAGTGACTATGAGCGGGCACTAAAATATAATGAGATTGAGAGGAAGAACTTGCATACACTAAATGAGAATATGATATCTGAATGTGTTGCTCAAGATGTGTTTTTCAATGCTACAAATTGTTCTATTAATGCTTCCCAATTTCATGAATTATCTGTTGCCCTGAAAGTCTCCCATGATCGTGTCATTGAGCTTGAAAAACTAATTCTAAACTAAACGAGAAAATTGAACTGGATGATCATGACAATTTGGTTAAACATTTTTCTAAACTAGAAGTTGAGCATTTTAATTTACAATTAAAATATCAACATCTTAAAGAAAATGTCAAAACTTAAAATATCAAGACATCCCGAGATGCTCCGAGTTTGATGCAGTTTTCAAATTAACAAACGTGATGAACAGATTCAAGCTCATTGCAACACGATCAGAAAGTTGAAAGCCCAAATCTCTCAATTAAAGGATCAAAAGAACCATATATGACGGGCTCCCAAATGCCTCCTCCTTTAGATTCTCCGAATTCTCAAACTTTTCATCTTCAAAACTTAGTTAATGCCTTACAAAAGGAAAGCGAGAGTTTTCTAGAAGAAAATGGAAAAGTTAAAAGACATTTTAAAGAGTTATATGATTCAACAAAAGTCACCCGTGACCAAAACAACGAAAAAGTAGCGTCTTTACAAAAGGAAATTGAGAATCAGAAGTGGTGGAAATGGGAAACTACCACTTGTTTTCAATAAGAATGTTGTCTCAAAGTCACCTTTAGATTGCAAATACAACTGTGTGATTAAATATATTCCTCCTCATCTTAGGAATAATGAACATGCTTTTCATGACTACCGTGCTCACCTTAAGGATAGTCTAGAATGTCTCAGTGAGATTGTCGAAGAGGATTTCATTAACAAACCTCTTGATAGTGAAATAAGGTTTGCTTGCCTCCGTGCCAAAGCGATCTCAAGAGTTGCTTGAATGTGTAATTGCAACATGTCCAAAATCCTTAGGTGAAAAAGGCAAAGCTGTGAAGCCTTGTTCTATGCCTTGTGCCAAGCACGAAATCCGTTCTATGCCCAGTCTTAAGAAAGTAAACACTAATGTGCCTTCAAGTAGTTCAGATTCCAGATATGTTAGTGCTAAGAAAGTGAACTTTAGTGTGCCAGCAAATAGCTCAAATCACATCTTAAGAAAGTATACACTGATGTGCCTTCTAGTAGGTGAGATCCTTGCACATCAAGTTCAGGAATGCAAAAATTAGATCAACCAACTAATGCTCCCATTCCCTCTACAGAGTAATCAAGTGACATTAAAGCGAGCAAGTCAAAGTCTCAAGACAATACAAGGAATGATAGGACCTTGCAAGCTAAAATGTGCATTGGAAGAGAGTAGAAGACCAATCTAGGAACTTTAAGCTTGAGTTGAATAAAGCGAATCGTGTTGATTCTAGTATTAGCCTTAGGCGCATCAGAATTAATTAATTCGATACTATTTGCAAACCTTGTAATGATGTCTGCTTGAATTTCGTTGCTAATCATGAATGTGGTGTGAATGCTTTGTCTATCTTTGTCAAATGCCCGCTTAAAATTGTTAATGCTAATAATCGTGCAAAAAGGCAAAAGGCAAAACGAAAGATTGTTAGAAAAAGTGGAAACCGGGAAGAACATTTATAAAGATAGGTTATTATTGGATACCTTTTGGCCATAAGAATAATCAGTTTTGCTCTCAAATTGCTAAGATTATGCCTACTAGAAAATGGATGCCTCTTGGTAGAACTATTCCCTTAAGAAGTGAACATACTTTGAATAGGTCAAATACGCATACCCAAGATTGCATCTATTCCCAATGATTCCATTGCTTCTACTTCGATATGGATGTTTCTATTTCGATGTGGGTGTTCCACCATCTTGTACTAACCAAGTGGAACCCATTCTTGCATGGGGATCCCAATTATCCGGTTATCCATTCTTGTCCGTGTTCAACTGCAGATCGTTCAAATCGCTTCTGTGGTACTGGACTCGCCGCTCCAAGCATATGACCGAGACCGGTCGCGGCTCATGAACTTCGTGGAGCAAATTCATGGAACGATTAGATTCGGTAATGATCATTTCGTTGCAATTATGGGTTATGGTGATTATGTTGTTGGTGATAGTGTTATCTCTAGAGTATACTATGTTTAAGGTCTTGGTCATAACTGCTCTCTCGGTCAATTCGTGATTCTGATCTAGAAGTAGCCTTCTAAAACATACTTGTTTTGTTAGAGAACTTGATGGTAAGGAACTTTTAAGAGGAACTCGTGGTTCAAATCTTTACACCATCTCTATCGAAGATATGATGAAGTCTTCTCCAATTTGCTTGTTGTCAAAGGCTTCAAAACAAAGTCATGGTTATGGCATCGTCGTCTCAATCACTTGAACTTCGGCACTATCAATGATCTTTCCGAAAGGACTTAGTTGTAGGTTTACCTCGACTAAAGTATGAAAAGGATCATCTTTGTTCAGCATGTCAATTGGGAAAAGCAAGAAGTATGCCCATAAACCCAAACCTACTAACTCTGTCACCGAAGTTCTTCATATGATTCATATGGATTTATGTGGACCAATGAGGGTGCATAATATCTTTGGGAAGAAATATGTGTTAGTTGTGGTTGATGATTACTCTAGATTCACCTGGTCAAGTTCTTAAGGACAAAGGATGAAACTCACGATATCATCATCAAACTCATCAAACAACCGCAGTTCGACTTAACAAAAGCGTCAAAATAATCCGAGCAGGACAATGGAACCGAGTTTGTTAACAAACAACTTCGTGAATTTTATGAAAGCGTTGGAATCACCATCAAAGAAGTGTTCCACGAACTCCTCAACAGAACGGTGTAGTTGAAAGACTAAATCGAACTCTTGTAGAAGCCGCTAGAACAATGTTGATTTACTCAAAGGTTCCAATGTTTCTCTGGGCTGAAGCTATTGCCATTGCATGCTACACACAAAATCGTTCCTCGATTCACACTTGCTCATGGAAAAACTCCATATGAACTTGTCCACATGAAAAACCTAATCTCTTTCCTTCGTGTGTTTGGAGCATTGTGTTATCCAACTAATGAAGGTCAAGACTTAGGAAAACTTAGAGCTAAAGCAGACATTGGAGTATTTGTAGGGTATGCACCAAACAAAAGGGATACCGAATCTACAACAAAAGAACCCAAATATCATGGAAACAATTCACGCTACGCTTGATGAGTCGACGGTCAAATGGCTCCTGGACAATCCATTGGACCCGCACTTCAAAATCATCCCATTGGTTCATCCCTTGTTCCAAACTCTTCTCAAGAAACTCCATATGTACCTCCATCCGAAGATGATTTAAAGAAATTGTTTGATCCTATGTTTGATGAACTTTATGATCAGAGTACTAATGAGGTGTTGATCCCTACAACAGAGGTTGCTCATATTCCCCGTGAATGAAGTCAATCCTCTCGCCTCAATATCTTTAAGTCAAGAAGTTTCTCAGCCTGATCCTTCGCCTCATCAACAAATCATCATTCTTCAAATGTACATCATGGAAATGTTTCTTGCATCAATGATGAAGTTAATCCCTTTGCTACTCCCGAAGATGCTCCATTTGAAAACATATTTTCTCCTGAATCTTCATCGTAACCATCTTCTTGGAGACATCGACTCTGCTACTTGATTTCCTCAACAACTACCACATGAACACCTCGGAAAATGGACTCACGATCATCCATTAGACAACATCATTGGAAATCCCTCTCGCCCAGTATCCACTCGGAAACAACTTGCAACCGATGCCTTATGGTGCTTCTTCAACTCGCTGCATCTCTAAGATCGAACCAAAAGATGTTAAAACCGCCATGAATGAAGATAGCCAATTTGGCGTTCAATGCCATGCAAGATGAAATTCATGAGTTTGATCGATTAGATGTATGGGAATTAGTACCGCCCAGATTGTGCTATGATTATTGCTCTAAAATGGATCTTCAAAGTGAAACTTGATGAGCATGGTGATGTGTTGAAGAACAAGGCTCAATTAATTGCTAAAGGATATCGCCAAAGAAGAAGGTATAGACTTTGAAGAATCTTTTGCGATCTATGCAAGTCAATCGAGGCAATCGAATCTTCTTGGCTAATGCCTTTTGCTAGTAAGAACATGGTAGTCTATCGATGGATGGAAGACCGGCATTTCTTAATGGAGATCTTAAAGAAGTCGTTTCACGCCGTCCCACCGACCCGAGAGGGATTTGTGAATCAAGAGCATCCTACTCACGTTTATCGCTCTGAAGAAGGCTTTATGGTTTAAAGCAAGCTCCAAGGGCATGGTATGATACACTTTGTCAAAGTTTCTTCTATCTCTGGATTCAAAGAAAGGAGCAGTTGATCCTACATTGTTCACCAGAAAGTCGAGGTGCAAACATTTAATTCATGTTCAAATTTATGTTGATGATATTATTTTTGCCTCGACCGACCCTAATGAATGTGATCGTTTTCAAATGAAATGAGTTCAAAATTTCAAATGTCAATGATGGGACAAATGTCATTTTTCTTGGGATTACAAATTTCACAAAGTCCCTGAGGCATTTTCATAAATCAATCTAAATATGCAACTGAGATCTTAAAGAAATTTGGATTTGATTCAAGTGACCTTGTTGACACCCCCATGATTGATCGAACCAAACTAGATGAGGACCACTCGGGGATCATGATTGACCAAACGAAATATCGTAGTATGATTGGATCCCGATGTACCTCAGCGGCTAGTAGACCGCATATCTTGTTATGTTTGCATGTGTGCTAGATACACAGGCTAAGCCTACTAAAAAGCACCTTGAAGCGGTTAAACGGGTCTTTCGGTATTCCAAGGAACCATCAATATGGGACTTTGGTACCCGAAGGACACCGGTATGTCACTAACGAACTATGCGAGATGCCGATCATGCAGATCAAGATACTGTCGAGTACGCGGGAGGTGCTTTCGATTTTTGGGTGATAAGCTTGTGAGTTGGTCTTCAAAGAAGCAAATGAGTACTTCTATTTCCTCTACAGAGGTTGAATACATAGCCATGTCATCTTGTTGTGCTCAAATCTTATGGATGAGATCTCAATTATCTTACTATGGCTTTGAATTCAACAAAATCCTCTCATCTTTGGATAATAAAAGTGCTATTGCTCTCTCATGCAACAACGCTCAACACTCAAGAGCAAAGCATATCGACATTCGACATCATTTCATCAGGGAACAAGTGGAAAAAGGTGTGGTGGAACTATATTTTGTGAGGTCTCAATATCGCTAGCGGACATCTTCACCAAAGCTCTTCCAAGAGAAGGCGTTTTGAGTTCATTCTTCCACCTTGGCTTGAAAAGCCTTCAACCGAACACTCAAACGCCTTCGTGAGGAAGACGAGGAGTAAAGGTCTATCTTCATCTATCTCTTGTAAATATTTATTCAAAAATCAAAATACAAAATTATAAAACTTCAAAAATCAAAAAAAATATTTTAAAACCTTCAAAAAAAAAATTCAAAATCAAAAATCTTCAAAAAATATTGTCAACTTTTTGTCTTTTCTGGTTCGATAATATCTACGGTCTTTGTGTTGTCATTCAAAGAATGACACGGGACTTTAGATGTTGTTCGAATTTAAAAAAAAAAAAAAAAAATCAAAAAAATATTTTTGGGAGAAAGAGAAACTATGGTTTATTGTCATTTCGTGCAAGAACCCGCTTTTAAAAGAAAGAACAGAGCCATGGTTTACCATGTTTTCAAATTCCATGCTCTGATTTTATAAACATTTATCTTGGTTTTGAACATTGAACTAATGCTTTGAAAAATAACTCGCTCTATTTTTGATAATCATGTACAGAAGGACTTATTTGTCAAAATATCATCTCTCAATCAACAACCTATGTCATTGATTGAGGGGGAGAATGATTTCAATTAAATTAAAAGTTATTTGGCATTCAATTGTTTTCAAAAGATAATCATGCATGTTTAACCAATGGAGTTTAAAATCTTAAAATCGATCCTTATCGCTAAAACGCTTTCATAATCAAGTCACAATTCTTCCTAAAAGCTTTCAAAATCAATTTAAATCTATAAGAGATCACAAATCTCAAATGATTTGATAATTGTGATCGGGGAGAATGTGTGATTTAAATTGGATTTAAACTCAATTCGTAAATGGTTTTATAAGGATGTACAAGCTTTCCTTCCCACATGTGACAAACGATTTCAAATTTTCCATGCACATGTTGAGGGGAGCATCTATCTTAAACCACAATGATTTGAAACGTGATCATTTATCTCATCAATGTGCAGTTCCTCTAGTATGTGCAAAACTCTTTTCAAACCTCGAGGCACATATTGAGGGGGAGCAAAATCATGAAAACCTCATCCTTCCCCAAAATGCTTTATCTACTTGATTTGATTAGGGAAGTGATGTTGATATCTTTTAGAAAATGGTAATCAAAGAAGTTAATTATTTCTCTTGCCTCCGTGTGCAAAACGATTTCAAACACTTGATGCACATGTTGAGGGGAGCTCTTATTCTAAAAATATCAAAAACAATTCAAGTACAAAATGCTTTGATAATATATCACAAGTATCCGGATTGATTTTCAAATGGTTTTCAATTGGTTCCAATGGCTGATGAACAATACCAAATAGACCGACCAACTTTACTTTATGTATGGTGAGATAAGGATGATAAGGTTAGGTATTATGTTCCCATGATCCAGAACCGAGGGATCTACCTGTGGACTATCCACTAGTTAGTGTAGAGTTCTTAGGTATGATGATAAAAGGAGAAAAATGAGATATGGGAAGAGCGGACCGAACCGAAGCTAGTAATCGAATAAACCCAACAAGGTTCTAGCTATGAAGTCTCTGAAGCAATCAAGGGGTTGAAGAATGAAAAAGAATTGAATGAGAAAAGGGTGAAAACAAATAGCCCTCCTATTATTCAACCTTAGGGCGTAAACCGGTTCAATTCATATGCTACCGATGGTAACATCGGTATTGAAGACAAGACGCCATGGACCCAAAGGACGCACCGCACTTCAACTTTCCAAACCACTCAAGTTCCTCTTAAAAGGACTTGTTTCATTCTCACGGGAACCTACATAATCTATCAACTTCTCTTAGAGATTGTTGATATTGAAGAAGGAGACCCTCTCCCTAGTCTCCTATATAGGATCCAAATATGCACAAATTGAGTCTAGTGCCACGAGATCATCAATAAATCTCATTAAGACACTTTCAATGAAGACTCTCTGTTTCACACAATGTAGAAAGAGAGATTATATCTTGAGTCCTAACGATTATCCTTGTGGTATTGCCGTAACATCCGAAAGTGATGATATTTACATATTCACAATGAAGATGGAAAGCCTTCGAGCCAACATCTAACAAGCTCCGGTAGGTGGCATGTGAGATCTATTAATAGATCAACCATGTGACAACTGAACGTAAACAATGGGGCTTATTCAATCTTTGAATCAATCCCGTTCAAAGTTATGGATTGACGGATACCTTTGAAAACCGGCTTTGTGCTTTAAAACTCTTTTCATTAGCACATCGATCGCGGTACTATTTTTCAAATAAAAGGTGTTTTATGATTGATAATTGATTTTCATTAAAACCTTCATATATATTGCAAAACAATTTCTATTGAGCAATACACGCATTGTTTTTCAAATCTTTTCATCAATCTGACTCTAAATTCGCCGTTCACTCACCCGTGTTGTCTTTGAGACGCTCCGTTTGAGAGAACGTTTAGAGTACCGCTAAACCTCGCAAGGAAATTCTTCGAATTATACCGATCACAGGCAAGATTTGTAAATCAACGGGAACCGTGGTACCCTCAATTTCACTTAAAGTGATCAAAGACACTTCGCTTTATTGCTAATCGCCTTATGCGTGTACACCCGACGCTTGTAAAATGATCGTAATGGAAGCGTCAATCCATAGCCGCATGCTCACACAACACATTCATATCAAAAGTAATCATGATTGGTGCATCAATGACTCGATATTTCACTCCATGCTCTCTACGCTAGCCGCCAATATCATGAATCAACTAAAGCTTCCGCTACTCGATGAGAAGATATCATGATCCGTAACGTGAGCATGTCGGTCCGAAAAGTCACAACATCACATAATACCAACACCACAATGGATGTCCGAGATTTTCTTTGCCGATGATCTCAAAAGATGGCTCAACATTATTATCACGGATCAAGAAAAGACCTCCACTTGGATTAACCAAACATGCAATGAGTGGAATCAATGACTACGAAGCCGGAGCAAAGTACTACATCAAGAATGCAAGAACAATTGTTAATGTAATATCCGCTTGTATTCAATGTAATTTTAGTATATGTTTGAGGTGACCTCCCCTTGGGAGATTGTTAGGAATTAGAAATTCTGTGTATTAAAGAGTCGGTCACCTCAAGTATATGTAATCGCTAGAAAGCTCGTAGTCATAGTTATTTTATGTTAAGTAGTATTTAGTTAAGTAACACCGCGGAGGACTCTGACGGTCTTTACCCATCAGATGCCCGATCCACGTTCGTTGTGTGGCTTTTATGTAAGACTATAAATACTCTCCCAAGGTAGAGAGTTGGAGCTCATAATAATATCTTTCACTTTCTCACTAAGTTCCCTAAACCTCTAACTTTCTCTCTCTAGAACTCACCTTATATGCCACTTTGTGTTAATGGTTTGATGTGTATGTGAAATCCAATATCTTACAAAGCTAAGGGATCAAAAGGAGATGGATTGATGAAAATGATGATGATTAATATGACCACACGGTCTTATGTGTTTTAATTCATTTGGTTTCACCAACAAGTAATCCTTCCACCTTCCTTAAGCTTCCATTTCTATAATGATGTGTCAAGAAGCACCAAACCATGGCGCTAGAAGAGCAAGCACTACCCTTTCCAGACAAGGCCCTCATGCTTGAGGTTGAGGTCGGAGATTGAGTAAGATGTTCTCTTAGTGGACCCATCGTGAGTCATAAGAAGATTCACTGATTCACTACACTATCATCATCTCAAAGAAATGAGAAATGGGGATTTCTGAATGGTCAGGTCATATGGATATGACCAAACTTGAAGAAAATCACCGGATGATAATGAGATGATGGAGA
>OU343224.1:277540252-277816813 GCA_910596185.1 Chrysanthemum makinoi
GATAGTAGTTATGAGCATCCCAAGCTCATGGAACTACAAATCTTCTGGTCTTTAATCAACAAAAGGACATCGAAATTGAAGCACTGATATGGGAAGACATGATGTCATTTCACAAGAAACTTGGCTCAAAGATTTCCTATGTCAGATACACGAAATTGTTGATCCAGAGAGCACTTGGACTTCATCCCGACATTCCACAGAGGCTCAATGACCCCGATAATCATGATATGTTGACTGAGCCTACCCTATCAGTCAGAATCAAGGAATCGTCAATAAAGAAACAGGGTGTCGGCCGATCACCTTCACAAATGAAATCAAAAAGCTTGAAACATACAAAAGGTATCAAGTAGCAGTACGAGAAGGCAAAGTTGGCCATCTCGATGATAAGCCTTCGGAACACCTACTAGGAGAACCGTAAGAGGAAGTGCCGGAAGTGCGGCAAGCACCGAGAGTCGAGGATGTTTCCCAGTGAGGAATCCTCCACGAAAGGGGACAGTTCCCTGGCCAAGGAAGTCGCTCCTATTCCAGATTCTAAGCTCTTGAACCGCAGAGAAAGCTAATGGACGAGGACTCGAGGCTACCGAATCGATGAAGAGACTTTCTACTCGATGCAAGAACCGAACACCTCTTCGCCTAAACCTCCAAGTCCACCAAATTTAATAAAGGAAAAGGGAAGACTCTGATTCTTGTGCCTTTGAAGAAAGCTCGATGAAGAAGAAGAGCAACTGGATACTTCATACATGAAGAAATTCAAATTCCTTAGACTCCAACACGCGGCAAAAGAATTTGAAAAGAACAAATGGGTGGCCCCGGAGGTCAAGTGGTGCAGCTCAACCTTCACCGTGTCCCGATTCGGGTTAATCAACCCGATAAGGGATCGGTGCCATGATTTGTCGCTTTTAGTACATAGAATTTACCGGAAGTACGGAACTCCCGGGTCGTTCTCCCAACGAGGGTGTAATGGATGATCGATTCGTTGTTTAAAGGTCGAGTGATTTGAATAGGATGAAAATATTTTGGTTTTGGAACTTAATAAGAAAGAAACAATTAAGCATGTAAAACAAGAAAGTTAAACACAAATAAGCAATTATGCAAATTAAACTAAAAACATATAAGTTTATGGGGTTTTGACTAATTAAAATGATAATGGTTAAAGTAAAGACAATAATAAAACTAGTAGCAAGTAAATAAACTAAAGTTAACGATAAAAGATAACAACTAAAAGTAATGAACTAAAATATGCTACAAGCTAATAAGAAATATATGATGAAAATATATACTTGTTAAGCAAATTATCAATATCCTTATGTGGTTTATTATTTCAATTAAGTCCTTTATTGATGAATTAATATCTTTTACAAATAATTATTTTGTCACAACAATTTTCATAAAGAGATATCAATATCTAGATTAAAACCCAATTATTTTCACGGCTTTTGCCCGCTTAAACAACAAAAATTTCAATCTAAGTAACTTAAAATTACTAACCAATAGATTTTCTAACTTTTATAAAACCACACTTAATTCACAGAATAATCTACTCAACAAGTATATTAAAAGCCTACTCACTAAGCATAGCAAACCAACACATAGCAATTAATTCAATAAAAATAAGCATAACTATTATATTAAAATTTTTAACTACTAAAGATTTAAAAAGTAAAGAAAATAGAACCCGGATGATGAAACAAGAGGAATAAAACCACCCGATCTTATAGCACAAATTAATACAAAGTTTACAACTTTATTAATCTTATCCACGAATTAGTAAGTAAAGTTTAAAACTTTATTCACCAACAAGCTTAAAAATTATTAAAGCTTCAAACTTTATGTAATATTAAAATGCTTAAAGACCCTTAAGCTCCGCCTTAGCGTAGATTGGGATTACACAAACAAAATCAAAACTTTAAGGGTTAGCACGATTATATAAATATAAACTTTTATAATAAAAAGCTAAAATAAAAGATAAACTAATCTTAATTAATCAAATCTAACCACCAAAACTCTCTCAAGGAGATATGTTTCCACAAAAACTAATTTGGTTATTTAGGTTAAGATTTAAAATATAGGATTTTTTGTTTTGTTAACAAGAAAAGAGAAAAATATTAAATAACTAAAACAATTAGGAAATTTAAAATAAAATAGTGAACTAAAAGAAATTAACTTTTTTTTTTCAAAAAAAAAAACTAATTAAAAGCAGTAAGAAAATAATTTCGATTTTTGTTTCTTTTTGTTTTTTAATAAAGGAAAGGAAATAAATCAAGGAAAAATATTAAATGAACTCCGAAAATTCCAAATATTGTTTAGAAACATAATAAAAGTGATATAAACTCACAGAAAAATTTTTAGAACTTTTCTGAATTAAATAAGTATTTTTTTCGATTTTAATGTTTAAAATAGCCAATAAATCAAAATAAATAGTAAACTAGTTCAAAAAATATGAAAAATTTACACTATCTTAAGAAAACTATGAGAAGTTTACCGAAAATCTAAAAATATTTTTTACGTTTTACTATATTTTAAAAATAAAATTCTAAAACAGTTTTTTAGAGAAAAGGACGTAAAATGGCTTTTGATTTTTAAAATACTAAAACAACTCAGAAAAATAGGAAAATTTTATGAACAAAATAAAATATATATTTGGATTTTTAAAAGACAAGATTTTTAGAGACTTTTACTATTTTAAGTCAGATAAAACATTAAAAAAGTAAACTTTAATAAAAATAAAAAATAAAAAAACTAAACTTTTATAAAAATATAAATATGATATGTTGAGCGTGTCCAGGAAACTACGATCAATGGGTGATAAGGTTCTTTAGATTTTGTGATCTAAAGAAGCCACATGGAAAGTTCTTAAAGAAGGTTATCTTGGAAGGTCCATTTCAGATGCCTACTGTTATCGCACTCACCATCCAAATGCTAATCCACCAAGAGATGAACAATCCAACATTGTCAATTGCCGACTTAATCAATGCAGAGAACTTCTACACTATGAAGCTGATGAACTTGCAATGCAATATATCCTCTTAGGATTACCTAACCCAATTCTTCGAAGTGTTGATGCTCAAAAGACTGCAAAGGAAATGTGGGATCATATTCATCTTATTATGGAAGGATCTGACTCAATCGAGGACATGGAATCCAAAATTTACTTGGCTTATGAACACTTCATGATTGAACCTGGGGAGACACTAGAGTCTTATCATCATCGCTTTTCAGACATCATCAATGATTTGGATAAACACAACATCATCATGCCAAGAATTGCAGTGAATACTAAGTTCCTGAGTAGTCTTGGTCCTGAATGGGAGAAGTATGTCATTTTTCTCCGTCAAGCGAAGAATATGCATCATTCTACATATGGATTGTTGTACGATTACTTGAAGCCTCATGAAAAGGAAGTTGATAGGGAAAGGATTCTCCGTGCTTAAATTGCTTCACCTTCACAAATCCGAAAATCAACAACTTGCCTTATATGCTCAAAATGCAGTTATTCTCCTCAACCAAGAACTCAACCAACTGCTACAAACCACACCATATGATCCTTCACAACCTCAATCTCAACAAAATCAATTGGTTCCATACAACAACAACAATGCTCAACCAATTGTCGCTGAAGCTAATGAGGAATCTCGATCCGTTCAAGCATTGCAACAAGGATTTGCTATGATTGCTAATGCCTTTAGCCGCTATACCAACAAATCCAACAATCGTATTCGTTCCTCATCAAACACAAGGAATCAGCCTGTTGTGAACAATGGACGAGTTGAAGTTCAGAATCATGGTTATGGTCGTCCGATGGGCGGTGGTCAAGGGTTTAATGCTGTGGGTAGGAATAACAATCGAGCTCAAGTGGTGGAACAGGAAATGCTCAAAATGGGTTGAATGGTCTTCGATGCTACAACTGCAATGAGAAGGGACATCGGGCTAATGCATGCCCAAAGCCTAGGACTCGGAGGCGTGCTTATCACAAAGAGGCTCTTCTTTTGGATCTTAAGGATGAAGCTTGTGGAACTCTCACAGACAAAGAACAGAGCTTTATGGCAAATGCGACTCATATGATGATATGGAGGACTTGCGTGCCAATGCATTTGTTATGTTGATGGCTAATATGCATGAGTTACACATGAGTGACACAGGCCCAGTATGACATCGATGGCTTGTCTCGTAGCCGAACAAACCATATTTATCTCTGATCTCATATCTCCGCCAACATCTGAATCCGCAAGGTTCGAATGTTCAAAATGAGCCCACATCTCATTCGACGATTTTCAACTAGACCCCGTAGTTATATTTGACGATCAAGATGACCTTATGGTTTCCTTTGATAATCAAATTGACTTCGTGGTTATACTTGAGGATCTAAGTAATGATCATGTTGTGACTCACGTTGAACACGCCGAACTTTTGCCTCATCCAGATTTTGCTCGCTTAATACAAGACCAACAGACCATAGTGGAAAAATGTCATGCCATTAATCAGGACTCAAAAAGCAAAAATGCATCATAACCAAGGATTTTGAATGTTTACAAAAGCAACTCAACTTTTTCAAAACTCAAGAAAAACGTGAAAACGGTTTTGAAGCAACCTTTGCCAAATCTCATCAAAACGAAAAATATTTAGAGAGACAGATGCGTTATCTAGCCGCTTCGAAGAATGCTTTGTTGTCGAAATAGAACAACGAAACATGAACATAAAAAGCAAATTAACGCTCTCACCTTGGAAAATCAAAAGCTAAGGCTGAGCTGTTAACTTGTCAAAACCGCTTCTCTGCATACAAAAAGCATTCAACGAAACGAATAGATGATCATCTTGAAGAAATCATCGCTTGCAAAACAAACTTAAAGAGTTTAAAACTGTTGTTTACAAACATGGCGAGTCGGTCACAGCCATTGAAAAGTTTACTCTAAAACCCAATCCAAATGGATATGGACCGAATCTTGCCGATTACAAACCTAAGCTTTCAACAAAAGCATTCAAACCAAATCTTGAAGTTTCCAAAGGCGAATATAAAATTGATAATTCTGTTATGAGTGTTGTTGAATATCATCGTCAAGAGGAATTAGATGCAGGAGACGAGAGTCGATCAAAATTAGAAAAAGTTGTTTACAACAAACCTTTTAACTATTCAAAAGCGGTCACTTTCGTCACACCAACGGATTCTTCTAACACACCAAGGATTATCATAAAAACGTCCGAGTCTTCTAATGACAATCCCAAACCAGATTATGCACAAACTTATGGTCCTTTACCTTCCATCAGTGAAGTAAACTCAAAACCCGAAAATCGCAAAATTCTTCGATATTTTGACCTTTTCATGGCTGACCTCAAAACTTTACAACATGAGATAGAATATCAATTTGAAATCAAAGTTCAACACTTTCAATCGCCTCTAGCGCGAGAACAAAGAGACATTTTTCAGAAAAATCTTTTACCAAATGTTAAAAATTTGAAAAGTTGTGCATTGTCTTGGGAAAAGGACTTTCATAAGGAACTTGGATTGATGAAGGTCGTTTTTGAGAAAACAGAAACATCTATTTCTAATACTAAACGTAAAAAGAAAATGTTGAGAAAAGATGTTGATCGACTCTTGGAAGATGTCATCTATGCTGATGTCCATAATGTTGTGCTATTGAATTCTTTGTCATATGCATTTGATTATATCTCTGCTGATAATGTTGATTCTGTGGTAAATGTTGAGAACACGATAATGTGCTTCGATCGAGTCCTTAAAAGTTGAAAATAAACGATTGTCAAACGAACTTTCAAATGCAATACGTCGCCTTAATTGGTGTCAAAAAGATATTCACGATCAACAACTTGCTTTTCAACACAAAATCGCCCACTTGCGTGACAAATCTTCTGATCCAAAAATGAGCAACTGGATGATCAAAACGTGTCTTTTAAGTGTCAAATCTCAAAATATGAACAAGAACTTGTAAAAGTTAAAAGGAATATGGTGTCATATTTGATTTACTCAAAAGACTCGTGATGAAGCATCAAATGAACTTGATCATTATCTTGCACACACTAAAGAAGTTATGCATTTTGCTGGAAATATTCGGTCTAAAAATCAAGATCTCATTCACACTATCTTCAAGTTAAGAGAAATGTTAGGAAAGTATGAACAACTTTCGCCTACCGTGATTAAGAGAATAGCCCCAGTAACACTTAGTAATCGTGAACCTAGAATCACTACTGCCAAATCATAAGTTGCTAACGTGCTTCTTCTCTGAAACAGGAATAGTTGCGTCTTTTCCAAACGTCCGCACTTCACAACCTAAGAGCACTACATCGAAGAATAGGAAGTTGCGACCTAAGAAAAGATCAATAAAGAATGCTAAAGTAGAAGAACACCCTAGGACTATGAATAAGACTCACGTTGCTTCCACTATAGATATTGCGTCTAGCAAATGTAATAGAAATAGTGATGTAACTAATGCTAAACTTTTGATATTCACCGATGCACCTTGTGTTATTTGTCGTAAAAGTATGAATTCTGATTGTCATGATAAATGTGTTGCTAAAGCTATCATCTCTCGTTTAAGGAATCCTAAGAACCGAATACCTCTAGGCCCACTAATCTTTCTAAGTCTGTGCTTGGTAGACCGCCATCTTTAGATTCTACTAAACGCATTGCTGTCCCTCAGAGCTCCAGTTTCACCTCCTAGGAATGTAGTACCACCTAGTGCATTCACTAAGACTAAAGCAAATACTAGTTGGAGATGGCAGAAATGGATATATAACACACTAGGATTTAAATGGATACCTAAAGCTATTGATGTGTGTATGTCTACTATAACTGCCCAGAACCCTCTAACATTTCGGGTTCCACATCTACTTCTATTCCATCTTGTCGCCTGTGTAATGCAGGTGATACGATCATTCTCGATTGTTGATAGCGGATGTTCCCGCCACATGACAGGCAACCTTAAACTGTTATCAAACTTTATTGCAAAGTTCATTGGCACCGTCAGATTCGGGAATGATCACTTCGCAGCTATCATGGGCTACGGAGACTATATCAATGGGAACATCGAAATTAGCAGGGTTTATTATGTGGAAGGCTCGGTCACAATCTGTTTTCAGTAGGTCAGTTCTGTGATGGAGATTTGGAGGTTGCTTTCAGGGAGAAAACTTGTTTCATTCGTGATCTACAAGGAAATGACCTTATGTCTGGTTCGCGTAATTCCAGTCTTTACACTATCTCTATGCAAGACATGGTTGCTTCTTCTCCCATCTGCTTACTTTCAAAGGCAACATCAACAAAATCCTGGCTATGGCACCGTCGTCTCTCACATCTAAACTTTCAAACCATCACCAACCTTGCTCGACACAAACTAGTTGAAGGACTCCCACGATTTCGGTATTCTAAAGATCACCTTTGCTCAGCTTGTGAACAAGGCAAAAGCACTCGTGCTCATTTTCCTTCAAAGGTGGAACACAGCTCTCAGCATGTGCTTCATCTTCTTCACATGGATTTGTGTGGCCCGATGCGCGTGCAAACGATCAATGGCAAACGCTACATCTTAGTAATTGTTGATGACTATTCACGCTGGACTTGGGTCTACTTTCTTCGAAGCAAAGATCAAGCTCCACAGATGATCATCACCTTTCTCACGAAAATACAAGTTCAGCTACGAAACACCGTTCGACAAATCAGAACAGACAGAGGAACTGAATTTGTTAACCAAACTCTTCGTGAATTTTATGAGAAAGTGGGAATTCAACATCAGACATCTATTGCACATACACCAGAACAAAACGGAGTTGTTGAAAGACGAAACCGAACGTTAGTGAAAGCTGCAAGAACAATGTTAATCAATGCTAAACTTCCAGATTACTTATGGGCAGAAGCTGTATCTACTGCATGCTATACTCAAAACCGTTCTATGATTACAAAACGCCACAACAAAACACCTTTTGAGCTTGTCCACAACAGAAAACCGAATCTCAAACACTTTTATGTATTTGGATCTCTTTGCTATCCGAATAATGATCGTGATGACTTTGGAAAGCTCAAAGCCAAAGCTGACATTGGAGTCTTTATAGGATATTGTGATAATTCTAAAGGTTTCCGAATCTCGAATCGTCGAACAAAGGAGGTTATGGAAACGATTCATGCTCATTTTGATGAACTTACGGAAATGGCTTCTGAGTATAACAGCTTGGAACCCGGACACAACCGCTTAAAATTCCCCCAAACCCCATCATCAGCTGAACAAAGCCCCCAGCTTACTCGTCAACAAATGGAAAGGTTATTTGCTCCGCTATTCAGTGACGATATTGATGAACGTGCTCCAGGTGTATCCGCTGTTTCCGCTGCTCAACATGATAATACTCTTATACCTGATACACCTGCTACAACAACTACGGTTGAAGAAGCACCACCAGTTGACTCCAACACAACAGTTGAACAAACCGCTTCCAACAATGATGAACCGGCTGATGATGTTCTGAATGAAGTACCCCCACCTGCAGATTTTGATCCAAATGCGTTCTTCAACCCGTTTGCAAATGAGACTGCTGCACCAGATGTCGCGGAATCATCAACAAACCATTTGAATCCTCAAAATCTGCACAATGTATACCAACATCAACCCTCCACACATAGATGGACAAAAGACCATCCTCTGGAAAATATTATTGGCAATCCGAATCAACCAGTCGTTACGAGACAACGTCTTCACACAGACGGTGAACATTGCATTTATGCACTCATTGTTTGCCAATCTGAACCTAAACACATCAAAGACGCAATGACAAAGGACAACTGGATTGAATCCATGCAGGAAGAACTCAACCAATTTAAACGTCTTGAAGTATGGGAACTGGTTGAAAGACCAACAGGGGTCTTCGTCATTGGTCTTAAATGGATTTGGAAAAACAAATTGGATGCTGAAGGGAATGTTATCAGAAACAAGTCACGCCCGGTGGCTAAGGGTTATCATCAGGAAGAGGGTATTGACTTTGAAGAATCTTTTGCTCCGGTTGCTCGTCTTGAGGCTGTTCGGATATTTCTGGCGTTCGCGGCTCATATGAACATCACGGTCTTTCAGATGGATGTCAAAACTGCTTTTCTCAATGGACAACTGAAAGAAACGGTTTATGTCAGTCAACCAGAAGGATTCATTGATCCAGAGTTCCCTAATCACGTCTATAAACTGAAGAAAGCTCTCTACGGTCTCAAACAAGCCCCTCGGGCATGGTATGATAAGCTATCATCTTTCCTCATTGCCAATAACTTTACCAAAGGTTCGGTCGACCCAACTCTTTTCATACAATATCACGGGAAACATATTTTAATTGTTCAAATTTATGTGGATGACATCATTTTTGGGTCAACTCATAAAAAGTACTCAATCGCTTTTGCAAAACTAATGAAGAAACATTTTGAAATGTCCATGATGGGTGAACTTACGTTCTTTCTAGGACTACAAGTTCATCAATCACCCCGTGGTATTTTCTTGAGTCAGCCCAAATATGCCCTTGAATTACTACACAAATTTGGAATGCAAACCTGTGACACCTATGCCACACCAATGGCTCATACCAAGAAGCTAGACGCTGATTTACATGGGAAATTGGTGGACCCTACAAAATACCGTAGTATTATTGGGTCTCTCATGTATCTAACAGCTAGCAGACCTGATATTGTCTTTGCCGTATATCTTTGCTCTCGTTATCAGTCGCGACCAACTGAAACCCACCTCTCTGAGGCTAAAAGAATCCTCCGATACATAAAGGGAACCATTAACTTGGGGATCTGGTATCCGAAGGAATTTGGTTTTGAACTAATCGCTTTTTCAGACGCTGACCACGCAGGATGCTTAGACTCACGGAAAAGTACTTCAGGAGCTTTACAATTTCTTGGTGACAAACTGGTGTCATGGCAATCGAAGAAGCAGGATTGTACATCGCTGTCCTCAACCGAAGCAGAATATGTAGCCATATCGGCGTGTTGTGCTCAAGTCATTTGGATGAGAACACAACTCAAAGACTATGGTTACGTATTTGACAGAATCCCGATGTACTGCGACAATCGGAGTGCCATTGCGATCTCTTGCAACTCAGTTCAGCACTCAAAATCAAAGCACATCGATCTTCGATATCATTTCATCAAGGATCACGTGGAACAGGGTACTGTTGAATTATATTTTGTGGGTACAGAATACCAATTGGCAGATCTTCTCACCAAAGCCTTGCCTCCCGCTAGGTTTAATGATTTGTTCCACCGGATTGGTATGAGGTGTTTGACTCAAGAGGAATTGGATGAACTCCTAAAACAGTCTTAAAAACCTGTCAAACACCAAAATCTCTTTTGTAAATATTATTTTCAAAAACAAAATACAAAAATATAAAACCTGACAAAACAAAAAAAAAATTCTTCTATCTATTTTTCCTTTCAACATGGCAAGTACATTGCTTCCGTCAACACTCTAATCTTTCAAAATTCAGTATTTTTCCGATCAAGTGTTGAGGGGGAGAAAATAAATACTTAACTGTTTCAAAAACATCAGTGTACTTGCATGTTACTCTATTCTGGTTGTTTCTTATATAAATGGTGGTAAATTTTTCTGGTTAAGCTGACACTCCTCGGACTAAAATTTATAACATTTCATCATTTTCTTAAGTCGAGGGGGAGTGGTGTTAAGTTTCTTTCTTAAAATCTTTTGTTTGATAACAAAAACGGAAGTTAAATGGCATTGGATGTAAATGGAAAAGGTGGAAGGACTAAAATTGTCAAAACCTGAAAGTATTTTTCCATAAAAGATCCCACCTAACTTAACTCTTCACATTTATTGCTAAAACCCATCTCATCCTACGCTTAAAAAACGTTCAAGAAATCCGTGTTTCAGATCTTCAATTTGTAAGTGTCTTTGTGTTCCTAACAAGATTACAAACAATGGTTTTAAATCGTTTTGAAAATTAACGGTTAGATTTTAAACTATGGTTGATTTTGTGTTCTACGCGTATGTGTATGAACACATAATCTTGTTTATGTGTTTGTGGTTAAAAAGATAGTGTCAAAATGTTTTAATAACATCAATGATATTTTTTCTATCCTAAAAACGAACCCAGAAACTCGAATTGAGTGATTTTGAAAATTAGGGTTTATGCGTGGATTTGGGTATTTTAAAATGTGAATGGTTTTGGTCAAAAAGGTTATTGTGTGATGTTCATATTATGTTGAATTAAATATTTCCAGGCCCTATAACAACCCAGAAACTCTAATTGAATAAATTAGAATTTAGGGTTTAATGTTCTTAAGTTTGGGTATTTTTGATTCACTGAGAATAGGGTGTTAAAACTTGGTTATTAGACTCTCACAACACCTAAGACCTACCAGAAAACGTTTGGTGCAAATCCTATGGTTAGAAATCATACGCGTAATTCTTAAACTCTAGGGTTTTGACCTACGCGTATGACTTTCTACGCGTAAATGTTTAACAAGCTTTCATGCCATGATTTGTTTTTTAGAATGAATATATGTGTTAAGATTGATGTTATGATGATTTTATTTCAGGCTTGCTAAGCATAAAACTCAGAATCAAGGTGTTTGTTACTCTACGCATAAGGATCACCTTACGCGTAGAAAGTTATGCGTAAGAAAAATTTTACGCGTAACTGTTACGCGTAAGGTTCTACAATGGGACTACGCGTATCCTGTGAAGGATATGCGTAAACAGTGACTCCTACGCATAAGGTCTACTCTTACGAGTAAGCCTTACGCGTAAAGTTTTTTATACGCCTACGCGTAAGCTCTACGCGTAAGGTTACTCTGTTCCTACGCGTAACATTACTTACGCGTAAGACAGATTCCTACGCGTAAGCTTGTGCCTACGCATATAACCCATGTTTACGCATAAGCTACTATTTCTACGCATAAGCCTTAATCAAACCTTCGTTTTGAATTGTTACGCGTGCAAACTTGTAAATAAATGAATCATAACGTCACGAATCCAATAATGTCACTAATAAACTTAAAATGTTTGATATGTTGTGTACTATAAGTGATAACATAAACTTTAAAACTTAAAGTTAACTAACTCACGAAACGTTTCACGACGTCATTGGACTATTGGACAAACAAGTGACTTAGGACTCGTAACAATCAATAACACTGTACATTCAATAATTAGACAATAAAAACCTTCTGCTGACTAACATTATGTCTTTCGATATGTTGGTTCTTTTGGCTATTGTTATTTCAGATTGCGACATGGCTACTCAAATGAATGTGGATGCACCTGAGGTTCTCACAATTGCTGATATCTTCCCTAATGGCTATCCAAGAAAGATTGTAAAGAACAATCTCAGAGTTGACTTTGAAACCCTCACATGCTCAGAATCTTCTTGCTTGATCGCTGTGGATATTCTAAGGAATCATCCGTACCAGAATATGCTCTCACACTCTGCTACAGTACCGGAGATCTACATACAACAATTCTGAAATTCAATGCAAAGGATCAAAGGTCAAAGTGCGGTGACTGTGATGCTCAATCACAAACAAATCACCATCACACAAGCAGAACTACGGGCTGTTCTTCTAATTCCTGAAATCGAGCCAACCGACTTCTATGCCAAACCTACTGAAGAGACAGTTCTGAAATTCCTGATTGATATTGGCTATAATGAAGCTTCAGGAATAATCACTAAGCATTCTCATGTGGAGCTTAAGAACATTCCTCAACCGTGGAGAACCCTCTACATCATCATTACCAAATCGGTCTCTGGTCGTGATAGTAGTTATGAGCATCCCAAGCTCATGGAACTACAAATCTTCTGGTCTTTAATCAACAAAAAGGACATCGAAATTGAAGCACTTCTATGGGAAGACATGATGCCATTTCACAAGAAACTTGGCTCAAAGATTCCCTATGTCAGATACACGAAATTGTTGATCCAGAGAGCACTTGGACTTCATCCCGACATTCCACAGATACACGATATGTTGACTGAGCCTGCCCTATCAGTCAGAATCAAGGAATCGTCAACAAAGAAACAGGGTGCCGTGCTGCCTGATCACCTTCTGACAAATGAAATCAAAAAGCTTGAAACATACAAAAGGTATCAAGTAGCAGTACGAGAAGGCAAAGTTGGCCATCTCGATGATAAGCCTTCTGGAACACCTACTAGGAGAACCAGAAGAGGAAGTGCTGGAAGTGCTGTAAGCACTGAGAGTCAAGGATGTTTCCAGGAGGAATCCTCCACGAAAGGGGACAGCCAAGGAAGTTGTTCCTATTCCCGTATCTAAGCCTGAACCGCAGAGAAAGCTAATGGACGAGGACTCCGAGGCTACTGAATCAGATGAAGAGACTTTCTACTCTGAATCTGCAACCGAAACACCTCCTTCAGCAGCTAAACCTCCAAGTCCACCAGCTGACAAAGGAAAAGGGAAGACTCCTGTACTTGTGCCTTATGAAGAAAGCTCAGATGAAGAAGAAGAGCAACTGGATACTTCATACAGGAAGAAATTCAAATTCCTTAGACTCCAACACGTGGCAAAAGAATTTGAAAAAGAACAAATGGGTGGCCCCGGAGGGTCAAGTGGTGCAGCTCAACCTTCACCAGGTCCTGATGCGGTTAATCAACCCGATAAGGGATCTGGTGCCATGATTTGTCGTTTTTAGTACATAGAATTTACCGGAAGTACGGAACTATCGGGTCGTTCTCCCAACGAGGGTGTAATGGATGATCGATTCGTTGTTTAAAGGTCGAGTGATTTGAATAGGATGAAAATATTTTGGGTTTTGGAACTTAATAAGAAAGAAACAATTAAGCATGTAAAACAAGAAAGCTAAACACAAATTAGCAATTATGCAAATTAAACTAAAAACATATAAGTTTATGGGTTTTTGACTAATTAAAATGATAATGGTTAAAGTAAAGACAATAATAAAACTAGTAGCAAGTAAATAAACTAAAGTTAACGATAAAAGATAACAACTAAAAGTAACGAACTAAAATATGCTAAGCAAGCGAATAAGAAATATATGATGAAAATATATACTTGTTAAGCAAATTATCAATATCCTTAAGTGTGGTTTATTATTTCAATTAAGTCCTTTATTGATGAATTAATATCTTTTACAAATAATTATTTTCTCACAACAATTTTTCATAAAGAGATATCAATATCTAGATTAAAACTCAATTATTTTCACGGCTTTTGCCCGCTTAAACAACCAAAATTTCAATCTAAGTAACTTAAAATTACTAACCAATAGATTTTCTAACTTTTATAAAACCACACTTAATTCACGGAATAATCTACTCAACAAGTATATAAAAAGCCTACTCACTAAGCATAGCAAACCAACACA
The DNA here is from genome assembly GCA_910596185.1 of Chrysanthemum makinoi. Taxonomy (NCBI): domain Eukaryota; kingdom Viridiplantae; phylum Streptophyta; class Magnoliopsida; order Asterales; family Asteraceae; genus Chrysanthemum; species Chrysanthemum makinoi. Next base: position 277,554,580 of record OU343224.1, read on the forward strand.
TAGCAATTAATTCAATAAAAATAAGCATAACTATTATATTAAAATTTTTAACTACTAAAGATTTAAAAAGTAAAGAAAATAGAACCCGGATGATGAAACGAGAGGAAAAAAACCACCCGATCTTATAAGCACAAATTAATACAAAAGTTTGCAACTTTATTAATCTTATCCAGTAATTAGTAAGTAAAGTTTAAAACTTTATTCACCAACAAGCTTAAAAATTATTAAAGCTTCAAACTTTATGTATTAAAAATGCTTAAAGACCCTTAAGCTCCGGCCTTAGCGGTAGATTGGGATTACACAAACAAAATCAAAACTTTAAGGGTTAGCACGATTATATAAATATAAACTTTTATAATAAAAAGCTAAAATAAAAGATAAACTAATCTTAATTAATCAAATCTTAACCACCAAACTCTCTCAAGGAGATATGTTTCCACAAAAACTAATTTGGTTATTAAGGTTAAGATTTAAAATATAGGATTTTTTTTTTGTTAACAAGAAAAGAGAAAATATTAAATAACTAAAACAATTAGGAAATTTAAAATAAAATAGTGAACTAAAAGAAATTAACTTTTTTTTTCAAAATAAAAAAAAACTAATTAAAAACAGAAGAAAATAATTTCGGATTTTTTTTTTGTTTTTTTTTTGTTTTTTTTTTAATAAAGGAAAGGAAATAAATGAAGGAAAAATATTAAATGAACTCCGAAAATTCCAAATATTTTTTAGAAACATAATAAAAGTGATATAAACTCACAGAAAAATTTTTAGAATTTTCGGCATTAAATAAGTATTTTTTTCGATTTTAATGTTTAAAATAGCCAATAAATCAAAATAAATAGTAAACTAGTTCAAAAAAATATGAAAATTTCACACTATCTTAAGAAAACTATGAGAAGCTACCAGAAAATCTAAAAATATTTTTTTTTACGTTTTTTACTATATTTTAAAAATAAAATTCGAAACAGATTTTTTAGAGAAAAAGGACAGAAACAGTTTTTGATTTTTTTAAAAATACTAAAACAACTCAGAAAAATAGGAAAATTTTATGACGAAAATAAAATATATTTTTGGATTTTTTGTAAAAAAGACAAGATTTTTAGAGATTTTTTACTATTTTTAAGCTATATAAAACATTAAAAAAGTAAACTTTAATAAAAATAAAAAATAAAAAAACTAAACTTTTATAAAAATACACTCACACAATCTTACTATAACTCAACTCTTCATGGAATATTTTTATAAAAGGTTTTATAAAAATAAAAGGAAATAAAAAGGATTAAGAGATGAGAAGAATATAGAGATGCAAGAAATAAATAAAACTTTAATAAAACTAAAGAGCATGAAAATAAAATACAAGAGTTTGGGTACAAAATACAAATAAAAAGATGATTAAAAATGAGGTGAGGAGGTGGGTTTTTATAGACCCACAAGTTACACTTTGGTCCCTACTAAATTTTCATAATGACCCCTAAACTATTAGAACTTGGCACAAATAAAACCCTACAAAACTTGGTCCCCAAGTTGATATATTTATGTTTGGCAGATTTTTTCTAAATGCTTTTTGGCTGCTGGGACGAAATTGGGCAACAGCTAGGCCTGTTGCGGATTGGGCCTCGCATGGAATCAGCTGGGCTTGTCTGGACGTGGGCCTCGTTGGGTTGCTGGGCTTGAGATGGCTTGGTTTGTGTAATACAAAAAATTTAATTATGCCATGGATGGGATTAGAACCCTTGACCTCTTGATTAGCAAACATGTCCCCACCCACTAGACCAAGAGACTTTCTTGTGTTAAATGTTGCATTTAATTTCCATTTAAGCTCCTTTTTTCTGCAAATTCATTTTCCCTTCTTTTTAAGCATCTTAATTAATTGCAATCTTCGTTCGGGCTTCGTTAAATTTTTATTCTCTTGCCTCGATGCTCCAAATAAAATTATCATTAGACCCGTAACTTCGTGCTCCCTCCATTCTCGTGCTCGTTTTTGTCCATTTGTCTTCTTTTTGTCCATTTTACAATATCCGTTACCTGCACATACATAAACACAAAAACACAAATATTTATGGCTTTAGGGGTTAGTTTTTGGTCTTTTTTTTGTCCGGTTTTGATCAAGAAAAGGTATATGTTTTTACATATACCAAAATACCCCAGACTAGAAGATTGCCGTGTCCTCACGCAATGTAATCAATTCACGCTTCTAAAAACAAAAATTTCAATCTCTTTCTACTAAACCTATGAAAAGTAGCAAAGATTCCTCAAAAGAGATTAAGAAACCCTTATTTCTAAAAACGCCCCGTTTACCTTTTAATTCACATATAGATATTACGGTTAAGCACATTCCGATTATGAGTGACGGTTTGTTGAACTTTCATGTCGATCAATAACTCCAACATTTTTCAATCAACACTTTAGGATCACTGAGTAGGAAACACAACACAGCGTGAAGTGACCATACGGATAGAATACATCGTCCCTGATTTTTCACAAGTCCCCAAACTAAGCGTAAAATCGAAATCATTGTTAAATATGACTTTAGATGCTAACACTACCCATGGAAGTTACTTGTGTAATTACCTTTTGCTCCCATTTTCCTATATTCCTCTAGATTTTTTTATTTTTGTGAGAAATGAATTTCTTCAAATTTCTCGTTTCGATAACTTTTATTCAGATAAAGATATAAAGCTAAGTCGCTAATTAGTTATCCACCTTCCCTCGAAAACCATTGCACACAAGAATGAGGTCCACATCAAGGTCCTAATTTCGCACGATTTAGGGAGAATCTCCTTTTTATGACGACCGAAACAACTCATCTACGAGTCCAGAGACAGAGGCTTTATTTAGATATCTCCCGGATTCAAAGTTTGGCTTAACACTTATTTCACCACATTTGCATTTTTGCAATTTAGGCCCTTGGTCTTTTCAACCACTAACTCAATGGGATTACCGTTTTATCAGAAGTCTTATTATGACTTTGGATTTTCCTCAACCTTTTTGGAAGTCCATGACAACGGGGGTATCGTCAGACATAGAAAACTTTTATGGCTTTTGGATTTTTCAACTTTAATACATTTGGGCTTCATTTCATGTTAATTTTTGTGTCAAACTCCAAACCCTACGGTTTTTTACACCGCAACACTGACAGTACCTCGATGTGTACCCAACTCTCATGGGCAAGGATTCTCTAAAGAAGACAAAGAACTAACTATCGTCAAAAACTCAACATCTCTAATTATTTATTAGACAGATATGGGGTGAAACAATCTTGTGGGAACAAAAAGCCATAAGTACCTTCGATGGGCTCTAAAGAGAACCATCTACTCCACGCTTAGCATCTAAACTCATAAGTAACTCTATCATTCCTCGATCTCCGCAAATTTAAAATCTCAAATAATGAGATCCGCGGATGCTTAGCCGATAATTTTTGATTATCTATGGTTAAGGGAACAAGCTAGGGCTCAACAAGCCCGGTCAAGTCAGAATTCTATTCCTACTCTCACCAGCGGAAAGTCAACAAGGTGTCAAAACATATACATTAATTTAGCAAATGCTTCGTCTAATGAAATTAAGTCATGCATATTTAAAGTCACTCAGGGAAACTTGAAAATTTTTGGCCTTGTGAGCTACAATTCGCATTTTATAGCTTCTTGTATAAGAGACTAGCAAACTTTTCAATCAAAAAGACTTAACAAAAGCTTCAAATTTTTTAAATTTTTCACAATTTTTGCACAATTTTTAAATTTTTTTTAAAGAAAAAACGGAGTTGCACGAGTAAACGGCAAAGTGCTAGGAAAAAATATAATCGAAAGATTACCCACCCAGACTAAAACGAAACATTGTCCTCAATGTTTAAAGGTAAGGGTTCTCAACGCAAATCTAAAGCCATTGATTAGTTATGCTAATAGATAAACGATAATCGATAAAGATTTTGGATATCGGATTTCCATAAGAGCGTCGATCATGAAACTCGAGCGGAGAAAAGACAAACTTCGAGCACGAGAGTCTTCATTTTCGAGGAAAATCCTGGACATAAACAACAACACGAAACACGAGAAATGGAAGAGGCGAACCTCCTCACGTCACTTATTAGAAAACATAAATAAGATAAAAGGATAAGCATGGGGTGCCTCCCACGAAGCGCTACTGTTTTTGTTAAACGAGTCGCTAGCCTGACTCGTCCCCGAATTCATTTGTCCTTGGGGAAACAAGCGGAAGGGATACCCGGATCAAAGATGGTATCCTCACTTCGGAGGGAAAGAGAATGGGTGGGTTGGGAGGGAAAGAAAATATCGGGCTCAAGCACAAATGAGATAACATCCCCCGAACTCACATAAGGTTTATCAAGAAAGACTGATCCATCATCCGGCAGTTTTGCGGGTGGACGAAGGGATGATGGATAGATAAGAAAATACTCCAAAGAAGAAGGGAGCTCAAGATAAGGCATAAGATGTATGGGCTCAACAACGAAGGCATCTATCGGAAGATCCTTATCTCGGAAAATGTTTTTATCGTGAAGCTCATCAATGCATATCCCGGGTTTAAAAATTTTATCTTCACATGAGGGCTCATTGGGATAAGTGAGAGTCGTCTCAGCAGAGGAATGATAATCATCATCAAGCAACAACATATCCCCCTCGGGATCATGCACAACATCCTCAATACCCGGTGGTATTAAGTCATCAAAAGCAACCTCAATGATCGGGTCATTCGTCAAATTCTCGGAAATCTGGTTCATAACTTTGCTCACATCAACATCAAAGTAGAATCGCTCAAGAATCGGAGGATAAACATCATCAATAGTGGGATTGCCACTAATCTCTTCATCAAATCGGAAAGTTTCAAATTCGGGTAAGAAATCGCTATCTTTAACGAAGATAAGAGGCGAACTTGATTTATCGTTAAGGGCTTCAATCTTAGAAATGAGAAGATTAACATTCAACAATGTTTCACGTAATGCTTCATCCTCGATCTGAATATCATCAGGCTCAATCTCTTCATTTTCTGGCTCAAAATCATTTACTTCTTCTATGTTGACGGACTCAGAAGGTAAATCGTCGACAAAGTCGATGTCTCCATAAGAATCGATATCAGAATCGGAGAACATCTCATCATGATCATTCGAAATATCAAGAGAAGACTCCTTACAAATATCATCAACAACAACCTCGGACTCCCTTGGGATTGGGACAAGGATCTCAACATCAGACGATTCCGTTTCTGGAATAGTACTAAGATGCTCATCCCCCATTATGAGAGAGTCAACGGGTTCAACAATGTTCGAAGAGATAGAATCATCGACCTCTTCCAAATTGACGTCACTTCTCTCAACCGGCGTGAGTGAAGGGGAAGGGTCGGAAATGAAAGGCTCAGAAACGGGAGTGGGATTGCCACTCGGAGGAGTACAATGGTCATCAGAATCAGAATCGTAAACGAAAGGTCTCCGGTAACTAATTTTAGCGGCTTGCTCTTCAGCGAGTAATTCACCATAAGTCTTTTGATGAGGGTCTTCTTTTCCGTGGGTAATTTTATCAAGAAGATTCTTAAAATCAATCATTGCTTCCAGAAATTTTGGATTAGACATTAGTGAAGGTTGTGGTTGAACTTCTTGGTATTGTGGAGGTGGGTCATAAGAATAGTCGTAATTGTTACAAGGAACTTGCTCGTAAATAATCGGATTCTGCATCTGACAATCGGAATTAACGTGCGGACCTCCACAATACTCACAACAGTACGATTGTTGTGACGAATAAGGGTAAGGTTCATAACCAAAGGTCGAATTGTTAAATTGAGCTTGACATTGAAAACCTTGGTGAGGACCACCACAATACTCACAAGAGTATGTCTCCGGCTCATGGTACAGAGGTTGGCTAGGGAAATTGGTTGTCTCATTGTAAGGATTGTGATGATACTCGGTTCCGAAATTTCCATTGCTACAACCGGGACAATTCCCACCATATTCGGGTCCTCCGCACCATATGCACAAGAGCTGATAAATTGAAGAATTATCCGGATAAGAGTTCGCAATTTCCACCATTTTCGTGATAGGCTCGGATTCTAGAACGGGAGTCATCTCGGACTCAGAAACATATTCCATTTCCCTCACCGGAGAAGGAGTAGGAATCGAAGGTTCTTCAATCAAATTTTTCCACCATGCTATTATGTCGTCATCAGTATGAAGAGTACCCTTTTGTTCTAGTCGTGCATAAAGACGAGCGAGATCTGGATTTGGATTAATAAAATTCTGGCATACATTACAAAATCCATTTCGACAATTATTACCGCACCAGTCGCAAATACATCTCAAACATCGATATTGATTCTCTTCCATCGGATTTTTACAATGAAAGCAATGTCGTGACGGTTTTGTTTCATGAACGATGGGGTCATGAGGACCTCCACATCGAGCACATTTAAGAGATGCCATAAGAATTATACTTTTAGAAGAAGAAGAGATAGAATTATCGGATTAGAATAGAAAGAAGATAGAATTAAACGGTTCAAGAGGGTAAAGAGATAAAGAATTGACGGTTTAGAGGATAAAGACGATTATTTTTGGGTTTTTATAAAATCAAACATAAAAGGAAAACAAATTTTGAAAAGGAAAATATTTTTGGGTTTTTTTTTTTTTTTTTTTTTTTTTAAACACTTTTGGAAAAGTGTTTATGATTATTTTATTTTTGTATTTTTATAATTTATGAAAAGTATTTACAAAAGTGAGGGAACTCCACGGAGGAGGGTCTTCAAACACCAAACTTCAAACTCCGAAATGAAAAATCGCTAACACACCTCCCCGGCAACGGCGCCATTTTTGATTTGTCGTTTTTAGTACATAGAATTTACCGGAAGTACGGAACTACCGGGTCGTTCTCCCAACGAGGGTGTAATGGATGATCGATTCGTTGTTTAAAGGTCGAGTGATTTGAATAGGATGAAAATATTTTGGTTTTTGGAACTTAATAAGAAAGAAACAATTAAGCATGTAAAACAAGAAAGCTAAACACAAATAAGCAATTATGCAAATTAAACTAAAAACATATAAGTTTATGGGTTTTTGACTAATTAAAATGATAATGGTTAAAGTAAAGACAATAATAAAACTAGTAGCAAGTAAATAAACTAAAGTTAACGATAAAAGATAACAACTAAAAGTAACGAACTAAAATATGCTAAGCAAGCGAATAAGAAATATATGATGAAAATATATACTTGTTAAGCAAATTATCAATATCCTTAAGTGTGGTTTATTATTTCAATTAAGTCTTTTATTGATGAATTAATATCTTTTACAAATAATTATTTTCTCACAACAATTTTTCATAAAGAGATATCAATATCTAGATTAAAACCCAATTATTTTCACGGCTTTTGCCCGCTTAAACAACCAAAATTTCAATCTAAGTAACTTAAAATTACTAACCAATAGATTTTCTAACTTTTATAAAACCACACTTAATTCACGGAATAATCTACTCAACAAGTATATAAAAAGCCTACTCACTAAGCATAGCAAACCAACACATAGCAATTAATTCAATAAAAATAAGCATAACTATTATATTAAAAATTTTAACTACTAAAGATTTAAAAATTAAAGAAAATAGAACCCGGATGATGAAACGAGAGGAAAAAAACCACCCGATCTTATAAGCACAAATTAATACAAAAGTTTACAACTTTATTTATCTTATCCAGTAATTAGTAAGTAAAGTTTAAAACTTTATTCACCAACAAGCTTAAAAATTATTAAAGCTTCAAACTTTATGTATTAAAAATGCTTAAAGACCCTTAAGCTCCGGCCTTAGCGGTATATTGGGATTACACAAACAAAATCAAAACTTTAAGGGTTAGCACGATTATATAAATATAAACTTTTATGATAAAAAGCTAAAATAAAAGATAAACTAATCTTAATTAATCAAATCTTAACCATCAAACTCTCTCAAGGAGATATGTTTCCACAAAAACTAATTTGGTTATTAGGGTTAAGATTTAAAATATAGGATTTTTTTTTTGTTAACAAGAAAAGAGAAAATATTAAATAACTAAAACAATTAGGAAATTTAAAATAAAATAGTGAACTAAAAGAAATTAACTTTTTTTTTCCAAAATAAAAAAAAAAACTAATTAAAAACGGAAGAAAATAATTTCGTATTTTTTTGTTTTTTTTTTTTGTTTTTATTTGTTTTAATAAAGGAAAGGAAATAAATCAAGGAAAAATATTAAATGAACTTCGAAAATTCCAAATATTTTTTAGAAACATAATAAAAGTGATATAAACTCACAGAAAATTTTTTAGAATTTTCGGAATTAAATAAGTATTTTTTTCGATTTTAATGTTTAAAATAGCCAATAAATCAAAATAAATAGTAAACTAGTTCAAAAAAATATGAAAATTTCACACTATCTTAAGAAAACTATGAGAAGCTACCAGAAAATCTAAAAATATTTTTTTTTACGTTTTTTACTATATTTTAAAAATAAAATTCGAAACAGATTTTTTAGAGAAAAAGGACAGAAACAGTTTTTGATTTTTTTCAAAATACTAAAACAACTCAGAAAAATACTAAAATTTTATGACGAAAATAAAATATATTTTTGTTTTTTTTGTAAAAAAGACAAGATTTTTAGAGACTTTTTACTACTTTTAAGCTATATAAAACATTAAAAACGTAAACTTTAATAAAAATAAAAAATAAAAAAACTAAACTTTTATAAAAATATAAATATGATATGTTGAGCGTGTGCACGAAGCGTATAAAATACACTCACACAATCTTACTATAACTCAACTCTTCATGGAATATTTATATAAAAGGTTTTATAAAAATAAAAGGAAATAAAAAGGATTAAGAGATGAGAAGAATATAGAGATGCAAGAAATAAATAAAACTTTTATAAAACTAAAGAGCATAAAAATAAAATACAAGAGTTTGGGTACAAAATACAAATAAAAAGATGATTAAAAATGAGGTGAGGGGGTGGGTTTTTATAGAACCACAAGTTACACTTTGGTCCCTACTAAATTTTCATAATGACCCCTAAACTATTAGAACTTGGCACAAATAAAACCCTACAAAACTTGGTCCCCAAGTTGATATATTTATGTTTGGCAGATTTTTTCTAAATCCTCTTTGGGCTGCTGGGACATAATTGGGCAGCAGCTAGGCCTGTTGTGGATTGGGCCTCGCATGGAATCAGCTGGGCTTGTCTGGACGTGGGCCTCGTTGGGTTGCTGGGCTTGAGATGGCTTGGTTTGTGTAATACAAAAAATTTAATTATGCCATGGATGGGATTAGAACCCTTGACCTCTTGATTAGCAAACATGTCCCCACCCACTAGACCAAGAGTCTTTCTTGTGTTAAATGTTGCATTTAATTTCCATTTAAGCTCCTTTTTTCTGCAAATTCATTTTCCCTTCTTTTTAAGCATCTTAATTAATTGCAATCTTCGTTCGGGCTTCGTTAAATTTTTATTCTCTTGCCTCGATGCTGCAAATAAAATTATCATTAGACCCGTAACTTCGTGCTCCCCCCATTCTCGTGCTCGTTTTTGTCCATTTGTCTTCTTTTTGTCCATTTTACAATATCCGTTACCTGCACATACATAAACACAAAAACACAAATATTTATGGCTTTAGGGGTTAGTTTTTGGTCTTTTTTTTGTCCGGTTTTGATCAAGAAAAGGTATATGTTTTTACATATACCATGCCACCACTTTGGAGCAACAACAAAAGCCCGTGGAAGAAACTATTGAGTATGAATTTGAGGAACCTGTTAAAGAAAAGTCCGAGAAAGATGAGGGTGACAAAGAAAAGACTGAGAAAGAAAAGACTGAGACAGAAAAGACTGAAGAAAAAGATAAGTCTGGAGATGACACTGATTATGATAAGTTTCTGCTAGACAGTCCTGCTCGCTCAGAGGAGAAAACCCCTGAACCTCCAAAGGACCTAGAGTCTCCTCACATCTCATCATCATCAGATTCTTCTTCTCACTCTTCACCACCACCATCAAAGAAATCAACCAGATCATCATCCAGATCAAGAAGAAGCCAACTCCATCTTGGATCTCTCAATCTAAGAATCGAATCGTTAAAGCTGTCAAACGAGTCAGAAAGAAAGATATTCTCCACAGAAAGTTGACTTTCCTCGCTGATCAGATAACGTATCTTCATGATGAGAATGACAAGATGCAAGTTGAAAGGGAGTATGTACAGAAGTTTATGAAGGATGATCTTCAAGGAAGCATGGACGCGATGATAAAAGGATACACTCACAAGTTCTTAATGGAGGTCATTCCGAAACTGACAAAGGAGATGTATACCAGACAACTTTATCCGAATCTTTTACATTTAGCCAAGCAAGCCATGAAATCAACTCCGATGAATTTGAGCATCAATCCAGTTGAAACTACAATCTTCTTAGATGATGAATTAGTAAACCGGCTGGTAGCGCAAATGTCAACACGCTCTGCAACGTTTGCCTCCCATGAAGCTAAACTGTTTGAAGCATTGCTGGAATACCAACTCAATTCATCATTCAGAGAAGAGGCTATAAGGCCTAAGCGTTCAAGAGATGATGAAGACAAAGATAAAGATAAGGATAAGGAGCCTAAACGCACAAAGAAGTCTGGTGAATCATCTTCGATTCAGTACTCAATGCCGCCTCCACCATAAAGGACTCCAGCTCAACAAAGATCTCCTCCCCGCTCTTCTGCTGATAAACCTCAGGATTCTGAGTTACCACCCCAGACTCAAAAAACCGATGACCACTTTGAGTATACGGGTGGTGACAATGAAGAATACCATGAGCCCCAACAACAACCCACCTCTCCCGACAAAGTTAAGAAACCATAATCATCATCTAGGCCTAAGAAAAAGAAGAAGAAGGCGCCCAAGGCTGACGTCCTATCCTGGCTAGATGAAGATAACACAGAAGAATTTGAATGGTCTTCTACACTTGTCAATTCCACTCCCTACCCTGAAGAAGGTCAAGAGCTGGTAGACGGTAATACTTTGGAGCATCCTAAGATTCTGCAAGAAAAGTTCTGTGTAAAGAAGATGATGAAATCTGAGTTGAGACGAATCAAGAATGAAGCTTATCAACTATTAAAAGATAGCGCGGAAAGTGCCATCGAGGTCGAATACCACCTTGAGAACATTGCTCGAGCTATGTCTAACAACATGGATTGGCTCAACCCAGAAGCAAACATCGACTTTACGAAGCGGGACAACCCTCCATATTATACCGACTGGTCTAGACCACTACCAACGATCGGCCAACCAGATCAGCCTAGGATCCCATTCAGATACTTCTTCAACAAAGACTTGGAATTTCTTCTTCACGGTGGCGATGGTTCAAGGAAATACGCTACATCATTGACACTTCCATTCCCAGCAGCCGAATACTCAAACTGCATAGCTATCGAGGAAAGAGCTAATCACTTGTTCTCCAACAAAGTGGAAGCATACGACCGAGATGCAATGTACGGGATTCATCATTGGCCGGAACGCCGAAGAATCTACTACAGAAGCTGCCAGGTCCAGAAGTCTCAACATTCAGTGTTCAGTACTAAAAACATCGTTGCCATCCAACACGTTGATCTTTCGTCCAAATGGGACTACAAGTATCTCAAGAAGATTGTAGTCAAAAGACAAGACGAAAGGGATTATGCATTCTCTGAAGCTGACTTTGAGAATTTGTCTATCAACAACATCGAAGAAATGTACCTTGCCAAAGTACAAGGTCGTATGAGACAATTCTCCACTGAAGTACAACGTGAATTCATCAAGTCCGTGCTCATCTTCATCAGACGCATAGTTATCAAAGAACGTGTAGAAGATCTCCAGTTGGCAGTTGAATCTTATCAGACCCGTGTCAACTTCACTCCACCGCAGCTTGATCTTCCCGACATCAACCAGCTCTCACAACTTACACTCTTCAGCAACCCATTCGGCGTCGTTTACCGCAGTGAACTTCAAAGAAATTGCTTGATGGCGTGCAGAGATCTTCATAAGTTTGGAGATCACACTTTGAAGAGGGTTAGGGACGGATTGGCTTACCGGTTGAAGGATATACACCAAAAGATCGGGTCTCCTAAGCAATGGAACTCTCAGGGTCGAAGGGATGTGAAGAGGATCATCACGATGATTGATGAACGGTTGTATAGAAGGGATCAGTTCAGAAGATTGGAAAGCTATGTTGGTGGTCGACCAAGGAGAAACATCATCGGCTTTCAACGCCCGATTCACACTCCTGGCGACATCTCTGGACTACCTGGTACCCCTTGAACTGCTTCTTTCATTATAAATTTGGATGTATGATCTATTATGTCAATGGCTTGTGCACACATTATAGTGTACAACCCGTACTTGTAAATAAAGGACCCTGTGGTACGCTTCAGTGCCACAATCCTTATAAAAGGAGCGAAAGCTTCTTACTTTTGAGTAAAACCTATCAAACCTTTCACTTTTCAAGGTTTTGCTCAAAAGAACAAGTACTTTCCCTTATGATTTTCAAAACCTCAACCGTTTATATCACTTGTTGAAGGGGAGTACTTGACTTAAAACTTTGTTCACAAATTGTTCACAATAGTCATTCTTCCCGCAACACTCGAAATGGTCATATTTATTCTCAACTTTTCAAAAATAACATTTTATATGCCATTTTTGAGGGGGAGAAAATACGTGATAAGAAATATGTTGTGTAAATGCAAATGAATCTTTGTGCTATAGACTTAACCCATGAATTGACGAGCTCTTAACTGCTAGTAACTCGAAAAGACTTGTCCGGGACGGGTAATAATTTCAAGCTAGTTCGCTAGTGATGTAAACGTGTCTCGCAAAGGACTTGTCTGAGTAGAATGTACCATTCGAGAAACTCTTGGTAGACATGAACTCTGACGGGTTTGACAACCTTTCGAGGATTGTCTACACCTTCAAGGTAGTTATTAGAGCTAGTTGTCACCTAAAAGCTGACAATGCAACTCTTTAACTATGCCACGTAACCGTGTCTCGCGGGGGAATGTCTATCTTGAGTTGAGCAATTCAAAATGTGCGCGCTCTTTCCTCACTGTGCATTTAACCGTTAAAACTCTTAAGCACATGTGGAGGGGGAGTATTTATGCAAAATATCATCTCAACAGTGGTTCAAAAATGTTTTTATTCATAAACACTGAGCGAGATTTTTCAAGTAAATGGTTTTATGGCAACATAGGTTAGTCATGGAGTTATAAGGTGACTAAGGTTAGGAATAACCGTCCTATGATCCGCCAGAGCCGGAGGGATCTACCCAAGGACACCACAAATAGTTAGTATTTAGAAGTCCTTAGGTATGATTATAAAAAGGAGAAAATGAGAATCGGAGAAAGAATGAGTTGAAGAATTAAAAAGAAATGCAAAGAAAAGGGTGAAAAGAAATAGCCCTCCAGATTATTCAACTTAGGGCAGACACCGAGTTCAATTCATATGCTACTGGTTGTCACTAGATGACACCGGTATTGAAGATTCACTAAACCTTCTCAACCACTCAAGTTTCTCTCAACAGAAGCTTGTTTCATTCTCACAGGGAACCCTACGCAAACTATCGGCTTTCTATTAGAGATTGCTGGTATTGAAGAAGGAGACCCTCTCCCTAGTCTCCGCTTAGGAAAACCAAAATGCACTATTGAGTCTAGAGCCACTAGATTCATCAAAAGATCTCTTAGGTACACTTGACATTTCATCACTTGACATTCAACAATAAGAATTTCAGTGGTACATTATCGAGTCCTTCACAGATCTTAGCAATCTATCGAGAACATTTATGAGAGGTTCACATTTGTGATCCTTAGTGATTGAATGGAAACTCCTGCCAGGGTCAACATCAAACAACCCTAATAGCAGGTCGCTTCAAAGAACTCCCCGTGGATTGCGCTTAGTGGTCTCAAACGGTCTACAGTCGTGAGGTGATGCTTCGGTGTTCCTCAGCGACTCATCTGAATCGTAGGTGTACTTCGGTACATCGTGCTATCTCACTTGTGGGACTCCGATTCAGGAACGGCCTTTGTAAGAATTAGAGTTGTGTTTTCACACTATGCTGTCAACACTCTCGAGTTCAAACTTGTAAGTGCCGGAATCCGCTTATTACTAACCGTTTTAATGTTTACTTCTTATGGAAGCTCTGGAGCGGAATGATCGTGATGATTCTCCACTTGTTCACACCAACAACATCATCAAAGAAGTTCTATCTTAAAGCAACACAAAAGTCCGAATGATTCTTCGTCAAATCAAAGAATCTACAAAGTTAAAGACTTAAAGAACTTCATCAGTATCGTAATCCAACGTTAAAGAGTGTGTGAGCATGTTGGAAAAAGACGTGGAGACACCGGAAGCGTGAAGCAGCACTGAGGCAGACTTGATGCAGACAACAACAACATATTATCACTTTCATCACAAAGAACAATGATCAAAGAACAAAGTTAAAGATGACGTCAAAGCATAACTGCTCAATGAAAACTATCTCGCTACACTGGGGAGATGGTTCAAATCAAGGCAATTCTTCTCACAAGAAAGAAGAATGTCAGAAGACGTCAAAGCTACTATTACATCAACGCCTTCACCGTTTTTCATCACCAACACTTGAGGGAGATTGTTGGAATCACTCCTAAACCTTTATTCAAGTGTTAGTTACTCATATGTAATAGTTAGTTTAATTATGGCCTTTATGTTTGTTATTAGCCTTAAGCTTATGTAGAAGGCCCATGAGCTTAGGCCCATGTCCAATAAGGAAAGGATGGGAACTAGGTGTGTTGCCCTAGCTTCCCTCCTATAAATACTCTTGTAAACCTTCATTTGAAGGTTGGTTGTTCAAGTTATTTCTTTCACATACATCTACGCCTAAACCGTCTTTATTATCGTGTGTGTGTATGTTTGGGTTACTTGTTCAATCGCCTCTCTATCTTTCTATTAAGCTTGTGTTGTAAATCTAGTGACCTAAAAATATCCATCATCAGCCTTTGCATCAAATTTTCCTTAGTGATCCTTATGATTGTGAATGAACACAGGATACCCAAACACATGAAAGTAGCTGATATCAGGAAGTCTTCCTTTGAAGATCTCATATGGGGTTTTGTTATGTCTTTTGACTGACCTGTTTTGAGTGAAACATGATGTTTTAACTGCTTCTGTCTAGAAGTGCTTTGAGAGTGCTGAGCCATTTAACATAGTTCTGGCAGCCTCAATGAGAGTTTTGTTTTTCCTTTCAGCTACCCCATTTTGTTTAGGGGTGTAAGGATTTGAAATTTTTTGTGAAATTCCCTTTTCATCATAGAAATTCTTAAGCTCTTGATTTCTGAACTCAGTACCACTGTCAGTTCTGATTTGTTTCATTGTACTGTCATTCTGATTTTCAATCTTCCAGATGAATGACAATATGGTTTCAGCTGCCTGACTCTTTTTGGAAAGAAAGTATACCCAAGTGTATCTTGAAAACTCATCAACAATGACAAGTGTATACTTCTCATGCTGGATTGATCTTGGACTGACTGGTCCAAAGAGATCTATGTGCAGGAGGTGAAGGCAGCTTTTGATAGAGAAATTTTGTTTTGTTTTGAATGATGCTCTGTGGTGTTTGCCTTTTTCACAGGCTGAGCATTGTTTGTCTTTTTGCAAAAACCAGTGATGGTAAGCCAAGGACTTTATTTTGTTTTGCCAAGTTTTTGATGTTTTTGAAATTTAAGTGAAAGAGTCTCCTGTGCCACAGCCAGTTGACAGTTTAGTGGCTTTGACAAAGAGACAAGTTCCATCTTGAGAGAGTGTTGACATGTCTAACACATAAAAATCATCTCTCCTAGGAGCTATCAAAACAACTTCTTTGTTGGCATTGAAAATGGTGCCTTGTTTGTCATTGAACTGCACAATGTACTTTGCATCACATAATTGACTGACACTGATGAGATTGTATTTTAGACCATTGACATAAGCTATTCTAGAGAAAACTATTCCATTGCAGTTTACTGAACCATAACCCTCAGTGGGACATGATGAGTTATCACCAAATACTACCTTGGGTCCTGGTTCCTTTACATACTTGTGCAGATACTCCATTACACCAGTCATGATTCTTGAGCATCCACTATCTAGATACCAAATAGGCTCCCTAGCGTGTCTCTGCACAAATAGTAAATTGAATAAGTTTCTCTTGCTAACCCACATGCTAGTGGGCTTGGGTCTAAAGGTCTGTTTGAATTTGGCAATTGACTCATGGTCAGTGGTTGAGTGCATTGTGCTACTACAAGTTTTGCATTTGCTGACTGAGAATGACTCAGTGATGCGGGGTTGTTTTGAACTTCTCCTTGCTTGGATGACACTGTCATGCTGGGATGTCTCATGAGCTGGATTTTCGCAAATATCACAGCAGGTGTTCATGAGACAATCATCAGGATGATGATCATTGAAGCCACAGTGTGGACAAGGAGGAAAGGGTTTTGCTCTATGCATGTGAGCTTATTTGGAGGTTGAAGCATGTTGATGACCAACATTGGTGTGTCTTGCTTCACTAAATGAACTTACATACTATAAGTGATCAGAAGTTCTGTGATCATCCTTTTGCGATCATACAAAAAGGATTCTGTAGCAATTATCAGTGGTATGACTGGTATAATGGCACAGATCACACTTCTGCCTGGGTTTGGTGTTAGATTTTGATCTTGATGAGCTGGAGGAGGCTGACGTAGTTTCCTTGATTAAATCAGGAGCTTTTTCGATGGATTCCATCTTGTCAGTCAACTACCTCACAAGTCCATTCAGTTGCTGGATTTGGTCTGCTTCAGTAGGAACTGAAGATGTGGAAGTCTCAGTGGGAGCAGAATCTTGTTGGGTTGGTTTTGTTGGTCTTTTCAGGATGGTTCTACCAAGTCCAAATCTTTCTTTTGGTGAGTGAGGGTTGAATTGCAAGGGAGTAAGCTCAAAGCTAGGTGCAGCACCCTGAAGAGGTTTCAGGGGTGGAAGCGGTGCTTGAGATTCGGCTTCAGACTCAGAGATGTGTTCAGTACTACTGGGCACATCAGGGAGTCCAAGCATGCTCTTTAGATCTTGGCTTTCAGGCTCTAGTATTCTTCCAGAATCA
Source organism: Chrysanthemum makinoi (assembly GCA_910596185.1). Lineage (NCBI taxonomy): Eukaryota > Viridiplantae > Streptophyta > Magnoliopsida > Asterales > Asteraceae > Chrysanthemum > Chrysanthemum makinoi. The sequence goes on from OU343224.1 coordinate 277,571,675, forward strand.
AAATTTGGAAGCTTACTTTCAAGGTTAACCCGTTCAATCCAATCACTGGACTTGGACATTGACTCCTTATTGGAGAGCATGCCAGTAGATACAAATGGTTTTGGACTATGGTCTTTATTGTGAGAATCAGGGAGATGATCTTCACCTATGATTCTCTTCTTGCTACTGGGGGCTCCCACAACATCAAAGACCCTGGGATTCTTAGCAGTCCAACTTTCAATGATATCTTTTACCTTTTTAAGTTCTTCCTGAAGAGCTTGATTTCTTTTAACTAGTTCAGTGTTTTGAATTTGCAGTGTGACAGCCTCAAGCTTGGCTTGTTTTAAAAGAAGCAGTTCATCTCTACACTTGTTTAATTCAAAACTTAACTTGTTGTATTTAGAAAAAAGACTTAATCATTGCTCCTCTACAAGCTTAAGGTCAACATTGATATAGTTGATAAAGGACTGCCAATCTGAATCATCATCCATAAAGAGTAAAATATTTACCTTCTTCATTGTGATATTGACCCATTCTCCATTCCTGGCATGATTCTTCCCAACAGCTAACTTTTCCTCTTCTGAGAGAGCCATCAGTGCACAGGCTTGCACCATTTCGTCGTCAGAGGAGACTGGCTCTTCATCCCAGTCGAAGACTTCAAAGAACTAGGCAATTGTTTTTACCCTGCACAGATTTAACATTGTTTGTTGTTTCTGAGGGAGTGGCCTCAAGCAGTGTTAGCTTAGCTTTGGCTTTCCTCAACTTAGCTTCAAAATCAACCGTTTTATTTTGATCAGATTTGTTTTGAAAGTTCTAATGAGACTGATAGATTTTTGGTTGAAATTTGCTAAAGCCTGAGGACTGATTTGACCCTGATAGTTTGTAAGAGGGTTCAGAAATTGTTTTTGAAAAATAGTCTTTGGCAAAATGACCTCTTTTGTGACACTTAAAACACTCAGTGTCCTCATTAGCTTTAGCATTAGAAAAACCTTTGTCTTTATATAAACCTTCTAGAGTTAGCAAGGAGTGCCTTTTCCTGAAATTCGATGTTCAGGTCATTTAGGTACTCCTCGCTTAATCTCTCATCAGGCTCATCATCTGAATTTTCCTGAAAATCCTGAACCACACTGTTAGAATAAAAAGCAGTAGAAATTTGTGTTAAATTGGTGGTCAGGGACTTCTTGACTTCCTAAGACTTCTTCAAGTCATGGTATCGTCTGTTGATGAGGTTATCCTCGTAGACAAATTTCCCATATATTTCAGGAAGTTCAAGATTCTGGATATGATTTGCATTCCTAAGTCCCTGAGAGAAATTCAACCACTTCTTAGGGAGAATATTGACAAAACCAACATTGATTTCATGTTTGGACAACTTAACACCATCATTTGACAGTTCATTTAACAAACTTTTGTACCGGGTGTAATTTTGAGACAGAGTTTCTGAGTCCTTAGCCCTGAAGGTGTTATACTCAAGTTTCAGGTCCATAATCATGTTCTCCTTGGTATCTGAGGGACCTTCATGACTGTGGACCAGGTCATCCCAGGTTTGTTTAGCTGTACTACAGCCTATAACAGACTCCATAACATCATCAGGAAGACAAGATATGATGATGCTTTTGACCATTTGGTCCTGGTTGACCACTCTCCTCTCGTGCTGAGTCCACTGAGCATAAATGGACCTTCATTAATACACTTAAGGTAGTAAGGTTCCATCCCAGTCAAATAGCAAAGTATTCGCTTTTTCCATTTGTTAAATTTACCAACTTCGAGTCGAGAGGCAACAGCTGAATAAGCTCCACCCTTTTTTTGACAAGCTGGGGCACATCAATTTCAGCCATTAGGATCCTGATTTAAAAACGTTTTTGAGCGGCTTAAAAGGGTTTTATAATCAGCCTGCTCTGATACCACTTGCTGTTCCCGTTTCACAGTAATATAAAACAATAAAAACAATTAAAACTACTGATTGTGAATAATGACTGAAAAGATGCAAGTAAAAACACACTGATTAATTTTCAACTTATATATTCTTTATTAGAAACAAATAAAAAAGAATACATTACCCAAGTACTTGCGGAATAGTACTTGGGATTGAAATGACAAAGTATGGTATCTCCTCACTAAGCACAGGCTAAGTCTAAGCATAACTACAAAGGTACCACTGAGCTATCTCAGGGACAGAGTTGTATTTGGAGGAGTGAAAGATGGCTTGTGTGTGTGTTTTACAATTAATCCAAAAGCTTAAAAATCTTTCACTCCATCTCTTATGTTATTTATACAAGTGTGGTTTTAACTCTATCCTAGAGGACAAACTGACAGGTTACAGAAGATAAAATACTGATGTATTTTATCTCTATTTACATTTGCTATTTAGGGTAAGTGACAAAGCTACTTTCTTCTAGTCAGTGATGACACTGAGCTTGGTAATTAGTGATTCAAGGAAAGTTTGCCTTTGGTTGATAAGCACTTCGTCTTATCTATTTCAAACTTATCCTGCCTTGTCCCGCTCATTCTTCAGTCTTCATAGCCTTCAGTCTTCATCTTTAGTTTGTCTTCAGTGATAGTAGTTGGTGAGGAGTTTTGGGATTCAGTGAGTTATTGTCATCACTCACTGAATCCATTGTATTCTTCTTGACTCAGTATTCACCCCTTAAGTTCCGCCTTACTGAGTGGAGAGACTTCTTCTTTGTCTCTTACTGAGCATCCTGAAGACAGCTCACTGAGTGACTATGCGCTCAGTGACTTGTTAGTGTTTAAGGGACTAAACACTTAGGATATTTTCTATTCAAATCCTAGACTTAAGGGGTTTGAGTATTCACTGAACCCAACAGCTTGTCCTTAGAAAAAGTTAGGAGGCTATGTTTTTACACCCTCGAGAATAGTACCGGAATCAGCGGGATTTCGATTTTCAAAGATTTCCGATATACTTAAATAAATTGCAACCGACGATCATTTAGAGATTAGAGACTCAAAGGAGAGATCACTCCCATGTGGCGACTTTCTTCTGAGTTTGTCCTTAGCAGAACTTAGGAGGCTAGGTTTTTACACCCTTGAGCAAGCATATCAGTCAGCGGATCAACTAAACATACATATGGCAAAACGAGCAAATTAGATAATCAAGTAATACATAATTTAAGCAGAATTCTATAATCAGGCAAAATCAACGGAATAGAATGTAAGCATGGTAATCACACAAGTCAAAAAATTACCAATTAATAAACATAATAAATATCATAACAAGCTGTGATACTAACAGAAGTATAAGCATGTCAGTCACAGGTAAAGGTAGGAAATACTGAACGAACATCATAATTAAAATGAAGTAACTAAACAAGCATATTGCATGGCAAACTAAAAAAGTCAACTAAACAGATAGCATAAGTTGAGCCATATTCCCTCATCAAACAATAGCATAAACAAAAGGGTAAACATGGCAGATCAACAAGTCAGGTAATATCAATTACTATGTCGAACCAATAACATAAGCATCAGAAAATACCAAACAAAATTACAAACATGGTAGTCATAATTAGCAGGTAATAATTATAACCCACGGAAATAATCAAACGAAGGTATAACATGATAAATGGATAAGTAAAATGCTTACATACTAGCATGGCAACCAGACGAATCAAATAGTCACATAATAGCATGGTAAGCGGATAATTAGATATTAGCATGAAATAGATGAATCATATAATCACATATTAACATAGTAAATAGAGGAATCATGTAATCATATATCAGCATGGTAAACAGATGGATCAAATAGTCATATAATAGCATAGTCAACACATAAATCCAATAATCATATGATATCTCGGTAAACGGATGAAGTGGTAGCCTGAAGTATAAGTTTGGTAGCTAACTAAAATGGAGTGAGAGTCAAGTAAATCAAATGAACTGAAGAATAGTATGGTAGTCGGATGAATCACATAAGGATACTGAGTGAATAAGTAGTCAAACGAATAACTGAATAGGCATAGCAAATGAATGAATCAGAATGTCAGAAAATCACATAGTCACATAATCAGAATGTTGCCCCGAGCTCAAATACTAAAGGAGATACTCCAATAGCCACATATCAGATTACATATCATAATCCATATCCGCCAAATCATATCAAATCCCATATCAAATCTGCCAAATCATATCAAAGTGTACATGGGTAGCTAGCCCAAATGTACCAAAATGTGAGGGGGTGTATTGCACACACTCACCACATCACCAAAACGAAATCAAGAAATCATACATCAACCTGGTAACAGCAGAATTTCATATTCATGTCATAGCACCATAATAAGGGAAGTGATAATCTGATAGCATAAGTTTGGTAACCATATGGAATGAAAGCATAGTGAAATCAAATAACTATAACCCCACACAGTTGTTGGATGGACTATATCAGGATTCTGGGTGAACGAAAGGTCAAACAAGTAACTGAATGAAGGAATACGTATCAAATGAGCAAAAGATAACAAATCAAAGTGAATGAGAGATCATAAACAATAAAGGATCAGGTCATGAAGCATACATAATGAAGTACCAAAGCAAAAGGTGTTCAACATGCCACATGAAGAACACAACGTACATACGAACACATAATCCAATGAAGTATGATGAATCACAATTAAAGGATGCCCACGAGCAAATAATCCTATTCGTCCAACATGCCACATGAAGGAGACTACGTACATAAGGGTCCAGGGAGGGGAGACCTCACAAGTACCAACGTGCGAGAGGGGGTGAAAGGCACGCACAACCCAAACGCCGAATCCATACAAATCATATCAAATCATAAGCCTAGAATGCATCCATACGCCCCCCGAACATACATAAGGAAATATGTACCCTGTTAGCTAGATAGGTGTACACATGCAAATAAGGCTCCACAAATCACAAATCATAATGGGGACGTCGGGGACTAATCACACCGCCCCAGATAGTGTCATGCCATTGGTGCCATCAATGACATGGTCATGGTACCTCCATGACTAGTTGGCTCGTAACAAAAGGGGCAGAACGTACAAATCATAATCATATCCAAATCATACCAAATCATAATCGTGGAAATCATGGCAACTGAATCATATCAGAACATATCATATCAAAGTCAAAATGGAACGAATCATACCAAAGAATCATAACATACGAATCAATTCAGAAGGCATACAAAGGATCGTCATAGGGGGAACATAGCAAAAGACCATATCAAAGGATCAGGACGTACAAAGTATCCCTACTGAAGAGGGAAAGAATATCTGTACCTCAACCATAAAGCAAATCACCCGAATACACAAGTAACCAAGACTACTCCTTCTTTCGTGGATCTACACGAATAATGATCGCTCGAGTTTTAGAAACCATTTCATATTCATAAATTTTCATATTTAGGGTTTCATTCCATTTTTAAAAACTTTTCAAATTTAGCCACTTTCCATAATTAGCAGGTTTCCATATTAGTAACTTTCCCAAATTAGATAGCTTTCCGAATTAAGTAACTTTCCAATATTAGTAGCTTTTCGGGTAACATTCCGAATCAACCCATTTTAGGTTTACTTATGATAACAAGTCATGTTTAGGGCTTAGAAGGTGTCAATTTCCAATTTAAAAGTCAAGTTAAAAGTCCAAGTTAAATTCTTACTAATTATAGCCATCAAAGTTACATAGTTAGGATTTTTAACATTTTCAAAAATCTTCCAACATTTTAAGGTTATCTTTTGACCCAATCGACACATCAAATAAGCTCAAAAAAATTCAAAAAATAAATCACAGATGTTCCCACATGTTTTAGGTTACTCCTAGAATTTTTGTAGATTTTATTATAGGGCAGAAGTGTAGGTAAAAAATTAAACCTCCAGACGTTTCCTAAACGTTTAGACCAGAAACACACATTTCCACAACTCTAAAAATTCCACCAAAATTCCCAGAAGTCACCCATTTCCTAAATATCAAGACTGGAGAAGGAGAGGTCAAAACTCTCAATGGTTTATTCATGGTAAATAAAATACTACAACCCAAAATTTTACTCAGCTTTCCCAGATTCGACACCTTAATTTGTAAAAATGAAAAATCAACCTTCCCGGCCTCCAATCGACACAAATCTTATATTTCCAGAAAGTAGAGAAGTAGTACTTATGTTCAGACAAAAAAATCACTTAAAAAAACGTAGGCATCCTCAGTTTGGACACTCGTCAATCCAACCCAAATTCTGCAAAACATCACAAACAAGACCCTAACTCTAACCAACGCAAGATAAAACCTCTAACACATCCCTAATTATGTTTTAATAATAAGAAATGTTTAATTACTGGGATTTTAATCAACCCTAATCATATCCATCAATTATAGTTACATGAAAAAAATTAAAAACAAAAGATGTTAAAGAAAATAGGCAATTAATCATACCAAACCTTTCCGGGATTACCACGAATCTTGATCTTGAGTTCTTGATGACAAACTATTATGGAGGCTAGGGTTTTCTTGTTTTTTTTTCCCCTTCTGTATTTTTATTATAGAAGGGAGGAAGAAACTAGATTTTATTATTTTTGTTTAATGGGTTTATCAAATTCTAATTGGCTTGGGGTATATGGGTGTAAATAAGAAAACTAAGCCAAAAACATTTTTTCTAAAACCAATTGGCCCAATGTTACATTTATATTACTATTTATTTATTTAACTTATGGTATACTTAAAGTAGATAATTAAAAAGTTAATCCGAATTTTAGGGCGTTATAAACACTTTCCATGCCATGGTAACAAAAGTTGTGGTAACAACGCCACAACTTATAAACTTATTGACCAACAAAATCCGTCCATTATCTAAAAGTGAGAGTTTCAAAGGCGAAAGTTAGTGACGAACATTAATCAAGAAATAATCAGATCCAAGCTGTGTGCATTGCACGGATCTGAATGACTCATACTTGTGATGTTTTGGTTATTCATTTCATCAACAATAAACTAACATGATATTAAGGAAGAAAAAAAAAAGAAAAAGAATAGTTGTAATATTGTGTCCTATATAGTAAAGTTTGTGGATGATTTTTTTTAAAATATTAATTTTAGGAGTAAAATATAAACAAAAAATCTCCCTGTTCTTTTATTTTTATAGAAACTCATTCAGGAAATGTTGTCAAAATTTGTCATGCATTTCATAGAAACAAAGTTTAACAACCTTTCAAAACTAAAAATGAAAACTAACAAAATAAACTTATCAAATCACGGTTTAACAATCTTTCAAAATTAAAAATGGAAACTAAAAAATGCATGCACGGTTCAATTGATGAAACGATAATCTCAACTATAAAAACACTATAAGGTTTTTGTTACTTTTTTTGGTAATTCATACTTAAGTTGATGAAACGAATAATAAAAAAAAATGTCAATGTTAGTACATTTTGATCTTTTATTTATCGTTTTTTGTTCCAATGATTTAGTTCACGGTCGATGTCTCTTTGTTGGACTCTGTTTTCTCGCTTGGCCAGCGTTATGTTGCGTTGTCTAGAGGGATATTACGTAGAACTGAAAAGATATTAGTGAAACTAGTCAAAGAGTTCGATGAAGAAAGAGTCTACACCTCAAATATCGTGTACCAGAAAGTTTTATGTGACGAATAATGTGTTGTGTTAATTATCTCATAATTGATGTAATGTTTTGTTTTCAGTTCACTAAATTTGTTCATATGTTTATTGATACTACCTCTGTCTTCAACTTTGATCTTATCTATTTTTGCGGGTGTTATATAATAATTGATGCAATATGAATGGATAGGGTTTTTAGTGTATTTTTCATTAGTATAATTTTTCATCAAGTATTATTAAAATAAATAAATAAATAAAAGTTTGAACCATTTTGACTCTGAAAAGTCAACTTGAAAATTTATTTTGGACGGAAGGAGTACATGATTAAGAATTTTTCCGAGTTGAATTATCACATGTTACAAACTATTGCAATTACATTTTGATATTGTCACGTTTTATGTATAAACATTAAATGAAACACTTAATTACAATATCGCAATTAAGTTGTTTGCCACTAGAAACTTTTGTTGCTATGCACAGTTAGTCGTCTCGTCCAGTGCTAAGAAAATGTGTTGATACTTGCCTAACCTCCCATATGAAATTCTTTTCAACGATGCTTTATGTTGCTTTCATCACTGTCCCATTGTCAACTTTCAATTGTCATACGAAACCATTTGTATTCATCAATAATTTCATCATTTAGGGGATGTTTGGTTTCTTGTCATGAATCATAATGGGTATAAGTATGAATATAGGGTGGTATGACAATGAATGTATTAATCTCATCTTTGTTGTTTGGATTGGATTTATAAGGTACTGAGTATCAAAACTTATAATCTTATGTGGCTTTATCTTTATTATTTAAATTGTTGCAAAAGATTAAAAATGACAAAATAATGTGGGCCTCTTTATTATTTAAATTGTTGCAAAACCTTCGAATAATAATGTAAAATTATAGAGATGAAAAAATAATGTAGGCCTCTTTATTCCAGGAGAAAGAATATATGAAAGGTACCTATCTAGGCATGTATCAGTCTATGGGGTTTCTGACACCATTTGGATTTCATTATGATAGATTTTCACAAACCAAACGGCTGCTTCTAATAATGATACTATTCTTTCATTCCATACCCCCAAAACAAACGGGCCCTTAATATGTTGTTCCTTTAAACAAACAAAACATTAAATATGACATTTCAAATCATTTGTGGTCAGTTCCAACTTAAATTGTCTCTTTCTGTATTCATCTTTTTGGTTTTCTTATTTCCTGAAATTGCTTAAAATACCTTTCGACTTTCATCATATTTATTTGTTGAAGATATGGGTAAGTCAATTTAATATGTGGTTAAGTTAATATTGGAGCAATGCGTATTGGTTGTTTTGGTGCTTTTGATTCATGTAAAACTACAAGTAGAAATCTTCCAGATGGTAAGATCTTTTAACATTTCCTTTTTGTTATGTTTGCTGTTTATTCATATAAATATGCTTAGTTTTTTTGTTTATCAGATATTGCTACCAACAACGTTAAACAATTCTCGTATAATTCATTAAGATCAGCTACTAGAAACTTTCACCCGTCAAACAGGATTGGTGGAGGTGGTTTTGGAGTTGTCTACAAGGTATATATGATCCTGATAAAGTTTTGTGGATTGCGTTTGATTATCTTGTTATTCTAACAATTATGCAATCGCAATCCCAAACACCCTGTAAGTTTCCATTTATAGACTAGAGTTTAATCTGATAAATAACAATTTAAAGTGAAACACAGGGGGTTCTAAGAGATGAGACTCATGTTGCGGTGAAAGTTCTCTCTGCTGAATCAAAACAAGGGACCATTGAATTTTTGACGGAGATTAATATGATATCGAGCATCAGGCATCCCAACCTCGTTCAACTCGTTGGTTGTTGTGTCGAAGATGGTAATCGGATTTTGGTATATGAGTACCTTAAGAACAACAGCCTTGCTAGTGCTTTACTTGGTATCCTAATATAACTTTGTACTATTTGCTGAATAAAACTTTCTTGTGATATTTATTGGTGAAATAGAAGTTTTATCATCTGTTACACTTAGCAATCAGGAGAATAAGTTTACTTATTTACACCTTATTTTCATTTGCAGGCTCTACCATTTTCCTTCATAAGAACATCATATTTATATAGACAAACTTTTGTACAAAAAAATATATATATATATATAGACAAACTAGTTTCATTAAATTACCTTCTAACGATAGAACTAGACACATACTTAATATTTTTCTTTTTTCTTAAAATACTAAGGATTATTTAGCTACGTGCTAACAGTGCATAGTTATTAAAATTGTAGGTTCAAGGGACCGACAGGTAGACATAGATTGGGCTACACGAGCTAGTATTTGCAAAGGCACAGCATCAGGTCTTGTATTTCTTCACGAAGAAGCTAAACCACAAATCGTCCACCGAGATATTAAGGCGAGCAATGTACTTCTTGATGGAAACTTTCATCCCAAAATAGGAGATTTTGGACTTGCGAAACTATTCCCTGATAATGTCACTCATGTTAGTACTCGAGTTGCTGGAACAGTGTAAGACCCAAAACCATTTATTTTTGCATTTATTCGGTGCCTAGATCATTTAAATTGCTCAAATCTGTTTTGATGATAGGGGATACTTGGCTCCAGAGTACGCCTTGTTAGGACAACTTACAAAGAAAGTGGACGTATATAGTTTTGGTGTGCTTATGCTCGAAGTTATAAGCGGCAGAAGTAGCAACAAGTCAGCTTTTGGCGAGGATCTCTTGGGCCTGGTTGAATGGGTATGCTTCCGACTACTATATAATGTGATAACTTGACTTCAAAAGGTGTTACGAAAGCCAAAGTACTTATAAAATAAATTATAATGCGTAAAGTGCCTGAATGTTTTGCTGTTGCGTTAAGCGGTCCCAAGTTAGAATCCCAAAGGTTACTGATTTAATGCCCCTTATATATATACACGTTGAAATCAGATACCGATCTGAGATTTGTCTTGTTTTACAGGCGTGGAAGCTTAAAGACGAAGAGAGACTTTTAGATCTCATCGACCCTGACCTAACTGGTTGTCCTACTGATGAGGTTATGCGTTTCATTATAGTCGCACTCTTTTGTACACAAGCAGTTTCAAACCAAAGACCCTCAATGAAACAAGTGGTTGATATGCTCACAAGAAAAGTCAACCTCAATGAAAGATTGTTAACAGAGCCAGGGATATATATGCCGCATTTGTCCTCTAGTTGTTCTAAGGGTGGTACATCAACTGAAACAACGAAATCGAGACCATACAACGGCAAACAGTCAATAAATCCGTTTGTAGCAAGTTCACCACAAGCTAGTAATTCCTACAGTATATCACAGATGCTTCCTAGATGATCCTAAAACTCACATACTTTGTGCCTAGCGCGACTAACCAAAAGATTTATCATTTTGTACGAATATAAATCAACAATGTTTTATGGATGCTTTAGTTTACCGTGTCGTTATAATTTTTGGCGACATTGATTGCAAGTCACTTATAGGGTATTGACCAACCTGTCCATACTTTAGGTTAGTGTAATAATATACATAGGTTCTCAAGTCATTACGAATATTTCTCTTTGTCTTTAAAATTACTGTATTCGACACCTTTGGAGTTGTAATAAGATTATGATTTAAAATAACATTCTTTACATACTAATGGATCAATCTTCACCCTCCATCTTATTTTCATTTTTATTTGATCTAATGGATGAGATTAATCCCAATAATTCATTTTTTTTTTTTTTTTTTCAAATATTAATATCTTTTAAACCGTTAATCGTTAAGCGGAAAAAAAAAAGAAAAAAATCATTACGACAAACAGTTAATTATCTTTCTATAGATACACTTTGATATACTTTCGACAAAAAATTTTCTTGTTTTTCACGTTTTTTTTTTTTAATATTTCTCTTTTCTTTTCTTTTTTTCGTTACTGAAATTTGCATTAAAAGAATCACATGTGATTAAAAACTAATTTGAATATCACATGTGATATTAGTGTTAAATCACATATGATTATATGTGATTTAACACCAATGTAGTGATTTAACACTAATTTCACATGTGATATTCAAATTATTGTTTAATCACATGTGATTTTAATGCAAATCTCATATTCGAAAAGAAAAAAAAAAGAAAAAAAAGTGAAAAAACAAGATTTCTTTTTTCCGAAAGTATATCAAAGAGTCCATCTATAGAAAGATAATTAAATGCTCGTCGCGATGGTGTAATTATTTTCGCTTAACGATTAACGGTTTAAGAGATATTTAAATTATAAAAAATACGTGAAATAATAAAATGCTTTTAATCTCAACAATTGATTTCTTTTTTAATAGAGGGTGGGGATGAGTACCTTTGTATGTGAGAAGTACTTGTCGGGCCTTAACTTAACATGCTTCTAGATCATGCACACTGTCTTAAGCTTCGATTGCATGAACTTAGTGCTAGCATAATAGTCTCCTTTATATGAGATTATTTTCATTGTAAAGTTCGTATACTTTGTGTATGGTCCAACTTTATGCTTTATGGTCTACATTACTCATACTTTTTATGACGCTGTGAGTAAAGCAGTGGTCACTAATACTGAACTTGACTTCTATGTGAACAATTTATTCACACTCGAAAACCTTGTGGTCCACATTAATTAATTTACTTAAAGGTAAACTTTATTTTCATGACATTGTGAGCGACACAATGGTCACAAAACTTTCTGTTGAACTAACATTACTTTTACTGCTTTACTATTAAACCTACGAACTCACCAGCTTTTTGCTGACTTTTTAAGCATGTATTTCTCAGGTTCCTAAGGTGACAGAATAATTTTTGAGGCTTTTAGCATGGTATGTTCACAAGTGTTTCGACACAACTTTGACTATTAAATATTAAGGACAACTTGATTTATGGGCCTGTATTTTCCGCACTTAACTATGTTATAAACCTTCTTTCATTTCATTAAATTAAATATTTTTTTAAAACGGATCAGGTAGTCCATTTTCTATACTTTGTGTTGTGATTTCGATTTAGTAGCAGTGATATAATCTTCCGCTGCGATACATTAAAGGGGTGTTACACACAAGTACTTAAACACATTTAAGGATTGCCTAAGTTACTACTATTGCCATTAAAGTCCCCACAATCATGAGCTGTTAATTACCTTGTAAGCATGAATATTGTGAATAGATCTATTGGGATTAAACTCCCCCGTCCAGGTAAGTAGCGCTTACTTGACCATAGTATTAGGTCAAACGGACGCATATCATTTGATGTCGTACAGGTGCTTGGCAAGGCACCTGTTTGGGGTGGATAAAAAAACTAACTGTCAAGGCTTAGGTGTCATGAGCTTAGTTAAATAGTAATAGTCTTCATGAACTTGTACGTAATGCTATGGTCGTTGAAATCTTGTGGTCTACGCTGCTTTTACTTAAACCAATGAACTCACCAATTTTATGTTGACATTTTAGCATGCATTTCTCAAGACCTTATTTCACTTGTTGAACTACATGGAGCATGGCATAGAGTCGCATTCTAGGATTTCATTTTGATAGGGATTTGTTGCATTGCTTAATGTTCGATTACAAACAAAAACTTCATTTTATTTTGTGAAATACTTGGGTTGTGTTTTATAAAACATTATTTCTTTAATCGAACATGTACTTCTTAAATGAATCATTTAGAGGTCGTTCTTTATATCTTGTGAATTTATGCTATGAAGTCACACCCCAGTTTACCTTTCCTCTGCGACATTTTGGGGGTGTTAGATTATTTATCATGCTGAATGTAACAAAGACCATATTGTACCTGAAAATCACATGTGATTGTTAACAAAATCAGAACATGTTTAGAAAAAAAATTTACTTGTTAGTTCTGAAAGTTGTATCAAAGGATACAATATCTCCAAATCCCTTGTTGCATTTAGCAACTTCATTAGCCCAAAACATTGCGACCAATTCACTATTTTCAACCATATAATGAAGCATAATGTTTGACACATACTTGTTTCTGTTTTCCATTTTGTTTATTAACATTTGTGGATCAGTTTCTCCAACGAATGCATTAACATCCCTTTGATGATTCTTAAAATCACCACCTGTGACATGAACATATTGAGCACCCCCTATCATCCTACAATACAAGTTGTGTGCCCTTGTTGCACCAAGTTTTAAGGTTGAAACTTTGACAACAAACATTTTTTCCGCTTGAGTCATCTTATTTTGTTTCTTTGTTAGATGCTTATAGTTTTTCAAAGTCATTTGATGATTGTGCTTTGGAACGGATTTAATTACTACATACTTTCCAGAAACATGATCCAAATCGACTTTGATTCGTGACATACTACCCGTTATATGTTGTGTTGTATTTCTAACTTGTTTATCATTGTTTTTAAGATTCAATGTGTTTATATTTATGTCTTTTGGAACCCCTTGCCTGTTACACATGATGTACTTATGTTTTACCAAACCACTTCTTGTTTTTTTTGCTAATTTTGTACTCCATCCGTCTCAAAATTATTGTCAGGAAACAAAAATCACACACTTTAATTTTGTCAACAACTGAAATAGAATATTCTCCTATTAAATTGTATAGTTTTTACTTAAAAAGGAAAGTAGAAAATTGTTTTGAGATATCCTAAAAAGGAAATGTGGACTATAATTTTGAGACGGTGGGAGTAATTTCAAAACCTCCAATTTCAAAGATAAATGCTGTAAAATTCAATACATTCCTCTATTGTAGTATAAACTTTACCGAGAGATAAATAAATTCTTTCAACATTAGGTTCCCAGTAAATAGATCTTCCAAGTGTCTCAGTATGACTGTATAAAGTTGGTCTCGGTGTGCTCATAGAACCTGTTACACAATCACATGTGATTTTATGTTCATAAACGTCATTTTTTTAACAAAATAGAGCAAATGTCATTTTAAACAAAAGCTATTGATTGGTGATTTTCTTTTTTAACAAGAAAAAATAACAAAAGATCATCACATGAGATTCATATTATAAAATGATGAATCACGTGATTCATTTTACAAAATATTAAAAAAACAAAAACAAAAACAAAATCACATGTGATTTACCTGTAACAACAACTAGTGGAAGGCAGAATCAAATAGTTTACATCATGGTTATTAAGATCGTGATCTTGATCGTAGGATTGTACGATCTTACGATCATACATTAGAAAACCTTGCAAGATCTAAGTAGGATCGGAGATAGCATAAGATCGAAGTAAAATCGTAAGATAGCTAATAAGATCGCAGGATTGCTGCGATCCTACTATAAATCCTAATTCTTATTATTAAACAAAAATTTTACAAAAATTAATCCTAATTCCAAAATTTTGACAGAATTTTACCTTTATACATGACCCAACTTTACTCGTTTCCTATTTCTTTTTTTTTACCAAAATCGTTTATCATACGACTAAAACATGAAGTAATTGGATGTATTGCATTGTTTATATTCATGGTTATAAAAGGCTTGCAAAGTTCTCGTAAAGGCGTGAGCTTTGGTCAAGCCGCCACGCCGCCGTATGCAATGTATTTTTGTAAACTTGATATATATGACATATGTGCTTCCTTATGCCACACCTTATAAACTCAAAAGCTTTGCCTTTGCCGCAAATGCGTGTGGCTTAATTATGCCACCACACCACGCCTCGCGCTACTTATAACATTGTTTATATTATTACGATGTTTAAACTTTGAAATTTTCGTCTAAATTCATTTAAATTGGTCTTTTTATATGGAACTACGAGGAGAGTTATTTTACATATTAAATTTTATCACATAAAAGGACTCATCCCACCCCTCATCTAAAAATAAATAAATGGCTTGGATTAAAAACAATTTAATATTTCACCTATTTATTATAATTTAAATATCTTTTAAACCGTCTATAGGAAAATGATTAAATACTCGTCAGAATTATTTTACATATTAAACTTTTCTCACATAAAAGGGACTCATCCCCACCCCTCCTCTAAAAATAAATCAATGGCTTAGATTAAAAGCAATTTAATATTTCACTTATTTATTGTAATTTAAATATCTTTTAAACCGTTAATCGTTAAGCGAAAATAATTACACCATTACGACGAGCATTTAATTATCTTTCTATAGACGGACACTTTGATATGCTTTCGACAAAAATAATGTTCCTTTTTTCACATTTTTTTGTCTTTTAAAAAAAAAACCTTGCATGAGAAATCACATGTGATCAAAAACACTAATTTGAATATTATAATAATATCCCATGTGATATTAGTGTTAGGGCAAATTACCCAAAAATGTAGTTAACTTGCCATTTTTCTCATTGTATGTAGCATTCTTTTTTTTCTTCTTATTTTGTCAATAAACCTCTATCGTTAGTCCTTTCTGTGTACCCGTTACGAAAAAAACCTGCATCGTTAGTCCTTTATGCTAACGACCGTTAATAAGTAACTTAAAATTTGGTTATCTTACGCTAAACTTGCATCGTTGGTCCTTTATATTAACGATTGTTAAAAAACAACTTAAAATTTGGTTTTCTTACGTTTCCGTCCGTTTTTTCATGTTTCCGTCCGCTTTTACACGCTGCTCGCTTTAATTTTGTCCGCTTTTACACGCTTTATACGCTTTTACACGCCATCCGCTTTTCAAGTTTTCGCTTGTTTTTCACGCTTTCATCCTGCTTTTACACGCTTTCATCCGTTTTACACATTTTCGCCCGCTTTTGCACGCTGTTCAATTTATACTTTTAACACGCTCGCTTTTCACGCGCCCTTACATATGTATTCGTCCGTTTTACACGCTTTCCGCTTTTCACGCTTATCCGTTTCGCCATCCGCTTTACATTTTGTCCGCTTTTCATCCGTTTTAACACGCCATCCATTTTTCATCCGCTTTACATGTTTTCGCCCGCTTTTCACATTTTCGTTCGCCTTTACACGTTTTGTCCGTTTAACAAGTTTTCGTCATTTTCGCTTTTCCACGCGTTTTCATCCGCTTTAACACATTTCCATATTTCACGATTTCATCCGTTTTACACATTTTCATCCGCTTTTACATGTTTTTCGCTTTTCACATTTTCGCCCGTTTTTTGTTTTCGCCCGCTTTTTCACATTTTCACGCTTTTTCATGTGTAAACACGCACGAAAAACGCGGTATAAAATGGATGAAATGTGTAAAACGTAGAAACGGCCGAAAACATTCGAAAACGTATTAATATGCGAAAAAATAGACAAAATGTGCAAACACGAACTAAAACGTGAAACAAACGATGAAAACATGTAAAACGGATGAAAATGTGAAACAACGGACTAAAACGCGTAAAACGGACGAAAACGGTAAAACGGATGAAAACGTAGAAACGGATGAAAACGCCAAAAATGGATGAAAACGTAATAACGGACTAAAACGTGTTTAAATGGACGAAAACGGTTAAAACATACGAAAACGAAAACGATCGAAAACATGCAAAAACGGATAAAAACGTGTAAAAACGGATGAAAACGTGAAAAAATAGACGAAACTGTGTTAAAACGGATGAAACCGTGTTGAAACGGATGAAAACTTGTTAAAACGAACGAAAACTTGTAAAAACGTACGAAAACGTGTAAAAAACGGACGGAAACGTGTAAAAACAGATGAAAACGTGAAAAAAGGGACGAAACGGGAAAAATAAAAACGCGGAAAAAAACGGAAAACGGTAAAACGAATGAAAACGTGTAAAACGACGAAAGCGTGTTAAAACGAACGAAAACTTGTAAAAACGTACGAAAACGTGTAAAAAACGGACGGAAACGTAAGAAATCCAAACTTTAAGTTATTTTTTAACGATCATTAGTATAAAAGACCAACGATGCAAGTTTAACGTAAGATAACCAAATTTTAAATTATTTATTAACGGTCGTTAGTATAAAGGACTAACGATGCAAGTTTTTTTGGTAACGGGAACACATAAAGGACTAACGATAGAGGTTTATTGACAGAATGAGAAAAAAAAATGCTACATACAATTGAAAAAAGTGGCAAGTTAACTACATTTTTGGGTGATTTGCCCTTAGTGTTAAATCACATATAATATGTAATTTACATGTGATATCAGTGTTAAATCATATATGATATTACATATCATATGTGATTTATTACTACTATCACATATGATATTATTAGAATATTTAAATTAGTGTTTAATCACATGTGATTTTTTCATTCAAATTTCAGTAACGAACAAAAATTAAAAAACGTAATAAAATGGTGAAAAAACGAAAAAAAACTTTTGTCGAAAGTATATCAAAGTGTCTATCTATAAAAAGATAATTAAACGCTCATCATAATGGTATATTTTTTTGGCTTAATGATTAACGGTTTGAAAGATATTAATATTTAAAAAAAAAATGAAAGTGAGTTTTTTAAATTGTTAGGATTAATCTAATCAATTAGATCAAATAAAGATGGATGGTGGAGATTGATCCCTTGGCATGTAAAAAATATTTGATATGTAAATGATCTTTAATCATGAAACTATATAGCACTACAACTCCAATATAAAAAATTTACATTTTTGTAAAATCTGCGATCTCGATTTGATTTTACGATTTTGATTCGATCTTACGATCATGATCTTGCGAAAATAAAAACGATCCTAAATAGGATCACGATCTTAATAACCTTTGTTTACATGAACATTGAATCTGCTAATATGAGTAAAGGAACAATAAAAACACCAACCTCTGTCGTTGTTATACAAAGGATACTATAGTGGAAGAAAAAGTTCTATTTAAGCTAGAGTTCTAAAAGGTTGGCAAAGGATTCGCAAAAGCGTAATGTTTGATCATGCCATCATGTTGTTTCGTCACGCCGTTTTGTGCCATATCTTTTTGTAAAGTCGATATATATGAATATGATACAAATATATAAATATTTTCATATTTGTGACTGGCTTTATGTAACGTCTTATAAAAGCAAAAACTTCGTCTTAACCGTAAAAATGTAAGACTTAATCATGCGGAGGGGCAGAGCCACATGTATAGCAGTGGGGGGCGTTGCCCCAAACCAAGCTCTTACGGATACACAGTTTACATAAGAAAAAAATGCAAATCGGTAACAAATAGGACCGGTGCCCTCAGGCAAATCTTCCGAGTGCCCCCCACTGTCAAATTACCAACTAGAGTGCTCTTTGATTTTGTAGATGTTTTTCTATGTCCTGTACTTGTGTCGCCGGAAAAAATGGAGTAAAAAGGTAAACAGGAGCTATGAAGTGAGAAACTAGATTGTGGTGGTGAATAGTGAGATATTGGTAGGTTGTAGGGCCAAGCATCACGTGACTATAAAATGTTTGGTAGCATTACTATTTACTAGTACTTCGTAATATATTTGTATTTGAAAAGTAAATTGATCGCGTATTGTCCCCCTAAGACTCATACGGGTCAGGCGCGGACCATACATAACCCGCCGGAGGCCGCTTAACCATTGCCAAGGGGCGCGCGGCTCGGACACTAAGGGAAAGACCAATCCGCGGAGAAGAGACGCGTCCGAGGAAGGCCATAACCGCGCCCCACATAAAAGGTAGGGAATCTCGCCTGTGCTTAGAGTACTACGCACCAAGTACCCCAAAAAGGGAAAGCGGACAACTCCCGCCAAAAGCATCACTGCCACAACAACGGATAAGCTCGAGTTGACCTACGCCACTCCCCACTTACAAACCGCCGCTCTCATGGCCCGTGACCTTGAGAACACGACATAAAGGTCAACCATATAAATAGAGGCCTTGCCACTATTCAAACGGTAACACATATTCACTCTCTCTCTAGAACTAACCTTATCTCTCTAAAAACCATTACTTACTCTCACGCCGGAGGTTGACCGCGGAACCCCGTTCCGCGTTGAGACTAATGGTGTTTGCTTTCTTAGCAGCTTTAAACCGAGAATCATACTTAATACAAGATCTATTTCCCGGGAAGTTAGCATCGCTAATCTTCATCAGGGGAGTGCCCAGAATTGTATTAACAAGTTGGCGCCATCCGTGGGAACAAAGGACATAACTGCGTTTCCAAAGAAAAAAAAACTCTCATGAGTAATTTGGCGGAAAACCCTTCCCCATCTCCTGAGCCTTCCATGGTCAGAAACACGAGCGGGAAGGAAAAGGTGCAAGGCACGGAACAACACCCCATAATGCTGTAACTGATGCAGCGATAAGGGAGTTCTGTGAAAGGTACTACAATCAGATCTTGCCTTTAATGGTGGAAAAGGTCCATCAAGAAAAACTAGACCGGGTTAAGACCCGTCTAGATTTTGATGATGAGGCCGGGAATGAGAGATCTCGAGAACACGCCCGGAATACTCGCCTGGGGTCTGAAAGAAAACAGACATCTAAAAGGAGGTACGGGGCCAGTCCTAGTACCAGGTCAGACCCTTTGGAGTATTCCAAGTCACGAAGTGTCTTCTCGAGGCTCAGCAGTCGAGACGATGGGTGTTCTAGAGAAAGGAGCCAGTTGGAAGCTAAGAGGCCGCGACCGGACGTATTCTCAAGGCTGGAAAAGGAACGTCCGCACGTGACCACGAGACTTGGTGACAAAAAGCCAACTGTGTTCTCCAGACTTCAGTCAAAGGTGTCTTCCCGTAGGCAATGAAGAAGAGAAGCCGAAAAACAGAGAAAACGGGACGCGGCTGAACGGGATTTGGTCGATAGACACCAAAGAAGCCAGAGCTTGACTCGCGACAGTGCCTCTCACTAAAAGTCTGGCAGAGGGTAAACATACCACTCATGCCGCAGCAGGACCAGAGAAGTGTCTCCTCTAGAAAGCGAAAAAAGCACGGGAGGGCATTGGAAGTCCACCCCAAAGAGCAAAGGAAGAAAGGAATCCGATGAACTCTACTCCCCGTATGACATAGCCGATGCAGATCCCTTCAATCACCGAATACGGAATTTTGAATTCCCAAAAAGAACAAGGATGCCAGCTCAAATCAGAACATACGACGGGACCGGAGAGCCGGAAGACCATCTGAAGATCTTCCAGACCGCAGCCAAAGTGGAGAGGTGGGACATGCCCACATGGTGCCACATGTTCAATTCCACGCACTGGGCACGCCACTGGTTTGATGAGCGCGCGTAAAGCATTGATAGTTTTGAAGAATTGAGGTCAAGCTTCCTCTCATACTTCTTTCAAAGAAAAGAAGTATATGAAGGATCCTGTTGAGTTGCACCACATAAAGCAACGAGAAGGGGAATCCACAGAAGCGTTCGTGGAACGCTTCAAGATGGAAAGCATGCATGTGAAAGGAGCCCCGGAGTGTATGAGAGTATCAGGATTCATGCACGGGATAACAAACCCGGAACTAATCAGGAGGCTCAATGACAACATTCCCCGCATTACGATGAGATGTGGAAGGTAGTAAAAGCATTTCTCCGAGGAGAGTTGGCCGCGGCCAACCAGACAAAAAAGAAACACTCCCAGTGGAAGAACCATGATGGTGGGCAGAAGAACATCCATATTTTCGAAAGAAAAGGGGAATTCAAGAGCCGCTCCAGGCCAGAGAGAAAGAGAGGGGACATATTCACCCCCTCACAAAAACACCGAAGGAAATCCTGGCCATGGATACGGTCAAGTTCACGGCTCCCCCGCCAATGTCAAGCCCAACCGAATCCCGTAATAAAGACAAGTACTGTGATTTCCACAGAGAGAAGGGGCACAACACGGACGAGTGCTATCAGTTGAAAAAGTAGATATAATAAGCGGTTAGGTCCGGACAGCTCGCACACCTGGTCAAGGAAATCAAGAATGGGGCTTAGAAGAATGGTGGTCCCAAAGGTGGAAAAAAGGACACCGCGGCCAAAGACAAAGCTCACGCCATATACATGATTCAAGCTTGGCAGCGGACGGTCAAACCCAAACTGGCTGCGGATGCAGTCCTAAACATGGAGATATCTTTCCCCCCATATCCGAGGATGATTAGGATGACCATCCGCTGGTGATCAAGGCAGATGTAGAGGGATGCACAATCCACAGGATGTACATGGATAATGGAAGTGCTTCGGAAGTTCTCAGACGAGCACTGCTTCAACAAGCTAAGTTCGGACATCCGCAAGAGACTGATCCCCGCCTCGTCACCATTACTGGGCTTCAATGGAGAGCTTTCATGGCCATTGGGACAGATCCTCCTGGAGGTGACATTGGGAGATGGAAAGAAGTCAGCTAGCGCCTGGATGAACTTCATGGTGGTACGATCCCCTTCCCCTTACAACGGGATAATCGAACGGCTGGGGATTAGGCTGTTGAGAATAGTGCCATCCACAGCACACGGGATGTTGAAGTTTCCTACCTGTGACGGAGTCGTGACTTTGCACAGTGACAAGGTAGTCCCGGTTGAATTTAGAATGGTCGCAGAACCAGAACCTCATCATACTACCAGGGAAGCATAGGTGAAGGAAGGAATCGCAGTCGCGATCAACCCTAGATTCCCTGACCAAACGATCACCATTGGGGGGGGGGGTTAAGTGCAAAAGGAAAACAGAGCCTCTGCGATCTACTCAAAAATAACTTGGACATCTTTGCTTGGGAACCCTCTGATATGACCGGAGTTCCGCGAACAATCGCGGAACACAAGCTGAATATTAGAGAAGGCTACAACCCCGTACGGCAAAAGAAGAGAGGGCAAGCCCCAGAAAGAAACAAGCCATCAATGAAGATGTCACCAAGCTGGTTGCAGTAGGAATTATGAAGGAGGTGCACTACCACGACTGGTTGTCTAATCCCGCTCGCCAAAAGAGCGACAAGTCGGAGAATGTGTGGATTTCAAAGATTTGAACAAAGCCCGCCAAAGGATTGCTATCCCTCCTGAGATTGACCGGAAAGTCGAAGTCCTCTGCGGATACCCATTTAAATGCTTCCTTGACGCGTATAAAGGGTATCACCAAATACAAATGGCAGCCGAGGATGAGGAGAAAATAGCATTCCACACAAACCAAGGCATCTTCAGCTACACCAAAATGCCTTTTGGTTTGAAGAATGCCGGTGCCACATACCAGAGGCTCGTGGACAGAGCTTTTGAGAAGCAGATTGGAAGAAATTTAGAAGTATACGTTGACGATCTAGTCATCAAAAGCCACCGTAAGAAGAAGTACTGTGGACATGGAGGAGACTTTCGTGAACCTTACGGAATATCAACATGAAACTAAACCCCAAAAAATGCACATTTGGGGCAGAATAAGGAATGTTCCTAGGACATATGATAAGCAAGGAGGGCATCAGAGCCTGCCAGGATAAGTCCAAGGCCGTGGCCGTGCTCAGATCCCCAACAACCAAAAAGGAGGTGCAATCTTTAAATGGAAAGTTAGCTAGTCTGAGCCTTTTCATGTCCAAGTCAGCGGAGAAATCACTCCCATTCTTCAAGACACTGAAGAAGTGCATCAAGAAGAGCGACTTTCACTGGACGGCCGAGGCAGAACAGGCATTCAAAGAGATGAAGCAGCATATTGCCGACCTACCAATGGTTATTGCACCACACCCGAAAGAAGAACTGATCATGTACCTGGCCGCATCCAAGGAAGCTGTAAGTGCGGTTTTGTTGGCACAAAGAGAATCGCGGCAACAGCCTGTGTATTTTGTCAGCCCCCCTCTAAAGGGTCCGGAAATGAATTACACCTCAATGGATAAGCTTGTCCTCAAGATCGTGTATGCCCCGCAGATCGCGGGCGATACTTCCAAGCACACCCTGTGGCGGTAATCACGGATCAACCACTAAAGCAAGTCCTGACAAAAACAGAGAAGGGTGGAAGAATGGCCGGATGGGCAATAGAACTTGACGAGCATGACATTACTTTCCGACCCCGGACAGCCATTAAAGGGCAAGTGCTAGCGGACTTCATCGCCGAAATCCCAGAAGAAGGAACCTGTGCAACGGCGGGGAGAATCAGCCATACTCGGAGCCGTGGAATTTATTCACGGACGGATCCTCATGTCAGGAAGGTTCCGGGGCAGGCCTAATCCTAACAAATCCTGAAGGAAGGGAATTCACATACGCCATGCGGTTTGAATTCGAGGCATCCAACAACGAGGCTGAATATTCGGAACTGATCGCGGGATTGAGAATCGCAGAACAGATGCAGGTAAAAGACCTATCAAGAACGTTGATTCCCACCTCGTGGTAAATCAGATAAACGGAGCGTATGAGGCAAAGGAGGAGAGTATGGCACGCTACTTAGCAAAAGCTAAAGCACTGATCGAAGGATTCCGGACGTTCTCTATCAAACAGATTCCCCGGAGCCAGAACAAGCAAGCAGACGCACTGAGCAAGATTGTATTTACCATCTTTGCTCACCTGACAAAACAGGTGCTCGTGGAGGTCTTGAAGGAAAAGTCCATCGAAGAAAAGGAGATATTGGAAATCGTGGAGGAAGACGGGGATACGTGGATGACACCCCTGATCGAATATATGAGGGATGAAACACTGCCGGTGGATGATAACAAGGCTAGAAAACTGCGGATCAAGGCAAGGCAGTACACATTGAGAGACGGAATCCTATTCCGGAAATCTTTCCTAGAACCATGGCTCCGGTGTGTAGGCCCCATCTAAGCCAACTATGTGCTGCGAGAGATCCACGGGCGGTCGGTAGCATGCACTCGTGACCAGCGTGGTGGCCAAAGCAATCCAGTCCGGATATTACTGGCCGACAATGCACAAGGACGCTCGTGAGCTAATACAGAAGTGTGAAGATTTCCGTGTCCACCGCCCAAGCAAAGAATCCGCAGAAAATCGACCCAATCACTTGTCCCCGCCCTTCTACAAGTGGGCCTCGACATCTCGGACCTTTCCGCAGAGACCCGCAAAGTAAAGTTTATGATTGTGGGGATATACTACTTCACCAAATGGATTGAAGCTAAACCTCTAGCCTCCATCACAGGAAGACAAGTGAAAAAGTTTGTCTGGGACAACATAGTCTGTTGATTCGGTTTGCCAGGAGAGATAGTGTCAGATAATGGAAAACAGTTCCGCGACAACCCATTTAAAGACTGGTGCGAGAAGCTCAACATAAAGCAACGATTCGCCTCAGTCAAGCATCCGCAGGAAAATGGGTTGGTAGAAAGCGCGAACAAAAGTTTGGGAGAAGGCATTAAAGCAAGGTTAGAGAAGGGAAGCAAGGACTAGGTAGAAGAAGTGCCGCATGTGCTCTGGGCGCACAGAACCATGATTAAAACAAGCAACGAGGAAACCCCATTTTACCTTACATACGTAATCGGGCGCTTATCCCAGTCGAGATCGGAATGCCAAGTCTCCGATGCACGGCCGTAAACCAAGTCTCCAATGACCAGAACCTCTGCCTAAACTTAGACATCCTGGAAGAAAGGAGGGAAGCCGCTGCCATTGAAGAAGCGCGCAACAAGGCGAGGATGGAAAAGTACTACAATGCCAAGGTACGGCACGCATTCAGCCTCGAGAATTCGCCTACCGCAAGAATGAAGCTAGCCGAGCGGAGGACACAGGAAAGCTTGGCCCAAAATGGGAAGGACCGTATGAAGTGGTAGAAGCACTAGGAAGCGGAGCGTATAGGCTCAGAGGCACGGATGGGGAGTCGCTCCCAAGGACATGGAACATCCGAACTTGAAAAATGTTATGTGTAAGTGTAGGTAGGTTTTCCCCACCTCTTTAAGTTGATCACGGATCGATCCGGAAACAGGGGAACCGCTTAAAATTTTCATCCCTTTCATTTTATTGTAATATTTCCTAGTTATTAATGAAATGTAGAAGCCTGGCCCGCTCTACAAATTTTCCAAAAACAAAGATTCGTTTACATATTTTATTTTTGCATATCTCTTGCATATCCCTCACATCTGCGACAAACAATGTCGCATATAAAGGACGAGCAACCTCAAAATTGACTCAGGCATATAAGTGGTATTGCAAACCCATTGACCATCCCATGTTACCCCCGGACTGCTAAAGTACGGCCACGGGTACAAACAAAGCCCGAAACGACTAACTCCGGCAAACAGAAAAAGCATGTACGTAATAGAGCCAAAAATATTTCCATTAAGTCCACAAAGGATTTTTTACAAGTAAACAGGGGCATACCCCCGGATTACAAAATAAAGGCACCGCGGAAACCACGGCCCTAACCAAACAGATAAAGTTACTAAGCTTCACATAAACTGGAGAGGCGGCATAGTCTAAATGCCGCCCGTGGAAAGATACCTCAAACATCCCCGGCATGATCAAGTATTCTCGTGTCGAACATGTCATCATGGGTAGCCAGTTCCTCCTCCTCTTTCTCATCCTCCCCGGTGGGACCAATGATCGCAGCAGAGGGGGTAGGACCAGAAGGAACGATGACCATAGAAGGCTCCCCAGTAGAAGTAACCTGATGAACGACACTGAAGACAATCAAATCAGGGTTCCAGAGATCAAATTTCTTACCCTTTAGTTGGCTCTTATTCTCTTTATATGCGGCAATAGCACGCGGACGCCTAGTGATGGTCTGCAATAGAGAGCTAGGAAGCAAGACCTCCTCTCAGATTCGGGGGGTCAAACACAAAGTCCCCTGAACCACTGGGTCGCTCCTCCTGCAACACTAGCTGGGACATGAGAAACTCCAGGGAAGAATCTTTGCAGGCTTCTAAGGAATCTAGGAGCGGGAAAGGGACGTCACTAAGACGTATAACAGATTCGCGATAAACCTCCTTCGCCTGCGGATTATAGGCCTTAATCTGTTCTAGTTTCACACCCTTAGACCCATGCACAACCCCCGCCTCCAGACCCTGCCTTAGGCCTTCTGTAATAGCCTTGCTTATACAATCCCCCAACCACGTCTGCAACTCATTAGACTGCTTAAATGCCATCCATGCCCTACGGAAGCCATGCCCAATCACCCACCGCTTACCTTCAATTGCAAGAAGAGTGCTAGGGAACAACTCTTCGTCGAAATCACGGTTCAATTCCGCTAGTCTTTGATCCAGTTGCGCAAGCTGGGTATCATAAGTGCTTCGGACCTCTTGCTCACACTCCTTCAGCTTCTCCTCAAGCAACCTGTTGGATCGATGTACTCTAACCAAACTAACTTAAATAGCTTGTTTAAGGTTTAATGACCTCGGATAAATCCTAAGTTATTAACAAAGAAACACTGAGCAAACTCTATTAAGTATGCCGAATTTACTTAACAAAGCTAAGAAGAATAACTTTAACTTTAAACGATTTTATTAATAACTCTAATTTCGCTTATTATGCACTCTTTAACAACTCTAATAATATCGAACTTCTCTCTAAAACTCTAATAATGTCACGTACATATAATATCAATCTAGGGTCCTTTTATAGGCTCAAGGATAACCCTAAACGATTTACAATTTATATCCTTGTACGACAAGTAATCTAATAAAGAATATTCTAGAATTTACAAAGCTTTCTATAAACTAATATAACAGTTCTTTTAGCCTTGCAAGATTTTGACTTCTTTAGCAAAGACTTTGACTTCTTCTTTAGCAAGACTTTGACTCTTTGACTTTTTCTAGTACTTTGTCATTCTTCAGTACTTTCATATCCCAACAATCCTCCCCTAACTTGAATTCTACTTGCTTGACTTCAAGTTCCTTTATGAATTTATCTTTAATGTACCCATCTTTAAGGAAAGATTATGTCTTAGTCTTTTGATTGTATCTTTGTAGTTTCTGTGCTTTTATTAGTATTATCAAAGTATCTTTAGAATTATTCTTTACAAAGATCATCCAAAAAGCTCCATCTTTTCAAAGAACACAAGAATAATTGACAATTTGTACATTAATTCAGTTTAAGTTGCAGTCTATTCTCATCACTTCCAGGTGTGTTAACTCCTGTAAGAGGTGAATCATTGAAAATTTAATGGATTCGAGTTCTCTTTACCAAAGCCATTAACTCTAGAGTAGCCATTAACTCATGGTACATTGATAACCATATGATTTTTAGCAAATCATCAGCTATCAACAGATTTGAGTTGTGTTTACCAAAAGTCGCACTTTCCTGACTAGTTAGTTCTTTCATCATGGTGAACTAATTACCATATAATGGTTTTTCCACAGCCTTTACCACAAGCCATTTTCTTGTGGGCTAGCCAACTCTTCACATTTACTGATATGGTGAGTTGATTACCATACAACTTATTAGTAAGTTGTCAACTAAAAACGGATTTGAGATATCTTTACCAGAGCCGTTTGCTCATGGATTAGCCAATCCTTTTGTAACCATGGTGGATTGATAACCTATTGATGTTTCCATCTCAAAAACCATTTATTTTATTCAACATTTGTTTCAAAATATTTGTTACTTAACAAAAGGTTTCTTTCAAAAATCACTTAACTGGTTAAAAGCTTCAAGCAAGACTTTGATGAAAGTAATGTTTGATCAGCAGATTTTGAATAAAGTATCGATATTTCAAAAGAATTTATTCAATTAAAATTCATACCAGTTATTCATCATTATCAGCAATTGTAGTCCATCTGATTAACAACTTGATGACCGCATATGCTATTTCATTATCTTCTTCTACTTCCATTCCATGCTCCAGATTCTTCTCATAAGTTCTGGTGTAAGAGGATATCTTCTATTAGCTAACATGTGAATCATAATTCCATCTTCTAGCTCTAGAACATGTACTCCAGATTCTTCAAAGAATCTCCAACTAACAATCTCCCAATTCTCTTGATTCTTCCAAATTTCAGCAGTGCTTTGTTCTTCAGTTTCTCATAAAGTTGTGAGATCTCCAAGCAATACTAAACCAACTCCTTTCATGGATTTTGTTCAAATAATCTCGCACCACATGAGATAAATAGAATAAATCCACTCTATCTATGATGTGCAATAAATCCCATATCCTCGTTGAACACTCAAGCTTTCATCTTCTCTATGAAACATCAGATAACTTCCATCTTTTGAGTCTACAACTTCAAAAGCAATAATTTGAGACTTGTTCATTTTCATCTCAAAGATCATCTCTGTAGAATACTCAAAATCCACTACTCTTAAGTAATTCTTTAGTTCATCATTAGTATCAGATCGTAACTCAACTTTATCTTTCTTTGATGACCTGTATATCTTCAACTTCAATTTTTCTTTTTCTTTTCTATCTTTTTCTTTCCAAGCAAAGATCATCTTTATAATCTTTGATGCTTTCAACACTTTTCTTATAAGCTTCCCTAACAAAATCATACAATTCTTTCATCTCAAAATATTTAAACCTCTGCAATCCTTTATATCCTTGACTTTTTAAATAAGCCATCATTGCATTTCTGTCTTTAGCTCGATTTGGTCTTCTTAGTAGGAGTCTAACAGGAATAGGTGACTCTAATGGTTCATCAGCTTTAGCATTCAATTCTTCTTGTAATTTCCTAGCTGCTTCTCTATTCTGAGCTTCTTCAATTTCCTTAGCTTCTCTATCTTTAGCATTCAATTCTTCTAGAATCTTTCTAGTCGCTTCCTCATTCATAGCAACTTGAATTTTATCTCGTATAAAGTAGGTTTCTTTTCTTCCTTTTCTCTACCAACTTGCCCTTACCTTTATCTTTTGGATCAATAATAGCTTGAGAAACTCTTGGTTGTTCCTCTTCTTGCACTCCTGGAATATTAACACCCTTTGGCTGTGATAAACCTTGCAAAATTACAAAGAATGGTTTCGTCATCACTTGCAGATGTATAGGTTGGGTGTAGCTTCTTCTTCTTGTATGACAGTTGAAGGTCCAACTTCCTCTTCAAAGTTTAACAACCTTGGAGTTATTAATTTTGTCTCAGAAGTTCCAATATAGCAAGACTTTGATTAGCAGTACCTTGATCATCAAGACTTTGAACTTGAACATCAATAACTTGCTCATCAAGACTTTGAATAACCTGTTCTTCAGCTCTTGTGGCTGAATATTTGTACCTTGAGGTTCAGTCTTTCATGTTCTTCAAGACTTCAGTTCATTCTCCTTAACAACATCTTCTTTCAAATTCTTTTCTTCTAAATTCCTCCCCAATTGGATAGAAGATGATTGTTTTTGAACCTTTTGGCGTTTAGACTTCTTAAACTGCCTTTGCTCATTCTTTTTAGATTTGATCCATATATGATGATGTTGAACCAATGGCCAGACAAAATTCTTGAGTCTTCTAAACTTGAGCTTCAACTTCTTAATCTATTTAGCTTGAGCCTCAGTAGTCTTCTTCAACTTGACTAACTCCCTTGTCAAAACATAATTATCCAATGTCAAACCTTCAGGGGGTATAGTATGTGAAGCATCTCCTTGAATTGGCTAATGTTCATCTTGTTGAGAATCGTGAACAAATCTTTGTGGAGATGGAGAAGGTGAAACTGCAACATCTTCTTGAACTTCAAGACTTGGGGAAGCAGTACCTTGAGATGCAGTACCTTCTCGAGATGCAAGACTTTGAGAAGCAGTACTTGAGGCAGTACCTTGAGTATCAAGAACCTCGTAAGCATCTTCTCTATCTTCATCCTCCTGCAAAGATCAACTCGACAGCTTGAACAACTTCCATCATAGAAGTAGTTAAGGGAGTGTCCCTTCCAGTGGATAAATCACTCTTCCTAGCCATGAAAGTGAAAATCTTGGCTTGTTGTACCACAACAGGTAAAAGACTTGTAGGTTTAGGTACATCGGAAAGTTGTTTATTGAGGAATACTTGAACAAACCTTGGATACATTAACCATTTTGACCCATGAGTAATGTGAGAAAGCATTCCATCTAGAATTAGCCTTGAAAAATTGAAAACACGATCAGTTTCCAATCCTACTATAGCAGATGCTATGTTAGATCCAAATTGCTCCCATGATGTACTTTTAGCACTAATACAATGAAGCAACACATGCACTAAAAACTTCCAGTGAGGACAAAATAGTTGTTTCATGAATGTTTGTTCAGTTAAGGACCCTTCATAACCAATGTGCCCAAAAGTATCCCAAATCAGTTGCTTATCAAAACGAATAGCCCCATCAGCATCATTAAACAATAAGTCTTCACGAATAGAGGCTTCAGTAACCTTGATATTTCGCCCAGCAACCATATCATGAATATACTCTTCATCAGTCTCCATATGAACCCTAGCTGTTTCCCAAAATTGTTGAATCCAGGGCTCAATAACATCTGGTTCTACTAATAGCGCATAACTAATTGGAGATCCAGTAAGAAAATCGATGATGTCATGAAAGATTGCATTCGCTTCAGTCTTGTCTAAATTCGCCACCAAGTTGTGTTTGGAAACAAAGATACGATTTGCCATAGATGATTATATGATCACAGTAAGAAATAGAACGAATAATATAGGTGAAAGTGTGAGAAATATGGAAAAGATTTGGAGATATCAATATGAGAGGGAAATCCGGAGAGTAGTTATTTATAGGTGAGATTTAAAAAATCACAACCATTAATAACAAAGTTAGCGTTAGGTGTAATTACCCCTCAATATTACCATTAGAAAAGTACTTTAATAAGACAAACAGTACTTTCCACGCATGCAAGACTTTCCAAGCAAGACTTTCATAAAATCAAAAAATAGTACTTTTCCATTTTCTTCCTTTCAACAGCAAACAAACATGAATATCCTCCCCTCAAGCAATGCATAGGAGTATACTTACACTAAATAGTCCTCCCCTTAAATGTAGCTAAGTAATTGATCATGCCAATACTCACCACCAAGTGAGTAAATCTAGAAACATCAAATCCTTTGGTGAGTAAATCAGCTACATTATCATCTGATGCACCTTGACAACATTAATGAGCCTATGCTCATAACAATCTCTGATGAAGTGGTGCCTAATCTGAATATGCTTGGTCTTGGAATGATAAACTTGATTCTTCACAATGCAAATGGTACTCTCATTATCAATATTGATAGGAGTATTCTTGAAATTGAATCCATAATCCAAGAGTTGATTCTACATCCACAATGTACTTGCAAATGCCACATATTCTCGCTTCAGTTGATGATGTTGCTGCAATTGTTTGCTTTTACACTGCCATGAAACTAATCTTCTTCCAAGATATTGGCATCCACCTGTGGTTGATCTTCTGTCATAATTATCACCTGCATAATCACTATTTGAAAAAGCTTCCAAGTGAAAAGGTGAATCCTTTAGATACCACAACCCCAACTTAGGTTGTTGTTTCAAATAACAGAAAATTCTCTTCACTGCATTCATATGAGAAATCTTTGGTGAGACTTGATATCTTGCACATAAACATACTGCAAACATGATATCAGGCCTTGATGCATTAAGATACATAAGACAGCCAATCATTGATCTCAGATAATTTGACTTCAACTGGTTGTCCATCTTCATCCTTGCCCAATGAGTTGATTGATTTAATAGGTGTAGTGACAGGCTTCATGTCATCAAAATTGAACTTTTTAAGTATGTCAGTTACATACTTGTCTTGACTTATGAAAATTCCTTCCTTTGACTACTTAACTTGAAGTCCCAAAAAGAAAGTTAACTCACCCATTGAACTCATTTGAAATTCATTCTGCACCAGCTTCTCAAACTCCTTGACCATAGACTGTTTGGTAGCTCCAAAGATGATATCATCTACATACACTTGAACTAGCATGATATCCTTCTTTTCTCTCTTGATAAACAAGGTCTTATCTATAGCTCCTCTCCTATAACCATGTTGCAATAAAAATGTAGAGAGCCTTTCATACCAAGCTCTTGGTGCTTGATGTAAGCCATAAAGAGCTTTGACAACTTTGTAGACTTTGTTAGGATGTTTAGGATCTTCAAAACGAGGAGGTTGTTTGACATATACTTCCTCTGTAATCTTGCCATATAAAAAGGCACTCTTAACATCCATTTGATAAACCTGAAATCCCATATAAGAAGCAAAAGCAAGAAAGATTCGAATTGCTTCTATCCTTGCTACAGGAGCAAACACTTCATCATAATCAACTCCTTCTTATTGTCTGTAGCCTTGTGCAACTAACCTTGCTTTGTTTTTGATGACATTTCCTCTTTCATCTCTCTTGACTCTGAACACCCAACGTGTACCAATAACCTTCTTACCATCAGGAAGATCACATAAGACCCACACTTCTTGAAGTCTGAATTGTAGCAGTTCTTCTTGCATAGCTTCAACCCAACTTTCTTTAGTTAATGCTTGAGCAATATTCTTGGGTTCCTCTTGAGAGATAAAGCAAGTAAACAGACATGTTTGATGGTCCTTATGATTAAGTCTGTTTTTGTTTATAGACAAAGCTAAGTAAAGCATTATGAGGTTTAGTAAAACTCTTAGCTTTGTGCCTAGTCATCACTCCAGAAGTGGAAGGACCAATGATTTGATCAGTAGGATGATTCTTATGAATTCTTAAGTTTGGAGATTGTGGAACTCCATAAGTATCTTCCAAATTAGTAAAATCAGCATCTTCATTGGAATCGAGAAAATATCTTTCTCATCAGATCTTCTAATCCGGCATGGTAGGATCATCCAAATCATCCAAAGTAATCGTAAGCAGTACTTTGGTCAAAAGTACTGTCCAAAGTACTGTGAGAGTACTCTGCAGTCTTGTTCTTCTTCTTTGCCTTTTCATAAGCTCTTCTTTGGTCATCAGTATAAGAATGTGCTAAAACATCTTGAAGAAGCATCTGATTAAGTTCTTCTTGAATAGATTGATCCTCAACAGACAATGAGGATTTTGGCTCATCAGACTTTTTCTCTGTCTCAGCAGGTTTAGGTTCTTCATCAGGAACAACATCTGATCTAACATGGACTCCATGAACAACATATTGTAAATCTTCTCCATTGTGCACAAGTTGATTTTCTTCTCTAACAGGTACATAGTTCATGGAAGGAGTTAAAACTTCAAGATCAAACATCCAATCAGGACCTTTACCTTTCTCATTGTCTTGATCTTCTAAAAACTCAACATGAAGACAATCTTGAACCTTCTTAGTGAATCTGTTGTATACTCTAAAGCCCTTACTGTTGGTACAATAACCCAATAAATATCCTTCTTCTGACTTGCCATCAAAGTTACCCAGATTATCAATTGTATTCAAAATAGTAAGAGGGCATCCAAAAGGCTTCATAAAACGAATGTTGGGTTTGTTGCCCATCAGCAACTCATAAGGTATCTTCATCTGTGGCTTAGTAACGGATACTCTGTTAAGTACCTAGCAAGCAGTACTTACAGCTTCAGCCCAGAATTGAATAGGTAGTTGTGAATCTGCTAGCATTGTTCTGGCTGCTTCAATCAAAGTCCTATTATTTCTCTCTGCAACACCATTCTGCTGTGGTGTTCTTGCAATGCTAAACTCCTTCTTGATTCCTTTATTTGCACAAAATTCATCCATAAGCTTGTTCTTGAATTCAGTTCCATTGTCACATCGAATACCTCTAACCTTGAGTGTCAATTGGTTTTCAAGTGCTATTATGAGAGTTTGAATATCATCAAAAGTATCATCTTTAAATCCCAAGAAAAATACCCAACTGAATCTACTGCAATCATCTGTTACAACTAAGCAGTACTTTTTCTTGTTTAAACTTGCCACAGAAACAGGTCCAAACAAATCTATGTGTAACAGCTCCAAAGGTTCTCTAATATTCCTCTCCTTAAGCTTCTTGCATGAAGCTTTGTGTTATTTACCCTTCTTACATGCCAAACAGGAGTGATCATTCTTGTAAGTCTTTGAAGGTAAACCTCTAACTAAATTTCCTTTGACCAGTTTGTTGATATTCTTGAAATTTACATGGCCCAATCTTCTATGCCACTGATGTGCTTCTTCAGATGTTGCTTTTGCCACCAAACATGTGGCTCTTCCATAAGATTGAAGACTCTTCATATCTAGACTATACACATCATTGGTTCTTTGTACTCTAAGCACTACTAAGTTATCATCAACAGGCTTGAATTCAGGGGAAAGGATGAGACATTCTGTGTCAGTGAATAACACATGATGTTGTTTATCACAGATTTGAGAGACTGACAATAAGTTGAACTTGAGCTCCTTCACATATCTAACATTCTAAAAATATATACGCCCTGCTTTGATGGTTCCTTTTCCAGTAATTCTTCCTCCATTAGGATCATTCCCAAATGCAACTCTTCCTCCACTAATAGATCTAAAATTAGACAGAATCTCCTTGTCTCCTGTCATACTTCCAGAGCAACCACTATCTACAATCAAATGATCTTTAAGCTCCTCTTCTGGGTTGCCCTGCACAGAGATAAAAGAGTTAGTGACTTTTAGGAACCCAAGCCATTACTGACTTGTGTTCCCCTTATGGAGTTACAAACTCAAATTCTTTGAGTATGTAATTTCCACTGTTTTTCAAAACATGATCCAAAATTATCTTTTGATTTTTAGCATGTGGATTTTCAAAACTTTCTCGATTTTCAACACAACTCTCTTTTACAAGTTCATTCTCTTTTTCTTGTATCACAAAAACATCTGATTCACTTTTTGTTGAAAGTACCGTTTGTCCCTCAGCAGTACTTTCCCTCTTAACCCATTCTGTTTTAACACTTGGTTCCTGTGATCTAGATCCCCTATGTGAATTGTAGTACCTTCTAGGTTGATAGTAATGAGATCTCCTAGGGTTCCTATTCCAAGAGGTGTTTGGTGAAAACTGAGCAGTACTTTGAGAAAGTACTGGTCTTGGCTTAGCAGTACTTTGGAAAGTATTATAGGGTACTGAAGGTTTTGAAAAGGGTCTTCTCTGGTGAGGGTACTTATGGTCTGGTGAGAAATTGTTGTGATTGACCCTATTTGAATTATTCCAGACTGGTTTGTGCTCTCTAGGTTTCTGATTGGCAGACCTATGCTTTGGAAATTTTCTAAGGTATTCTGAATGAAATTCACAATCCTTGATTAAATGTGTAGGACTAAAGCACACAAAACACAGTTTTTGATCCATACTCCCAAAGTGACTTCTTCTATGTCTATGACCAAAACTATTTTGCCTTCTAGGTGAATGATTAAACCTATTTTGACCAAAGTTATCCCAAAAGGTTTAGCAGACTGCTTTTGAAAAGGTTTTCCTGAAGGTACGCTTGTGGAGCAAACCTTGAGAACATTATTTTCAACTTTGAGTTGAAGGTACCATTGTGCATTACTAGATTGACTTTGAACATTCTTCTATATCAAAGTTTCTTTGGGGGTTTTTTAACAAATCACCTAGATTTGCTTAATTTCCATTCCTTAGTTTTAACTAGCTATTGTTTTTTCCTATTTCAACTCTAGATTTGTCTACTCATCAAAACAAATCCTCCAAAACCATCTCCAGATTCCAGCAGATGATCAGATTCCTCATCAAAGGCGGTGCTCTAGTCCAATTCTTTTCATCTGAATCTTCAACTGCTTCCATCTGCTACCATACAATAGGTGACTGGTTCATCATCAAAATCAGACTCCAAGTCAACCTCTCGATAAACTTCTTGAGCGACCAAGGCTTTTTTTTCAGTAATAGGAATTTCTTTAAGCTCCAGCTTTGGTTTCTCGCTTATCCCTGTTTGCTTGATACTTAGCAAACCTGCACTCCCTTGCAAAGTGTCCAGTCTTTTTGACAATTGAAGCATTCAATTTTGGATTTGTCAAAAGTGATTCCCTGTTTTGGTATGAAGTCAATGTTCTTCCTGCTTTTCTTCATATACTTCTTGATCCTTGCAGTGATCATCGCAACTTGCCACCTGAAATCAATTTCTTCTAAAGCATCCTCTTCAATCTGTGAGAGATCTTCTTCATAAGTTACATGTAAAGAAGCTTGTTGTGCAAAGAAAGAGCATACAACTTCATCTGAGTGCATGGTAGTAGTTGGTGGGGCTTGCTGAGCATAGGTGGGGGGTGTAAACAAAGTACTTTGAGCAACAAGATTTTGAGGAGGAGAAGCAGTACTTTTAGTAAAAGTACTGCCCCTCTTCTCAAATGACACAAAAGCAATACTGTGAGTCTTTGAGCTTGATTGGCCATTCATCTCATGCTCATACACCTTCAGATGATTGTAGAGATCATCAAAATCCATGGTGTCCAATCCAGGTTGTCCTCTGATCATAGTGGCAATCACATGCCATGTAGATGGCAAACTCCTTAGGAACTTCAGATTGGCATCTTCAACAGATACTTCTGCCTTGTATAACTCCAACATGTTGAGGAGATTTTGAAATCTATCATATGCAGCATCAAGACTCTCACTTTCACCAACAAAGGAAAGTTTCAAACTGTTGCTTCAGCAGATTTTTGTGCATCTTCTTAGAAGCTTCATTCCCTCCAAATCTTGTCTTGAGAGCAGCCCAGAGCTGCTTTGCATCTTTAGCATCATGAAACTTTAGTAGATGTCCATCAGGTATAGCAGATAAGAGTATGTTAAGATCCTTCTCTTGATTCCTTATGGTAGTTGCTGGTAAGACTGGTTTGGGTGGTTTAGGTTGTCCAACAATCTCCACAGGTTCTGGAACTACTTCATTACCATTGAAAATTACATTCCATAGTGCATGGTCTGTAATGGCAATGTACTGCCTCATCTTCATGCACCATAGGTCATATTCTCCCTTCTTGATGATTGGAATTCTAAGTGAGGTGATTGATGGTGGTGGAACAGCTTCAGTCGACATCTTTAGGCTTTGTTGTAGTAAAGTTTTAGGGTTTCTTCCTAGTCAGAGTTTCCACACAAGCTCTGATACCACTTGTTGGATCGATGTACTCTAACCAAACTAACTTAAATAGCTTGTTTAAGGTTTAATGACCTCGGATAAATCCTAAGTTATTAACAAAGAAACACTGAGCAAACTCTATTAAGTATGCGGAATTTACTTAACAAAGCTAAGAAGAATAACTTTAACTTTGAACGATTTTATTAATAACTCTAATTCTGCTTATTATGCAGACTCTTTAACAACTCTAATAATATCGAACTTCTCTCTAAAACTCTAATAATGTCACGTACGTATAATATCAATCTAGGGGTCCTTTTATAGGCTCAAGGATAACCCTAAACGATTTACAATTTATATCCTTGTACGACAAGTAATCTAATAAAGAATATTCTAGAATTTACAAAGCTTTCCATAAACGAATATAACAGTTCTTTTAGCCTTGCAGTACTTTTACTTCTTTACCAGTACTTTGACTTCTTCTTTAGCAGTACTTTGACTCTTTGACTTTTTCCAGTACTTTGTCATTCTTCAGCTCTTTCATATCCCAACACAACCCAACCCCCTTTACCTTTTCTTTCAGATCATCACAAACGGAGGTAAGCCCGGCGACCTTACCCTTTAACTCTGCATTCTCAACAGTTAAATTGACCAGTTGTTCATCTTTGGGCGCAATCATGCCCTCCAACTACGCCACACACTCCCGCAACCTCCTGACCTCCTCGGATTCAGACTCGAGCAAACCAACACGCTCGCAGAGACCCCTTGCCTCCACAGCCTCAGTCTCCAACTCCTGAACTTTCCCCTTCAGAGCCTCAATCCTCTTATCCCTCCTCTCGAGCCTCTTGTTCAATTTGTTAGTTTGGTTTAGCTCAAACTCCTGCCGTAGTCGCACCTTAGAAGACATACAAGCTTGTTGCATAGTCATCATGTTATACTGCTCAAGTAAATCTGTATGCGGCATATTGTGCAGCGCGAAAAAATAGCCGGGAGTTGCAAGATTATCCAACATGCTCTGACAAACCCAAGCATCATTCATGCAGAAATCATTGGTGGGCAGCCACTTAGGAACATAAACATTTTTCGCCTCCGCTGTATCCACGGATAGGGACTCGTAAAAGTCATCGTCAGAGGCCGCAGGACGATGAACAGATTGGTCCTGCGGCGGAGATTCAACTCCGAAGACACTCTCCTGCTGGAAAGGTGGCGGCTGAGATGGACCAGACATCTCAGTATCCAAGTTCTCTTGGTGAGCGCTGGTGGATGTCTTTGAAGTAGCATCCGGATCTGACTGTGGAAGCGGGGTAGCCTCAGAAGAAGCAACAGTAGTGTCCAGTGGCTGAGGCTTGGAGTCGGACTCATCACGAAGCTCCATAACGGCAATAGGTCCCGCGGTCGCATCACCTACATAGCCAAGAAACACTTGGGTCATTTCTCCATTTAAAAAATAAAGGGAAGCGACATACATAAGGTAGGACCCTTACCAGCAGCACACCCGGAAACCTGCTCCGGCGCGGTAGTAATCCTTTTCTTCTCCGGCTGCTTGGTGGGGACATCAAGCCGGACTCTCTTCTTCCCGGTGGCTTTACTGGCTTTGGCCGCCTCCACATTTTCCACAATGGTCTCTTGGACCAGCGTGATCAAGTTCTCAGAGGGCTCTATGACGCGCCCAACAGTTTCATCTTGCAGCGTCTTCTCGCCCTCTTGCAAAGTTCTTTCGCCGGATGTCACTTCGAATGGATCCGGCTGGTTGCTGAAATCAAAGAGAGACATCTCTGCAAACAAAAAAACAACAGGCGTTAATAACAAGACAGAAAAAAGGGGAGAAGACAATAAAACGTGACAAACCCTAAAAGAAGAACCCACCCTCAGTATCCGAAGCCATAAAACTAGGTAGAGCCGTAGCATCGTCCCAGGCACGGCTAAGGCCAATCACGCAAAGGAAAGGCTCCGGAAACTTCTTAAAAGGAGCACGTTGCGTGTCAAGGAGACGTAATAACTCCAGGTCAACATCGTCATCGGCTGGGGGTGGATCACGGTCAATAGAGACCTTATCATTCCACGAGATAACCAAAGGAAAAACGGTCGCGTCAACCCAAAAGAAGTACTCGTTCCAATTCTTTACAGAATCCAAGGGAGCGATATGACAAACCGGCACAACCAACGACTTAGGACCCTTACGTTTCTCTAGGGTCATCCACCCATCTTTCATCCTGGAGTAATAAAACTTCCTAAATAAAGATACGGTGGGGGTTCCACCATGAACGCGACAAAGGATCTCAAAATGACTGATCCTAGCAGCGGCTAACACGGACAACTGCGACAAATGGATTTGAAAATACTCCAAAACTCTACACAGGAACGCGGAAAGGGGAATCCTAAAATTACAGAATTCAAAAAACCTAGTGTATACGCCTATCTTGCCCTGAGGGGCGTCCCTTATGGTATCATTAGGACCAGGAAGAAGAGGATGAATAGTAGAGGGGATATGGTATTTAGAGCAAAAATCACTAAGATCTTTCTGTGATAGCTTACAAGTAAAATCGCATAGAGTTTTTTAGCCATGAAACTATAGTAAGGGAAGAAAAACCTAACCTGAGCAAGTAAGGACGCACACAAAAGGCTTGGTAGGCCTTTTTCTTTTTTACACGCGAAGATGAAATGGCAACAGTAGCCGAGAAGGTAAAAAGGAGGGGTATTTATACTCTCCTAAAAGTAAAACCAACAGGCTAATCGAGGGGCCGAAAAGTCGCCACGATTCCAGCTCATATTGGACGTGTTAGGTCACTAGATTTACAACACAAGCTTAATATAAAGAGATAAGGCGATTGAACAAGATTCACACACACACACACGATATACTATGTTGGTTAGGCGTAGAGTGTAATGAAGAGAATAACTTGAACAACCAACCCTCAAGTGAGGGTTATACAAAAGTATTTATAGGTGGGAAGCTAGGGCAACACTCCTAGTTCCCATCCTTTTCTTATTGGGTCTAAGCCTAAGCTCATGGGCCTTCTACATAAGCTTAAGGCTAAATAACAAACATAAAGGCCATAATTAAGCTAACTATTACATGTGAATTACTAACACTTGATTAAGGTTTAGGAGTGATTCCAACAATCTCCCCCTAAGTGTTAGTGATGAATAAACGGTGAAGGTGCAGTTGTAATAGTAGCTTTGACGTCTTCTGACATTCTTCTTCTTGTGAGAAGAATTGTTTTGATTTGAACAATCTCTCCAAAGTGTAGAGATAGTTTTCTTTGAGCAGTTCAGCTTTGACGTCATCTTTATCTTTGTTCTTTTGTTCTTTGTTCTTTGTGCTTAAAGTGATAGTATGTTGTTGTCCTGCATCTCTCTCAGTGCTGCCCGCTTCGTGTCTCCACGTCTTTCTCCAACATGCTCACACACTCTTTAACGTTGGATTACGGTACTGATGAAGTTCTTTAAGTATTTAACTTTGTAGATTCTTTGATTTGACGAAGAATCATTCTGACTTTTGTGTTGCTTTAAGATAGAACTTCTTTGACGATGTTGTTGGTGTGAACAAGTGGAGAATCTGCACGATCATTCTGCTCCAGAGCTTCCATAAGAAGTAAACATTAAAACGGTTAGTAATAAGCGGATTTCGGCACTTACAAAGTTTGAACTTCGAGAGTGTTACCAGCATAGTGTGAAAACACAACTCTAATTCTTAGAAAGGCCGTTCCTGAATCGGAGTCCCACAAGTGAGATAACACGATGTACCAAAGTACACCTACGATTCAGATGAGTCGCTGAGGTACACCGAAGTATCACCTCACGACTGTAGACCATTTGAGACCACTAAGCGCAATCCACGGGAGTTGCCGGCGACCTGCTGTTGTTTGATGTTGACCCTGGCAGGAGTTTCAATTCAATCACTAAGGATCACAAATGTGAACCTCTCATAAATGTTCTCGACAGATTGCTAAGATCTGTGAAGGACTCGATAATGTACCACTGAAATTCTTATTGTTGAACGTCAAGTGATGAAATGTCAAGTGTACCTAAGAGATCTTTTGATGAATCTCGTGGCTCTAGACTCAATAGTGCGTTTTGGTTTCCTGAGCGAAGACTAGGGAGAGGGTCTCCTTCTTCAATATCAGCTATCTCTAAGAGAAAGCCGATAGTTTACGTAGGGTTCCCTGTGAAAATTAAACAAGCTTCTGTTGAGAGAAACTTGAGTGGTTAAGAAGGTTTAGTGCATGCGTCACTAGGTCCATGACGACTTTTAATCTTCAATACCGGTGTCATCTAGTGACAACCAGTAGCATATGAATTGAACCCGGTGTCTGCCCTAAGTTGAATAATCTGGAGGGCTATTTCTTTTCACCCTTTTCTTTGCATTTCTTTTTAATTCTTCAACTCCTTCTTTCTCCGATTCTCATTTTCTCCTTTTTATAATCATACCTAAGGACTTCTAAATTCTAACTATTGGTAGTGTCCTTGGGTAGATCCCTCCGGCTCTGGCGGATCATAGGACGGTTATTCCTAACCTTAATCACCTTATAACTCCATTGCCATAAAACCATTATCAAGAAAATCTCTCAAAGGGTTTGTAAATGAAAACATGTTTGAACCACTGTGAGAGTTTTATCTTTTAGCAGAAATACTCCCCCTCCACATGTGCTTTAGAGTTTAGACAGAAATCTGCACAGTGAGGAAAGAGCGCGTACTTTTGAATTGATCGACTCAAGATAGACATTCCCCCGCGAGACACGGTTACGTGGCATAGTTAAAGAGTTGCATTGTCAGCTTTTAGGTGACAACTAGCTCTAATAACTATCTTGAAGGTGTGGACAACCCCGAAAGGTTGTCAAACCCGTCAAGGTTCATGTCTACCAAGAGTTTCTCGAATGGTACATTCTACTCGGACAAGTCCTTTACGAGACGTTTACATCACTAGCGAACTAGCTTGAAATTATTACCCGTCCCGGACAAGTCTTTTCGAGTTACTAACAGTTAAGAGCTCGTCAATTCTTGGGTTGAAGTCTTTTTACACGAGAGTTCATGTAGCAAAACATAACATATTTCTTATCACGTATTATTCTCCCCCTCAAAAATGGCATATAAAATGTTATTTTTGAAAAGTTAAGAATAAATATGACCATTTCGAGTGTTGCGGGAAGAATGATCACTGAGAACAATTATTTGAACTAAGATTTTAGTCAAGTACTCCCCCTCAACGAGTGATATAAACGGCTGAGGTTTTTGAAAATCATAAGGGAAAGTACTTGTTCTTTTGAGCAAAACCTTGAAAAGTGAAAGGTTTGATAGGTTTTACTCAAAATTAAGGAGCTTTCGCTCCTTTTATAAGGATTGTGGCACTGAAGCGTACCACAGGGTCCTTTATTTACAAGTGCGAGTTGTACACTGTAATGTGTGCACATGCCATAGACATAATAAATCAAACATCCAAAGTTTATAATGAAAGAAGCAGTTCAAGGGGTACCAGGTAGTCCAGAGATGTTGCCAGGAGTGTGAACCGGGCGTTGAAAGCCGGTGATGTTAATCCTGGGTCGACCACCAACATAGCTTTCCAATCTTCTGAACTGATCCCTTCGATACAACCGTTCATCAATCATCGTGATGATCCTCTTCACATCCCTTCGATCCTGAGAATTCCATCGCTTAGGAGACCCAATCTTCTGATGTATATCCTTCAACCGATAAGCCAATCCGTCCCTAATTATCTTCAAAGTGTGATCCCCAAACTTGTGAAGATCTCTACACGCCATTAAGCAATTTCTTTGAAGTTCACTGCGGTAAACGACGCCGAATGGTTTGCTGATGAGTGTACATTGTGAGAGCTGGTTGATGTCGGGAAGATCAAGCTGCGGTAGAGTGAGGTTGACACGGGTCTGATAAGATTCAACTGCAAGCTGGAGATCTTCTACACGTTCTTTGATGACTATACGTCTGATGAAGATGAGCAATGACTTGATGAATTCACGTTGTACTTCAGTGGAGAATTGTCTCATACGACCCTGTAATTTGGCAAGGTACATGTCTTCGATGTCGTTGATAGAAAAATTCTCAAAGTCAGCTTCAGAGAATGCATAATCCCTTTCGTCTTGCCTTTTGACCACAATCTTCTTGAGAAAAGTGTAGTCCCATTTGGACGAAAGATCAACGTGTTTGATGGCAACGATACTTTTAGTACTGAACACTGCATGTTGAGACTTCTAGACCTGGCAGCTTCTGTAGTAGATTCTTCGGTGTTCCGGCCAATGGTGAATCCCATACATTGCATCACGGTCATACTCAGCCACGTTGTTGGAAAACATGTGGTTAGCGCGTTCCTCGATGGCTATGCAGTTTGAGTATTCGGCTGCCGGGAATGGAAGTGTCAGAGATGTAGCATATTTCCTTGAACCATCGCCACCGTGTAGAAGAAATTCCAAGTCTTTGTTGAAGAAATATCTGAATGGAATCCTAGGCTGATCAGGTTGGCCAATTGTAGGGAGAGGTTTAGACCAGTCTGTGTAATATGGAGGATTGTCCCGTTGAGTGAAGTCGATGTTTGCTTCTGGGTTGAGCCAATCCATGTTGTTAGACATGGCTCGTGCAATATTATCAAGGTGATATTCGACCTCGATGGCACTTTCCGAGCTGTCTTTTAGAAGTTGAAATGCTTCATTCTTGATTCGCTTCAACTCAGATTTCGTCATCTTCTTCACACGGAATTTTTCTTGTAGAAATTTCGCATGCTCCAATGTACTACATTCTGTAACCTCTTGACCTTCAGCTGGGTAGGGAGTGGAATTAACAAGTGTAGAAAACCATTCAAATTCTTCTGTGTTATCTTCATCTAGCCATGATACGACGTCAACCTTGGGCGCCTTCTTCTTCTTTTTCTTAGGCCTAGATGATGATTCTGGTTTCTATACTTTGTCGGGAGAGGCGGGTTGTTGTTGGGGCTCATGGTATTCCTCATCGTCACCACCCGTAAACTCAAAGTGATCACCGGTTTTCTGAGTCTGGGGCGGTAACTCAGAATCCTGAGGTTTTTCAGTAGAAGAACGAGGAGGAGGTCTTTGTTGTGCTGGAGTCTGTTGGGGTGGAGGTTGCATTGAAGATGATTCACCAGACTTCTTCGGGCGTTTGGGCTCGTTGTCCTTATCCTTATCCTTGTCATCATCGTCTCTTGGACGTTTTGG
This sequence comes from Chrysanthemum makinoi, assembly GCA_910596185.1. Taxonomy (NCBI): domain Eukaryota; kingdom Viridiplantae; phylum Streptophyta; class Magnoliopsida; order Asterales; family Asteraceae; genus Chrysanthemum; species Chrysanthemum makinoi. The sequence goes on from OU343224.1 coordinate 277,615,955, forward strand.
CCTTTCAGCTTCTTCTCTGCATGCAGATTTGAGTTGGTATTCCAGCAATGCTTCCAACAATTTGCTTTCGTGAGAAGCAAGTGATGCAGATCGTTTGGACATTTGAGCGACCAGCCGGTCAACTAATTCAGCATCAGAGAAGATTATGGGATCAACTGGATTGATGTTAACATGCATTGGAGTTGATTTCATGGTTTGCTTAGCCAGATGAAGTAGATTCGGATAGAGTTGTTTGGTGAATAACTCCTTTGTAACTTTAGGAACAATGTCAAGAAGGTGCTTGTGAGTGTACCCTTCGATCATTTTGTTCAATTCCCCTTGCAGATCTTGTTTCAGCTTCTGCATGTACTCCCTTTCTGCTATTCTCTTGTCATTCTCATCATGAAGGTACGTTAACTGGTCAGCAATAAAATTTAGCTTTTTGTAAAGCATGTCTTTCTTTCTAACCTGTTTGACCGCATTCACAATTCTTTTATGAGTATGAGAAATCCAAGATCGAGGTGACTTCTTTACTGATTTGGATGTTGATTTGGTTGATCTTTTAGATGGTGGTGGTGAAGAATGAGAAGACGAATCTGATGATGAAGAGACATGAGGAGAATCTGGATCCTTTGGAGGTGCAGAGGTTTTCTCCTCTGAGCAAGCAGGACTGTCTAGCAGAAACTTATCATAATCAGTATCATCTCCAGACTTTTCTTTCTCTTCAGTCTTTTCTGTCTCAGTCTTTTCTTTGTCACCCTCATCTTTCTCGGACTTTTCTTTATTAGGTTCCTCAAAGTCATGCTCAATAGTTTCTTCCACGGGCTTTTGTTGTTGCTCCAAAGTGGTGGCACCAGATCCCTTATCGGGTCGATTAACCGCATCAGGATCTGGTGAAGGTTAGCTGCACCACTTGACCCTCCGGGGCCACCCATTTGATCTTTTGCAAATTTTTTTGCCACGTGTTGGAGTCTAAGGAATTTGAACTTCTTCCTGTATGAAGTATCCAGTTGCTCTTCTTCTTCATCTGAGCTTTCTTCATAAGGCATAAGTAGGAGTCTTCCCTTTTCCTTTGTCAGCTGGTGGACTTGGAGGTTTAGCTGCTGAAGGAGGTGCTTCGGTTGCAGATTCAGAGTAGAAGATCTCTTCGTCTGATTGTGTATCTTCAGAGCTTTCGTCCACAGGCTCTCTTTGCGGTTCAGGCTCAGACTCGGGAATGGGAATAGGAGTAGCTTCCTTAGCCGGAACAGTCCTTTTTCGTGGAGGATTCCTCTTGGGGATTATCCTCTGACTTTCAGTACTTGCAGCACTTCCTGCACTGCCTCTTCTGGTTCTCCGTATAGGTGTTCCAGAAGACTTCTCATCGAGATGACCAACTTTGCCTTCTCTTACTGCTACCCGATACCTTTTGTATGTCTCGAGCTTTTTGATTTCAGTAGTCAGAAGGTGATCAGGTAACACAGCACCCTGTTTCTTTGTTGACGATTCCTTGATTCTGACTGATAGGATGGGTTCAGTCAACATGTCGTGATTGTCAGGGTCATTGAGCCTCTTGGGAATATCAGGATGAAGTCCAAGTGCTCTCTGGATCAACAGCTTTGTGTATCTGACATAGGGAATCTTTGAGCCAAGCTTTTTGAGAAATGACATCATGTCATCCCATATCAGAGCTTCAATTTCGATGTCCTTCTTGTTGATTAATGACCAAAATATTTGCAGCTCCATGAGCTTGGGATGCTCATAGCCACTGTCACGACCAGAGACTGACTTGGTGATGATGATGTAGAGGGTTCTCCACGGTTGAGGAATGTTCTTAAGCTCCACATGAGAATGCTTAGTGATAATTCCTGAAGCTTCATCATAGCCAATATCCATCAGGAATTGCAGAACTGTCTCTTCAGTAGGTGTGGCATAGAAGTCGGTTGGCTCGATATCAGGAATAAGAAGAACTGCCCGTAAATCTGCATGTGTGATGGTGATTTGTTTGTGATTTAACGTCACTGTCACCGCACTTTGACCTTTGATCCTTTGCATTGAATTCCAGAATTTTTGTATGTAGATCTCCGGTACCGTAGCAGAGTGTGAGAGCATGTTCTGGTAGGGATGATTCTTTAGAATATCCACAGCAATCAAGCAAGAAGATTCTGAGCATGTCAGGGTTTCAAAGTTAACTCTGAGATTGTTCTTTACAATCTTTCTTGGATAGCCATTAGGGAAGATATCGGCAATTGTGAGAACCTCAGGTGCATCCACATTCATTTGAGCAGCCATGTCGTGATCTGAAATAACATTAGCCAAAAGAACCAACATATCGAAAGATATAATGTTAGTCAACAGAAGGTTTTTATTGACTAATTATTGAATGTACTGTGTCATTGATTGTTACGAGTCCTAAGTCACTTGTATGTCCAATATTTCAATGACGTCGTGAAACGTTTCGTGAGTTAGTTAACTTTAAGTTTTAAAGTTTATGTTATCACATATTTTCACAACACATTATACATTTAAGCTTATTAGTGACGGTATTGGTTTCGTGACGTTATGATTTATTTATTTACAAGTTTGCACGCGTAACAATTCATAACGAAGGTTTGATCAAGGCTTATGTGTAGGAATGGTAGCTTATGCGTAAACAAGATAAGTATACGCGTAGACATAAGCTTATCCGTAGGATCCTGACTTACGCGTAAGAAATATTACGCGTAGGAACAGGAGAACCTTATGCGTAAAACTTACGCGTAGGCGTATATAAACCTTACGCGTAAGGCTTACTCGTAAGAGTAGACCTTATGCGTAGAGATCACTGTTTACGAATATTGTTAGGTCACTAGTTTTACCACACAAGCTTCAAGAGAAGAGATAGAGAGGCGGATGAACAATCTACACTCACACACACACGTATAAATGAAGAAGGGTTAGGCGTAGAGTGAGTGAAAGAGTAAATTGAACAACCAACCTTCAAATGAAGGTTTACAAGGGGTATTTATAGGAGGGAAGCTAGGGCAACACTCCTAGTTCCCTTCCTTCCCTTATTGGGCTAGGCCTAGGCTTATGGGCCTTCTACATAAGCCTAAGGCTAATAACAAACATAAAGGCCATAATAAGCTAACTATTACATATGAGTAACTAACACTTGAATAAGGTTTAGGAGTGATTCCAACAATCTCCCCCTCAAGTGTTATTACATATGAGTAACCAACACTCAAGCGTTGGTGATGAAAACGGTGAAGGCGTTGATGTAATAGTAGCTTTGACGTCTTCTGACATTCTTCTTTCTTGTGAGAAGAATTGCCTTGATTTGAACAATCTCCCCAGTGTAGAGAGATAGTTTACTTTGAACGGTTATGCTTTGACGTCATCAATAACTTTGTTCTTTGATCATTGTTCTTTGTGGTGAAAGTGATAGTATGTTGTTGTTGTCAGCATCAAGTCTGCCTCAGGTCTGCTTCGCTGCTACAGTGTCTCCACGTCGTTCTTCAACATGCTCACACGCTCTTTGACGTTGGAATTCAGTACTGATGGAGTTCTTTAAGTCTTTAACTTTGTAGATTCTCTGTATTGACGAAGAATCATTCTGACTGTTGTGTTGCTTTAGGATAGAACTTCCATTAGTGATGATGTTGGCGTGAGTATGAGAAGAATCTGCACGATCATTCCGCTCCAGAGCTTCCATAAGAAGAAAACATTTAAACGGTTAGTAATAAGCGGATTCCGGCACTTACAAGTTTGAACTTCGAGAGTGTTAACAGCATAGTGTGAAAACACAACTCTAATTCTTACAAAGGCCGTTCCTGAATCGGAGTCCCACAAGTGAGATAACACGATGTACCGAAGTACACCTACGATTCAGATGAGTCGCTGAGGTACACCGAAGCATCACCTCACGACTATAGACCGTTTGAGACCACTAAGCGCATTCCACGGGGAGTTGCCGAAGCGACCTGCTGTCAGGGTTGTTTGATGTTGACCCTGGCAGGAATTTCCATTCAATCACTGAGGATCACAAATGTGAACCTCTCATAAATGTTCTCGACAGATTGCTAAGATCTGTGAAGGACTCGATATGAACCACTGATAACCTTATTATAGATTATCAAGTGATTAAATGTCAAGTGTACCTAAGAGATCTTTTGATGAATCTCGTGGCTCTAGACTAAATAGTGCGTTTTGGTTTTCCTGAGCGGAGACTAGGGAGAGGGTCTCCTTCTTCAATACCAGCAATCTCTAAGAGAAAGCCGATAGTTTACGTAGGGTTCCCTGTGAGAATGAAACACGCTTCTGTTGAGAGAAACTTGAGTGGATAAGAAGGTTTAGTGCATGCGTCACTGGGTCCATGACGACTTTTAATCTACAATACCGGTGTCACAAAGTGACAACTAGTAGCATATGAATTGAACCCGGTGTCTGCCCTAAGTTGAATAATCTGGAGGGCTATTTCTTTTCACCCTTTTCTTTGCATTTCTTTTTAATTCTTCAACTCCTTCTTTCTCCAATTCTCATTTTCTCCTTTTTATAATCATACCTAAGGACTTCTAACTACTAACTATTTGTGGTGTCCTTGGGTAGATCCCTCCGGCTCTGGCGGATCATAGGACGGTTATTCCTAACCTTAGTCACCTTATAACTCCATGACTAACCTATGTTGCCATAAAACCACTGATGTGAAAAATCTCTCACAGTGTTTATGAATGAAAAACATTTTAGTACCACTGTTGAGATAAGATTTTGCATAAATACTCCCCCTCCACATGTGCTTAAGTGTTTTAACGGTTAAAATGCATAGTGAGGAAAGAGCGCGCACATTTTGAATTGATTCACTCAAGATAGACAATCCCCCGCGAGACACGGTTACGTGGCATAGTTAAAGAGTTGCATTGTCAGCTTTTAGGTGACAACTAGCTCTAATAACTACCTTGAAGGTGTAGACAATCCTCGAAAGGTCGTCAAACCCGCCAGAGTTCATGTTTATCAAGAGTTTCTCGAATGGTACATTCTACTCAGACAAGTCCTTTGCGAGACACGTTTACATCACTAGCGAACTAGCTTGAAATTATTACCCGTCCAGGACAAGTCTTTTCGAGTTACTAACAGTTAAGCATCGTCAATTCGTTGGTTAAGTCTGAATCACACAAATTCATTTGCATTTTACACAACATATTTCTTATCACATATTTTCTCCCCCTCAAAAATGGCATATTAAAGTGTTATTTTTGAAACGTTTGAGAATAAATATGACCATTTCGAGTGTTGCGGGAAGAATGACCACTGAGAACAATTTTGAACAAAGTTTTGATTCAAGTACTCCCCCTCAACGAGTGATATAAACGGTTGAGGTTTTGAAAATGATAAGGGAAAGTACTTGTTCTTTTGAGCAAAACCTTGAAAAGTGAAAGGTTTGATAGGTTTTACTCAAAAGTAAGAAGCTTTCGCTCCTTTTATAAGGATTGTGGCACTGAAGCGTACCACAGGGTCCTTTATTTACAAGTACGGGTTGTACACTGTAATGTGTGCACAAGCCATTGACATAATTAATCAAACATCCAAAATGATATGAAGAAAACAAGTCAAGGGGTACCAGGAAGTGCAGTGATGTTCCCAGGAGTGTGCACAGGGCGTTGAAATCCGGTTATGTTTCTCCTGGGTCGACCACCGACATAACTCTCCAATCGTCTGAACTGATCCCTTCGAAACAACCGTTCATCAATCATTGTGATGATCCGTCTCACATCCCTCATTTCCTGAGAATTCCAGGGCTTAGGAGACCCAATTTTCTGGCGTATATCCTTCAACCTGTATGCCAATCCATCCCTAACCAGCTTCAAAGTATGATCCCCGAACTTGTGGAGTTCGCTACACGCCATTAAGCAGTTTCTTTGAAGTTCACTACGGTAAACAACGCCGAAAGGTTTGCTGATGAGTGTATATTGAGATAGCTGGTTGATATCGGGAAGATCAAGCTTTGAGGAGTGAAGTTGACACGCGTCTGATAAGATTCAACAGCCAACTGGAGATCTTCTACACGTTCCTTGATGACAATCCGTCTTATGAAGATGAGAAGTGACTTGATAAATTCACGTTGTACTGCAGTTGAGAATTGTCTCATGCGACCCTGTACCTTGGCAAGGTACATGTCTTCGATGTCATTGAGAGACAAATTCTCAAAGTCAGCCTCAGAGAAAGCATAGTCCCGTTCATCTTGTCGTTTGACTACGATCTTCTTTAGGAATGTGTAGTCCCACTTAGACGAAAGTTCAACGTGTATGATGGCAACGATATCTTTAGAACTATGCACGGCATGTTGAGACTTCTGAACCTGACAGCTTCTATAGTAGATTCGTCGGCGTTCAGGCCAGTGATGAATCCCATACAATGCATCTCGGGCATATGCCTCCACTGTGTTGGAGAACAAGTGATTGGCACGTTCCTCAATGGCTATGCAATTTGAGTAGACAGCTGCTGGGAATGGAAGTGTCAACGACGTAGCATATTTTCTTGAATCATCGTCACCGTGTAGAAGAAAATCCAGGTCTTTGTTGAAGAAGTATCTGAAAGGAATCCTTGGTTCAGCTGTTTGTCCAAGTGTTGGTAGAGGTTTGGTCCAATCGGTGTAGTATGGAGGGTTGTCCCTTTGTGTGAAGTCAATGTTTGCTTCCGGGTTGAGCCAATCCATTTTGTTAGACATAGCTCGAGCAATGTTTTCAAGGTGATATTCGACCTCGAGGGCACTTTCCGAGCTGTCTTTTAGAAGTTGAAATGCTTCATTTTTGATTCGCTTCAGCTCAGATTTCGTCATTTTCTTCACATGGAACTTTTCTTGCAGAATTTTTGCATGCTCCAATGTAGAACCATCTACCAAATTCTGACCTTCTTCAGGGTAGGGAGTGTTGTTAACAAGATTAGAAAACCATTCAAATTCCTCTGTTTTATCGTCATCTAGCCATGATACGACGTCAGTTTGAGGCGTCTTCTTCTTTTTCGAAGGCCTAGATGATGATTCTGGTTTCTGAACTTGTTTGGGAGAGGTGGGTTGTTGTAGGGGCTCAAGGACCTCTTCATCGTCACCACCCGTATACTCAAAGTGATCATCGGTTTTCTAAGTCGGGGGTGGTAACTCGGAATCGTCCTGAGGTTTTTCAGTAGAAGAACGAGGAGGAGATTTTTGTTGAACATGAGCCCGTTGTGGAGGAGGTTGCATCAAAGAAGATTCACCAGACTGCTTCTGACGTTTAGGTGCAGAGTCTTTATCCTTATCCTTGTCTTCATCGTCTCTAGGACGTTTAGACTTTTCAGCTTCAAATCTACAAGCTTCTTGAAGTTGGTAGTCCAGCAATGCTTGAAACAGCTTTCCTTCATCAGAAGTAAATGTCCCAGATCGTGCAGACATTTGTGTTACAAGCTTGGCCACCAATTCATTATCCGAGAACACTACTGGATCGGTTGGATTGATTGTGACGGTTAAGGGCGTCGATCGAATAGTTTGCTTGGCGATCTGCATAAGATTTGGATAAAGTTGTTTGGTGAACAACTCCTTTGTGACTTTAGGAACGTACTCCAGAAGGTACTTTTTCGTGTAGCCTTCGATCATTTCGTTCAGTTCCTCTTGACGGTGATTTTTCATGAATTCCTGAACAAACTTCCTTTCTCCTTTTATCTTTTCATGCTCGTCATACATATGCTGTATGTGATCAGCAAAGAAATTTAGCTTTTTGTTGAGCACATTTTTCTTTCTGACTTGTTTGACAGCTTTGGTAATCCGTTCATGAGCCTGAGAAATCCAAGATTTAGATGGTTTCTTCACGGATTTGGATGATGATTTGGTTGACTTCTTTGATGGTGGTGGCGAGGAGTGAGAAGACGAATCTGATGATGAAGAGATATGAGGAGACTCTCGATCCTTCGGAGGTTCAGAGGTTTCTTCCTTTGATCGCGCAGGACTATCTAGAAGAAACGTATCATAATCAACATCTTGATCTTTTTCGGACTTCTCAGTTTCCGGTTCCTCAAACTCATGTTCGATAGAATCCTCCACAAGCTTTTGTTGTTGCATAAGAGTGGTGGCACCAGCTCCCTTATCGGGTTGATTAACCGCATCAGGAGATGGTTCAGAGTGGGCAGCACCACTTGATCCTCCGGGACCACCCATTTGGTCTTTGGCAAATTCTTCAGCTTTGTGAAGGTGTTTAACTATATTAAACTTCTTCCTGTATGATATATCCAGTTGCTCTTCTTCTTGATCTGAGCTTTCATCATACGGTACAAGTACAGGAGTCTTTCCTTTTCCTTTATCAGCTGGTGGACTTGGAGGTTTAGCTGCTGAAGGAGGTGTTACGGTTGCAGATTCTGAGTAGGTAATCTCTTCATCTGTGTCAGTACCTTTAGAGCTTTCGTCCACAAGCTTTCTTTGCGGTTCAGATGTGGGAATAGGTTCAGCTTCCTTTACAGGAACAATCCTTTTACGAGGAGGATTCCTTTTGGGAAGCTTTCTATAAAGATCTGTACTTGTAACACTTCCTGCACTTCCTCTTTCGGTTCTCCTTACAGGTGTTCCAGAAGATTTTTCGTCGAGATGACCAACTTTGCCTTGTCTAACCGCTTCCAGATACCTTTTGTACGTTTCGAGCTTTCTGACATCTTCAGTTAGAAGGAAATCTGGCAACACAGCACCTTGTTTCTTTGTAGACGATTCCTTGATTCTGACCGATAGAATAGGTTCCGTCAACATATCGTGATGGTCGGGGTCATTTAGCCTCTTGGGAATATCAGGATGAAGTCCAAGTCTCTCTGGATCAACAGTTTAGTATATCTGATGTAGGGAATCTTTGAGCCAAGTTTGTTGAGAAATGACATCATGTCATCCCAAATCAGAGCTTCGATAGCGATGTGTTTCATGTTGACCAATGCCCAAAATATTTGCAGTTCCATGAGCTTAGGATGCTCATAGCCACTGTCACGACCAGAAACAGACTTGGTGATGATCATGTAGAGAGTTCTCCATGGGTGAGGAATACTCTTAAGCTCTACGTGAGAATGCTTGGTGATTACTCCCGTAGCCTCGTCATAACCGATATTGATTAAGAATTGGAGAGTGAGCTCTTCAGCAGGTGTGGCATAAAGTTTGGTTGGTTCGACTTCAGGAATTAGGAGAACAGCCCTTAAGTCTGCAGGTGTAATGGTGACTTGTTTGTGATTCAGAGTCACCATCACAGCAGTCCGTCCTTTGACCTTTTCCATAGTGTTCCAGAACTGTTGGATATAGATCTCAGGAACAGTTGCAGAGTGAGTGAGCATATTCTGATACGGATGAGTCCTCAGAATATCAATAGAAATTAAACACGAAGACTCTGAGCAAGTGAGGGTGTCAAAGTCAACACGGAGATTATTCTTTCCTATCTTCATTGGATAGCCATAAGGATAGATATCAGCAATGGAGAGAACTTCAGATGCATCCATATTCATTTGTTCAGCCATGTCTTGATCTGAAATAACATTAGACAAAAGCACCAACATATCGAAGGACATAATGTTAGTCAACAGAAGGTCTTATTGTCTAGCTATTGAATGTACAGTGTCAATGATTGTTACGAGTCCTAAGTCACTTGTATGTTCAATAGTTCAATGACGTCGTGAAATGTTTCGTGAGTTAGTTAACTTTAAGTTTTAAAGTTTATTTTATCACTTATTGTTCACAACATGTCAAACGATTTAAGTTTATTAGTGACATTATTGGATTCGTGATGATATGATTAGTTTATTTACAAGTTTGTACACGTAACAATTCATAACGAAGGTATAATCCAGGCTTATGCGTAGGATTGGTAAAGTTATGCGTAGACAGAAATGATATATGCGTAGGCGTAAACTTACGCGTAGGATCCTAACTTACGCGTAAGAGATATTACGTGTAAGAAAAATTGGACCTTATGCGTAGAGGTTACGCGTAGGCATATATTAACCTTACGCGTAAGGCTACTCGTAAGAGTTGACCTTATGCGTAGAGGTCACTGTTTACGCATATCCTTCACAGGATACGCGTAGTCCCATATGTAGAACCTTATGCGTAGAAGCTACGCATAAGACTAATCTTACGCATAACAAGCTACGCTTAAGGTGATCCTTATGCGTAGAGTTACAACAACCTTGATTCTGAATTTTAAGTGTAGCAAGCCTGAAACAAAGCATCATATCATCAATTTTGACACATAACATTCATTTTATGACAGATCAAAACACAATTGTTCATATAAACAGTTAAGCGTAGAAAACCTTACGCGTAGTCTAAACCCTAAATCTACGCGTATGAAATCTAGCCATGGAAAATGCACAAAGCTTTTTCTGGTAGTTTAAGAGTGTTGAGGGAGTCTTTATACCAAGTTATAACACTTAACTCGTTGTGAATCAATAGTTACCAAATATTATGAACTTTAAACCCTAATTACAAATTGTTCACCAATTCGTGTTTCTGGGTGGTTAATAACAATGGGAATCATTAATTCAACAACTTAAGACCCAAACCCAACAATCTTTTATACCAAAACACTTTTCATTTGGAAAAAACCCAAATCGACACATAAACCCTAATTTTAAAAAAATCGTTGATACGTGTTTCTCGGGTGGTTTGGATGGTTGAAATGGTATACTTGATGTATAAACAACGTTTTGACATTATCCATTTAACCAAAAACGTCCACACAATGATTGTGTGTTCATACGCTTATGCGTAGAACACATAATCACGCGTAACATGATTTTTAACCGTTGGATTTGAATAAAATTCAAGACCTTATCTTAAAAACATGTTTAGATCGTAAAAACACTTACACAACGATGATCAAATCAACAGATTTCTTGGTTCAATCTTAGGCGTAGGATGTGTATAGTTGAGTGTATTAAATGTGAAGTAAAAAAGTAGGTGGGAGGTATTTTTATTAAAAATAACTTTAACATTTTAACAGTTTTAGTCCCTCCACCTTTTCCTTTTTCAAACAAAGCCATTTAACTTCCATTTTGGTTACCAAACAAAGTATTTAGGAAAGGAACTTTGACGACACTCCCCCTCGACTTGAGAAATAATGAAAGGTTATAAATTTAGTCCGAGGAGTGTCATTGTACCAGAAAATTTACCACCATTTGTTAAAAGAAACAACCGAGATAAGATAACATGCAAGTACACAGATGTTTTGAAACAGTGAAAGTTTATTTTCTCCCCCTCAACACTTGATCGGAAAAATATTGAATTTTGAAAGAATAAAGTGTTGACGGAAGAAATGTACTTGCCATGTTGAAAGAAAATTAGATTAGAAGAATATTTTTGTTGTTTTTATCAGGTTTTATAATTTTGTATTTTGTTTTTGAAAAATTATTTACAAAAGAGAATTTGGTGTTTGACAGGTTTTTAAGACTTTTTTAGGAGGTCATCCAATTCCTCTTGAGTCAAACACCTCATACCAATCCGGTGGACCAACTCAGTAAACCTAGCGGGAGGCAAGGCTTTGGTGAGAAGATCTGCCAATTGGTATTCTGTACCCACAAAGTATAATTCAACAGCATTACCCGTTCCACGTGATCCTTGATGAAATGATATCGAAGATCGATGTGCTTTGATTTCGAGTGCTGAACCGAGTTGCACGAGATTGCAATGGCACTCCGATTGTCGCAGTACATCGGGATTCATCAAATCGTAACCATAGTCTTTGAGTTGTGTTCTCATCCATATGACTTGAGCACAACATGCGGACATGGCTACATATTCTGCTTCGGTTGAGGACAGCGATGTACAATCCTGCTTCTTCGATTGCCATGACACCAGTTTATCACCAAGAAATTGTAAAGCTCCTGAAGTGCTTTTCCGTGAGTCTAAGCATCCTGCGTGGTCAGCGTATGAAAAAGCGATTAGTTCAAAACCAGAATCCTTCGGATACCAGATCCCCAAGTTAATGGTTCCCTTTATGTATCGGAGGATTCTTTTAGCCTCAGAGAGGTGGGTTTCAATTGGTCGCGACTGATAACGGGAGCAAAGATATACGGCAAAGACAATATCAGGTCTGCTAGCTGTTAGATACATGAGAGACCCAATAATACTACGGTATTTTGTAGGGTCCACCAATTTCCCATGTAAATCAGCGTCTAGCTTCTTGGTATGAGCCATTGGTGTGGCATAGGTGTCACAGGTTTTCATTCCAAATTTGTTTAACAATTCAAGGGCATATTTGGACTGACTCAAGAAAATACCACGGGGTGATTGATGAACTTGCAGTCCGAGAAAGAATGTAAGTTCACCCATCATGGACATTTCAAAATTTTTCTTCATTAGTTTTGCAAAAGCGATTGAAAACTTTTTATGTGTAGACCCAAAATGATGTCATCCACGTAAATTTGAACAATTAAGATATGTTCCCGTGATATTGTATAAAAAGAGTTGGGTCAACCGAACCTTTGGTGAAATTATTAGCAATGAGGAAGGATGATAGCTTATCGTACCATGCCCGAGGAGCTTGTTTGAGACCATACTGAGCTTTGTTCAGTTTGTAGACGTGATTCGGAAACTCAGGATCAACGAATCCATTGGTTGGTGACATAAACCTGTTTCTTTAAGTTGTCCATTGAGAAACGCAGTTTTGACATCCATCTGATAGACCGTCATATTCATATGAGCCGCAAACGCTAGAAATATCCGAACAGCCTCAAGACGAGCAACCGGAGCAAAAGATTCTTCAAAGTCAATACCCTCTTCCTGACGATAACCCTTAGCCACCAGACGTGACTTATTTCTGATAACATTTCCTTCAGCATCCAATTTGTTTTTCCAAATCCATTTGAGACCAATGACGTAGACCCCTGTTGGTCTTTCAACCAGTTCCCATACTTCAAGACGTTTGAATTGGTTGAGTTCTTCTTGCATGGATTCAATCCAGTTGTCTTTTGTCATTGCGTCTTTGATATTTTTAGGTTCAGATTGGCAGACAGTGAGTGCATAAATGCAATGTTCACCGTCTGTGTGAAGACGTTGTCTCGTAACGACTGGTTGATTCGGGTTGCCAATAATGTTTTCCAGAGGATGGTCTTTCGTCCATCTATGTGTGGAGGGTTGATGTTGGTATACATTGTGCGATTCTGAGGATTCAAATGGTTTGTTGAAGATTCCGCGACATCTGGTGTAGCAGTCTCATTAGCAAACGGGTTGAAGAACGCATTTGGATCAAAATCTGCAGGTGGGGTACTACATTCAGAATATCATCAGCAGCTTCATCATTGTTGGAAGCGGTTTGTTCAACTGTTGTGGTGGAGTCAACTGGTGTAGGTGCATCTGCAACAGTAGTTGTTGTAGCAGGTGTATCAGGTAAAAGAGTATGATCAGGTTGAGCAGCGGACACAGCGGATACACCTGGAGCACGTTCGTCAATATCGTCACTGAACAGCGGAGCAAATAACCTTTCCATTTGTTGACGAGTAAGCCGGGGGCTTTGTTCAGCTAATGATGGGGTTTGGGGGAAGTTTAAGCGGTTGTGACCGGGTTCTAAGCTGTTATACTCCGAAGCCATTTCCGTAAGTTCATCGAAATGAGCATGAATCGTTTCCATCACCTGTTTTGTACGACGATTCCCGATTCGGAAACCTTTGGAATTATCACAGTATCCGATAAAGACTCCAATGTCAGCTTTGGCTTTGAGCTTTCCAAAGTCATCACGATCATTATTCGGATAGCAAAGAGATCCAAATACATGAAAGTGTTTTAGATTCGGTTTTCTGTTATGGACGAGCTCGAAAGGTGTTTTGTTGTGGCGTTTTGTAATCATAGAACGGTTTTGAGTATAGCATGCAGTAGATACAGCTTCTGCCCATAAGTAGTCTGGAAGTTTAGCATTGATTAACATTGTTCTTGCAGCTTCCACTAACGTTCGGTTTCGTCTTTCGACAACTCCGTTTTGTTCTGGTGTACGTGCAATAGATGTCTGATGCTGAATTCCCACTTTCTCATAGAATTCACGAAGAGTTTGATTAACAAATTCAGTGCCTTTATCTGTTCTGATTAGTCGAACGGTGTTTCGTAGCTGAACTTGTATTTTCGTGAGAAAGGTGATGATCATTTGTGGAGCTTGATCTTTGCTTCGAAGAAAGTATACCCAAGTCCAGCGTGAATAGTCATCAACAATTACTAAGATGTAGCGTTTGCCATTGATCGTTTGCACGCGCATCGGGCCACACAAATCCATGTGAAGAAGATGAAGCACATGCTGAGAGTTGTGTTCCACCTTTGAAGGAAAATGAGCACGAGTGCTTTTGCCTTGTGATGAGTGTGCAAATACTCATCATTTTTGTACTGTCTAGACTGCAAAAACATCTGAAAACACTCAGAAACGCATCAAAATGATAAAAATATCACAAACAAGTGTTTTATGTGTTATAAATGCAAAAATATCAAAATTTGGTGAAAAACGTATCAAGTTTGCATAATTGGCAGTTTTAGTCCCCCAAGTTTAAAAAGTTGTCAAAAACAGTCCCTGGTAAATAAAAATAAAGAAAAATGTTATTCAAGGTCCCTGAAATATTCTAAGTTGTCAAAAATGGTCCTTGAATAAATCTTTGACAAAATTACAACTTTAGTCCTTCAAATTTGAAAAATGTCAAAAATGGTCCTTGGACATTTAAAAAATGGAATTTTATGCAATTGGTCCTTGTACTATTCAAGATTTACAGGTTTAGTCCTTGTGATAAGATTGGAAAAGTTTCATGATCAGTCCCTCAAGTTACAGAAAATTACATGAATGGTCCTTGTGTAGTTACTAAACCAAACGGACCTCTTTATTATTAAAAACCCAAGCCCAGTCCAATATAAGCCCAAACCCAAAACCAGTGTTTAAATTAAAAAAACCGCGCACACTGTAGCACTGTCTCTCCCACACCTGAAATCCAAGACCAGTGGTTTTCACCACTTGTTTTTCCACTTTTTCCACCACTCCACCTCACCCCTTACACCTGGATAACTACTCCTTCCACCTCCACAAAATCCAAGACCCATTAATTGAATTAACCTGCTCAAATGAAAAATGGCGCCAAAATTGCCATTTGGCAATTTTGATGATCTGGATTAAATCAACGGCTGGATTGAAGTGGGAAATACTCAGAGGTGTCGACATAGATGAATAAGATCTTTATATAACAAGTGGGAAGCAATGTGAAGACTTATCTAGAGTAATTTATTTAACTTATGTCGTTTTAAGTTTTTTTTAACTTTCCAGTGTTTGTTTAAGCTTTCATGCTTTGAAATAAGTAATCTCATTGTACTGTAACTCTTTTTCAATAAGCAATTTAAAGTTTCCAGTTTGATTTCAAGTTTGTGCAATTTTCACATTCAAAAATCTCAATAGGTACGAATGTTATCTTTGGTTGTTGTTCTGGGCTCAATAAGCTTATATAAGCTCTTAGAAGCTTGTTTAAGCTATTAAAAACATTTATAACTAAGTTTAGACTTAAAACTCAAAAATACCAAAAATCACTAAAAAAATTAGTCAAAAATAAAAAAGCAAGGGAAATGAAGACCAAAGCTGAAGCATGGTGATATTTGGATTGCTTATGGGTTTAGAGCTTCTTGGGAAGCCATAGGGTATGATCTCAGACCTTGGTTCTCAGTTTTGAGCTTGGACTCTTATTGTAAGAAATTTCCTTAAAACTTACATATTCTAGTATAAGTACTTAAATCTTGTTAATATTGGCCTAATCCTGTTTAAATATAGTAATTATAAGTTAATAATTAGATTTCTCAGTTTAAGAGTTTGATTTAGTATATTTAGCTTTAAAACAGTTTTATAAAGGGATGTTTGGTTTAGTTGCAAAAACTGTGTTAGAGGTGATTTGTAGCATTGATTTTCTTAGATACATGTTTCTTTAGTTCTTAATAGCTTAGTGAAACAAGAAAAATCAATCCTTGTTTAGTTAAAAGTCAAAATTGAGTTTAATCCCATATTGACTGTTAACTGTTGAAAGTTTTGATTACATACTCATCATTATAGCTTTAAAAGTTGTTAAATCTTAAATCAACCTTAGTATAGCTTATTATAACATATACAATCACTAGAATCAATCACAAGTTCATAAAAGTCAAAGTGCTAGTGTAATAAAAAAAGTCAAAATTTCTAAATACCCGTTTTTGAATTAAATAGATAATTTCAGTGTGAGTTTAATAGTGAGTTTTAGCTTAAAAGCTTTTGGGATATTAAAGTTTGGCTGCTAAACTTAATTAGAAAAATACTAGTTCATTGTTAATCAGCTTTTTAAGTGCTTATTTTCTATCTTCTTTTGAGTACCTGTTCTGAAATGGTGCCCTGTGCACAGTTTTAAACCCATCTTCACAAGCTTGTCAAAAGCTCTTTATTGAGAATTAACTTGCGATTTTTGGCTTTTTGAGAAGCTAACCTAGCTGTCTCAAGGTTTCAGTTTTTATTTTTCATTTATTAGCTTATTTAATTCGCTTGCTAGTTACTTTTATTCTTGTCCATTTCATTCAGTCCAATAATTAGTCAAGTGTTTTCAAGCTTTTGCATAAGCTCATTATAAGCTCATTTGTGGATATCACAGTTAGAATCTTAGTTTTTTAGAGAGCTCAGTTGGTCAACTAGTTAGTTCAATTGCTTATTTTCATTTTGTAGCTTAATTCAGTGCTTAAAAATAAGTTAGAAACTGCCTAGTAAACTAAAAAGTTCACTGTGTAACCAGTCATGCTTGTGTTTATTTAGTGCTTATTCAGTGCTTATTTAAGTCATTTTTCTTATTCAGTTGTTAAATTAGCTTATTAAAAGTTACTTAGCTTATTTTCATTCAAACTTTTTCTTATTTTCTAGCTTATTAAACATCTTTGCTTAATCTTGTGCTTATTTTCTTCCTTTCATAACTGTTGAGATAAATAAGCTAATACTGAGCTTATTGGTCATTTTTACAAAAAGTTCCAGTTGTGAAAAGTGCTTATTTCATTGTTCTTAATAAGTTTTAATAAGAAAAAGTCAAAAAAATTAATAGTTTGCAAAAAGTCAGTGCTGGGATTCGAACCCTGGCCACCCAGCTCACCACACCACACACACACCATCTGCCCTAGGGTCTTTTTCAGTTTTCTTTTGCAACATTTAATATATAACCCTTTTGTTTCCAATAAGCTTATACGAGCTATTTAGCTTATTTCTAGCTTATTTCAACTAGCTTTTTCAACTTTTGTATTTTTTATAGAATTGTATTAGTATAAAGTATTTTATATAAAAGTTTCAGATTTTTCTAAATAGTTTTAGTATTTTTAAACATTTAATTAGTGTAAAATCTTATTTAAATCATAATAACAAATATAAAAGTCTAAAAAATACAAATCTTTTTTCTAAAATTTTCTTTTATCATATAGTACGTAATAAAATTGTTTTTATACTTGTAGGACTTTTATTTCATAAATTTTACGTTTTTGCTTGCGCACTCGCGTAATTTTTATAAATAACTTACGTTTTCATTTTAAATCACATTTTTAGATAATTTAAGTTTACGTTTTAGTTAAAATAGTTTATTTAAGATATTTTTTTTTATAAAATCATAAAAACATCATTGTAAAAATAGTGATAGCGTTTATTTAATATATTTTAACTTTTTAATTTCTTTTAATTTGCATTTAAGTCGCTGTAATTTACAAATCTTTTCTTTAGGTATAATTATTCATCAAAATCCTTATTGATCACTATCCTTAGTGATTATTCGACATCTGACTGTGTTAAACACCAATTCATCCTCCGTGGGACTTAACGACCCAGGAATCCCCTATATTCCTCTGATCTTAATTGCAACACCAAACAAAATATAAAACAACAAAAACAATCGTAACGTTTTCTAGCTTGTGTTTCCTTTAAGGTGATTCTTAAAGAGATACGATTTGGTTAAACGAGACGATTCCAAAAATATTTTCCAAAAGTTTTAAACCCTTTGCACAAATCATACCTACGTCTTTTCAGTGGTACTTAATATATACATAAAAATCAACCACCGCAAATCAAGGCAGTACACCTACTAACTGGGGGTGTGACCATAATAAGTTCCCGAACAACAGATTTAAAACTTGCCTTTGTGTCCTTGTGATTTGGTGCACCTTTTTCAAAGAAGCCATTTCATTTGTGATTATTGGTTAAGTTCACTTGTCGTTTTGCCTCGCATTTGTTTTGAAAATTGATTTTTATACTTAGTGCATGCGCACTCGTTCTTCCAGCTCTACAAGTCCACTTTCTGAACTTGGCAAGATTCCTCGTAGACGTAGAGGACGTTCTGCTCCTTCAGCCGTGACTGAGGAACGTCTACCACCACCACCCCCTGTCGAAATGGCAGAAGACAAGCCGATGAATGAGCTTCTCCAAGCACCCATCGAGGGTTACGGAGATGCCATTGTTGTTCCAGCCATCGTGGCTGATACTTTTGAGCTCAAAACCGGGTTGCTTAATCTTGTAACCCAAAGCCAATTCTATGGTTTTGAGCGGGATGATCCTCATGCACATATTCGATGGTTCAACAAAATTGCATCAACCATCAAATACAAAAATGTCCCACATGAAGCCATTAAGCTTCTTCTGTTCCCATTTTCTCTAGAGGGACAAGCCCGGAATTGGCTTGAGAAACAACCCCCTCGTTCCATTGAGACATGGGAAGATCTAGTCACCAAGTTTGTTAACGAATTCTATCCTCCATCCCGAACTACAAGTCTTAAGAATGAGATAATGAAATTTTCTCAGAGATTTGATGAATCATTCGGGGAGGCATGGGATCGTTACAAAGAATTGCTCCGCAAGTGTCCGCATCATGGTTTTACCGAGTTAATGCAAATGGATACTTTCTACAATGGTCTGCACCAAGGTGACCAAGACTCTTTAAATGCCTCCGCGGGAGGTAATTTCCTGAGCAAGACCACAAAAGAAGCCTTACAAATAATTGAAAACAAGTCCCAGGTCCGCCCTTTCCGCACAAAGACTTATCAGACTCAGTCTAATGCTGGACCTTCTACTTCTAAACCCGTGAGTACATCTAGCACCGATGCTAAGATTGACAAACTCACGGATATTGTTCAGGCTTTGGTTCTTGCTAACCAAAAGAAAGTCACTTTCACACAAACATCATCACATGGTGAAGTGAAGAAAGTTGAA
This sequence comes from Chrysanthemum makinoi, assembly GCA_910596185.1. Classification (NCBI taxonomy): domain Eukaryota; kingdom Viridiplantae; phylum Streptophyta; class Magnoliopsida; order Asterales; family Asteraceae; genus Chrysanthemum; species Chrysanthemum makinoi. The sequence continues at coordinate 277,635,085 of OU343224.1, forward strand.
GTTTGTGTTACTTGTGGTGGTCCTCATGCATACTACAACTGTACTGCCACCGATGGTAGTCCGTTTGAAGCCAATGCTATAGCCGGTACTTCAAATCAAGGAGGTAATCAATACCGTCCTCAAAATGAACCAAACTACCGTGCTAACACTTATCAGGCACCACCCGGTTTTAGCCAGAATCCTAACATACAAAACCGGAATCAGAACCAACCTAGAATGAACCAAGGTTATCAAAACCAAGGTAATTTCTATCCTGGACCCAATCAAGGTTTCCAACATCAAGGAAACCTTAATCAAAACAATTTCAATCGAGGGAATCAATTTCAAGGGAATTTTCAACAACAAGGTCATAATCAAAACATCCGACCTCAAAATTTCCCTCCAGTACCTCCAGTACCATCATCTGATGAGTTACTGAAGCAATTCATGAAATCCCAAGATGAAATGAACAGGTTGTTGGTCAGTCAGATCGCTGATCTCAAGAAGTATTTAAATGATCAACCCTCGGGCTCAGGAAAACTTCCGAGCAATACGATCGCTAACCCGAGGGGCGATGCAAAGGCGATCACAACCAGAAGTGGTGTTTCATATGATGGACCTGCTATTCCTACTACCTCTTCTTCTTCTTCTCTCCCAAAGGTAGTAGAAAGTGAACCTAAGACACACAATGGACCTACGACTCCAATGCCTCCTCCACTAGGAGAAATGAGTCAAGTTACCAAGGATACAACGGACAAGGTGCATTATTCAAGCCCACGAAGTACCGCACACGTCCTACCTTCGGTAGTCCAACCTCAAGTTGTCCAGAAACCCAAATCAAATCCAGGAGTTGTTTTTGAACCACCTGTAGCTCCCATTGAAAATACCAAATCCAAATCTTCTATTCCTTACCCATCACGTTTGAATGAGCAAAAGCTCCGTGAAAAAGCCAGTCATCAAATGGATAAATTTTTTCAAATTTTCCAAGAATTACATTTTGACATAAGCTTTGCGGATGCTATCATGCTGATGCCCAAGTTTGCATCAACTCTCAAACACATGTTAAGCAATAAGGAAAAGCTGTTTGAAATGGCTAAAACTCCTCTTAACGAGAACTGCTCAGCAGTTATTCTGAAGAAGCTTCCAGAAAAGCTTGGAGATCCTGGAAAATTTCTCTTACCTTGTGTATTTCCAGGAATGGTTGAATGCTTTGCCTTAGCCGATCTTGGTGCAAGCATCAACCTGATGCCGTATTCAGTATGGAAGAAACTTTCTCTTCCGGAACTTACTCCTACATGCATGACTCTTGAGCTTGCAGATCGTACAATATCCCGTCCTCTTGGCATTGCCGAGGACGTATTTGTGAAAGTAGGAAAGTTCCATTTTCCAGCTGACTTCGTGGTTGTTGATTTTGATGCCGATCATCGGGTTCCTCTCATTGTTGGTCGAGGATTCCTGAGAACGGGCCGTGCTCTCATTGATGTATTTGAGCAAGAAATCACATTACGTGTTGGTAATGAAGCTGTTACCTTTAACCTTGATCAAACTTCGAGGTACTCTGCAAATTATGATTCTGAGTCGGTTAACCGAATAGATATCATTGATGTTGCTTCTGAAGAGTACTCTCAAGAAGTTCTTGGTTATGATCATAATTCTTCGAGTGATAATCTCACTCATTCATCTCAACCTATCATCGCCAATTCTACTCCTTCTCTCACCCCATTTGAGGAAAGTGACTTCATCTTGGAAGAGATTGAAGCCTACTTATCTAGTGATTCTGTACCATGGGAAATTGATCACGCTCCCATCGACATCGAGGGGGACATACTTCTCATTGAGAAATTGCTTAATGATGATCCATCATCATTTTCACTCCCTCCTGTCGAACTTCATAACAAGGAAGTCAAGTCAGTTGATAAAACTGAAGAATTTCCTGAAGTCGAACTTAAGGACTTACCACCTCATCTCGAGTATGCATTTCTTGAAGGTGATGATAAATTACCAGTCATTATTGCTAGAGATTTGAGTAAAGATGAAAAAGCTGCTCTCATAAAGATCTTGAAGTCACACAAGCAAGCAATTGCTTGGAAACTCTCCGACATTAAGGGTATCAACCCTGAATTTTGTACTCACAAAATCTTGATGGAGGATGACTTCAAACCAGCAGTTCAACATCAAAGAAGAGTGAATCCAAAAATCCATGATGTTATCAAACAGGAGGTTATCAAACTTCTTGATGCAGGATTGATTTACCCGATCTCAGATAGTCCTTGGGTTAGCCCAATTCATTGTGTTCCTAAAAAGGGTGGCATAACTGTTGTCACAAATGAAGATAACGAGTTAATTCCAACTCGTCTGGTTACGGGATGGCGTGTTTGCATTGACTATCGTAAGTTGAATGACGCTACCCGTAAAGACCATTTTCCTCTACCCTTTATGGACCAAATGCTTGAGAGATTAGCAGGGAATGAATACTATTGTTTCCTTGATGGTTTCTCGGGTTATTTTCAGATCCCCATTGATCCAAAGGATCAAGATAAAACCACATTCACCTGCCCATACGGAACTTTTGCCTACAGACGTATGCCTTTTGGCCTATGTAATGCTCCTGGCACGTTCCAACGATGTATGATGGCCATTTTCCACGACATGATCGGGGAAACAATGGAGGTGTTTATGGATGACTTCTCGGTCATTGGGGATTCGTTTCAAACATGTCTCTCCCATTTAGAAAAAATGCTCCAACGGTGTGAAGACATAAATCTTTGTCTAAATTGGGAGAAAAGCCACTTTATGGTCAAAGAAGGCATAGTCCTTGGCCATAAGATTTCAAAAAACGGGATTGAGGTAGATAGAGCAAAAGTCGATGTTATTGCTAAATTACCTCATCCTACTACCGTCAAAGGTATTAGGAGTTTTTTAGGTCATGCCGGTTTCTATCGTAGATTCATACAAGATTTTTCTAAAATCGCCCGGCCTATGACCCATCTTCTTGAAAAAGATGCTCCTTTTATCTTCTCACCCGAGTGCATCATAGCTTTTGAAACATTAAAGAAAAAGCTTACTGAAGCACCCATTCTCGTTGCTCCCGACTGGGACTTGCCTTTTGAGCTCATGTGCGATGCAAGTGATTTTGCTATAGGTGCAGTCTTAGGGCAACGTAGAGCTAAGCATTTTCAGCCTATTCACTACGCAAGTAAGACTATGACTGAAGCTCAAACTCATTACACCACCACAGAAAAAGAATTATTAGCTGTGGTGTATGCGTTTGAGAAGTTTCGGCCATACTTAATCTTGACCAAATGTGTAGTGTATACGGATCACTCGGCTCTCAAATATCTCTTTGCAAAACAAGATGCAAAGCCGAGATTGCTCCGTTGGGTTCTCCTCCTCCAGGAATTTGATATCATCATACGTGATATAAAAGGAGCTGAGAACCTTGTCATGATCATCTGTCCCGATTAGAAAACCCTCACCAAGATGTTTTCGAGAAAAAGGAAATAAATGAAACATTTCCTCTCGAGACACTCAATGCGGTTTCTTTTCGTGGAAACTCTTCTACCCCATGGTTTGCTGACTTCGCAAATTACCATGCGGGTAACTTCATAGTGAAAGGGATGTCAACCCAACAGAAGAACAAATTCTTCAAGGATGTTAAACATTACTTCTGGGACGACCCCTTCTTATTCAAAATCTGTGCGGATCAAGTCATCCGACGGTGTGTTTATGGACAAGAAGCTCTTGACATTCTCAAAGCTTGCCATGCTGGACCCACCGGGGGCCATCATAGTCCAAACTACACCGCCAAAAAGGTGTTTGATTCCGGGTTTTATTGGCCCGCAATTTATAAGGATGCCCACGATTTTGTCAAAACCTGTGACGCTTGTCAACGTCATGGAAATATCTCTCAAAGAAATGAAATGCCACAAAATGCCATTCAAGTTTGTGAGATATTTGACATATGGGGTATTGATTTTATGGGGCCATTTCCATCTTCTCGAGGTAACAAATACATACTCGTGGCCGTTGACTATTTGTCAAAATGGGTTGAAGCTAAGGCTTTGCCTACCAATGATGCCCGAGTTGTTGTGAAATTTTTGAAATCTCTTTTTGCCAGGTTTGGAACTCCACGTGCTATAATCAGTGATCGTGGTACGCATTTTTGCAATGACCAATTTGATCGTGTCATGCAAAAGTATGGTGTAACCCACCGTCTTTCTACTGCATACCATCCCCAAACAAGTGGGCAAGTGGAAGTCTCCAACCGTGGTATTAAAAGAATTCTGGAAAGGACAGTAGGCGAAAATCGTGCATCCTGGTCGGATAAGCTTGATGACGCACTCTGGGCCTTTCGTACAGCTTACAAAACACCCATTGGGTGTACTCCATACAAGCTAGTGTACGGAAAGGCATGTCATCTTCCGATTGAACTAGAGCACAAAGCCTACTGGGCCTTGAAGCATGCAAACTTCGATATTCAGACAGCTGGTGATCATAGAAAAGTTCAAATGAATGAACTAAATGAACTCCGTGATCAAGCATACGAGAACTCTTTGATCTATAAGAAAAAGACAAAGAAGATTCATGACTCTAAAATCAAGAACCGCGTTTTCAACGTTGGTGATCGAGTCCTTCTTTTCAATTCAAGATTGAAGATTTTCTCGGGAAAGCTTAAGTCCCGTTGGTCTGGTCCATTTACTATCACTAAGGTTTATCCTTATGGCACCATTGAGTTATCTCAGCCTGATGGTCCAAATTTTAAAGTAAATGGTCATCGATTAAAGCATTACTTTGGAGAGGACATTCCACCCGTGATTGTCCCGGATCTACAAACTTTCCCCATGAACCAATGAATGCGGGGATCGAGTCAAGCTAATGACTCGGGAATCAAAAAACAGTAGCACACACCATATGGGTTTTCACCCATAATTCTGTCTTCTTTCTTTGTTCTACCACCCTAGTGTGGGGAAGTTGCCCCCCGCTGTTGTTTATAAGATATCAAAAAAAAAATGTGTATATATCAAAAACAAAATAATGGCCGTAGTATTTCCCTTTTATGTTCTATGTTTCGGCATAACCGCCGGTACTTTGAATATTGAGGGCAATATTCATTTCTAAGTGTGGGGGGGAATTCTCACGAATTTTATCATGTAATTATTCCACCCAATTCCCCCGTTTTTGGCCAAAATTTTTTTGGAGTAAGTGTTTTTCACTTACTCAGCAAATGGTAATCAGTCCACCATGTCTAACCCACATAAGGATTGGCTAATCCAGGAGCAAACGGCTCTTGGTAAAGATATCTCAAATCCGTTTATGGCTTGCAATTTGCCCAAAATTGTATGGTGTTCAACTCACCATATCTTTAAACTAGTGAAAAGTTGGCTAGCCCGCAAGTTTATGGCTTGTGGTAAAGGCAGTTGGAAATCCATAATTGGTAATCGGCTCACCAAAGATAATATTGATAATTTATCTAAGAGTTGGCTAGTCCAGAAGCAAACGGCTTCTGGTAAAGACAAATCAAATCCGTTTACAGCTTATGATTTGCTCAAAATCATTTGGTTATCATTGTACCAAGGTTCTTACTTGAACTAAAACAATTGGCTACTCCAGAAGTAATGGCTTTTGGTAAAGAGATGAAATCCATTAATTTTTCTCAAATCATTGCTAGGGACTAGCAATATCTTAGTGTGGGGGATTGATGAGTGTGCAAATACTCATCATTTTTGTACTGTCTAGACTGCAAAAACATCTGAAAACACTCAGAAACGCATCAAAATGATAAAAATATCACAAACAAGTGTTTTATGTGTTATAAATGCAAAAATATCAAAATCTGGTGAAAAACGTATCAAGTTTGCATAATTGGCAGTTTTAGTCCCCCAAGTTTAAAAAGTTGTCAAAAACAGTCCCTGGTAAATAAAAATAAAGAAAAATGTTATTCAAGGTCCCTGAAATATTCTAAGTTGTCAAAAATGGTCCTTGAATAAATCTTTGACAAAATTACAACTTTAGTCCTTCAAATTTGAAAAATGTCAAAAATGGTCCTTGGACATTTAAAAAATGGAATTTTATGCAATTGGTCCTTGTACTATTCAAGATTTACAGGTTTAGTCCTTGTGATAAGATTGGAAAAGTTTCATGATCAGTCCCTCAAGTTACAGAAAATTACATGAATGGTCCTTGTGTAGTTACTAAACCAAACGGACCTCTTTATTATTAAAAACCCAAGCCGAGTCCAATATAAGCCCAAACCCAAAACCAGTGTTTAAATTAAAAAACCGCGCACACTGTAGCACTGTCTCTCCCACACCTGAAATCCAAGACCAGTGGTTTTCACCACTTGTTTTTCCACTTTTTCCACCACTCCACCTCACCCCTTACACCTGGATAACTACTCCTTCCACCTCCACAAAATCCAAGACCCATTAATTGAATTAACCTGCTCAAATGAAAAATGGCGCCAAAATTGCCATTTGGCAATTTTGATGATCTGGATTAAATCAACGGCTGGATTGAAGTGGGAAATACTCAGAGGTGTCGACATAGATGAATAAGATCTTTATATAACAAGTGGGAAGCAATGTGAAGACTTATCTAGAGTAATTTATTTAACTTATGTCGTTTTAAGTTTTTTTAACTTTCCAGTGTTTGTTTAAGCTTTCATGCTTTGAAATAAGTAATCTCATTGTACTGTAACTCTTTTTCAATAAGCAATTTAAAGTTTCCAGTTTGATTTCAAGTTTGTGTAATTTTCACATTCAAAAATCTCAATAGGTACGAATGTTATCTTTGGTTGTTGTTCTGGGCTCAATAAGCTTATATAAGCTCTTAGAAGCTTGTTTAAGCTATTAAAAACATTTATAACTAAGTTTAGACTTAAAACTCAAAAATACCAAAAATCACTAAAAAATTAGTCAAAAATAAAAAAGCAAGGGAAATGAAGACCAAAGCTGAAGCATGGTGATATTTGGATTGCTTATGGGTTTAGAGCTTCTTGGGAAGCCATAGGGTATGATCTCAGACCTTGGTTCTCAGTTTTGAGCTTGGACTCTTATTGTAAGAAATTTCCTTAAAACTTACATATTCTAGTATAAGTACTTAAATCTTGTTAATATTGGCCTAATCCTGTTTAAATATAGTAATTATAAGTTAATAATTAGATTTCTCAGTTTAAGAGTTTGATTTAGTATATTTAGCTTTAAAACAGTTTTATAAAGGGATGTTTGGTTTAGTTGCAAAAACTGTGTTAGAGGTGATTTGTAGCATTGATTTTGTTAGATACATGTTTCTTTAGTTCTTAATAGCTCAGTGAAACAAGAAAAATCAGTCCTTGTTTAGTTAAAAGTCAAAATTGAGTTTAATCCCATATTGACTGTTAACTGTTGAAAGTTTTGATTACATACTCATCATTATGGCTTTAAAAGTTGTTAAAATAGCTTAAATAAACCTTAGTATAGCTTATTATAACATATACAATCACTAGAATCAATCACAAGTTCATAAAAGTCAAAGTGCTAGTGTAATAAAAAAAGTCAAAATTTCTAAATACCCGTTTTTGAATTAAATAGATAATTTCAGTGTGAGTTTAATAGTGAGTTTTAGCTTAAAAGCTTTTGGGATATTAAAGTTTGGCTGCTAAACTTAATTAGAAAAATACTAGTTCATTGTTAATCAGCTTTTTAAGTGCTTATTTTCTATCTTCTTTTGAGTACCTGTTCTGAAATGGTGCCCTGTGCACAGTTTTAAACCCATCTTCACAAGCTTGTCAAAAGCTCTTTATTGAGAATTAGCTTGTGATTTTTGGCTTTTTGAGAAGCTAACCTAGCTGTCTCAAGGTTTCAGTTTTTATTTTTCACTTATTAGCTTATTTAATTAGCCTGCTAGTTACTTTTATTCTTGTCCATTTCATTCAGTCCAATAATTAGTCAAGTGTTTTCAAGCTTTTGCATAAGCTCATTATAAGCTCATTTGTGGATATCACAGTTAGAATCTTAGTTTTTTAGAGAGCTCAGTTGGTCAACTAGTTAGTTCAATTGCTTATTTTCATTTTGTAGCTTAATTCAGTGCTTAAAAATAAGTTAGAAACTGCCTAGTAAACTAAAAAGTTCACTGTGTAACCAGTCATGCTTGTGTTTATTTAGTGCTTATTCAGTGCTTATTTAAGTCATTTTTCTTATTCAGTTGTTAAATTAGCTTATTAAAAGTTACTTAGCTTATTTTCATTCAAACTTTTGCTTATTTTCTAACTTATTAAACATCTTTGCTTAATCTTGTGCTTATTTTCTTCCTTTCATAACTGTTGAGATAAATAAGCTAATACTGAGCTTATTAGTCATTTTTACAAAAAATTCCAGTTGTGAAAAGTGCTTATTTCATTGTTCTTAATAAGTTTTAATAAGAAAAAGTCAAAAAAATTAATAGTTTGCAAAAAGTCAGTGCTGGGATTCGAACCCTGGCCACCCAGCTCACCACACCACACACACACCATCTGCCCTAGGGTCTTTTTCAGTTTACTTTTGCAACATTTAGTATATAACCCTTTTGTTTCCAATAAGCTTATACGAGCTATTTAGCTTATTTCAACTAGCTTTTTCAACTTTTGTATTTTTTATAGAATTGTATTATTATAAAGTATTTTATATAAAAGTTTCAGATTTTTCTAAATAGTTTTAGTATTTTTAAACATTTAATTAGTGTAAAATCTTATTTAAATCATAATAAAAAATATAAAAGTCTAAAAAATACAAATCTTTTTTCTAAAATTTTCTTTTATCATATAGTACGTAATAAAATTGTTTTTACACTTGTAGGACTTTTATTTCATAAATTTTACGTTTTTGCTTGCGCACTCGCGTAATTTTTATAAATAACTTACGTTTTCATTTTAAATCACATTTTTAGATAATTTAAGTTTACGTTTTAGTTAAAATAGTTTATTTAAGATATTTTGTTTTATAAAATCACAAAAACATCATTGTAAAAATAGTGATAGCGTTTATTTAATATATTTTAACTTTTTAATTTCCTTTAATTTGCATTTAAGTCGCTGTAATTTACAAATCTTTTCTTTAGGTATAATTATTCATCAAAATCCTTATTGATCACTATCCTTAGTGATTATTCGACATCTGACTGTGTTAAACACCAATTCATCCTCCGTGGGACTTAACGACCCAGGAATCCCCTATATTCCTCTGATCTTAATTGCATTAGTGTTTGAACTGTTTTAAGTTTCTTACGGTTAGCCATTCACAAGTGGCTAGCTTGTGTGAGATAACTTGACGGTTTAGCACCAATCACCTTGTTCACAAGCTGAGCAAAGATGATCTTTAGAATACCGAAACCGTGGAAGTCCTTCAACTAGTTTGTGTCGAGCAAGGTTGGTGATGGTTTGAAAGTTTAGATGTGAGAGACGACGGTGTCATAGCCAGGATTTTGTTGATGTTTCCTTTGAAAGTAAACATATGGGAGATGAAGCAACCATGTCTTTCATAGAGATAGTGTAGAGACTAGAATTACGCGATCCAGACATAAGATCATTTCCTTGTAGATCACGAATGAAACAAGTTTTCTCCCGGAAAGCAACCTCCAAATCTCCATCACAAAACTGACCTACTGAAAACAGATTATGACCGAGGCCTTCCACATAGTAAACCCTGCTAATTTCGATGTTCCCATTGACATAGTCTCCGTAGCCCATGATAGCTGCGAAGTGATCATTCCCGAACCTGACAGTGCCAATGAACTTTGCAATAAAGTTTGATAACAGCTTAAGATTGCCTGTCATGTGTCGGGAACATCCGCTATCAACAATCCAGAGAATGATCTGTATCACCTGCATTACACACAGACGACACAGATGGAACAGAAGTAGATTTGGAACCCGAAATGTTAGAGGGTTCCGTAGCAGTTATAGTAGATATACACACATCAATAGCTTTAGGTATCCACTTAAATCCTAGTGTGTTATATATCCATTTCTGCCATCTATAACTACTCTTTGCTTTAGTCTTAGTGAATGCACTAGGTGGTACTACATTCTTAGGAGGTGAAAATGGAGCTACAGGGACAGCCATGCGTTTCTTAGAATCTAAAGATGGCGGTCTACCAAGCACAGACTTAGAAAGATTAGTGGGCCTAGAGGTATTCCGGTTCTTAGGATTCCTTAAACGAGAGATGATAGCTTTAGCAACACATTTATCATGGCAATCCGAATTCATACTTTTACGACAAATAACACAAGGTGCATCAGACTGAATATCAAAGTACTTAACGGTTTAGCATTCGTTACATCACTATTTCTATTACATTTGCCAGACGCAATATCTATAGTGGAGGCAACGTGAGTCTTATTCATAGTCCTAGGGTGTTCTTCTACTTTCACATTCTTGATTGATCTTTTCTTAGGTCGCAACTTCCTATTCTTCGATTGAGTGCTCCTAGGCTGTGAAGTGCGGACGTTTGGAAAAGGCTCAACTATTCTTGTTTCAGTAGAAGGAAGCACATTAGCTACTTGTGTTTTGGCAGTAGAGATTCTAGGTGCATGAGTACTAAGTGTTACTCGGGCTAATCTCTTAATGATGGTTGGCGGAAGTTGTTCATACTTTCCTAACATTTCTCTTAACATGATGATAGTGTGAATCAGATCTTGATTTTCGGACCGAACATTTCCAGCAAAATGCATAATTTCTTTAGTGTGTGCAAGATAATGATCAAGTTCATTTGATGCTTCATCACGAGTCTTTTTGAGTAAATCAAATATGATACCATATTCCTTTTTAACTTTTAAAAGTTCTTGTTCATATTTTGAGATTTGACACTTAAAAGACACGTTTTGATCATCCAGTTGCTCAATTTTAGGATCAGAAGGTTTTGCACGCAACTGGGCGATTTTGTGTTGAAAAGCAAGTTGTTGATCGTGAATATCTTTTTGACACCAATTGAGACGACGTATTGCATTTGAAAGTTCGTTTGACAATCGTTTGTTTTCAACTGTTAAGGACTCGATCTGAAGCACATTATCAGTGTTCTCAACATTTAGCACAGAATCAACAGTATCAGCAGAGGTATGATCAAATGCATATGACAAAGAATTCAATAACACAGCATTATGGACATCAGCACAGAGGACATCTTCCAAGAGTCGATCAACATCTTTTCTCAACAGTTTCTTTTTACGTTTAGTATTAGAAATAGATGTTTCTGTTTTCTCGAAAACTACCTTCATCACTCCAAGTTCCTTATGAAAATCCTTTTCCCAGGCTAATGCACAATTTTCAAATTTTTAACATTAGGTAAAAGATTTTTCTGAAAAATGTCTCTTTGTTCTCGTGCCAGAGGCGATTGAAAATGATCAATTTTGATTTCAGAACGATATTCTATCTCATGTTGTAAAATTTTGAGGTCAACCATGAAGATGTCAAAATATCTAAGAATTTTTTGATTTTCAGGTTTTGAATTTACTTCACTGATGGAAGGTAAAGGACCATAAATTTGTGCATAATCTGGTTGAGGATTAACATTAGAAGACTCAGGTGTTTTGATGATAATCCTTGGTGTGTTAGAAGAATCCGTTGGTGTGACGAAAGTGACCGCTTTGAATAGTTAAAAGGTTTGTTGTAAACAACTTTGTCTAATTTTGATCGACTCTCGTCTTCTGCATCTAATTCCTCTTGACGATGATATTCAACAACATTCATAACAGAATTATCAACTTTATATTCTGTACTGGAAACTTCAGGATTTGGTTTGAATGCTTTTGTTGAAAGCTTAGGTTTGTAATCAGCAAGATTCGGTCCATATCCATTTGGATTGGGTTTTAAAGTAAACTTTTCAATGGCTGTGACCGACTCGCCATGTTTGTAAACAACAGCTTTAAACTCTTTAAGTTTGTTTTGCAAGCCGATGATTTCTTCAAGATGATCATCTATTCGTTTCGTTGAATGCTTTTTGTATGCAGAGAACTGTTTTGACAAGTTAACAACTCAGCCTTAGCTTTTTGATTTTCCAAGGTGAGAGCGTTAATTTGCTTTTTATGTTCATGTTTCAGTTGTTCTATTTCAGACAACAAAGCATTCTTCGAAGCGGCTAGATCACGTATCTGTCTTTCTAAATATTTTTCATTTTGATAAGATTTGGCAAAGGCTGCTTCAAAACCGTTTTCACGCTTTTCTTGAGTTTTGAAAAAGTTGAGTTGATTTTGTAAACATTCAAAATCCTTGGTTAACAGTGCATTTTTGCATTTCAAGTCCTGATTAATGGCACGACATTCTTCCACTATGGTTTGTTGGTCTTGTATTAAACGAGCAAAATCTGGATGAGGCAAAAGTTCGGCGTGTTCAACGTGAGTCTCAACATGATCATTATGGAGATTCTCAAGTATGACAACGGAGTCAATTTGATTATCAAGGGAAACCGGTTGGTCATCTTGATCGTCAAATATAACTACGGGGTCTAGTTGAAAATCGTCGGAATGAGATGTGGATGACTCATTTTGAACATTTTGAGCCTTGCCGGATGCAGATGTTGGCGGAGATATGAGATCAGAGATAAATATGGTTTGTTCGGGTACCTGAGACAAGCCATCAATGTCATACACTGGGCCTGTGTCACTCATGTGCAACTCCTGCATATTAGCCATCAACATAACAGCTGCATTGGCCTGCAAGTCCTCCATTCATCATCTGAGTCAAGCATTCCCATAAAGCTCTGTTCTTTGTCCGTGAGAGTTCCACCAGCTTCATCCTTAAGAGCCAAAAGAAGAGCTTCTTTGAAATAAGCACTGCCCTAGTCCTTGGCTTTGGGCATGCATTAGCCAGGTGTCCCTTCTCATTGCACTTGTAGCATCGAAGACCATTCAACCCATGCTGAGCATTTCCCTGTTCCACCACTTGAGCTCTGTTGTTATTCCTACCCACAGCATTAAACCCTTGACCACCGCCCATCTGACGACCATAACCACGATTCTGAACTTCAACTCGTCCATTGTTTACAACATCTTGATTCCTTGTATTAGATGAGGAACGAATACGGTTGTTGGATTTGTTGGTATAACGGCTAAAGGCATTAGCAATCATAGCAAATCCTTGTTGCAATGCTTCGAACGGATCGGATTCCTCATTATGAAGTGCTTGATCATTGTTGTTGTAAGGAACCAACTGATTTTGTTGAGGTTGATGTGATTGATCGTTTGGTGGGTTTGAAGCAGTTGGTTGAGTTGCTGGTTGAGGAGAATAATTTTGTTGAGCATATAAGGCAAGTTGTTGATTTTCCGGATGTGTGGGTGGAGTAATTTGAGCACGGAGAATCCTTTCCCTATCAACTTCCTTTTCATGAGGCTTCAAGTAATCGTACAACAATCCGTAGGTAGACTGATGCATGTTTTTAGCTTGACGGAGAAAAATGACATACTTCTCCCATTCAGGACCAAGACTACTTAGGAACTTAGTATTCACTGCAATTCTTGGCATGTGGATGTTGTGTTTATCCAAATCATTGATGATGTCTGAAAATCGGTGATGATAGGACTCGAGTGTCTCTCCAGGTTCAATCATGAAGTGTTCATAAGCCAAGTAAATTTTGGATTCCAAATCTTCCTGATTGAGTACTGATCCTTCCATAAGAAGACGAATATGATCCCACATTTTCTTTGCAGTCTTTTGAGCATCAACACTACGAAGAATTAGGTTTGGTAATCCTAGGAGGATATATTCCATTGCAAGCTCGTCTGCTTCATAGTGTAGAAGTTCTTGAGGATTCAAGTCTGCAACAGTAGCAATGTTCGTTTGTTCATCTCTTGGTGGAATGGCATTTGGATCTCCGGGTACAATGACAGTAGGCATCTCAAAAGGACCTTCCAAGATAACCTTCTTTAAGAACTTTCCATGTGGCTTCTTTAGATCACAAAATCTAAAGAACCTTATTACCCATTGATCGTAGTTTCCTGGAGTGAGCATTGGAGGTCTATCAAGTGAACCAGCCTCATGAATTGATTGTTGGCTGCTTAAAGTTTCAAACATCTTTGCAAACCAAGTGGGTTCCCTCATAGTGATCCTTGACGGATGTTGATTAAAGTCATTTTTGTATGGTTGAGCTTGAAGACTTTGTGGTGGTTGAACCATTTGAGGTTGTGGATTTGCAGCAAGTTGTGGAGTATGTTGTTGGTTAAATTGTTGTTGATAAATTGCTTGTTGTTGATTCCATTGTTGATGTTGTGGAGTTAGTTGTTGTTGACGTTGAGGATGAGGATAAGTGTAAGGGAAATAGTTAGAGTATGGTGGTTGTGACATGTTGATAAACTTGTGTTGGTAAAAATGGATCTTTGTAGTCGAATGAACCTTTGTTGATGAAGTATCCTTAGGCGTAGAAATAACCAAATAACACTTAAGCGTAAAAACACCAAAAATTACGCGTAACAATAAGGAGTTACGCGTAGGTTTTAGCTTACGCGTAAGCAGGGAGAAAAGGCTAAAGTTATGCGTAGACAACAAAGTTAGGCGTAGAAACTTAGGCGTAGGATTTAGCTTATGCGTAAGACAAGGCTTAGGCGTAAGAAAATCTTAGGCGTAGGATTTCTACGCGTAAAGTTGAGCTTACGCGTAATTTTAGGGTTTTATCCCAAATGATCTTTTACACTATCACAGTGCAAAAGATATCCAAAGTCGACGTATTTTCAGACTTATCCAAGTAAGAAAATACGGAATAAACCACCAAAATGAAGATCAAACCAAGGATAATCTTACGCGTAATTTTAGGGTTTCAATACGCGTAGGATTACTCGTAATTTTGATTTTGCCCAAAGATGTTTCTAAACCAGTTTTTGTGTGATGAAATAGCTTCAATAACACCAAAATAACACAAAAGTGTGAGACTTGATGATCCAAAGCACTCAAAACAGTTATGCGTAGAATGACACCCACGAATAAAAACTAATTCAAAAACAATGATCCACGCATAAAGTTTAAAACTTTTTGCCAAAATCAAGTATTTTAACACCTTAAAACGTTGAAAGTACAAGAATCTTGGATTAAAAAGTGTAAAAAACAAGTTTTTAAGAGAGCTAAAGAATGCGTTATCTTTACGCGTAAGACCCAAAACCAAAAAAACTTCAAAAACAAACGAGTACACCCAACTATTTGGCGATTGATACCACTGTTAGGTCACAAGGTTTACAACACAAGCTTATAAGAAAGATAGAGAGGCGATTGAACAAGATTCCAAACACACACACACGATAATATGGAACGGTTAGGCGTAGAGGTGAGTGAAAGAGAATAACTTGAACAACCAACCTTCAAATGAAGGTTTACAAGGGGTATTTATAGGAGGGAAGCTAGGGCAACACTCCTAGTTCCCTTCCTTTCCTTATTGGGCTAGGCCTAGGCTTATGGGCCTTCTACATAAGCCTAAGGCTAATAACAAACATAAAGGCCATAATAAGCTAACTATTACATATGAGTAACTAACACTTGAATAAGGTTTAGGAGTGATTCCAACACATATCCTTCACAGGATACACGTAGTCCCTTTGTAGAACCTTACGCGTAACAATTACGCGTAAGATTTCTCTTACGCATAACTTTCTACGCATAAGGTGATCCTTATGCGTAGAAGTACTAACAACCTTGATTCTGAATGTTATGAGTAGCAAACCTGAAATAACATCATCATAGCATCAATTTCAACATTATCATTCATTATATAACAGATCATGGCATAAAATACTCTCAAACAGTTTACGCGTAGAAAGGCTTACGCGTAGAACTTAAACACTAGTTTCAAGAATTACGCTTAACAATTCTAGCCATGGAAATTGCACCAAACGTTTTCTGGTAGTTCTTAGATGTTATGTGAAAGTGTTAACCAAGTTTTAACATTTAATTCGCAGAGAATCAATAATACTCAAAACTCAAGAACATTAAACCCTAGTTACTAATTTATCATCAATTAGTGTTTCTGGGTTGTTTTAAAGCATAGATATGATCAATTCATCATAAGAGCATCATCACACAACAATATTTTTGACCACCAACGTTCACATTTGAAAATACCCAAAACCACGCATAAACCCTAATTTCACAAATCATTCAATTCGTGATTCTGGGTGAGTTTTGATGATTAAAACGGTATCATTGATGTATTAGAAACGTTTTGACACTGTCCTTTTAACCATAAACACACAATCTTGATCATGTGTTCATACACATACGCGTAGAACACAAAAACAAGATTATTCAACGTTTTGACCGTTGGATTCATGTAAAAATCAAAACCAATGTTTAAAAACACGTTAAGATTATGAAACAACTTACAAAATGACGATCCAAAACACAGATTTGATGAACGATTCTTAGGCGTAGGATGTTTTTAGGTGTTAGTAATAAATGTGAAGGATAAGTTAGGTGGAGATGTTTATATTAAAATGACTTTGAGATTTTGGCAGTTTTAGTCCCTCCACCTTTTCTATTTTCATCCAAAGCCTTTTAACTACCATTTTGGTTATCAAACAAGAATTTTAGGAAAGAAACTTGACGACACTCCCCCTCGACTTAAGAAATAATGAAAGGTTATAAATTTTAGTACGAGGAGTGTCAGGGAGCTAGAAAATTTACCACCATTGATAAAAGAAACAACCGAGATAGTATAACATGCAAGTACACAGTTATTTTGAAACAGTTAAGTATTTATTTTCTCCCCCTCAACACTTGATTGGAAAAATATTGAATTTTGAAATATTTGAGTGTTGACGGAAGAAATCTACTTGCCATGT
This sequence comes from Chrysanthemum makinoi, assembly GCA_910596185.1. NCBI lineage: Eukaryota > Viridiplantae > Streptophyta > Magnoliopsida > Asterales > Asteraceae > Chrysanthemum > Chrysanthemum makinoi. The sequence continues at coordinate 277,651,832 of OU343224.1, forward strand.
TAGATAGAAGAATATTTTTGTTGTTTTAACAGATTTTATAATTATGTATTTTGTTTTTGAAAAATATTTACCAAAAAAGTATTTTGGTGTTTGACTGGTTTTTAAGAATGTTTTAAGAGTTCATCGAGTTCCTCTTGAGTCAAACACCGCATACCAATCCGGTGGACCAACTCATTAAACCTAGCAGGAGCTAAGGCTTTGGTGAGAAGATCTGCCAATTGGTATTCTGTACCCACAAAGTATAATTCAACGGTACCCTGTTCCACGTGGTCCTTGATGAAGTGATACCGAAGATCGATGTGCTTAGATTTCGAGTGCTGAACTGAGTTGCACGAGATAGCAATGGCACTCCGATTGTCACAGTACATCGGGATTTCATCAAATACGTAACCATAGTCTTTGAGTTGTGTTCTCATCCAAATGACTTGAGCACAACACGCCGACATGGCTACATATTCTGCTTCGGTTGATGAGAGCGATGTACAATCCTGCTTCTTCGATTGCCAAGACACCAGTTTGTCACCAAGAAATTGTAGTGCTCCTGAAGTACTTTTTCGAGAGTCTAAGCATCCTGCGTGATCAGCATCTGAAAAAGCTATTAGTTCAAAACCATAATCCTTCAGATACCAGATCCCCAAATTAATGGTTCCCTTGATGTATCGTAGGATTCTTTTAGCCTCTGAGAGGTGGGTTTCAGTTGGTCGTGACTGATAGCGGGAGCAAAGATATACGGCAAAGACAATATCAGGTCTGCTAGCTGTTAGATACATGAGAGACCCAATAATACTACGGTATTTTGTAGGGTCAACCAGTTTTCCATGTAAATCAGCGTCTAGCTTCTTGGTATGTGACATTGGTGTGGCATAAGTATCACAAGTATTCATCCCAAATTTGTTCAGAATTTCAAGGGCATATTTGGACTGACTCAGGAAAATACCACGGGGTGATTGATGAACTTGCAGTCCTAGAAAGAACGTAAGTTCACCCATCATTGACATTTCAAAATGTTTCTTCATTAGTTTTGCAAAAGCGATTGAGTACTTTTTTTGTGTTGACCCAAAAATGATGTCATCCACATAAATTTGAACAATTAAAATATGTTCCCGTGATATTGTATGAAAAGAGTTGGGTCGACTGAACCTTTGGTAAAATTATTGGCAATGAGGAAAGATGATAACTTATCGTACCCCGAGGAGCTTGTTTGAGACCATACAGAGGTTTGTTCAGTTGTAGACATGGTTCTGGTAGGCGGATCAACGAATCCTTCCGGGTTGGCCGACATAAACCGTTTCTTTAAGTTGCCCATTCAAAAGCAGCTTTGACGTCCATCCGAAAGACCGTTATATTCATATGAGCCGCGAAACGCGGAAATATCCGAACAGCCTCAAGACGAGCAACCGGAGCAAAAGATTCTCCAAAGTCAATACCCTCTTCCTGTCGATAACCCTTAGCTACCAATCGTGACTTATTTCTGATGACATTCCCTTCAAAGATCCAATTTGTTCTTCCAAATCCATTTAAGACCAATGACGTAGACCCTCGTTGGTTTTTTCAACCAGTTCCCATACTTCAAGACGTTTGAATTGGTTGAGTTCTTCTTGCATGGATTCAATCCAGTTATCTTTTGTCATTGCATCCTTAATGTTTTTGGGTTCAGTTTGGCAGACAGTAAGAGCATAAATGCAGTGTTCACCGTCTGTGTGAAGACGTTGTCTCGTAACGACTGGTTGGTTTGGGTTGCCAATAATATTTGCCAGAGGATGATCTTTTGTCCATCGATGTGTAGAGGGTTGATGTTGGTATACATTGTGCAGATTTTAAGGATTCAAATGGCTTGTTGATGATTCCGCTACATCAGGTACAGTAGTTTCATTAGCAAACGGGTTAAAGAACGCATTTGGATCAAAATCTACAGGTGAGGGTACTTCATTCAGAACATCATCAGCCGGTTCATCATTGTTGGAAGCTGTTTGTTCAACTGTTGTGTTGGAGTCAACTGGTGGTGCTTCTTCAACCGTAGTTGTTGTAGCAGGTGTATCAGGTATAAGAGTATTATCAGGTTGAGCAGCGGATACACCTGGAGCACGTTCATCAATATCGTCACTGAACAGCGGAGCAAATAGCCTTTCCATTTGTTGACGAGTAAGTCGGGGGCTTTGTCACCGGATGATGGGGTTTGGGGAAGTTTAAGCGGTTGTGACCGGGTTCCAAGCTTTTATACTCAGAAGCCATTTCAGTAAGTTCATCAAAATGAGCATGTATCGTTTCCATAACTTGCTTTGTCCGACGATTCCAGATCCGGTAACCTTTAGAATTCTCACAATACCCAATAAAGACTCCAATGTCAGCTTTGGCTTTGAGCTTTCCAAAGTCATCACGATCATTATTCGGATAGCAAAGAGATCCAAAGACATGAAAGTGTTTGAGATTCGGTTTTCGGTTGTGGAGAAGCTCAAATGGTGTTTTGTTATGGCGTTTTGTAATCATTGAGCGGTTTTGAGTGTAGCATGCAGTCGAGACAGCTTCAGCCCACAAGTAATCTGGAAGTTTAGCATTGATTAACATCGTTCTGGCTGCTTCCACTAACGTACGGTTTCGTCTTTCAACAACCTCGCATTTTGTTCTGGTGTGCGGGCAATAGATGTTTGATGCTGAATTCCCACTTTCTCATAATAATCCTGAAGGGTTTGATTCACAAATTCAGTTCCTTTGTCTGTACGAATTTGTCTGACAGTGTTCCGGAGCTGAACTTGAATTTTCGTGAGAAAGGTGATGATCATATGTGGAGCTTGATCTTTACTTCGAAGAAAATAAACCCAAGTCCATCTTGAGTAGTCATCAACAATTACCAAGATGTAGCGTTTGCCATTTAACGTCTGCACGCGCATCGGGCCACACAAATCCATGTGAAGAAGATGAAGCACATGCTGAGAGCTGTGTTCCACCTTTGAACGAAAATGAGCACGAGTGCTTTTCCCTTGTTCACAAGCTGAGCAAAGGTGATCTTTAGAATACCGGAATCGCAGGAGACCTTCAACTAGTTTGTGTCGAGCAAGGTTGGTTATGGTTTGAAAGTTTAAATGTGAAAGACGACGGTGCCATAGCCAAGATTTTGTAGATGTAGCCTTTGAGAGTAGACATATGGGAGATGAAGCAATCATATCTTGCATAGAGATAGTGTATAGACTGGATGAGCGTTGACCAGACATAAGATCTTTTCCTTGTAGATCACGAATGAAACAAGTTTTCCCCGAAAGCGACTTCCAAATCTCCATCACAAAATTGACCAACTAAGAACGATTATGACCGGGCCTTCCACATAATAAACCCTGCTAATTTCGATGTTTCCATTAATGTAATCTCCGTAGCCCATGATAGCTGCGAAGTGATCATTCCCGAATCGACAGCTGCCAATGAACTTTGAAACAAAGTTTGATAATAGTTTAAGATTGCCTGTCATGTGTCGGGAATATCCGCTATCAACAATCCGAGAATGATTCATCACCGCATTACACATGCATCTACATGCATGGAATAGAAGTAGATGTGAACCCAAATGTTAGAGGGTTCCATAGCAATTATAGTAGATATACACACATCAATAGCTTTAGGTATCCATTTAAATCCTAGTGTGTTGTATATCCATTTCTTCCATCTCCAACTAGTATTTGCTTTAGTCTTAGTAAATGCACTAGGTGGTACTACATTCTTAGGATGTGAAACTAGAACTACAGGGACAAAGAATGCGTATCTTAGAATCTAAAGAGGGCGGTCTACTAAGCACATACTTAGACTGATTAGTGGGCCTAGAGGTATTTCGAGTCTTAGGATTCCTTAAACGAGAGATAATAGCTTTAGCAACACATTTGTCATGACAATCAGAATTCATACTTTTACGACAAAAAACACAAGGTGCATCGATCGAATATCGAAAGTACTTAAAGGTTTAGCATTCATTACATCACTATTACTATTACATTTGCCGTGTGCAATATTTATAAAGTGGAAGCAACTTGAGTCTTATTCATAGTCCCTGGGTGTTCTCTACTTCAGCAATCTTTATTTGTCTTTTCTTAGGTCGCAACTTCCTATTCTTCCTTGTATTGCTCATAGGCTGTGAAGTGCTGGACTTTGGAAAAGAGGCAACTATTCTGTTTCAGAGAGAAGGAGGCACGCGTTAGCAACTTGTGATTTAGCAAGTAGGGATTCTAGGTTCACATTACTAAGTTACTGTGCTATTCTCTTAATCACAAGAGGTGAAATTTGTTCATACTTTCCTAACATTTCTCTTAACTTAAAGATAGTGTGAATCGATCTTGATTTTCTAACGAAGATTTCAGCAAAGTTCATGACTTCTTTAGTGTGTGCAAGAAAATGATCAAGTTCGTTAGATGCTTCATCACGAAGTCGTTTGAGTAAATCGATATGACACCATTTTCCTTTTTGACTGTTGCAAGTTCTTGTTCATATTTCAGATTTGACTCTAATAGACATCGCAGTTTTGATCATCCAGTTGCTCAAGTTTTGAATTGTTTGAACGCAATCAAGCATTTTGGTTTGAAAAGCAAGTTGTTGATTATGAATATCTTTTGACACCAATCAAGACAACGTATTGCGTTGGAAAGTTCGTTTGACAATCGCTCATTTTCAACTTTTAAAGACTCGACAAGCATATTATCGTGATTCTCAACAGCTTCAACAGAATCGCCAGAGATATAATCAGATGCATTATCAAGAGTATACAACAACACAACATTATGGATATCAACACAGATAACATCTTTCAAGAGTCGATCAACATCTTTTCTCAATAATTTCTTTTTACGTTTTGTATTTGAAATCGATGTTTCTGTTTCTCGAAAACTGTTTTCATGAGATCAAGTTCCTTGTGAAAATCCCTTTCCCAATATAGCGTACGCTTTTCAAATTTTTGACATGGGGTAAAATTCTGGTCTCAAAATTTCGTTGTTCTCTTGCCAATGGCGAGATAAAATGGTCAACTTTATTTCGAATGAAATTCAATCGCCTGCTCCAAAGTTTGATGTCGATAAGAAAGTGTCAAAATATTTGATAATAACGACAACTTTCGCTTTAGTTTTACTTCACTAAGTGAAGGTAAAGGACCAATTATTTGTGCACCATTGTGTTGGGACTAACTTTAAACCGGTGTTACAAACCAAAGGTGTGTTTGACTTATCTTGTTGTGTGACAAAAGTTACGCTTTCAATAGTCAAATGGTTTGTTATAAATGACATTTTCCATTTTGACCTAACTCTCTTCATCTCAGATCAATTCCTCTTGACGATTATATTCAACAACAATACCATAATCGAATCATCAATTTATGTTCTCAGATCAGAAACTTCAGGATTTGGTTTGAATGCTCGCTTGAAAACTTAGGTTTGTAATCACAAGAATTGGTCCATATCCATTTGATTTGGTTTAAAAGTAAACTTTTGAATAGTTGTGATTGACTCACCATGTTTATAAACGACATTTCGAAACTCTTTGATTTTGTGTTGTAAGTCGACAACTTCTTCAAGATAGTTATCTATTCGCTTGGAATGCTTTTTGTACTCGTGAGAACTGCTTTTTGACAAGTTAACAACTCAGCCTTGGTTTTTCATTTTCCAAAGTAAGAGCGTAAGTTTCGCTTTTATGTTCATGTTTCAGCTTGTTCTATTTGAGACAACAAAGCATTCTTCGATGCGCTAGATCACATATCTCGTCGCTGTTCTAAATATTTTCATTTTGATAAGATTTAGAAAACGCGACTTCAAAACCTTTTTCCCGTTTTTCTTGAGTTTTAAAAAATTCGAGTTGTCGAATTAAGCAATCATTATCCCTGGTTAACAGTGCATTTTGAGCTTTTAGTTGAATATTATCAGCATTATAACGTTCCACTCGGGATTGCTGGTCTTTAACTAAGGTCCGAGCTCAAAAACTGATCCGCCATCGATCATTTTGTTCAACGCGAGCCTCAACATAGTCATTTTTAGATCCTCAAGTATAACCACGAAGTCAACTTGATCATCAATGGTAACCATAAGGTCATCTTGATCATCAAATGTAACTATGGGGTCTAGTTGAAAAATCGTCGTAATGAGATGTAGATGGCTCATGTTGAACACTCGATCCATGTGTCGGATGCGATGTTACGGGAGATATCGCTTCATTAATGATAATGGTTTTGTTCAGCACCAGACAAGCGTTCATCGCCTGTCATACATCGGCCTGTGTCACTCATGTGTAGAGCTTGCATTTGTGCCATTAACATCATCACGCGATTAGCCCCGCAAGTCCTCCATATCATCATCTCAATTTGCATATGCCATAAAGCTCGCTCCTTGCTGGTAAGAGATCCACCAGCCTTCATCCTTAAGAGCCAGAGCAAGGCTCTTTGAAATAAGCACGCCTCTTGTCCTCGGCTTAGGACATGCATTAGCCGATGACCCTTCTCATTACAGCTTATAGCATCAAGACCATTAACCCCATTATGAGCATTCCCCTATTCAACCAATTGAGCCCTTTGTCGCGCTGAGCACCCATGTTATTCCTTCCCATAGCATTGAACCCTTGACCACCTCCCATCTGACGACCATAACCCCGATTTTGAACTTCAACGTGTCCATTGTTCACAATGTACCGATTTTTGATTAGATGAAGAACTAATGCGATTGTTGGATTTGTTTGTATAACGGCCAAATGCTTTAGCAATCATCACAAATCCTTGTTGCACGTCATCGAATGCATCGAGTCCCTCACGTGACTGCAAAGAGCTTGGAGTGGTTGTTGTTGTAAGGAACCAATTGATTTTGTTGAGGTTGTTGTTGCGTGACGGATCAGAGGTTTGTTGGTTGCGCTTGTTTGAGGGGCGGGTTGAGGAGCTTGTTGAGGAGGAATATTAGTTTGAGCCCACAAAGCAAGTTGTTGATTGTCCGGAAGTGATGGTGAAACGGCTTGACCACGGAGAATTCTTTCCTTATCAACTTTTGTGAGGCTTCAGATAGTCGCATAAACAACCGTAGGTAGCATGATGCATATCCTTAGCTTGACGGAGAAAGATGACATACTTCTCCCATTCTAGACCAAGACTACTTAGGAACTTTGTGCGTGTGACAAAGAATTGGCATGATGATATTGTGTTTGTCCAAATCATTAATGATGTCCTAAAAAATGATGGTGATAAGATTCTAATGACTCTCCTGGTTCAATCATGAAGTGTTCATAAGTCAAGTAGATTTTGGATTCCATATCTTCCTGATTGAGTGTTGTTCCTTGGATAAGAAGATGAATCTGTTCCCACATTGCTTTTGCAGTTTTTTGAGCATCAACACTTCGAAGGATTGGATTTGGTAGTCCTAAAAGGTTGTATTGCATTGCAAGTTCGCACTCAAAGTGTAGAAGTTGATCATTCGCCACGTGTTTGCAGTAAAAGTTGCAATTTCGTGACATCATGTTTTGGTGGAACAACATATGGATCTCCCGTGTCACAATAGTAGGCATTTGAAATGGACCTTCCATAATGACCTTCTTTAAAACTTTCCATGTGGCTTCTTTAGATCACAAAACCTAAAGAACCGAATCACCCATTGATCATAATTACCCGGAGTGAGCATTGAGGTCTATCAAGTGAGCCAGCTTCATGAATTGATTGTTGGCTACTCAAGGCTTCACACATCTTGCCCAACCATGCCGGTTCCTTCCATAAAGCTCCCGGATTGATTGTAGACGTTTGAGTAAGGTTGTACTTGAAGACTTGTTGGTGGTTGAGGCATAAGAGGTTATGGAATTGTTGCAAGTTGTGGAGTATGTTGTTGATTAAATTGTTGTTGATAAATTGTTTGTTGATGATTCCATTGTTGATGTTGGGGACTTAGTTGTTGTTGTTGTTGTTGAGGATAAGTGTAAGGGAAATAGCTAGAGTATGGTGGTTGTGACATGTTGAAAACTTGTGTTATAAAATGGATCTTTGTAGTCGAATGAACCTTTGTTGATGAAGTATCCTTAGTGCGAGAAATCACAATAAACCAAGTACCACTTATGCGTAAAAACACCAAAGTTACAAGTAACAATCAAGGGTTACGCGTTGGTTTTAGCTTACGCTGCAGTAGGGAAAAGACGCTTAAAGTTATGCGTAGACACAAAGTTAGGCGAGAAACTTAGGGCGTAGGGATTACCTTATGCGAAGATCTCAGGCTTTACGCGTAAGATGAATCTTGGCGGATTTTCACGCAGTAGTTTAATGCTTATGCGTAATTTTAGGGTTTTATCTCAAGTGATCTTTTACACTATCACAAAGGCAAAAGATATCCAAAGTCGACGTATGTTCAGCCTTATCCAAGCAAGAAAACACGGAGTAAAACCACTAAACTCGAAGATCAAACCAAGGATAAAGTTACGCCGTAGAACTAGGGTTTTCATAACGCAGCTTTACTCGTAAAAGTGATTGTTTCCCAAAATGTTTCTAAACCGCATTTTTGTGATGAGATTGCTTCAATATCACCAAAAGAACACAAAAGTGTCAAGCTTGATGAACCAAAACGTGTAAAACTATTACGCGTAGGATGAAACTCTCGAACAAAAAGAAGCTTAAAACGTGAAATCTACGCACAGAAAGTTTGAAACTTTTGCCAAAAACAGTTATTTTAACACCTTAAAACGTTGAAAGTACAAGAATCTTGGATTAAAAAGTGAAAAAATGAGTTTTAAGCAACACAAAGTATCAAACACGTTGCACGCTCTACGCCAGTAGGACCAAAACCCACTTCAAGAAACAATACGTTCACCCAACTATTTGGCGATTGATACCACTGTTAGGTCACTAGATTTACAACACAAGCTTAATAGAAAGAGATAAGGCGATTGAACAAGATTCACACACACACACACACGATATACTATGTTGGTTAGGCGTAGAGTGTAATGAAGAGAATAACTTGAACAACCAACCCTCGGGTTATACAAGAGTATTTATAGGTGGGAAGCTAGGGCAACACTCCTAGTTCCCATCCTTTTCTTATTTGGCCTAAGCCTAAGCTCATGGGCCTTCTACATAAGCTTAAGGCTAAATAACAAACATAAAGGCCATAATTAAGCTAACTATTACATGTGAATTACTAACACTTGATTAAGGTTTAGGAGTGATTCCAACAGACCCCAGATCTGCTTAGATCAACGGGCGAGATAGAAGCAGCCAAAACGTCACGTTAGTCAGAAAACGCGCGGTCAATAACCGTTCACATTCCCAAAGGACACCGTAACGCTTATCCATGGTATATGGCGGGAAGTACAATGCAATGACTGGGTTACGCGCAGGACACCAATCCGCTGATAGACAAAACAACTTAGTCTAGAACGCTTGTCCAGAACCAACAAGCATACTAGGCTGGGGGGACTTGATCGCGTATGGTCCCCCGGCACTCATACGGGTCAGGTACGGACCATACATAACCCGCCGGAGGCCGCTTAACCATTGCCAAGGGGCGCGCGGCTCGGACACTAAGGGAAAGACCAATCCGCGGAGAAGAGACGCGTCCGAGGAAGGCCATAACCGCGCCCCACATAATCTCGCCAGTGCTTAGAAAGTACTACATACCGCAAGCCCCTAAAAAGGAAAGCGGGACAACTCCCGCCTAAAAGCATCAGTCGGCACAACAACGGACAAGCTTCGAGTTGACCTACGCCTCCACTTACAAACTGTCGCCTCCCATGGCCCGTGACCTGAGAACACGACAGAAGGTAAACCATATAAATAGAGGCCTTGCCACTATTCAAACGGTAACACATATTCACTCTCTCTCTAGAACTAACCTTATCTCTCTAAAAACCATTACTTACTCACGCCGAGGTGACCGCGAACCCTCGCTCATGGGTGAGACTAACGGTGTTTGCTTTCTTAGCAGCTTTAAACCGAGAATCATACTTAATACAAGATCTATTTTCCGGAAAGTTATCATACACTAATCTTCATCAGGGGAGCGCCCAGAATTGTATTAACATAAATATAACATTATATACTCCGTAGTATTTAATATACGGGATTCTTTTTTATCTCTCTTTTCAAAAACAATTCCAAATACCCATAACAAATAGCACCTTTAAGACTTGCAAGTTGTGCATGTGTGAAAATTTAGTATGGTATAGTGTACGAATTTTTGCTTGGTAATTTTGTTTGAAATTATCTTTACACGACGTCTTACCGGTAAAGTTTTTAGTTTCTTGAAACTATAACGTGGTCACTTCGTGTATGCGATTTTTGTTATCATCGCAAATTTTTCTGTAATCATTTAGCGTTATATTCTTTTTCACTTTTTCAAAAAAATTATAATTTCGATAAAATGATCACCGATATTTTATTATTAAGATGGAAATCGCTATAATGCAATTTGTAGAATGTTTAGTTTGTTTAGTTTTACGCATAGTATTTGAGTATTCGTAGTCTATAATAAGTGGTAATTGCTTCAAAATAGAGCCTTTTTTTTCCTTTATTAATAACCGACCCGACTATTTCACGTTACACTAAAACCCTTTTTTTTGCTCGATGCCCTCTGTAATCACAATTCCTGGCTCCGCCACTAATCATGCCGCCACGCCACATCTATTTTTGGTTTAAGCTATGCCCAAAACAAATGAGAGTATGACCACAATTATTCAATACTATTCCTACAAGTTCAGTGCTAAGGGCTCCGGGTACAAAGGCTGATGGCTCAAGCCATTACCCTCGGCGCCACCCTATGGCACGAGACATGACACCGGTTTCATGGCGTCGGGCTGCCACCAAATTCCTCACCGGGATTTTTTTTTCCTGCTTTGCTGGGTGGGTTTGTTCTTTTGTAATTTTGTCTTGCATTTGTTTTTGTGATGTGTTTGTGTTTATGATGCGTTTGTGTTTGCGTTTGCTTTTTTTATTTTTTCTTTTTTGTTGCAGGTTTGCTATGGAGAAGATTAAGAAGATGATGTATGTATATCTTTTTTACTTTTTCATTTACACCCTTTGCTATTGCTTACTTTTTTATTTTACACCAAAATAGTATATGGTAATCTTTTAAAGAGCTAAAACTTTTCACTCCAACAATGGAAATTAGGAATCTTGTGCAACACTTTTTTCATTTAATGACTTTTTTTATTTGATGTCTTTTTTTTATTTATATAATGTGTTTTTATTAAAGAAATTAACTTTTATTTATATATATATTTTTATTTAAAAATTAAAAAAGACAACAAAACCATAAAAACCTGGTGTTACATGTTAAGGAGGGTTTTGCGCATACAAAAGTGACAAGTTATATAAAATAAATATTGAGGTGTCATATCACTTTTTTACGACACCACTCACGGTACCAAACGATACCCAGCGCTTTAAGTGTCCACACAACTGCTGTCAAGCTTTTTCAACTTTTTGTGTAAATTACCATAAAACCCATGTGCATCTGCTTCACCAATGACAGATTGTTGTCTTTAGCTTTTGATTGGCCAGCTCTTTTTTTCACAATTATTATTATATAGAAAACATTTTTAAAGCATAATGACCCCACAATCACATTCCAGCCAATCATATGTAACCACCTCTTATTAATAAAAAGCTCCCCCTTTTGGTATATTTATTTATATATCTGCAGATACTCAGATCTCCACCCCTTTCAATCAAAGTACAGTTTTGCTGCTGACAAACTTGGATTCACTTCACTCACTCCCATTTTTCTTACCCATAATCACTCTTTTACCTCAAAATAGTTATAATCATTAAATATTTATGATTTTGTTATTCAGTTTTCCTAATGTTTTGGAAAGTTGGGTGCTTCCTAAATTCCTCACTTCATGCTCATATCAATAAAGCATATAGTCTCCAAGTCTCGTGATACCATTTACTATATTATAAAATCTCATTTTCTGTATAACTTATTTAAGCCATTTTTCGAAAATGAATCAAGGAACCGAATCATATTTCATTGGTTCAACGTTGTTCTTTGAGGGAACCAGCAAGACGAAATGGACCCAAGAAGAGAACAAACAGTTCGAGGATGCATTAGCGTTGTATGATAGAGAAACACCAGATCGTTGGCACAATGTGGCGAAAATGATACCGGGAAAGTCAGTGAATGATGTCATGAATCAATATCGAAAATTGGAAGAAGATATTAGTGATATAGAGGCAGGGCTATTATTTGTACCTGGATATAATATGAGAAGTGATCATGTGACATTAGATTGGGTGGCAAATAATCAGTTTTATAGTCCCGGAGGAATGAAATGTGGCTCAAATAGACATCCTGATCATGAAAAGAAAAAAGGAATACCATGGACAGAAGAAGAGCACAGGTAAACTTTAGCAAAAACGGAGCAATTGTTTTTGTTTTACTTATTCTCTTAATTATATGTACTAGCCAAATGATCCAAAAATCATCCAAGAATCCAAGATTATGAGTAAAAGATAAAGTTTTCGAGTCACAAGCAGGGATAGAAAGTAATCGTGGCAATTTCGACCAATTTATTCCTAAAAATGGTGGATTTAGGTTGTGTTTCATCTCAAACGGATCAACATAACGAATGGGTCAAATGGATCAAGGGTGTAAGCTCTCATAAGTGTGTTTATAATGCATAAACCTATGTGTTTTCGCTCAACCCAATCTGCTCCACTAAACGTTTCCACCCGTATTGTACCTATACCATTAATATAAAATAGGTGTGCATACACATGATTTATATAATACAAGTTGACATTACATAAAATTAACATAAAGGCACCCGTGCATTATAACAAATAATTTCTGATTTAAATTGTAAAATAATTTGATCACAGGCAATTTCTTCTGGGACTGAAGAAGTATGGTAAAGGGGACTGGAGAAATATCTCACGTAATTTCGTGACAACAAGGACACCAACACAGGTTGCTAGTCATGCTCAAAAGTATTTCATTCGCCAACTATCTGGGGGAAAAGATAAGCGGAGATCTAGTATTCATGATATAACCACGGTGCACCTTAATGATACTACCAGAAAAACACAGTTGCCCGAAAATGATACATGTCAGAAACCTGGTGAATGTACTACCATGGTCACAACCCCGCAACAACAACACTACATGGTGAAAGCTGTTTACCAATGGAGCCCCTCTAACCAGCAGGTGGCCGCAAATATGGCATTTAACGTCCCAAATAGCAGCCTAATGATGGCACCACTTCATGGGAGCTCTTCATATGGACCTCAGCGTGGACATTTGGGTACGGTTTTCCAAGGGAATTGTTAGGCCTAATGAACCTTTTAATGGACAAGGATCCGTCATTATATCTTCTGTAGTAGCATTTATTGAAGTTTCCTAGGATAAGAGTGTGATTAATTGTTTTAGTTCATAGCATTTGTTCATTATTTTTTTTATATATATATATATATATATATATATATATATATATATATATATATATATATATATATATATATATATATATATTGTTGTGCGAATTGATAAAAGCTAGACTTGGTTAAAACTGTGCTACCTGATTACTCATGGGATTTCGACCAGTTTACCTACGAATAAGCTGGTCCAGGTTATGTTCATCTCTAACAAGCTTTAATTTGTTATAGGCTAATAGTTAAAACTTAGCTACAAAGAGAAGACGGTTGAAAGAGGTCAAAAGCAGCCCAAACTAACGTTAACAATTCGTGGAACATGGGTTCTCCTAAATCACTTTTATAAAACAAATCCTGTCATTGGTTATAAGAATATAGGATAAAAAGTTTGTTAGCTCATCTCGTACAATAAAGCTATCCATTTTGACATATAGTTACCTAACATGTTTCACCTGCCCAATTGCAATTACTCGAGTTAACAACAATTTAGACTTATATTAAGGGATTGAACTCTCACTTTCATACTTGATACTAAAAACTAAAAAAAAAACAAACAACAGAAAACGTATAATTCTGAAGCGAATTGGTCTCGAATGTGATGTATCACAAGTTATGGAATGACATAAACACATACTTTATTGTTTTGGCATAGTGACTAAGTGAGCAAATATAGTTAATCATGCTACACATCCTATGTGCAATTTCAAGTTTGTTGAGTCAAAATATTATGGTTTAGGTCGGCAACAGGACGACCACATGAGGTCCCTCACTTATCCACATAGCTCGGACCAATAAAGTTTGTTCAGGAGGTAATTGAAATCATGGTTTAACAAATAATATTTGAAGCGAATTGGTCTCGAATGAATCTTGATGACTATAGTAATATAGTCATAACAAATCTTTCAATGAATCTTTAAGTAGTACATAAATTTATAAGTATAGTTTAATAGAGTAAATATATTCCCAAAAGTACTTCCTAAGCAAAGGATATTCTTTTCTATAAAATAAAATGAGGCGCTAACATCAAAATAACTAGTAATTAGGCTACCTAGGTACCGGCAATGGGAGCGGTATGGGCACGGCATGATACGATGCCGACCGGCAACACCGCCGCCACCAAAGCGGCATGGGTGAGGCATGGAGGATTTCGGGATGTAATGCCGCTGAATCATGGGAGACAAGTAAAATTATATGTTGGAACGCTAGAATTGGTTTTTTCAAAAAAAAAAAAAAAAAAAAAAATCCTTTATAAATAAACACTTTAAACCATTTCCAATTTCATTTTATTTAACATATTTTCACACAAACAAATCAACTACAATACTCTCAACAAAATGTCTTCATCCTCCTCTTCTTCATCCGAGGACGAGTTAGTTTTTCCCGACGAAGTCTTCCTAACTATTGTTATCCCAGAGTACCCTATCAACCTATTTAGCCGTGTACAATTCCATTGAAGACACGGCAAGCTCAAGCACTACCAAACCCCGAGTCTGTCACCCGCTTCGTGAAAAGCTTTACAAACTCTAATGAATGACTATTTCAACCCACCAAAGTTTTCCCGCCCCATGTTTTTCGTGATAGGTTTCGTATGAATAAAAGCTCGTTTTTAAGAATTGTTAGTGATGTTGAAGCGAGATTCGAATGGTTTCAAGAGGCCAAGGCAGGGGAAAAAAGTTTCACGGCGTTACAAAAATGCACATCGGCCATTCGACAACTTGCAACGGGTGAACCTCCGGATAGATTTGATGACTATTTAAACATGGACGAACACAACGCCAAATTGTTAACCTTCTAATTTTATTCATTTAATCTTTTTTTTTTTAAATATATTTTGTAGGAGAATGCCTTGATCATTTTTGCCATGCGATAATTGAATTATATGGTCGGTGAGTTCACGAAGCCGTGACACAAAGACATGACGCCGCACGCTTATTTGAGGCACATGAAGAAAATATCACATTACCGAATGCTTGGAAGCATTGATTGTACACATTTTGTTGGCGAAATTGTCCCCGCATTTGAAAGGCCAATATAAGAGAGGTGATCACTAATGCCCGACTATTATGCTTGAAGCCGTCGCTTAAAATGATTTGTGGATTTGGCATTCGTTTTTTGGTCCTCCCGGTGCAAACAACGATATCAATGTTTTGAATCAGTCTCCATTGTATCTTACGGAGCGAAATAGAACGGCGCCAAAGCTTCATTTTCTCTAAATGGACGGCTATACAAACGTGGATATTATCTTACCGATGGAATATATCCTGTGGAAATTCGATGTTATGTGAAATCGTATGGATGGATAGAAAGTATAGATGCAAGTAAAGAAAGCAAGTAAAGTAAAGGATAGAAATGACACAACTGATTTATAGTGGTTCTGTAACACCCCAACCCGACAAGGGTTAAGATATCACAAATACGGTTTCATATCAGAACCTTAAGTACTATACAAAAGCGGAAGCCTTTACAAAACTTACAAAAGAAAAATATAAATAACTTAATAATCAAAATAAATCTAAGATCCCTATTTCAAATCTTGCTCTCATCTCTACTCAACCCATGATCCTATCCCATAAGCTCATCTTGAATGCTTAATACCGCCGCAGGAAAGAAAATGCGGGCCGAGCTTACAAAGCCCAAAGGAACAGATATAAATGTAAACGAAAACTAAACAAAATGGAAAATATAAATAAAACAAAGAAACTAATAACGGTCACAACTAATAAGATCAATGAATCATTGAAGATTTTGCGGACACACAATCATACAGGAACCCGGAAGAACAAATAGCAATTAAGAACAAACACATATCATATTGATGACACCGACGCAAACGCATCAAGATAACCAAACATTAACTAAAGCAGGAAATTCAAGTACATATGAGCCAAACGAAATATCAAAAGGCTAACAGAAACAATTTCTAGAAAGTAAACATGACATTCATACAAGTCAATTAATCTTCATTTAACACACTTAATCCAATATTTAGCAAATGGAAATAGCAGCCAAATCATGGCAGCCACATCGCAAATAGAAACATAGTAGGAAAACTATAACTAAATAAGCAAAAGACATAGCATAGCAATTAGCAAATTATCAAAACATATATCATAATTAAACCATTTTCCAAACCAAAACTTAATATAAGCAAAGTCTAAACATAGCAGATCAAACATAAGCAGATAGATACCCTAACGGATAGGCAAGGTTCACCGATTAACTCAACAATCATACTTAATAAACTTTCTGGTGATACTCACTTTCACACTAGCACATTCATCTCACAGATCAATGAATTCACATAACGATAAACTAACATAACAACGGATGACAACATACCTAATCATATTTTAACATATTAATCATGTCTTAGCACAGTAGACGGTAGTCACTTAAACATACAAAAGCATAACCACATATAACAACATATAATAAGCCTAGCACATAATTATAAACACTTGAACATACCGAATCAAAAATCAGAATACTTAATACAGAAATAACAGATACAGATTTAGTTAACTACCACGAGCCCGAACATATCATATCGAAATATCTTTCTTATTCAAGGTAACCTCATAAACTAATTGGAGTAGCTAGCTTCCGAATTTTGTGACGCTGTATTGCACACCGACATCATTCACCGTAAAACATATCGATAACAAGATCGATCTAGGATGCATCCATACTCCCCGCAGCGGATAGTGGCCATACAATATATAGCGAGCTCATAATGATAAATGATAAGTGGACGTGGCGTAACATCACTCTACCGCCCTAGAGTCATGTCAGAGGTGCATCACCGACACGGACATGGAACCCCCATGACTAGTGAAATATTTGGCTCGGGTGTCAAACTAACTTAGGTCAAACAGATTTTCATAAATGACACGTAATCATAATTAAACACAAAGTTCAACAGTAATATATCGATAATTCATATCATCGGGTTCATGTTCAAAAGTTCGTAAGTCGGTTAATGTCGTAGTCACATATCATACTTTCAAAATCGACTTTCATAACCAAATGTTCACCATCCGAAGTTCATAATCAAATATAGCAAGGTTCAACAAATGTGCGTATCAAAGTCTTTCTAACATAACGCTCAAGTCAGATATTGCATGATTCAATAAAATAGGTGTTTCGAACAAGCAACAGATCAAACAATCAGAAAGGGTTCATAGCAACGGCATAGGGAACCCTAATAATCGAAATAGAAGAGTCACTGCGCGAAGAAAACGCCATGAGAAACCTTCCAAAAGGTCAATATCGTACTTTATTCCAAAAGCAAAACTAACAATAGCAAGAAAACACAGAAAGCCAAGGATCACTCCTTCTTCGCAGAACCTATACAAATTAAATACCACGTATTACTTTTAAGTCTGATGAATTAGGTTTACCCATTTTAGTAAGTTCCATTTTAAGTATTAGAGTAACATATTTATAGATTAGGGTTTAAGGTTTAATATAACAAGTTTAAAGTTTATCTATGCCAAATGTGTAAGCTTAGGGTTTATAATGTAAATTAATTTCATAGCGACCAATTTAAGACTTAGTGGATTTATGTACTCATTTTAGATTTTGTCCGACTCGTTAAGTTGCGATAATCACACTCATTTACGTTTTCACAAATTTGAACATACACATTATATTTTTGAGGCCACACATCCCTACGCCTAACTCTTGATTCACATAACACACGAGACTTTATGGGACCAATTTACATGCACACTTATACGTATAATCCGTTACCTATATAGTAATTATGTGTTGATGTCATTTAAATAATCAAACATGCCAACTAAACTCCAACATTCACCTCGACTTGCATGCATAACACCATAACCTACACATTACTTAGACTCACGATGATTTCACCAAAACTTACCCCATTTACCCATGCCAATATACCAAGTATTCCTTTATAAAAATGACCCATGCATGAGTAAGGTTTGACAAGTTTTAATAAGACCAAACACTAACAAGCGTGACCCCAAACAAGGACCAGAATCTGAACAGAAGGACACCTCGAAAACAAACACTTATTCATTAAGCCATAAGCCAATCACATTATACATGTTTAAGACTCAGCTCGAAACCTCCCTAGTTCACATACTCGACACCCATGTAACAATACTTCTTAACAGTTATGAACGAAACATATTATTTAAACACACCTAAACTCTACCATTGTTAATGAGACACAAAATCACCTACGAATGGTAACGTACAACAGATCGACACACCAGTTGCATACAATCTCACCAACCAGACCTTTACATATCTAACAATTATGCACGCCCCTCCTCACTTGTTTATATCCGGATTTTTAGAAGTATAAATTTAAGGTTTTAGACCAGATTGAGTCGAGTAGAATAGGACCGAGCCTGATCAGGTTATAGGCTACTTAGAACATGTAAACATTAGTTTCGAGTACACAAGTTTTTAAACGTTTTAAAGTGTGATTTCATGTGACGCGTATTCCATTCTTATACTTATAATAACGAGCACATAATGGCGTGTTTACTTTTATGATTTTATGTATGTTTTGTACGTGTTTACAGGTTAACGAGATAACCAACTTAACAACAGGTTATGAATAATTTAACATGTAAACGACTAGGTTTTTATGTTGATTTCTCCTGGTTATAACATGTTCTGGGGCGTTGATCGAAAAGAAAACAAATTAAAAGAGGTGATGGTACCTGTCGCTAACGAGACAAAAGACAACAAGAAAAACGAGATACGATCACCAATACTTTTCTTTTCTTCTCACGCTTGGGTCTAACTAGAGAAGGAAAAAAAAAAAAAAAATGCCGAACTTTGAGAGCTAGGGTTTCATGTGAAGGGATTTGTGTTGTATTTATACTAATCGACCCATGGTGGGTTTTGTGTGGTATTCGGGCCAAACAAGGAAAGAAGGACGACTCGTGGGCTCGAACTTGGGCTTGGCCGAACTTCCATATGCATGGTTCAATATCTTCTTTGTGAAACTCGACACATGAAGCAATTATGAGCGTGGCTTTACTTTTTGTCGTACCAAAAGTCGAATTTTATATTATGCACGTTAAGTCTTGATATTATTTATAAGTTAGATTGAATTTCATTTAATGAGTGTTGATTTATTTTACGTATTTTATAAATGTTAATTGTGAGGGTAAAATAGTCTTTTAACACGTTTTATATTTTTAGGGTTTTACAGGTTCGGTTACAAGGACACCTTCCTTGCCCTACTCCACTCCCCGAGTCACATACTCGAGAGTTCAAGCACTATGTCAACAAACTCCTTCAACTTGGCGGAGAAGCCTTCACAACGTCGCTTAAACTTTTTCCGGTACAAAGCTAATTACCGAGTCCTTAACACGGAGGACCAAACCAACACAACTATAACACAATAAATATGTGAAATATGAAATACAAGATCTTTGCTACAGAAATCTTGTGGAGGAACAAATCAATCAAGGACCCCTTGCTTGGATGACTTGTAGAATCTCGTGATTTCGCCTTAGAGAAGGACCTATATGAGAATTGTTACTACAAATAAGCCGTAGAAACGTTTATTTATATTTTACGATCTTCTAATGTTTTGTCGACAACAAACGTAAAATTATTTTAACGAAACAAATAAAATACGTAAATGGTTTGAGCCAATAGTTTACTAACACATTTACATTTTCATATAAATCACTAAACAAGTACTAATGTTTTTCATGATTTAGTAATGCATATGGGTAGATATATACATACTTAGTATGTATTATAATGGGTAATAGAATGGGTAGAAGTTTAAGTATTTGACCCATTGACTTAATACATTGAATATAGTTGGGTAAAACCCAAAGTCCATGACCCATACCCATGAAGCATGATCCATAACCCATTACCCATTGCAATGACATCATGCATAAGTCATAATGGGCATTATCCATGACCCATGGAGCTAACCCATGACCCATTGACTAGATACATTGCATCTTCTAGATACATTGTATCTATTTGGATACCCATGGTCTAAAGTCTAGGACCCATAACCCATAACCCATGACCCATAACCTATAACTCATGGATAAAGAGGAGCGTCTCACAGATCCCTCAGAATACACTAGACGGATCCCTCAAGTAAGGGATCCGTGGAACAATAGCATGTTTTTGTCTATAAATTATACTTTCTCCTAGTATTGTAAACTCTCTAACCTCAGACCCAAAGGATCTTTCTATGTAGTTTGTGTTTGTTTTTGTGTGATTATCTAGGTTCCTCTTAAAGGCGAGATCACCACCTCTTGAAGTCGAGCAAGCTCAAGTCCATGAGTTTCCATGCTTCGTCATCATCAAGACTACTGAAGTTCTCTTGTTGATAGTTCTTTCTTCCTCTCTAGAAGTGTTGTGTCTAAGGCATTAGTGAAGGATGCCAAAAGGGTCAAGACGAAGGCATTAGTGAAAGGTGGCGAATGTCCGTGTCAAAGGTATTAGTGAAGGATTCCAAAAGGGTCAAGTCGAAGGCATTAGTGAAAGGTGCCAAAAGATCATGTCAGAGGCATTAGTGAAAGATGCCAAGGGTGTACAATCGATATGGTGCATCGATGTACAAATAGAGATAGGCTGTGTCCAAGGATATTGATATCCTTGATGATGTTGTAATAAGGAGTGTGTCTCCTTTGGGATAGATGTTGTGTGGTGTTGGGTAGTAGTTCCTCCTTTGTAATGGAACTCGTTATCTAGCCTTGTACCGGATAAAGTGTAGGCGACGTTGTGATAGGTTTGGTTCTACCTCGTGGAAGAACCCGATGTCTAGCATTGTACCGGAAAAAGAGTAGGCGACGTTGTGAAGGCTTCTCCGCCATAAGGAGTTTTGTGTCATGTAGTGATTACGAACTCTCGAGTAGGTGACTCGGGGAGTGGAGTAGGGCAAGGAAGGTGTCCTTGTAGCCGAACCACTATAAACACTCGTGTCGTGGTTTTGTGTTTCTTACTCTTTACCTTTGCATTACATATTTACACATCTATCTATCAACATCCAACATACACATTTAAATAGATTGACATAAGTCGATCTAAATATTTTAAAACAAAGTTTTAAGCGGTAAAACTATTCAACCCCCCCCCCACTTCTAGTTTTCCACAATTGGTACCAGAGCTTCGTTACCAAGTTTCTTAGAGTATGTTGTACTTTAAAAACTTGATACGATCCGTGTATGATTGAAAACTACAAATAAGGAAATCTTTTAAAAACAAATTGTTTCTTTTATGTTGGATAGTGATAGATTATTCTAACAATTTCTTTTTAAGAAATCTTCTTGCTAGGACTTCTCCAAAGTCTTCATTTCTATTCAAAGGAAAATGAAGTCAACTCTCAAGGAAGAACCCAAAAGTAATCACAACCTACTTATACTAAGTACAACGGATTACTTTAAAAGCTCATGAAGTATTTCGGATATATGGTCTCTATAAACCATATCAAGAGTTTAGATGTATGTTCACTTATCCACAAATTAGCTATTTTACGTTTACATGGATATGTTGATAATATTTTTCTTTTTTACACATGAATTAGGACGTTAATAGTTGCAAGTCTCTAAAAAGTCTCTCTTCACCACTTTCTTGACTTACTCATCATCGGGAATAGTATTCCTCTTTGATTTTCTAAAGATCGTCAAACCAAAGCCGCCGTCACAAATAGATACTTGATAGTTAACCTATCAAAACACGTTGACCAAAACTTCTATTCAATTAGGAACCTCATTCTTCAAAGTTATTTTTGTTATATAAGCTTTAGTATAACTTATTACAAAAATAACACCAAACACCCTTTTTCTGTCCACAGTAGCTGGATCCCACGAGTTGTACTAGCCAGATCCCAATTACAAGGGATCCGGGGGAACCGTATGACAGAAAACAATTATACGTTTTTCAAAAATAGTTCTGCTCTTTTCCCTCTCCTCACAAAACACAAAAACGACCCAAATTCTGCTTCCATCTCCATAGGGCTTCATATCCTCAAGCATCTCCTTCTTAAACATCATTGTAAGTAATTACACTCATATGTTCCACTCGTCATCATCTTCATCCTAGGGTTTATGGTTTTTAATTTTCTTTTTAAAACATCAATTGATGAAATTAGGTATCGCAAAATTAATCACTAAAAAGGGTTTTCACATAATTAAGATTCTATTGTGTTTACAAAATTGTTAATGCAAATCAAAACCATAAACCCATCTCAAAGAAATATTACCTGATTGGAATATTTGTTCTTCTAGGATCAACCATGCCCAAAGCTACCCAACAAGACCACCATGACACCGTTCACTACCTCTCTAGATACTATCAAAAAGAGGATCTTTCAAAAATCGATCGCAAAATCTTCAAAAAGCTTGAAAAACGACTTATTCACAAAGGTCGTAGTTATGAATGTTTCCTTGAAAACACCGTTATCATTCGCCAAGTCTCTCAATCAAATTTGATTGTCTCCTAGATATTGATGAACAAATTTGTCTGGTTTTCATATTTTAGTTTTACAAAAGTGTTAGGATCATTCGAAATAATGATGAAAGCATCTTAATCGCTTTTATCATCAATAAACAAAGCATTACTCTACCCCTCAACACATTTGCACAAATTCTCTGCATTCCTTGTGAAGGAATTTGTATGTACTCCCAAGATTGGGCAATATCTACTCAATCCTTTGCACTAGATCCCAAACCAATCTACCGCACTCCTCTTAATGACCCCGCAATTGTTCGAGACACCATTTTCAAAATTAGAGCCGACCAATCTCGCTTCAACCGCAACAAAGAGCTTATTCACCTTGATCCCTTTTAAATGGAACTCTTCGAAATGAATCCCATCTATAGAAAGTGGGAAGAAATGCATGTCTTGTCCAAATGATCTATTGCCTCATTCACCAAAGACCATTTAACCTTGCCTATTACATGGTGAAAAGAATGGCTGGTGTATTCAAAGTCAACAACATGGTACTTCCCTATAGTATGCTCCTAACATGACTCGATGAGTATGTTAGTGCAATGCAACCTTCTCCTATCAACGATGATCATTTCCTTGCCGATCACGTCATGGTACCACTCACCAAACAACCTTCTAAACGATTCATGATCAATAGAAAAAGACCTCGTGCTCTCTTGGACTCCTCGGACAAAGAAGAAGTAAATGTCAACCCCGTTGCCAACGTCAACTTGGACCCAATAACCTACTTTGAACAACTTCCAACTCTTCCAAACGAGTCTGAAGAATTCACACAATTGAAGGGTATGATCCAATGCCTAACTAACTACCTCATGACGTTGGGAAAGAGGAAGAGAAAAGATTGAAAAAAGAGACATTAGGATTATGGTTGTTTATTAGACATATCTTTAATCATTTTTCAATGGATGCTTATGTTTGTGGATGTTTTATCTTATTTGTTTGGATATTATCACTACTACTCGTATTTATGTTATAGATTATGAGATATTTACTTGTTTTGTTGTTCATTATAGTAGAAACTCGTAGCAATTAGTATACATAATATAGTGCAAAAACTGCACACCTTCTGTGATGCTTCTGATCTGCAGGAGCCGGATCCCTCAATCTGTATTAGACAGATCCCTCCGTTTAGGGATCCGTGGGATCCAGGGAGACATAAATGCAACTGCAGACCTCCACACATTAAACCAACACACTAGACCACTTCACACTAGCTAAAAATAATGCCTTAGGACCACTTAAGTCTTCCTCAAGCTCGGTAAGTATCAGACTCACTCATAGCTCATTTAGGATCACACTCAAGGTGCTTTTTGATTTATCATTTCACCAAAACTCATCATCCTTCCACTCCAATACTCACACATCATTTCTCACATGTTAACACATCCAGTTTTATAATTCTCTCAATTTTAGCAAATTGATTTTAGTCATCCTTACCTCAAAATGGGTCAAAAACTAGTTTTTCATTTCTTATAATTTTTAAGGAATTTTCCAAATTTATCCTAAGTTGCCATCTGATCTCTAAGATCATTTAAATGCCACTTGACACTCTATTATCTCCTAGTGTCATCTTTGATCACCCATTGGTGCTTATAAAGTCCCATTTTCTTCCATAAAAGGCAATCATTAGCTACCATCACTCATTTCCTTTGATCATTTAAGTCCCCTTTCATTTAAGACACTTAAGATGACTGAAACACTCAAGATGTATAGGTACTAGACCTTACAAACATCATTTTTCCTCTTTTCTTGGCTACTGAGAGTTGGATCCCTAGGATTAGCCTAGACGGATCCCTCATTGGAGGGAACCGTGGGAACCGGCTGACAGTTTCAGCTAATTCTAGCTAAAACAATCATTTCAAGCTCTCCTTGCTAACTTGAACACTCCATCTTGTCTTAATTAACCTCCTTGATCAGTGCAACTCTGAAGTTGACTCTTGTGCATGCAAATCATTGCATTACAAAAGGATTTTGGTGGTTTAAGCCTTGAATGCACCATCCTTTTATAAGCCACCTTGTTAGGACCTCTTAGTCACCATCTACAACTTAATTCTCGGCAACTAGAGACTTCTATCTCACTAACCTTTTGTCATCTCATCATGAGGAAAGCTCCTAGTACTCATCCACCAAAGGACCACCCATGAAACTTGCTCGTGTTATTCACGAAATTTCTTCAACCGAATCATCTCCCGTTAAATCCACAAATGCTAGGATTTCCCTTCACCAACTCAACCAATCAAACCAATCCCTAAAAGGATTGTTCACACAAAACTACCAATGCCAAACACCACTATACCTCCTAAACCAAACACCCTTATTTCTACTAAACCATCACCCTTAGTGCCTAAAACCATATCATTTACCACTCCCCATTCATCTCCACACCTCTACAACTTAGAGGAATTGCCTTTTAGGCCTTCTCATCCTCCACCATTACCAACATTCTCCTCTATAGAGAGGATAGCACAACAAAATCAAGGTGTTGAATCAACACTAGCACCGGTATCCTTTTCTCCGTCACCCTCAAATAGTCCCTTTTAGATTATGAGGAATCTTCAAAGTCAAACACCCGATCACATGGAAGTATATACTTCTCTACCACCATCCTCGACACATGTTCCACCACCACCACCTTTGGTTGAATCATCTCCAAATATATCTCCACAAATCCCTCATCTTTTTGTGGAAACTCAACCCAACCTTTTATCTCAAGCAATTCCATTTTCACCTCCACCATTTCCTAGCCATGACAAAGATTGTTATCATTGTCAACATGTTGAAGGCTTGATACATGAACTACGTGAAGAGCAACGTTTCATGTTTTATCACCTCCTCGAACATTTCGATGAGGTCAACAAACCTAAACAACCTTGAGCTTAAGAATTTAAGTGGTGTCCTAGTCTTAAGCTTAACTTAGATAGTTTAGGAATCATATTTCATGTTTAATCATCTCCTTGAACGATTGGACTAAATCAACAAGTCTACTCACCCTTAGATTCAAGCACATTGATGCATTTTATGCTTCCATCACTTCTTAGAATTAGTAAAAAATGTATTAAATGTTTGAATCATTCTCTTAGTTTTAGAGATATGTAGATCATTTCTCGTATTTTTATTGAATAAAATTACATGTTATATGCCATATTATCTTGAGAATATGTTTAGTGCCTTAACACATATCTCATCTTGATGTTAACATCACATTTTACATCACCATTGATTTCTTAAGCCTACAGACAGACGAATCCCTAAGTTTAGCTTAGACGGATCCCTCCAATGAGGGAACCGTGGGATCCATGCAATAGAAGATAATTTTATGTCTTATTTGCAGGAAATTATGCATTATATACTTGCTTTCTAACATTTGTTTTGTAGATTTTCAATATACACATGAAGACTTTGACACCCTTAGCTAGGGGGAGTCTCGTGTCAAAGAAAAACATTGAAAAATCATTTGCAAGACTTTCAAATTAGGTTACATTACTTGATGTCCTCCTTGCAAAGGTGCAATCATCAAGGGGGAGCATGCTCGTAAAAAAAAGGACGAAACCATGTGCAAACATAATTGCAATGCACTAGCTTAGTATTTCTACTTACTTGACGCCCTCACAAAGGGATGGACTCGTCAAGGGGGAGCTAAGACGAGAATACTTCTCTTCTCTTACTCTCTATTTTTCATATTTTTTTTTCTCTTTTCACATGTTCTTCTTAAAACAAATGTGTTAGTTTCTTTTCGACGCTCTTTTTGTTTCGAAAAATCCAATTCAAACTTTTACGAATAAGCCGTAAAAACGTTTATTTATATTTTACGATCTTCTAATGTTTTTTCGACAACAGACTGATGCAGGTTTTACTGAACAGGTTTTAATATTTATATTGTCTCGTTATACCTATGGTCTACCTTAATGCACTAACGGGCAGTGTACCCGGTCGTGTGTAGTGTAGTATTCGGTAAAACTGAGGTCGTCCCAAGAGCTATGTGTGCGGATTTTAACTAAGTCTAAGTGTCACAAATTTTAATTGGTTTTGAGGTCGAAATGATTAACTACTAAAGACAAGAAAATAAAGCAAATAAAGGTAAGGGTTGTGATCAATAGAGGAGAAATGTGCTAACATATTTAGTCATCCTATCATGTTAAGTTCACGTTTAATTACTTCCAATTGCTGCAAGTGGGGGTAAAAGTCGCTAGGACAGCATTTGGTTAGTTCGTCCTAACCTATCAGCAAAGGTTTCCACCGGAGATCATCGGGTGACCTCTCGAAAGTCAAGTTGTTTTTAGTCCCCTAAGCAAAGTCATTAAGTTCCGCTACATACAAGATTCATAACAATGAGTGCCCGGGCGCTAGCATCTTAAACACTCATCCCTAACTTCTTAAGTTCATCAAAACGGTAGGTGATTAGTTGGTCAAATCGCACAAGCGAATAAGTGTCGTTAGTTGGTCAATTATTACCCTTCCCACTTAGTCTAACTACTTAGGGTTAGTTGGTCATATCTCCTAAGTAACTAGCCACTACCGCTATTCAAAACTACCTAAACAAGGGTAGCTACCAACAAACTATGCATGCATACACTAGAAACAATTATACGGAAGCCATGTAAACATAAACAAAACAATTAAGAAATCATAACTAGGCTAGCACCAGAGGTGCTTACCCGCTCATATTAACTAAAACAATCGATTCAATGTTTAACATATCGAAATACATGAATTGAAAGTAAAGAAATGATAATTTGCTAATGCTTATTGTAGGGGAGTGATTTCTCCTTGGAGATGGCTCCTTATGCTCCCTAAGATCTGCCTTCAACCTTCTACCCACGTTCTCTGATTTGGCGTGTGAAGTGAATGAATAGAAATGCTGGAATTTGGGCGGTATTTATAGGCCAGATATGGTTACGGAGTAACTTAAGTTAAGAGTTGATTCGTGTAGGTTTAGGGTGGTGTGTATGGAGAAAATATAAAATATCAATATAAAAAATAAACACAAGGATCGATTTAAAATCCTCTTAGGAAAAACGATAGTGAATCAAATCCCGTGAGTGATAAGTGATATCGGATTAGAAAATCCGAGTCATGTCCCAACAAGGTGTGAATGGACAACGTCGATTATGGTTTGTTATTAAAATGCTCAATGTTTTGGATTTTGATTTTTATCTAAACTACGGGAAATAGGAAGCATAAAAGGGAATTAAATCTACGGGAAACCTAATTACGCAAATTTAAACTAATACGATTAAAATTAAACGCGAATAAAATGCAATCTACTCTAAACTAAGTCCTAAATGTGATATAAAATTACTTCCTAACTAAGAATGCAATTTAGAAATTAACTAAGATTTAAAACTAATTTTTATGATTTTTCTTTTATTTATTTGAATTAAAAACTAATTTCTAATTTCAAAATAACTAAAAATGATGAAAACAAAAGGGAAAATTATGAAACTATTTTTTAAAACTCTAAAATAACTGAAGAGACTTTTGAAAATTGGATTTGTATTTTTTTGAATTATTTTCTAATTTCTATGATTTAAAAACTATTTAAAAATAAATAAATGTCTAAAAATTACTATTTGAACTAGGAAAATTAGGGAAAAATATATTTTTTTCTTTTTATATTTTTATTAATCTAGAAAAAATGAAAACATATTTTTTTAACCTTTTCCGAAGTATTCGTATTAAACACTAATTAAAAAGTATTAAAGATCAATTAAAAATGGGAAAAATAGTAAACAGTGTTGGAAAAATCTGAAAAATTCAAGAAAACTCTAAAATATTATTATAATTCTAGGAAAAATGATAAAGGCTATGCTAGTGTGCTGGAAATAGGAGATGCAATGAAACTGCTTATAATTAAGCACTCTAGAATAAGCAAAATGCAACTATAGTGATCCTAAAGCTACCAAAACCTATATTATGCTATATCTACTTTAAAACAACCAATTACAACTAGTTACACTTCAACTTAACAGGCTACAAAGATCTGATTGTAATTTCACTTTAGAATCCAAACAGCCTAATCGTTCTACTTTAAGCTATAACACAAGCTTAACCAATAAGCTGATGAGAAAAATAGAACTATGATCTTGTAAACAACCAACCAAAGAGTGAAAAGACCAAATTTGAGCCAATTACAAGTTATAATGAAACTTGTACAACTACTGCAAGTTACCTGTGCACACCTCAGTGAATGCTGAGTGTTCACAAGACAAAAATGGCTAGATTAACAAGCAAATTCAGAGCTTATAAAAATTCCCAAAAATTTCACAAAAATGATATTTGAAAACTCAACCATTTGAAGTTTATAATCCCAAAATCTCAAACAATTTGAACTGAATCTGAGAGAATTAAAAATCCACAAAGTTTACTTGACAGAACTAAAATCCACTTTTTGACTTTTTTAAATCAGACATGTAATTTAACTTATTTGAATTTAGATCCACTAAAACAGATTGTAGATGTTGTTTTGAGATGACAAAAAGATCAAATCATGCAATCCTATATGAATTTATACCTATAATGCAAGTTATATGAATCAAATTCTAACTGATGCAAAGTTTTAAAACAGAATAATGATGAAATTGACTTTTATAACACTATGATGCAATCTAACTACTGAGTTGGCTAAAGTAAACTTAACTGTGACTAAAA
Source organism: Chrysanthemum makinoi (assembly GCA_910596185.1). Lineage (NCBI taxonomy): Eukaryota > Viridiplantae > Streptophyta > Magnoliopsida > Asterales > Asteraceae > Chrysanthemum > Chrysanthemum makinoi. The sequence goes on from OU343224.1 coordinate 277,681,308, forward strand.
CAAATGATCACAACCTATACTCTATCCTCAAGTTCAGATTAAATCCTAATGCCAAACACCACTTAATTCAACTGATGTGTAAATTAACCAACACAGTTAACACCAAATCCTACTGCAATCCTTAATTCCAATTCAGATTACCTAATTACCACTAAATGATGCAGATGAGATAACAATTAAACACTAGTATGAACTGATCCTACTGATGTAAATATAGAATTAGTGCAGAAAATTAGAGACTAATGATAGCAATGAACAACAAGTAAAGAACTGAGAATCAGCTAACAACTATTGGATATAATGCTAAATAAGCTATACTAACAAAACTATTAAGCTATAATAGATTTAAAAAGGAACTTGTACTCACAGTTGGTTCAGCCACAATGGCTTGCTAACAAATGATCAAAGCACCAATATCCTACTGATATCAACCCAAAGTACTCCAAATCAACCCAATTCCATCCCCATATCATGATTAAACCAAAGAATCCAAAACTAGATGAGCTTGATAGTTGCAGATTGACTTTTGTTGACCACATTATGATTTGAGAATAGAAACTGAGTAAGTAGTTTATGATCACTTAAAAAGCTATTAATGAACTTATAAAAGCTTTTAGGAACAAAAACTTAAGCTGAAAACAATTTAAAAACAGATGAGAGATATTTTTTTTTTTATTTTTCAAATAATTTTCCAATTTTTTTGTGATTTTTATTTTTTGATATAAAACAAGCTAAAATTTATAAGAAATAAGCAATAATGATTAACTAAAGCACTAATAAGCTGTTTCAAACACTAAAAACAGTAATCAAAAGGAAATTAGAAATTAAACTAAAATTGATTTTATTAATAAAAAGCTGATTACACTATGAGATTCAAATACATAATAACAAGTAAGGATTTAAAAACAATATTAAACTAAAACACTACTCAGAAACTACACTCTACACTACTTGAATACAACTGAGATCAGGGGGGGGGGGGTATTTATAGTTGAGCATGAGCCTTGGAATGATCTAGAATTCTTCAAGTTGTGCTTTCTCTTGGCGTGTTTCAACCCTTAGATCATCATTCCACTTTATCCCATCAATCACGACCCTTGGATCATGTGCACATATCCCATCAACCAATCGTAGGCAAGGAGAAGGTACGGATTGCCAACCTGGCACTGAGCACATGTTAGGAGGTGTCAGTAATGTACGATTGTACCCTTCAGTTAGATTGGTTTTAGTTAATTTGGGCGAGGGTAAATTAGGGTTCTTGGGTTTGGCTGGGTAAAATGATTTGGGGGAATTTTGGTGGCGGGAAAGGGTAAAAGTAATTTTATATTGAGTTTGACTGTAGTTAAAAGTTGGGTTGACCGGTTTGGTTAATAACGGGTATGGTTTATTTGGACGGGTCATGGATCAGATTTTTGGGCTTGGTAGGCTTTAAGGCTAGTAATAGATTTTGGACCTGAAATGGATTTGCTTAACATCTTAGGGACCAATCTTGTTCAAACTGAAATTTCAAGGGCCAAAGTTGTAAATTCTGAAATTGTAATCCAAGGGCTAAACTTGACAATCTTCAATATTCCAAGGATTACTTTTGCCATTTTTGAATCTTAAGGGTATTTTCTACCAAAATTGAAACTTGAGGGATTGATTTTGTAACATATTGGATTTCACAAACACATCAAACCATGTTTAATGGGGCATACACTTTAAGGTTTTAGAGAGAGAAAGTTTAGAGGTTTAGGGAACTTAGAGAGAGAAAGTAAAATGTTATTATGAGCTCCAACCCTCTACCTTGGGAGGTAGAGGGTATTTATAGTACCTTACATGAAAGGCCACCTACGGGCTGTGGATCAGGCATACAGTGGGTAAAGACCCGTCCATCCTCCACGGTGTTACTTAACTAAATACTAGCTAACATAAAATAAGTACGACTACGAGCTTTCTAACGATTACATATACTTGAGGTGACCGACACTTTAACGACTTGATTTTCTAAATCCTAACAATCTCCTCCTAAGGGAGGTCACCTGTCACACCCCCAAATTACCTGTTTTGCAGCAGAATGGAATTCCTGGGGGTTGACTGTCATAGCATCACAATCACAATTATATTGAACGACCTAAAGTGTCGTTTGGAAAATACATCGTTTGATTTAATAAAACAAACAGAGTTTACAAGTATAGGTCCCAATTGAAAGTTACATGTGCGGAAAAATAAGTTTGGTACAAGTCAAACGATGTTTTTAAAGTGTATAAATCCCATGTGAGACGCGTCATCATCGCGACTCTATGATATGTCCACATGCATGCCATGAAGTAAATGCCTTAGTTACCTGAAAATACATTGCTAAAAGTGTCAACACAAAGGTTGAGTGAGTTCATAGAGTTGTAAAAAAAATGTTTAATACGACTACCACAAGTATAAATTATGTATGACAAATATGTCACAAAAATGTTACAATTGCTATAAGTCCATGACACCGAAACTAGACTGATCATGATGTTCGCCCCAACAGAGTGTTTGCCAAACAACTCAAATAATGATATTAAATGAAATGCATCCGTTTAACCAGTTGGATTCCACCAACCCGGATGGAGGAGTCACCCTCGATATATCTATTCACTCACCCTCGCTTCTATGAAATTAACGGTTCATGTTATATAATGGGGACATTCAATTGGCATGAGATAACTTAAGCAATGTAATGAATTTGATATACTTGGTATCGTAATAAAAATGATGTGCAATGTATTCTCCCCCGTAGGTTTGAAATAAAGTAAAAACTTGAATAAATCGGGGCTATGAAAACTCACCTGTTGCAATGTTAATGATGATATAATGGAAATGCTGGAATGAGGCGTAACCTCTGACCGTGACCTATTATGAATGATATGTTCTACCATAAGTTATGATGTAATGTTATGCATGCAAATCCACATGTAATCTATACCACTTGTACACTTTTGAAAATAGAATTTATCGTCGAAATATATGTTTATGACATCTCGTCATGTTATAAAATACTTCACAAGTATTTACGTTGAAATGATACCTTACGATAAACATTTAATGATTTATTATGAAATTATAACTTTTCGTCGTAAAATAATGTTATTGAAAATTTCATGAAAGTGACCAAACTGCCTTGAAAATCTAGTCAGAAATGGTGCACGTCGAGTGTTCGGAAACGAACTCAACGGTTTTGGGAAGCTTGTATCATTATCTCAAAGTTTTAGTTTTTGAGTTTTCATCCTAGAGGTCTCGATCACGGAGAAAAATATAGGTTAAGTATGGTACTTGTATCCAAAATATTGTTTAAGGGTGGTTTTCGGCAAAGTTTAAGTGACCGTATTTTATTCGTTACAACTCCGCTTGAGAAATGGTTTGACATTTTGGAAAATATGCTTGGCGAACTTACTTTTACTAGAAGACATCATGTTATAAAAAGTACTCCGTCATTGTTAAAAACGACCCTCAACATGGTCCCTCGTTGTCGTAGTATGTGTCTAATAGAAATATATTAGTTTTCTTATATAATAAAGTTACGGCAACTTTGTTAAATCGCGTGTAATTTAATCGTTACAAGTCCGTTTTCTACGCTTCATATGTCCTCGAATCGTAATAATATATACTAATATATTTTTGATAAGTCGACACATTTTATAATGCTTAAGACTCATTTTTGACTCGTAAAAAGTCGAGATTACTTGCTGAATTTTCTGAAACAATTAGTTTTCGTCGTCAACTTGAAAAATTCATTACTTCTTCGTTATAGCCCCTGCTTTAATCCGTTCAAGCAGCCATGCGTTTTGTTTTAAAGTGTATTTTCTAAATATCTAGGCCAAAAATTTTTATCTACTGTCGAGATTTCCAGATTTTCAAAATATGGACAGACCCTTATGTAAACTTGTTGAAATGAGTTTTTCTCAAGGCCAAACCTATTCTAACCAATTCAAAACAACTCCGAAGCTATTCAAATCCTACCATACACCTTATTAGGGTGTCATGGGTTCCTAGACATCACCAAGAGTGATATGTTACAAGGGATAATTTATAGGATGATTATAACTAATAATATGTAATAAAAACATTAAAAGTGGTATAAATTCATATGTAACATGCATGTTTTTCTCAAATATGATGAAATGAACATAAAATAAATATGAAATATGAAAATGAATATGAGATGCTTACTAGTTAACTTGATGAGGTTTATGAACAAAGGATTTTTCCTAATCACCCAAGGTTTTTATTGCACAACCTTAATCAAGAGTGTAACTAGAGTGTATAAAACTTGACTTGAAAATTTTTGGTGATCACCTTCTTGAATTCTATGGTGGCCGGTTCAATGGGGAGAAGAGAAAGAGAAGAGTTTGATTTTACACCTTGAGATATTTGCATCTATGTGTTATGTGTAGTATAATATTTAAAGTAAGCGAGTGTAATTGTACACATAAGATATTTTGTACAAAAAAAATGTGTCATCCTTGTGTGTCGACAAGGGCATTACAAGGCAAGTCTTAGTGTATTTTTTTATAATTAAGTGTTTAAATGTAGGGTAAATGTGTAGTTGGTTAGGAATTATTAGTAACTTGTATATATATTTAAGCATTTAGGGTAGCGTTAGCTAAAAATAAATTTTAACGGATCACAATAAAATATATTGAAGTCATAAAAATTATAAAAATACATTTCTTACAAGAATTGAGTGAATAAATAATTATCGTGTAGTTTTTACGAAAACCGTCGTAATTATGTAAACTTAACAATTTATATACGAAATAAATTGAAAACATCGGGTAAACTAATAATATAATTTTTATAGTCTTAAAATGAGTATAAAAATATATCGGGATAATTTTTGGAAGTGTCAGGTCAAATGTTCAAAATAATTGATTACGCGATAGTGTTTATTTAATAGGAAAATAAACGTTTAATGAAAAATGCAAATCCAAGCATGAACTGAAATGATGATAACGATGCTAATGATATGTAGACTAAACCTAGTCTATATGAAATGTCTTTGATGAAATGTTCATGAATTCGCAGCAGTTACGCTGGTTTTGATACTGTAAAACGTAGTTTACTGATAAATGATGAAATAGTGAAACTTTTAAAGTTTGTAAAATGACCCGAAATTACGAGTTGTCACATTCGCCCAACCAAAAAGGAATTCATCCCCTGAATTCAGTCCATGTTGGGTCCTACGGTGTTACCGGTGAAAGGTGAGGATATTTGAGTCGCATTGGGTCGTCAAATGTTTCCGTAATCGCATCGCTTTCCAAGACGGGACGTTGAACATATATTTGTTGCCAACTTGAAATTCTAATGGTTTGTGACTTATGGAACATACTTCCAATATTTCGTCGTGATATCGACGTAGCTTATCTAGCTATTTGTTGTTGCTTGTAACTGATTTTTGATTTGTATGATTACTTTGTTGTTTCATGAATGACTTATGGACTTGTGATTTAAACTTTCCTGGTTTTGACCCGTGAATAAGTGGTTGACACCTCGACCATAGAGTGCCTCAATGGTGCCGCTTTTATACTGGTGTGATAACTATTGTTGTACGAGAATTCGATCAATGGCAAATGATTTGCTCAACCATTTCCAAAATCAATCACACATGTCCTCAAAGATATCTTCTAATGTTTGAATTGTCCTTTCACTTTGACCATCGGTTTGTGGATGATATGCGGTGCTCATCTCTAATTTGGTTCCAAATGAATCTTGTAATGATTTCCAGAAGTTTGAAGTGAATCGACTATCTCTGGCGGAAATGATGGAAATTGGTGCACCGTGCCTTGAGACTATTTCCTTGACATAAAGTCTAGTAAGTTGTTCCATGGAATAAGTCTCTTTAATTGGTATGAAATGAGTGATTTGGTAAGACGATCGACGATTACCCATATAGCGTCGAACCTCCCGATGTCTTAGGCGTTTCGGATGAAGTCCATCGTAATGCGTTCCCATTTCCATTGGGGAATTTCGTTGTTGAGTAACCTCGAAGGTTTCTGATATTCGACTTTTACCTTAGAGCAAGTAAGGCATTTGCTAACGTACGTGGCAATTTCCGCTTTCATGTTCGGCCACCAATAAAGTTTCTTGAGATCCCGATACATCTTATCGAAACTCGTGAATAGAATACTTTGACTTATGCGACTCATGCATAATCAATTCTCGTATCCCGCCATAAAATGGTACCCACATTCTATCCTTGAATCATAATACTCCATCTCGCTTCTTTACAAAGCCATTTGCATTATCGGGTATACCAAAAAGCTTTTCACTTGGTCGGTTTTCCTCCTTGAGTGCCTCGATTTGTGCCCCGAGTATTTTTGATGGTAAAGGTGAACTGATCGTCATTCCAAAGGATCGGACTCTTAAAGTTTTGGGTCTTTCTTTCCGGTTAAGAGCATCAGCCACAACATTGGCTTTTCCCGGATGATACTTGATTTCACAATCATAATCGCTGAGTAATTCCAACCAACGACGTTGCCTCATGTTAAGTTTCTTCTGATCAAGAACATATTGTAAACTCTTGTGGTCCGTAAACACTGTGCACTTTGTACCGTAAAGGTAGTGTCTCCAAATCTTGAGTGCAAAAACTACGGCCCCAACTCAAGATCATGAGTGGTGTAATTCTTCTCATGAACCTTAAGTTGTCGAGAAGCATAAGCTATCACCTTCTCGCTTTGCATTAATACGCTCCAAGCCCTTACGTGAAGCATCGCGAAAGATACAACGAAGCTCAATTCCTTCGGTAGTGCCAAAATTGGCGACCGCAAAGCTTTTGCTTCAACAACCTCAGGCGCTTCTTGTTTCTTTCCCCATTCGCATTCTTGTTTTTCTCAGGTCAACTTGGTCAAAGCTTTAGCTATCTTTGAAAAACCTTCGATGAATCTTCAGTAATACCCGGCGAGTCCTAGAAATTGTCGGATTTCCGTAGGATTTGTTGGAGTAGCCCAATCTTTTACGGCTTCAATCTTTGCAGGATCAACTTGTAGTCCTTGACTATCAATGACATGACCAAGAAATTGTATTTTACGGTTCCACAAATCACACTTCGAAAATTTGGCATACAACTTCTCATTCTTGAGTAGTCCTAAAATCGTTCTTAAATGCCCTTCGTGCTCTTCTTTGCTCTTTGAGTAAATCAATATGTCGTTGATGAATACTATAATAAACTTGTCCAAATACGGTTTGCATACCCTATTCATGAGATCCATGAATACTGCAGGTGCATTAGTTAATCCGAACGGCATTACTTGAAACTCGTAATGTCCATAACGTGGCTTTCGCCGCTGGATATCCTCCTCCCGAAATCTAAGTTGATGGTAACCTGACCTTAGGTCAATCTTTGAGTAGATACTAGAGCCTTGCAACCGATCGAACAAGTCAGTCGATTCTCTCGAGAGTGGGTAACGATTCTTCACCGTTAACTTGTTCAAATTCTCTATAATCTATACACATTCGAAGGATCCATCTTTCTTGTTGACAAACAAGACCGCTGCTCCCCAAGGCTAAGAGAACTTGGCCTAATGAATCCTTTGTCTAAAAGTGCTTGCAACCGATTAGACAACTCTTGCATTTCGATGGTGCTAGACGGTATGGCATCGCGCAACCGGTGCAGCCCCGCACTAAGTCAATATGAAATTCTACTTGACGTGTCGGTGAAGTCCCGGCAAGTCTTCGAAAGACTTCGTGAAATTCTCGGACAATTGGTACATCCTCAAGTCGCTTCTTCCGACTTTTCTCGGTTATATGTGCTAAGAAAGCATAACAACCTTTCTTTATGTACTTCTCCGTCTTGATGCATGATATAATATCGAGTCTAGTTCCACTTCGCCCCATAATGGTCAAAGTTTCGCCGTTGTAAGGAAGATGAACAACTTTTTCATCACAAATGATTCTTGTTGGGATATGAAAGTGTTGAAGATATCAAAGTAATCGAAGATATCAAAGTACCTGTAAGTTGCAGGGAAGAAGTTAAAGACTCAAAGTATCTGTAAAGACAAAGTCAAAGTAATCGCAATATGAAGTCAAAGTACCGCAAGAACAAAAGAACTGTTATATTTGTTTATGGAAAGAATTGTATTCTATGTTTAGATTACTTGTCATACAAGGTTATCAATTGTAAACCGACTAGGATATCCTCGAGCCTATAAAAGGACTCCTAGATTGGCATTAGAGATATGACTTACGATTTTAGAATTAGAGTTTTAGAGAAAAGTTCGATTATATTAGAGTTGTATTAGAGTATCCGTGCATAATAAGCGATTTAGAGTTTATAATAAAAGATTATTCTTCTTCTTATGCCTAAGTAAATTCGCTGCATTTAATAAAGATTACTCTGTTTATTTGTTAATAACTTAGGATTTATCCGAGGTTATTAAACCTTAACAAGCTAGTTAAGATAGTTTGATTAAAGTATATCGATCCAACAAGTGGTATCTGAGCTTGTGTGGAAACTCTGACTAGGAAGAAACCCTACTTCAACTATATTAAAGATGTCGATCAAGTCGCTCCACCACCCTCCATCACCTACACCGAATTCCAATAATCAAGAAGGGAGAATATGATCTCGGTGCATGAAGATGAGGCAAGACATTGCCATCAACCATGCTCTTTGGAATGTTATTGTGAATGGGAATGAAGTTGTAGCAGACCCCATCGATATTCCTTGACAACCAAAAGCACCTAAACCAAGTATTACCAAAGAAGAACCTTAAGGAATCAAGAGAAGGCACTCAATATTCTCTTATCTCCATTCCGTATGGTCATCTTCTCAAATTTCATGATGCTAAAGATGCTAAGCCAATTGGGCGCTCTCAAGACCAGATTTGGAGGGAATGAAGCCTCTAAAAGATGCACGTAAATTTGCTAAAGCAACAGCTTGAAACTTTCACAAGCTTGGTGAAAGAGAGAGTCTTGATGCAAAGATATGATAGGTTTCGAATCTTCTCAACATGTTGAGCTATACAAGGCGTAGTATCAGCTTTTGAAGATGCTAACTTGAAGTTTCTTAGGAGTTTGCCATCATCATGGCATGTGATTGCTACAATGATCAGAGGACAACAAGGTTTGATGTCATGGACTTTGATGATCTATATCATCAACTTAAGGTGTATGAGCATGAGATGAGTGGTCACACAAATTCTAAGTCTCACAAGATTATGCTTTTATCATCTCGAGAAGAAGGCCAGATTTCCAAAAGTATCGCTTCTCCTCAAAGTACCTTTCTCAAAGTTTCTCATTGCCTATACACCCCCTCATATGTTCAACAGTCCCACCAACTACCACTATGGCCTCGATTTTGAAGTTATGTGCTCCTTCTTTGCACAACAAGCTAGTTTACCTGTCACTTATGAAGAAGATCTCAAAAGATTGAAGAAGATGCACTTGAAGAAATTGATATCAGGTGGCAAGTTGCTATGATCACTGAAAGAATCAAAAAGTACATGAAGAAGACAGGCAAAAGCATTGATTTCAAACCCAAACAGGCATAACTTTGACAATGTATCTAAAATTGAATGCTTCAATTGTCAAAAGACTCTGTCACTTTGCAAGAGGTTGCGATTTGCTAAGTATCAAGCAAACGGGACATCCGAGAAGCCCAAACTTGAGCTTAAGGAAATTCTGCCGATCAAACAAAGGCTTTGGTTGCTCAAGAGATGTTATCAAGTTAAGCCAACGAGCAAAGAGTTTGATGATGAACCCGTGACTTATCAGTATGGTGGCAAAGTGGAAGATGCATTGAAGAGGGCCACAAGCTGGAAGCATTGACCGGAGTAACGCTTTGATGAAGTATCTCAACATGTCGCTTGAATCGATGATGGCTTGGAGGATTTGATCGAGCAAGGAAAGTGAAGATGATCCTGTTCAACTCGCATTGGTGGCTACTTCCCCAAATCAATCTCCTATCTCCGAGGTATGCTCAAATTGCTATGATTTTTATCATAAATTGCTTTTGAATGTGAGAGCATCAGAGATAATTCGCGTGTTAAGGCTAGTGAGTAGCAGGTTATCAAATAACCTTAGAATCTATGGAAGCCAAAATTTTAGCACATGTAACTAATGAAGTAGCCAATGGAAAAATATGCACAACAGATTACTGCTTAAAGCTTAGTGAATGGAAATTAAACCAGAAAATTGCTGAAATTGAGAAATTAACTAAGGAAAGAGATGATTTGTTAGCTAAGTTTTCTGCTTGGGGTGAAGTCGGGTCTCATGCTCACATGTTTCTTATGTTCAAAACAGAAAGAGCTTCAGATCTTAAACTGGATTAGGTTTTGGTATGGATTTTAGTAAGATAGAAGAAAACCAATCTAGTAATCATGATGAAGGTGAGTATGAGGATATAACCACTAGTGATGAAGAACTCATTAATTATGTAGATACATCTAGTAATGATGGTTCATTAAGTGACTCACCTCCTGCATATAAGAAAGCTAATGATTATCATGTCTGTTCCACATCCTATCGGGCATTCATCAACCCCTTAGGCCCGATGTTTCTCGCTTTGGAATAACAGTCTAGAGTTTAGGAAAAAGCTAGTTGCTAAATCTAGGTTCCAAACACCCAAAGAAACCGTTGAAAACAAGAGTCAGAAAAACCAAGCAGCGTACCTTTAACTCAAAGTACATGCTTCACACGCACTTTGACCTTCTTCAAAATCTTTTCAAAACAAGATCTTGCTAAACCTTTTGGGATAATTTTGGTCATAACAAGTTTAATCACTCACCAAGAAGGCAAAATAATTTTGGGCATAGACATAAAAGAAATCACTTTGGTCATATGGGTCAAAAACTCTGTTTTGTGTGTTATAGTCCTACTCACTTAATCAAAGATTGTGACAAACACTCAGAATATCTAAGCAAGTGTCCAAGGAATAAGTCCGCCTACAAATCGAAACCTAGAGAGCACAAACCAAGGTGTGGACTAATTCAAATAGGGTTAATCGCGAAACTTCACACCGGATCATAGCTACCCACATCGAGAAGATTCGAAGATCTCACAAGATTTCCAAAGTACCTGCAGACAAAGGTACTGATAAAACTGCTTGGAATAGGTATTCTAGGAGATCTCACTATCAACCTAGAATGTATCACAATTCATATAGGGGATCTAGATCCCAGGAACCACCTGTTAAAAAAATGAATGGGTCCAAGCGGAAAGTGGACACACAAAAGACGTTCAACAAAAAGTGAATCAGATGTTTGTGTGACATAAGAAAATGCTAATCAACTGGTGAAAGAGATTTATGTTGAAAAACCTGAAAGTTTTGAAAATCCACATGCTAAAACTCAAAAGATAATTTTGGATCATCACTTGAAAGATACTGGGAATTACATACTCAAGGAATTTGAGTTTGCCAGGCCACAAGGGTAAACACAAGTCACATGGCTTGGGTTCCTAAGAGTTTCTAACTCTTCTTTGTGTGCGGTGGCAACCCGTAAGAGGAGCTTAAAGATCATCTTATTGTGGATAGTGGTTGCTCTGGAAGTACGACAGGAGACAAAGAGATCCCGCCCGATTTTTAGGAAGATTAGTGGAGGAAAAGTTGCATTTGGGAATGATCCCAATGGAGGAAGGATTACCGTGGAAAGGAACAATTAAAGCTGGAAGAATCGATTTTGAAAATGTCAGATATGTGAAGGAGCTTAAGTTCAACTTGTTGTCAGCCTCTCAAATTTGTGATAAAAAGCATCCTGTGTTATTCACTGACACAGAATGTCTCATTCTTTTCCTCGACTTTAAACTGTTGATGATGACTTGGTAGTACTTAGAGTAACAAGGACAAATGATGTGTATAGTTTAGACATGAAGAGTCTACATTCATATGGTACTGCCACATGTTTGGTGGCTAAAGCAAACATCCAAGAGGCACATCAATGGTATAGAAGATTGGGCCATGTTAATTTCAAGAATATCAACAAACCGTCAAAGGCAATTTAGTTAGGGGTCTACCTTCAAAGACTTACAAGAATGATCAATCATGTTTGGCATGCAAGAAGGGTAAACAACACAAAGCTTCCTGCAAGAAGCTTGAGGAAATAATTATTAGAGAACCATTGAGCCGTTACATATGGATTTATTTGGACTGACCTCGTCTCGTGGCAAGTTTAAATAAGAAAAGTAATCGTTTGGTTGTTAATGATGATTGTAGTAGATTCTAGTTGGGTTTTCTTTTGGGTTTTAAAGATGATACTTTTGATGCTATCCGCATAATCGATTATTGCTCTTGAAAACCAATTGAGACTCAAGGATATCCTAGTCGGTTTACAATTGATAACCTTGTATGACAAGTAATCTAAACATAGAATACAATTCTTTCCATAAACAAATATAATGTCTTTTGTTCTTGCAGATTATTTTGACTTCATATTGCAAGTACTTTGACTTTGTCTTTAACAAGACTTTGAGTCTTTAACTTCTTCCAAGATTTTTGCAACTTACAAGACTTTGATATCTTCAAGATTTTGATATCTTCAAAGACTTTCATATCCCAACAATTCTTGCACGATGTTTGGATAACCAATCCATGCCGATGATGACGTCGAAACTACCAAGTTCTACGGGTATAAGGTCTATATTGAAGGGATGATTTAGAAAATTGAGTGTACAACCACGGACAATGGTGTCGGTGCTAATTAAGTTACCATTAGCTAATTCAATGTTGTATGATGTGTCTAATGTGGGAATTGTTCTCTCGCTCTAACCATTGAGCTGAGGATAATAAGCGGTAATCATGTACTAGTGAATTTCAAAGGAATCTTAAAATGATTGTCAGAAGTCTCAAGTGAATCGAATAGCTTGTAATAGGTACAACTGGAATTGATACCACGTGTCTCATGCCAAATTTCAAAATGTTAAATCTGTCGAAAAGGACCTTATAGAAAGGAATAGATTATAGGTAACAGTTGTGATTCCTCGCGTTCCTCGTTCTAACGAATGTCATTACTTGTATCTTACTTGCCTAAGATGTTTAGTCTCCATGACTAAAATATTTATTGTTTGATTATCGAAGTGTTTCCATGCTCTATGTTGTAAAGTCACAAAACCTTAAATATTTAAGTGATGTGGTGTAGTGGTTGATTTTCATGATTTCTTCCGATATTGAATGCTTCTAAGATATTTCATCACTTAGATTGTTATCATGCTAGCAAGAAAATAGATATCAGCTCATACCATGTCGAAGAATGTTTGTTCTATTTTCACTTGTAGATGGAGAGTCATTTATTGTCCGATATGTTCAAACCTGTTGCATCTCTTGATATAGAAATGAGGTTACTTGGAATTTCTAGGGAACACAATGCCTTAGGGGAAGTTTATATTGATAACCTTAATTTAACCAAATTTTCCTTTAAGGAAAACTCATTGTAGGGAAGTTCACATATTGTTGAAGCCATTTTTAATGGAATGTTCTCAGCCTCGGTTAAGACTTGGTTTATCCCTATGATGTTGCTTAGTGGGTATTCGCTTCATACTAACTCTCGTGAATCCTCGGTCTAGCTAGTACTTTTGAAATGATATAATTTGGCTTCTAGTCCAAAATAGTGTTTCGGAATGTCTCGTGATGTCTTAATATTTTGTTGAGTTTTGAAACGTCTTACTATATACTTCTAGTCCTTGTTGGTAATCCTAGAATGCTTTCATTGTTTTCTTGTATCGAGGAATCCTCCTCATAGATGGTATAGGAAGCCTTTCCTAAAAAGGTCACTCGTCAAATTCTAACTTATTGGTTGAGTGAGGGATGAATGGCGTAGGTTTCTATAGAGTGTTAACAAAAGAAATATTTATGAATAATTTATCTGATTACAAAGCCTTGCTCTTGAGTGAAGATTGTTTTCATGACATAATTCTTCCTAAATTATACATAGGTGATCAGGCCATGTATAATCGAGGACAAATGATGTGATGCTTGTTTCTGTTGAAATGGTGTTATGTTTCTTCGAAATTTTTAGATGGTATTCAACGTTTTGTTTTGTGAGACAATGGTTCAAACAATTTTTCGGAGTAATATGAAAATCGTTCCGCATGATGGTATTAAATAGTTGATAAAATGACTAAAAATCAATTGATAGGGTGGTAACAAAACAACTTGTTTTAAAACTTTATGAAACAATGTTTCTAAGATGGTGTAAAATAGCTCGAAATAAGATTAAGTGAAATAATTTCATGAAATGGTAGCAAAATAACTTGAAATATAATTTGTTGAATGATTTGTAGGATACATGGGAGAACCTCATAGAGTGGTAATAGTCTCCTAATTAGTCAAGAATAAAGTTGGCCTAACCCCTAGTAAGATAGTGATGTATTGTCACAAATGATTGAAAATTGGGCAATTGGAATATGAATGAAATGAACAAAGGTTGTGATTATCGTGGAGTTAATAAAGGATAAAGATTACATAAGATTGAAAGGTACCTATTATCCGCTCCTCTGACGGTCAAATCGTGTTACAAGTGTAGGAGTAGTAGGCGGTCTAGCGAATAGCCCTAGAAATCTCACAATCCTCAAACCTATGATATGGTGTAGTGTCTATAGTCTTAGTGATAAATGATAATGGTGTGTCAAATCATGCACGCTTCCCAAGCTGCAAGTCATACGTATGAATAGTGTATATGAGATATGATACGAATGATGCTCTAAACGATAATGATGAAAATCCTAGTGGTAAGTTAGGAGATGATGGTGAATGAAATACTACTATCTTCCTTGTAGTAAGCATCCTAATAGGTCCATTAGGACTAAGCCTATAAGTCCTACCAAATGGTATGATCTGTCTCAATAGAATGATAAAAATTGTCCTGATCCTACAGTGACTCAATGGTGATCGTGATGGTGTAGGTGCAACTTCGTCCTCCTAAAAGGGTTCAGTCTCAACATCTGATGTTATCGGTGTTAAGTCAACTGATGTAAAATTTGTGATAGGGAATGACAGGGCATTCTCCATGTCAAAGTGATGGGATGGGTATCTGAAGGCATTAATGTGACAATCGATTTGAAATGAAAGTAATTAACTCCCCAAAAAGTGCGTGATAAAACCGCATGTATAGTGACTATGCACTTATGATGAAATGATGAGATGCTATGATGATGTAGTTATAGTCTAGGGTCAATGAAGCAACCTAGTTCTCTATAACTGCTCGATGCCAATCATGTCACACCCCAAATTACCTATTTTGCAAATGAATGGAATTCTCGGGGTTGACCGTCATAGCATAACAATCAAAGTTATATTGAACGACCTAAAGTGTCGTTTGGAAAATACATCGTTTGATTTAATAAAACAAACAGAGTTTACAAGTATAGGTCCCAATTGAAAGTTACATGTGCGGAAAAATAAGTTTGGTACAAGTCAAACGATGTTTTTAAAGTGTATAAATCCCATGAGACGCGCCATCATCGCGACTCTATGATATGTCCACATGCATGCCATGAAGTGAATGCCTTAGTTACCCGAAAATACATTGCTAAAAGTGTCAACACAAAGGTTGAGTGAGTTCATAGAGTTGTAAAAATGTTTAATACGACTACCACAAGTATAAATTATGTATGACAAATATGTCACAAAATGTTACAATTGCTATAAGTCCATGACACCAAACTAGATCGATCATGATGTTCCCCCAACAGAGTGTTTGCCAAACAACTCAAATAATAATATTAAATGAAATGCATCCGTTTAACCAGTTGGAATCCACCAACCCGGATGGAGGAGTCACCCTCGATAGATCTATTCACTCACCCTCGCTTCTATGAAATTAACGGTTCATGTTTAATAATGGGGACATTCAATTGGCATGAGGTAACTTAAGCAATGTAATGAATTTGATATACTTGGTATCGTAATAAAAATGATGTGCAATGTATTCTCCCCCGTAGGTTTGAAATAAAGTAAAAACTTGAATAAATCGGGGCTATGAAAACTCACTTGTTGCAATGTTAATGATGATATAATGGAAATGCTGGAATGAGGCGTAACCTCTGACCGTGACCTATTATGAATGATATGTTCTACCATAAGTTATGATGTAATGTTATGCATGCAAATCCACATGTAATCTATACCACTTGTACACTTTTGAAAATAGAATTTATCGTCAAAATATATGTTTATGACATCTCGTCATGTTATAAAATACTTCACAAGTATTTACGTTGAAATGATACCTTACGATAAACATTTAATGATTTATTATGAAATTATAACTTTTCGTCGTAAAATAATGTTATTGAAAATTTCATGAAAGTGACCAAACGGCCTTGAAAAGCTAGTCGTAAAATGGTGCACGTCGAGTGTTAGGAAACGAACTCAACGGTTTTGGGAAGCTTGTATCATTATCTCAAAGTTTTAGTGTTTAAGTTTTCATCCTAGAGGTCTCGATCACGGAGAAAAATATAGGTTAAGTATGGTACTTGTATCCAAAATATTGTTTAAGGGTGGTTTTCGGCAAAGTTTAAGTGACCGTATTTTATTCGTTACAACTCCGCTTGAGAAATGGTTTGACATTTTGGAAAATATGCTTGGCGAACTTACTTTTACTAGAAGATATCATTTTATAAAAAAGTACTTCATTGTTAAAAACGACCCTCAACATGGTCCTCGCTTGCGTAGTATGTGTCTAATAGAAATATATTAGTTTTTCTTATATAATAAAGTTACTGCAACTTTGTTAAATCGCGTGTAATTTAATCGTTACAAGTCCGTTTTCTACGTTTCATATGTCCTCGGAATCGTAATAATATATACTAATATATTTTTGATAAGTCGACACATTTTATTATGCTTAAGACTCATTTTTGACTCGTAAAAAGTCGAGATTACTTGCTGAATTTTCTGAAACAATTAGTTTTCGTCGTCAACTTGAAAAATTCATAACTTCTTCGTTATAGCTCCGCTTTAATCCGTTCAAGCGGCCACGTTTTCGTTTTAAAGTGTATTTTCTAAATATCTAGGCCAAAAAATTTTATCTACTGTAGAGATTTCCATATTTTCAAAATATGGACAGACCCTTATGTAAACTTGTCGAAATGAGTTTTTCTCGTGCCAAACCTATTCTAACCAATTCAAAACAACTCCGAAGCTATTCAAATCCTACCATACACCTTTTTAGGGTGTCATGGGTTCCTAGACATCACCAAGGGTGATATGTTACAAGGGATAATTTATAGGATGATTATAACTAATAATATGTAATAAAAACATTAAAAGTGGTATAAATTCATATGTAACATGCATGTTTTTCTCAAATATGATGAAATGAACATAAAATAAATATGAAATATGAAAATGAATATGAGATGCTTACTAGTTAACTTGATGAGGTTTATGAACAAAGGATTTTTCCTAATCACCCAAGGTTTTTATTGCACAACCTTAATCAAGAGTGTAACTAGAGTGTATAAAACTTGACTTGAAAATTTTTGGCGATCACCTTCTTGAATTCTATGGTGGCCGGTTCAATGGGGAGAAGAGAAAGAGAAGAGTTTGATTTTACACCTTGAGATATTTGCATCTATGTGTTATGTGTAGTATAATATTAAAAGTAAGCAAGTGTAATTGTACACATAAGATATTTTGTACAAAAAAAATGTGTCATCCTTGTGTGTCGACAAGGGCATTACAAGGCAAGTCTTAGTGTATTTTTTTATAATTAAGTGTTTAAATGTAGGGTAAATGTGTAGTTGGTTAGGAATTATTAGTAACTTGTATATATATTTAAGCATTTAGGGTAGCGTTAGCTAAAAATAAATTTTAACGGATCACAATAAAATATATTGAAGTCATAAAAATTATAAAAATACATTTCTTACAAGAATTGAGTGAATAAATAATTATCGTGTAGTTTTTACGAAAACCGTCGTAATTATGTAAACATAACAATTTATATACGAAATAAATTGAAAACATCGGGTAAACTAATAATATAATTTTTATAGTCTTAAAATGAGTATAAAAATATATTAGGATAATTTTTGGAAGTGTCAGGTCAAATGTTCAAAATAATTGATTACGCGATAGCGTTTATTTAATAGGAAAATAAACGTTTAATGAAAAATGCAAATCCAAGCATGAAATGAAATGATGATAACGATGCTAATGATATGTAGACTAAACCTAGTCTATATGAAATGTCCTTGATGAAATGTTCATGAATTCGCAGCAGGTTACGCGAATTTTGATACTCGTAAACGTAGTTTACGATAAATGATGAAATAGTGAAACTTTTAAAGTTTGTAAAATGACCTGAAATTACGAGTTGTCACATCACCTCAAGTTACATAGAATACCAATAGATATTACATTAAGATTTTTCTTGGATTCTTGTTTAAGTTCATTGCTCAGTAGCCCGTAGTCTTTGATTCTTTATGTTTTGCATGTATGGTTAATCCAAGTGGAGGTCTTTAAATGATCTACATGATGATGAGTTTTGATCCAGCTTTGAGATCATCAGCTTCCATAAATCTCTGACTCTTCCTTTGTAGTGTTGACATTATGTGATGTTGTGACTTTTGGACCGACATGCTCACATTCTGAATCATGATTTCTTCTCAATGAGTAGCGGAAGCTTTAGTTGATTCATGATATTTGTAGATTGTAGCAGCGTAGCAAAAGCATGGAGTGTAAACATCAGAGTTGTTGATGCACTTATCATGATTTCGAAGTGAATGTGATGTGTGAGCATGCGGCAATTGATTGACCTCTCAATTCTGATCAGCTACAAACGTCGGGGGTACCTACATACAACAAGCTATTGGCAATAAAGTTTCGAAAGTGTCTTTGATCACTTTCGCGAATTGAGGTACACGGACCTAGGTTCCCATTGATCAAGATAAGTACTCGCTGTGATCGTAGAATTCAAGAATCTCTCTTGATGGTTTTCGCGTAATGCTTTAGCCGTTTCAAACCGAACGTCTCAAAGAAGACAACACGGAGGAGTGAACCAAATAATTGAGATTCATGATTGATGAAAAGAGATTTGAAAAACAATCGGTAATCGCTCAATATAAAGTGTTTTTGCAATACAACGAAACTTTTAAGAAAAATCAGTTATCAATCATAAACACCTTTTATTTTGAAATATTAATACACAATCGATGTGCTAGAGAAAAGAATTTTAAGTACAACGACCAGTTTTTCAAAGGTATCCGTCAATCCATTACCGAACCGTGATTGATTCATAATTTTGAATCGCCCCATTGTTTCTGTTCAGTTGTCACATGGTTGATCTATTGGATAGATCTCACATTCCACCTACCAAGAGCTTGTTTGATGTTGGCTCTAGAAGGCTTTCCATCTTCATTGTGAGTATGTTGGCATATCACTCAGATGTTCTGGCAATACCACAAGGATAATTCGTAGGACTTATAAGATATATTCTCACTTTTCACATAGTGTGAAATAGTGAGTCTTCATTGATTGTGTCCTAATGAGATTTATTAGATGATCTCGTGGCTCTAGACTCAATAGTGCACATTTGGTTCCTATGCCGGAGACTAGGGAGAGGGTCTCCTTCTCCAATATTAACCATCTCTAATAGAAAGTCGATAGATAATGTAGGTTCCCCGTGAGAATGAAACAAGTCCTTTTAAGAGGAACTTGTGTGGCTTGGGAAGTTAGTACGCGCCATAAGGCCACGGGTCCATGACGTCTTGTCTTCAATACCGGTGTTACCTTAGTAACCACCAGGAGCATATGTATTGAACCCGGTTTCTGCCCTAAGGTTGAATAATTGGAGGGCTATTTCTTTTCACCCTTTTCACATTCATTTCTTTTTTGTTCTTCAACCCCTTCAGTGCTTACCGAGACTTCATTACTAGAACCTTGTTGGGTTTATTCCAGTTCTAGCTCTATCTTAATCTGCACTCTTCCCATTTCTCACTTTTCTCCTTTTTTTCACCATACCTAAGGACTCTACACTATCTAGTGGATTGTACCTGGGTAGATCCCTCCGGCACTGGCGGGATCATGGGAACGAATACCTAACCTAACCATCCTTATATCTCCATACATAAAGTAAATTTGCTCGGTCTTTTTGGTATTGTTCTTCTGCCATTGGAACCAATTGAAAATCATTTGAAAATCAATCCAGGTACTTGTGATGTATTATCAAAGCATTTTGTACCTGATTTTTTTTTGATATTTCAGAAAAAGAGCTCCCCCTCAACATGTGCATCGTATATTTGAAATTGTTTTGGTACATGGATGCAAGAGAAAGAATTCAATTCATTGATTAACATTTTCTAAAAATATCGACATCACCTTCCCGATCAAGATTAGTATTTTTCATACTTAGTTAAAGATATTTTTTTTGGGAAAGGATGTGGTTTTCAAAAAGTTGCCCCCCCTCAATATGTGCATCGAGATTCGAAAGTGTTTTGCACATATTAGGGAAAAACTGCACTTAAAGAAAAATCAATTACGTTTCAATCCTTTTTGGTTTGATATAGATGCTCCCCCTTTAACATGTGCATGGAAAATTTGAAATCGTTTGGCACATGTAGGGAGGAGAGCTTGCTAATCACTTATAAAACCATTTATCGAATTATCAGTTTAAATCCAATTTAAATCACAAATTCTCCCCCGATCACAATTTTCAAGTAATTTAAGATTTGTGATCTCTATAGATTTAAATTGATTTTGAAAGCTTTTGAGGAGAATTATGACTTGCTTATGAAAACATTTAGCCGATAAGGACCAAATCTGAGACTTTAAACTCCAACGATTAAACATGCTTGAGTATCATTTGAAAACATGACATAAGCCTTGGTCTGAACCAATTGTATGACAAATAACCTTTTTGATTTAATTGAAATCATTCTCCCCCTCAATCAATGACATAAGTTGTTGTTTGAGAGATAGAGATTTTGACAAATGTCAAGTCCAGATGATTTTCAAAAATTGAGTCCGAGTTATTTTTATTAGTTTTCATTAGATACCAAATATTTTTTAGAAATAATTTATAGAAGGAAAAATATTTGTGAAGGAAACATTTGTCTTTTTGGTGACAAACATTTGTTTTTAGAATCAGAGCATGAGATTTGAAAAATAAGATAAAGCATGGCTCTGTTCTTTCTTTTAAAAACGGGGTATAGTCTGAAATGACTATAAACCTTTTGTTTTTCATTCTCTCAATTATTTTTTATTTTTATTTTTATTTTTTTAAATTATGTACATTCGAACTTCATCTAAAGACCCGTGTCACTCTTTGAATGACAACACAAAGACCGTAGATGAAATCGAATAAAAGAAAAGATGGGAAAAATATTTTTAGCTTTTTCAAAGATTTTCTGATTTTTTAAAGTTTTTTTTTATTTTTTATTTTTTTTTATTTTTTATTATTATTATTTTTTTTTTGAAATTTTATATTTTTCTATTTTCTTTTGTAGGTTTTATAATTTTGTATTTTGCTTTTTGAATAAATATTTACAAGAGATGGATGAAGAAAAACTTTTACTCATCGTCTTCCTCTTGAAGACGTTTGAGTATTTCCGGTTGTAGACTCTTTAGACCAAGTCGTGGAAGGATAAACTCAAAACGTTTTCTAGGAATTGCTTTGGTGAAGATGTCTGCTAACTGGTATTCAGTCCTTAAAAAATAAAGTTCCACCACACCGTTCTCCACTTGCTCCCTGATGAAATGATGTCGAATGTCGATATGCTTTGCTCTTGAATGTTGAACGTTGTTGCAGGAGAGAGCAATGGCACTTTTGTTATCACAATACAGAGGAATTTTGTTGAAGTCAAAGCCATAGTCAGATAGTTGGGATCTCATCCATAGGATTTGAACACAACAAGATGACATGGCGATGTATTCACTCGAAGGATATCGACGTATACATTTGTTTCTTAGAAGACCATCTTACAAGTTTTCTCCCAAGAATTGAGCACCACCGATGTGCTTCGACGTGTATCTTGACACCTCGCATGGTCCGATCCGCATATGATGTTAGTGACATATTGGTGTCCTTCGGATACCAAAGTCCCATGTTAATGGTACCTTGAGATACCGAAAGACCCGTTTAACCGCTTCAAGGTGCTTTTGGTAGGCTTAGCCTGGTATCTTGCACACATGCATACAAAGAACGAATATCAGTCTACCGGGTCAGTGAGGTACATCGGGATCCAATCATACTCCGATATTTCGTTTGATCTACCATGATCCCTTAGGGGTCCTCATCCAGTTTGGTACGCTCCACCATGGGAGTGTCAACGGTGTCACACGTGTCAAATACAAATTTCTTTAAAATTTCATTAGCATATTTAGATTGATTGATAAAAATGCCTCCGGGACTTTGTGAAATTCTAATCCCAAGAAAAATGAAATTTGTCCCATCATAGACATTTGAAATTTGGAACCCATTTCATTTGAAAAACGGTTACATTCAGTAGGGTCGGTCGAGGCAAAAATAATATCATCTACATAGATTTGAACGTGAATTAAGTGTTTGCCTAACTTTCGGGTGAACAATGTGGGATCCACTGCTCCTTTGCTGAATCTAGTAGATAAGAGGAACTTTGACAGAGTATCATACCATGCTCTTAGAGCTTGTTTCAGACCATAGAGAGCCTTCTTTAAGCGATAGAAATGAGTAGGATGTCAGATCCACAAAACCTTTTGGTTGACTGACGTACACGATTTCTTTCAGATCACCATTAAGAAAGGCAGGTTTTACATCCATTTGATAAACTACCATGTTCTTACTAGCAGCATTAGCTAAGAAGATTTTGATTGCCTCAATGCGTAACCGAGCAAATGATTCCTCAAAGTCAATACCCTCCTCTTGACGATATCGTTTTGCAACAAGTCTTGCCTTGTTCTTTAATACATCCCCATGCTCATCAAGTTTCACTTTGAAGATCCATTTGAGAGCAATGATCATTGCACACTCAGGAGCTGGTACTAATTCCCAAACATCAAGTCGGTCAAATTTATGAATTTCTTCCTGCATTGCATTGAACCAGCTGTCTTCTGACATTGCTATTTTGACATCTTTTGGTTCGACTTTTGATCGCATGGAATTGAAGAAGCACCATAAGGCATCTGTTGCAAGCTGTTTACGGGTGGATGCCGGACAAGAGGGATTCCCTATGATATTATCCAATGGATGATCGTGTGTCCATTTTTCTCAAATGCTCGTGTGGTTGTGATTGAAGAACTGAGGTAGCAGAGTTGTTTTCCCCTGATGAAGATGGTTCTGATGATGGTTCAGGAGCAAATATGTTTTCAAAGGGAGCATCTTCGAGAGTAGCAAAGGGGTTATCTCCATCATAGGTGCCAGAAACAATTCCATGATGTACACATGATGATTGAGGATTTAATGATGAGACTGAGTGATCATGAGTAGGCGCATCTTGACTCAATGACATAGAAACTGAAGGGTTATCTACGTTGATTGGGTTAGGAGCAACCTCTGTTGATGGATTTGACTGATCATTAGAAATAGGCTCATAGTGTTCATCAAACATTAGATCAAACAATTTCTTCAAATCATCTTCTGAAGAGGGTACATATGGAGTTGCTGGTGAGGGATTTTGTACAAGAGAAGAACTAATGGGACTACTTGATGAAGGTTGTGATGCGGGTCCAGAACTTGATTGTCCTGGAGCCATTTGTCCGCATGTACTCATCGAACGCACGTGAATAGTTTCCATGATATCTCGAGTTCTTTTGTTGTAGATTCAGTAACCATTCTTGTTTGGTGCATAACCCACAAAAACTCTAATATCCGCTTTAGCTCTTAATTTACCTAAATCTTGACCGTCATTCGTTGGATAGCACAAAGCACCAAATACACGAAGGTAGGAGAGATCAGGTTTTTGTTTATGGACAAGTTCATTATGGAGTTTTTCCATGAGTGGTGTGTATGAGGAACGATTTTGGGTGTAGCAAGCAAAGTGGCAATGGCTTCTGCCCAAAGAAACATTGGAACCTTTGAATAAATTAGCATAGTTCTTGCAGCTTCAACACGGGTCCGATTGCTGTCGTTCAACTACACCGCTCGTTGAGGCGTTCGTGGAACACTTCTTTGATGACTGATTCCAATGCTTTCATAAAATTGACTTAGGTCTTTGTTAACAAAACTCAGTGCCATTGTCCTGCTCAATAATTCTAATGTCTTATTAAGTCGAACCTGCAGCTGTTTGATTAGTTTGATGATGACATGTTGAGTTTCATCCTTTGTCCTTAAAAACTTAACCCAAGTAAATCGAGAGTAGTCATCAACAACGACTAATATATATTTCTTCCCATTTATCATTTGCACTCTCATTGGTCCGCACAAATCCATATGAAGAGTATGAAGAACTTCCATAACCGAGTTTGCAGGTTTGGGTTTGTGGGCATATTTCCTCGCTTTTTCCAATTGGCATGCTGAACAAAGATGATCTTTTTCATACGTTAATCTGGGTCAGCCTCTTACAAGGTCCTTTTTGGAAAGATCATTAATGGGGCCGAAAGTTAAGTGATTGAGACGACGATGCCATAGCCAAGACTTTGTTTTTGAAGCCTTTGACAACAAGCAGATTGGAGAAGAATTCATCATGTCTTCGATAGAGATAGTGTATAGGTTTGAACCACGTGTTCCTCTTAACAGTTCCACACCATCAAGTTCTCTAACGAAACAAGTATGTTTTCTAAAAGCCACCTCTAGATCGGAATCACATAATTGACCAACAGAGAACAGGTTATGACCAATACCTTCAACATAATATACCCTGGAGATTACATCACATGACAACATAATCTCCATAACCCATAATTGCATCAAAATGGTCTTTCCGAATCTAACAAATTCCGATGAATTTACTTACGAAGTTCATGAGCCGCGAGTGATCTCCAGTCATATGCTTGAAACAGCCTGAGTCCAGGTACCACAAAACGATTTGAACGACCTGCAGTTGAACACAGACAAGAATGGATAACTGGATAATTGGGATCCCCATGCAATAATAGGTTCCACTTGGTTAGACAAAGAGATTGGAACATCCACATCAGAAGCAGAGTCAATAAAATCATTAGTGGTAGATGCCGGGCTAGTAGAAACAGTAGATCTATTCAAAGTATGTTCACTTCTTAAAGGAATAGTTATACCAGTGGGCATCCATTTCATATTGGGCATTGACTTAGATAATTTAGAGCACATCTCATTAAGATTAAATTTGCGGCCAGTAGGTATCCACTGATATCCTATATTACTAAATTTTCTTCCTGTGGGTTTCCAATGTTTTCTAACCTTCTTCCGCCTTTGCTTTCTAGCCTTCTTAGCTTGATTTTTGGCATTAACAATTTTAACTGGTATTTAACAAAGATTAATCAAATCATTCACACCACATACATGATTAGTAAATGTAAACCAAGCAATCATCATTACATGTTTTGCCAAAAGTATCGTAATCGCATTAATTACAGATGCTTAGAGCTAACACTAGAATCAACACGATTCGTTTTATTCAACATAGTTTCATTCTTCCTAAGGTGATCTTCTATTCTCTTCCACTGAACATTCCTAGCTTGCAAGGTCCTATCATTCTTTGTGTTGCCTTGAGGCTTTGACCTGCTTGTTTTGGTGTCACTTTTACTCGTAGAGGAATGGGAACATTAGTTGGTTTTGCTACTTTTGCATTTCGTGTTTAGAAGTGCCGGGATCTGAACTACTTAAAGGCACATTAAAGTTCCCATTCTTAACACTGGGCATAGAGCAAGGCATCACAGCTTTATCTTTCTCACATAAGGATTTAGGACATGTTGCTCTTAAGCATTCTAACAGCTCCTGAGATCGTTTGGCCTGTATGCAAGCAAACCTAATTTCACTATCAAGTGGCTTATTTATGTGATCCTCTTCTACAATCTCACAGAGACATTCTAGACTATCCTTAAGGTGAAAGAAATAGTTATGAAACACAAGTTTGTTATTTCTAAGATGAGGAGGAATGTATTTGTCAATCATAGTATATTTAGAATCTGCAGATGACTTTGATGCAACATTCTCATTAAAGACAAGTGGCATTTTCCCTTTTACCTGACTCTTCAGATTCTCAATTTCCTTTTGTTACAAAGTTATTTTTTCATTCTTTTTGTCACGAGTGACTTTCATTGAATCGTA
This sequence comes from Chrysanthemum makinoi, assembly GCA_910596185.1. Classification (NCBI taxonomy): domain Eukaryota; kingdom Viridiplantae; phylum Streptophyta; class Magnoliopsida; order Asterales; family Asteraceae; genus Chrysanthemum; species Chrysanthemum makinoi. The sequence continues at coordinate 277,707,419 of OU343224.1, forward strand.
TAACTCTTTGAAGTGTCGTTTGACCTTTTCAGTTTCTTCTAGAAAACTCTCATTTTCTTGTTGTAATACGTTAATGATGTTTTGAAGATGAAAGTTTTGAGAAAATTGAGAATCTAAAGGAGGAGGCATTTGGGAACCAGTCACATTGTTCTTTTCACCCTTTAATTGTGAAATTTGGGCTTTCAACTTTCTGATTGTGTTATAGTGAGCTTGAATCAGTTTGTCACGTTTGTTTATTTCAAAAACTGCATCAAACTCTGGGACATTTGAGGATGTGTTGATGTTTGAGGTTTTGACATTTTCTTTGAGATGTTGATATTTTAGTTGCAAATCAAAATCTTCAACTTCTAGCTTAGAAAAATATTTTACCAAATTATCGTGATTATCCTGGTCAATTTTCTCATTTAGTTTTGACTTTTTGTTTTCAAGCTCAATGACACGATCATGGGATACTTTCAAAGCAACAGATAATTCATGAAATTGAGAAGCAGTAATAGAATGCTTAGTAACAGTATAAAACACATCTTGAGCCACACAACTCAATACTAAGTTCTCATTTAAGATATGCAGATTCTTCCTTTCAATTTCATTATATTTGAGTTCCCGTTCATAATCATTGACCTCAACTATCATTGCATCAAATTCCTTTTCCATTTCTTTAATATCTGAGTCTATCCCTTTTTGAAGACTCTCAAATTGACCTTTTAATTGTTTAAAGAAAGGTATGACCTCAGTTAATCAGCATTCTTTAAAGAAAGGTATGACCTCTTAGTGGGAATAGTTCTAGAAACTAAATGCATTGGTGTATTCGTAGGATACACAATAGCTGCAGGCACTTTCCTAAGGGGAGTGTTTGTTTCAACAAGTACATTTGCTTTTTGCTTATCCATGTCTTTCTTCCAAAAACTTTGTTCTAGGGTTAATTGAGTTTGAGGCTTAAACATGTTCAGGGAAATCCAATTTTCTTTAGTGTAATCATGGGTTTGATCGTTATGTTTTTCTCTTTACACTCAGGATCTTTTAGCTTCTTATCCATTTTCTTCCAAGAGGCATCTTCTAATTTTCTATCCTCTTCCATGCTTCCAATACATGATGGTGTTTTCCTAGCCTTGAGGATCTCATTACCATCATAAACAATCGTATGGAAAGCTTTAGCCTCTTTACAATACTTGGGATTTGGCTCCTCTACTAGGGGAACACTATGCTTATCGCTTAAGACTCTGTGCTTAGTGATCATGTGAGCAGTCTAAATGGTATTCCCTTGACGCATAAACTTATTTCAAGCTTGTTTTTCAAAGTTTTTAGATTGGAAAATTCATTCAAAAGTTTTGATTCCTTAGCATTAAATTCTTGTTTAAGCACTTTAACATTATCTTGGAGTTCTTCTTTTTGCTTAACAGTTTTAGAAAGCTTTTCTTGTAAGGAGTTTAACTCTTGTTTTAACACTTCTTCTCTAAAATTACCTTTTCTAATAATTGTACGCATTTGGTTATCCATTTCCTGCTCACGTGTAGTAAACTCAAACTTAGCACGTTGTTCATAAATAGCAACTTGTTCTTTATAGGTATTCAGTCAGAGATAAATGTAATCATCGAGGCACATGCAGTGTATTCATCAAAAACATAGTCATCATTGACTGCAGAAGATGCATCACTTGGTAAAATCTCACTTTCACTTTGTATCACATATTGATCATATGGGACAATGTTACTATTACCCACATTATCTATATCTGATTCATAAGTTTCATGAGATTGTACTTCGTTATGTATCGTTTGCTCATCAACTTCATCGTATAGTTTTAATAGCTCTGAAATGATTGAATCTTTGGATGGACCAAAATTGTTGTGGTGATGAGACCTTTGAGAGACCATTGTTGAAATGCTAGCCATGAAGATTGTTTGGGCAAAAGAGGTTCATCATCGACATCAGAGTCAAATGCATCACAGTCAGCAACTTGAAAAACATTTTGATGATTGTGACCTATGTTAGGAATTAGAAAATTCCATAGTGAAGTAGCGGTCACCCCAAATATAATCTAGCATAAGTTAGCTCGTAGACATATCGTTATTTACTGTTTTATTAGTTAGTTATTTAGTTTAGAGTAACACCGGGAGGAAGGACTCCGGTCTTTACCCATCAGTATGCCGATCCACAGTCCAAGGAGGACGTTTAGTTTGTAACTATAAATACCCTCTACCTCCCAAGGTAGAGGGTTTGACCTTTCATTCATCTTAATCTAACCTTCTAAGTTTTCTTTCACTTTGTTTCTCTAGAAAGGTTCCACTTTTCTCTAAACTCTACATAATTCGAACCATATATTGTTATGTGATGTGTTTATGAAATCCAATATGTATCAATTGGTATCAGAGCCATGGTTAGATCATCTCTTACATATCTTTGGATTTCTAGTGGTTTTAGGTGGTTTTTGAGTTTGAGAAAGTTTAGTTGGTTTTGCATCATTTGGTTGATTTCTTGTGTTAAAGTTTGGATTTTGATTGTACTTTTGTGTTTAGGATCATCATAAGTGTTTAGGTTGTGATTTGGAAGGCTTGAATCATCGTGGTTGGGTTGTTTTTGGATTGAAAAGTGAGGTTTATATGGTTTTTCAAGCTAGCGACTTAGTTCACGGAATATTTTCTTGGTAGCGACTTGCTTCACATTTTTGTAGCGACTTACATTGTTGGAGCTAGCGAGTTAGATCTAGCGAGTTAAAGTACAAGTAGTGGATTCTCCACTACGGTAGCTTACTTGTGGTAGCGACTTGGTCAAAGATGCGAGTTGCTCTTTAGCGACTTGTGTCTCTAGCTTACTTGTGTGTAGTAATTGCTGCCAAAAATTTGGTTAGCTTACTTGGTTCAGAGCGAAGTTACTACTTAGCGACTTGCTTTTCTCATAGCGACTTGGGACTCTAGCGACTTAGGGGTGTAGCTAATTAAGGGTTAGCTAACTTAGTGCATTAATTTCTAGCAACTTGGTGCATTATCTTAGCGACTTGGGTCCTAGCGACTTGGTTCAAGAATTCTTAGCAACTTGTTGACTTTTCCCGACAAAACTTCAAACAGCTATAACTTTTGATCCAGAATCTCCGTTTTCGCGTTCTACCCATCAAAACGACCGCGGAGAACGAGGAGAATGTCACGCCGAATAAACTTTCATTCGGGTAAACCTTCGAGGGCTAAATCCGCTCTGAACAGAAGTTATTGAAGTTTTTATATTTTTAGACCTAAATTTCTCGGGAAAATCGTGCATAAACTAATCCAAATCTCAACCAAACAACATCTCTCGCTAACCCTACAAACATTTATATGTCCTAACACACAATTGTCTATCATTTTGACAATCCATCAGTCATCTTAACACGCTCCATTGGTCATTGCTTAACGGTTTGGTCTTGATTTTAGTAAAATCCCGCCAAAGATTCTATTTCTTGGTTTAAATCATAGACTTGTAAAATCCCGTGCATACTACAACATCATGTCTTATTCTCTCGACCCAGTGATTTCGTAAGTGCTTAAATTGTATGATGATGTGGACAACAATGATACTGTATGCTACATCAACGATTAAAGATGATTGAATCAATCAATGAGGATATGATATCTCCGGTTCGTGACTAAAAGACAGAAATGCACCAGTCAATGCTACGAATGCCATGCAAAAGGAAAGCAAAGATTGAACCTTATCAACAACTTCACTCTCACCTCATGTTACTTCTACCCACATCAATGGAACGAACATTTATTGCCCTCTTTCGCCGATTTTTCCACATTAACAGTGAACTCCGTTAAACCTAGAGCAATTGGAGCTACAACTTGACAAAGAGAAGGTTCAAAAGGATAGTTCCAGCACAGACTTCAAGTGATCTACAAACACTTTCAGCCATTCATTAGAAGGGAATTCACATCTGATTATGATCAAGACATGACTGAAATGTTCTTCAAGAGACACACCGAATGGACATTAGCGTGTTCACGGAGACACTTATCCATCTCATGGATAATGTGGAGAAGTATATTGAGGAAGTTACTCATAAAGATGCAAAAGTAGATGAGAGTCGGGTACAATTGAGAGTTATTTGTGATAAGTTGGGAAATGTATCAGAAAGGTCGGGTGTTGCTGAATGCGAATATCGTAAACAACAAAGAATGATGTAACCAAATTTTCAGTGACTCCGCCTCACAAGAAGTGGATGTTGTAATCAGAAAGGCGAATGTATCTCGGGTACAATCAATAAATTGTTGTGTTGAGACCGGTATGGTACCAGATGTTGGATCACTTGACACCAATACGAGGCTCGAGAGACGATAAGCTTGAAACACAATGGGTTCAGTGACTCTTGTTACACATGATGTGGATGCAGATATCGCACTGTAAATTGAACAGAGTCATGTAATGAGGTACCCTTTACTGCTCAACATAGTGCATCTGCTAAAGTACTTAAACAAACTGATCATGATGCTGAACATAACTTTCATAAATGTTCTCATCGAGGTCGAAGTCCGAGATTAAGTGTTTCAAAACAAAAGATATAGTTGATAAAAAGGCTTTTGATGAACTTTCAAACAAATTCTCAAATCTTGAAAAGCATTGCATTTCTCTTGAAATCGCGATTCAGAGTAAAGAAGAAAGTTTTCAACTTAAAAAACCATGTAAACAACCGAACTTCCGAATTCCGTGAACTTTTTGAAATTAACACTTTGAAAGCTCAGCTTCAAGACAAAGACACAACCATTTACAATCAAGAAACATATTTTGCCTTGAATGAGAAAAGTAATTTAGTCATGAATACACAAGACATTGATGCTATTATAACAAGAAATAATGAATTGTCAATTTATGTGGCTAAATTACTAAAGGAAAATGAGTCTTTGAGAAAGCATCATATAGAACTAAGTGACTCTGTCAATGATGCTAGAACTAAATCAATAGAACAAACAAACTCTTTGATAGCAAAATCGATGATTTCAAAGCTCAACTTCAAGAAAAGAGTATATCTATTGTTGCCTTAAAAAATGAGCTTAGGAAAATCAGTAGGGAAAAGTGTGAATACTAAGTTTACAAAACCATCAACCTTGGGGAAACCAGCTTCTCATCCCATTAGAAACCGGTCCATTGTTAGGCAACCTACTGCGTTTATATCCGAAAGACCAAAATTTTCAAAAACAAGGTTTGCCTCCCAAGTTGATGAGAAACAAGTTTTGTCAAAACCAATCACTTCACCTGAGTTATCTAAGAATAAGGCTTCTAGCTCCGTTAACCCTCAACACGTACCCACTTCTACTCCCAAAGACCTCTAGGATTAGTTCGAAACAAATGTGTCAAAACCATGCATTAAAACCCAGAATTCATATGATATGAATGACTTGTGGAAGAACTATTATCTAGGAAAAGCTAGGAAAAAGGCACAGATTCGAAAAGACGGAATTTTAGGTGCAAAACCTAGGGTGATGAATTCTACGAGATTTCAAAGCATCGCTAGTAGTTGTAAACCACTACCTAGAAACACTCAAAAGACTAGGGATTGGCGTACATCTAAGAGTAGTTACGTGCATAAGAATGCTAAGCATGTATAAAACAAAACTAGAAATTTCGAAGTCTTTTCCACAAAAGAAACATTTTCCTAATTCACATGCTAAGGTACAATCCCCTAAGACTACTTATGCGACTAAGGTCCAACATGTTGTGAAGCAAAACAAACCAAAAACTTCTCCTAGATGGATACCAACTGCTAAATCTTTGGAAACTAGTAATAAGGATAAGTCTTCCATCAGCATAAGAAGCCTAACAATCCTAGACCTTGCCATAAGTGGATATCATCAGGTAGAATGTTTAAGGATGCTGGACTTAGGTGGATTCCTACCGGAAAGTCGTTCTCGATGACAAAATCAAGGTTGACCGTGAAACCTCAAAGGGTTTGGATACTAATGTCACTAACCAATATATATGCAATCAAGTTTGTAATGTTAGTGTAGACCTTACTCGCTGCGATACTTCGATCCTTCAATACATGGACTGGTTTAAAGTATGGATAACACAAGGATTGATATCTCATAACTCACGGGTTCAAGTAACTCAATCTTGATATTCTTTCGGATATGACGCCTGTTCACTTCAGCTCAGGCCTCGTGACTTCATCATTATGGTGTCTACAGATAACTCTTCGTGCCCCGCTCTTCAAAGAAAAGAAAAGTGTACGCTCTTCTGGGCGCTTTATCTTCAGCTAAAGAGAAATTCTCTCATGAATGGCCATACTCATCTACATTATTCATCAACAAACTTCATGTTTTTCCACGCTCATTCAATCATCAAGTGGATCTACGCTCATTGGTGTATACTCTTATTCACTTGTTAAATCAAAAATGGCAACTTCGGATGCAATTTTTGAAGGGGAGAAGAGTGAATATACTACATGATGATGGATGTTTGAATAATGGTTATACGACTTAATTTTTGATGATGATGAGTGTATATTCTTTTGATGAAGAGTGAATATACTAAGGATTACCGATTCATTGTTTTGATTTTTGACGACTCTCCAACGCCTAATGTTTCACTCACTAAGGATAAATGGGATTTATTGTTTGGGTTTCATTGTTTCAAGAGATGTTTGATGAGTATTTCCAACCGCTAGCGAATGTTGATCATCCAAGAAGTACTTCTCAGAACTCTCAAGAAACCTAATCTCCAGTTATTCCTCAAGGTGTTGATAATGACTATCATGAATAATGATCCGCTTTTGGTATTCCTTTGCCAAATCTTCACGGATTATTATTCATGAATAATGATCCGCTCTTTGGTATTCCTTCGCCAAATCTTCACGGGTTATTGTTCCTCTCATTGTGCACGCTATAAATCAACCACATGAACATTAAGGAAAATGACTACCTCATCCGCTCGAAGACATTATTGGTGAATCTTCCAGATCAGCCACTACATGTATACTTTTAGGAAGAATGCATTGATGTTGAGGCATCATTTGTTCCTGTTCATTCAGTGGGTGAATGTACATCCGATTGTATGTTTATTCACGTGTTGGGTATTTGGCATAAGTTGATTACTTTGGAGTTAATCGTTTATCACTTATTTGAGATTGAAGTTGACCTTCACAAAGGCGGTTTCTTATTTTATCTTGAAGTCGGGGATGGTTGGATGCATGACTTTCAAAGATAACTTGCTCGTGATTGAATTTAAGTTGAAGACTTGGTTTATCTAGTTACCAGCAGTCGGGGTGGATGGTTGAAGACCTGGTTAACTATCACTTCAAGGAGTTACGTTGTTTTACTCAGTGACACACGCTTATGTCGGTGTGGATAATCGCAAGAGGTGTTAATGTCTCATACTTTGGTTGAGTATTGAGTACTTGGAGATTTGCTTGGAGCATAAATTCTCGACACTGTTCTTCCAACATTAGTGCAAGCTTAAGATACAAATGCGGGGAATTCTACTTCAGTTTCAAGTTTGGTACATTGGGTTTTCTTCATCGCTGGTCACTTCAAATTGTCTACGAATGGGTTGATAAAGATAGTCGAAGAGAGTTTCTATAGCAGTTGATTCTCACAGGATTCATTTGAGCTCTTTTTTTTTCTTCTCTATTTCAAGAATATTTGGTATGTATAATGTGTTGCCGATTCGAGGTATCAAGGGGAAGGAGACATACATCTAAACACACAACGAGTACACGTGATGAAATTAATACTTCTTTTCTCGTTGAAGTAATCCCTGAAAGACAATTGTCATAACCATAGAGAAACTCAATGTTTACTCATAACCTTTGATGTATTATTCCAACCATTTGGGAGGAAGTGGTCTCTCGATACTTTTGGTATGTGTTAACTCATTCTCGTAGAAGGAAATATGAGAAGAATATTTGGTTCGTGAGATGATATTGCTTATCGACATCTTCGATATGAATAATGGTAAAGTGCTTCCGATTATTCCTTCATGTACACATTATTATGTTGATTCCGATAAGATCACAACCATCATGGGGGAGAGATATGGGTACATCTAGAACTCACAACATGTTCACCTGATCGGGCTTAATCAGTTATTCCTGAGTTGACATCTGCAGAGATGATCAGTGACTCAACATGTTACTTGAATGTCATCGTCTCTACTCTTGTTGGGTACATGTGTACCTCATGGGCTAATTGGTTATATGTAAGATAATTGGAATGCATTTGGAAATATGAATATGTTGATGTTTAGTTCCCCGAATTGACAACCTGGTCAATCTCGAAGAGTAATGTGTACATCGGAGATGCACAACAGGTTCATGTGATCGGTTCATCGCTATTCCGGATTTGATAACCACTGATACGATCTATGTTTCAACTTGTTACTTTGGTGTTCTCGTGTTCTTCTGGGTGCAGAGCTTCATTCAATGAGACTGTTTCATTCATTTCTACTTCTTGGAAAATGGTCTTTATACTCAGTTTGTCTTTGAGGGAAGCTACCAAAGACTCACTTGTTGAAGGCTCAAGTTCTTTCGACGATTCAAGAGCCTCGAATGCTTTGGTGGTGGAAGTTTAAGAGATGATGACTTCTATCTTCTACAAAGTGCTGAACGATTTCCTTTTTTTGGTACTCGTATCATCATCCTCTTAAACTATTTCTCTATATTTGTATATATTTATTAAAAACAAAAATACAAAAATATAAAACCAACAAAAAGAAAATAGAAAAATATAAAATCTTCAAAAGCCCATAAAAATCAAAAAATTGAAAAATACCAAAAATATTGTTTTCTCAAGACATGTCTTCTCGTATCGATAACATCTACGGTCTTAGAAATGTCATTCAATAATGGCACGGGACCATAGATGAAGTTCGAGAGGGTGGTGTAAATATTCTTTTCTAAACATGTCCAAAAACTATGGCTTGCGCTATTTCAGATCAGAACCCGTGAAAAACTGTGGCTTGCGTTACTTCCGTGATCGCAACCCGTAAAGCTTAACTATGGCTTGCTATCATTTTATAGCAACCCGCTCTTCAAGAAAGGAAAGTGTTGCGCTAAACCAATTTTCAAATATTTCGTGCACTTATCCTAAAACAATTTGAGGAAAGTATGTCGAAGGACTTCTGTTCCTACACAAATGTTTTTCCGTCTAAAATTCTTCATAAAAATATTTGTTGTTTTCAAAAATGGTGGAAAATGAGTTGCTTAAAATCAATCAGATTCAGAGTTCTTATAAAATTTGCAAACTCAATCTATGACTTCAGAGCTTTTAAACTTTTCATAAAAATGAGTCATGGATTGAGGGGATAATGTTTTCAAATCTATATCATCTAACGGGCTTTCTTAATTATCCTAATATGCTTAATTAAAAATGATATTTGCCTATGTTGAAGGACTAGGAATTTAGGATATGATTGTTAGGATTAGATGATTAGAGTTTGATAATCACATTATTCCCATACATTTAAATGATCTCGATTGATATGTTGCATTGACTTTTATTAGTCGATTGTTGTTTGGGTGATGTCGACCACCATATATCTATGTGTGTGTTCACTAACGTGCCCCAGTATCTTGGTATAAGAATGCCCCGATCCGGATCCTACATAATATGATGATTGGATGCCGAAAAGGAAAGGGTAACTATATCTTGGGTTGACAAATGAAGAAACGGAGCTTAATTGACTTCTATGGAGAGTTGGCATAAATGCAACGTAAGAGGTCTCATTTGATCTGCAGATGGTTCTTCTAAGTGATTGAAGAAACGGAGCTTAATTTGACCTCAGCTGGCATTCAAAATGCAACGAAAGAAGAAGTCTCACCGCATCGCCAGATGGTTTTTCTTCCAAACCCTACAGCAAGCAACATCAACAAGCTTCTCAACCACCTAACGATCTTTTGTGCAGATACCATTTTAAACAATTTTGAATAATTTGATTAAATTGTTTTGAAAATGGAAAATATTGTTTTGAAAATATATTTGACTAATTTTTGAAAATCACCGGACTTCATGTTATCAAAACCTAAGTCAATCAATTATTGACTTCACATCGATTGAGGGGAGAGTGATTTAAAATATAATATTTTCAAACAATAGTTCTTCATAAAAGTTCCGGTTTGTACGCTAAAATGTGGTGATCTAAAGATTTAATGTTATGTCATGGTATGATTTTTCTTTTGAATCAAGGTCTTTCAAAATGAAATTTTTTCCGTTCTTGTTTGATTGTGAAATTGTTTTGTTTTACTTAAAAGATCTCTTAAAAAACAATCATACCGATACTAACAATCTTTAATGTCTTAAAATGGTCCTTATCTGTCATTTTTCAAAATTAAATCTTGCCACGTCTTTCCCTAAAACTTTTTAAATGATTTAAATCAATTGGGATCTAAAACCCTAATTGGTTTGAAATTTTTGATCAAGGGAGAGATCGTGATTTAAATCTCAAATGCTTTTAATGGAATCGGTTTTAGTCCTTTATAGGCACTCCTGCCTCCATGTGCCAAACGATTTCAAATATACAATGCACATGTTGAGGAGGAGGATTTATCCAAAAACCCGATGAGTATTTAAACAAGGCCACATTTTCTCCCATGTTTTCTAAACCTAATTAAATCACTTGGGATCCAAAATCTCAAAGGGTTTGATATTTTTGATCGGGGAGAATTTGTGATTTAATAATGAAATTTGATAAAAGGTGATCGTTTTGATTTAATTGTGCACGTTGCACTCATATGTGTACTAAACGCCAATCTTGAAGCACATATTGAGGGGGAGCAAATAAACTATCGAGGTACGAAAGCCTTTTAAAGTGATTTATAAAGTACCTTGATTAAGTTTTAAAATGGTTTCTTAATGGCACTTGTGATTGTGGATGTGCTTCTAAAGAACTCTTGCCTCTATGTGATAAAATGATTTCAAATATTCTATGCACATATTGAGGGGGAGAATTTTACCAAAGAAATTCAAATGGCTTTTTCTAAGGAAATTGTGATCAAGAAATTATTTCAAAGAAATTATTTCAAAGAACTCTTGCCTCCATGTGCCAAACAATTTTAAATCATATGCACATGTTGAGGGGGAGCATTTCTAAAATGATCAAAACTATTAAGGTACAAAATGCTTTGATCTCGGATCACAAGTACCTTGATTGTTTTTCCAAATGATTTTTCGATTGGTTTCAAGGAAGAATGAATTGTACCAAAAGACCGACCATCTTTCTTTATGTATGGAGTTATAAGGATGGTGAGGTTAGGTATTAGTTCCCACGATCCCGCCAGAGTCGGAGGGATCTACCCATGGACAATCCACTAGATAGTGTAGAGTCCTTAGGTATATTGAAAAAAGGAGAAAAGTGGGATATGGGAAGAGTGGATCGAGACAGAGCTAGTATCGAATAAACCCAACAAGGTTCTAGTTATGAAGTCTCTGGTAAGCACAAGGGGTTGAAGAATGAAAAGAATTGAATGTGAAAAGGGTGAAAAGAAATAGCCCTCCATTAATTCAACCTTAGGCATAGAACCGGTTCAATACATATGCTACTGGTTGTTACTAAGGTAACACCGGTATTGAAGACAAGACGTCATGGACCCAAATGACGATCCGCACTAAACTTCCCAAGCTACTCAAGTTCCTCTTAAAAGGGCTTGTTTCATTCTCACGGGGAACCGACATTATCTATCAACTTTCTCTTAGAGATTGTTGATATTGAAGAAGGAGACCCTCTCCCTAGTCTCCGGCATAGGAACCAAATGTGCACGATTGAGTCTAGAGCCAAGAGATCATCCACAATATCTCATTAGGACACTAAATTAATGAAGACTTGCTGTTACACATAATGTGGAAAGTAAGAATATATTAAGAGTCCTACGCATTATCCTTGTGGTATTGCCTGAACATCCGAGTGATATGTATACATATTCACGATGAAGATGGAAAGCCTTCTGGAGCCAACATCAAACAAGCTCTTGGTAGGTGGCATGTGAGATCTATTCTATAGATTAAACTTGTGACAACTGGATAGAAACAATGGGGCTATTCTAGTCTTGAATCAACCTTGGTCCAGAATGGAATTGACGAATACTTTGGAAAACCGCTCGATGTGCAAACCTTCTTTTCTCTAGCACGTCGAATGTGTATTCATTTCAAATTCAAAAGTATCTCTCGATTGAAAAATACTTTTAGAAAAACCGTTCGATGTGCGAATCTCTTCTTTTCGCTAGCATGTCGAATGTGTACTCATTTCAAATATAAAAAGTATTTTGATTGAAAATTGATCTTCTCATAAAACCTTCGTCGTATTGCAAAACTCTTTCTTCTAAGCAATACGCTATTGTTTTCAAATCATTTTTCATCAATCAGCTGAATCTCAATTACCGGGTTCACTCACTCCGTGTTGTCTTTTGAGACGTTCCGGTTTGAGAACAGCTAGAATGTACCGCAAAACCCTGTCAGGAGATTCTTAGGAATCCTACCGATCACAAAGTAAGATTTGTATCGATCAACGGGAACCGTGGGCCGCGGTACTCAATTCAACGAAAGTGATCAAAGACACTTTCGTGCGTTTTATTGCTAACCGTCGTTATGCGTGGTACACCCGACGATTGCAGATCGTAATTGAGGAGTCAATCCAAAGCCGCATGCTCACAACATCCACACTTAAATTGAAGAAATCATGACCGTGCATATCTACATAACCGTTCTCGATATTCCATACTATGCTTCGCTTCGCTGCTGCAAATATCATGAACCAAGAAGGCTTCCGCTACTATGATGGAATGATGTCATGATTCAAAAGTGTGAGCATGTTGGTCCGAAAGTCACAACTTCACATGATGGCAACATTACAAAGGGTGATCCAGATTTATCGTGTCGATGATCTCAATGAAAGCTCAAAGATCATCAAAGATGTGGATCAGTTAAAGGCCTCCACCGAAAGTACAAACCACTCGGACTATGAAGAGTCACCGCTAAAGCACAAAGATGGTTGAAGAATTCAAGTCTACGAGCTCAAGACTAAAGATTAAATAGAATGCTAGGATTCAAAATGTAAAACATGGGGTGACCTCCCTTAGGGGAGATTGTTAGGAATTAGAAAATTCCATAGTGAAGTAGCGGTCACCCCAAATATAATCTAGCATAAGTTAGCTCATAGACATATCGTTATTTATCGCTTTATTAGTTAGTTATTTAGTTTAGAGTAACACCGTGGAGGAAGGACTGTCTTTACCCATCAGATGCCTGATCCACACCAAGGAGGACGCTTAGTTTGTAATTATAAATACCCTCTACCTCCCAAGGTAGAGGGTTGGACCTTTCATTCATCTTAATCTAACCTTCTAAGTTTTATTTCACTTTCTCTCTAGAAAGGTTCCCACTTTCTCTCTCTAAACTCTACATAATTCGAACCATATATTGTTATGTGATGTGTTTATGAAATCCAATATGTATCAACCTATTTCCTGAATTGGCTGCTCATCCACATCAGCATCATATGTTTTGGCATTTCTCTCAAAGAAGAAACAACAACTCTTCTTCATTCAAAACCACTCCATTGTCCTGAGCTTGTACCAGCAGCATCTTGTCCCTGAAATACTCTGCATTTTGTGGGCGTTTTGGAGATGTGGCAGTTCCTTGCAATATGTCCTTCACTACCACAGTTGTAGCACTTGATTGGCTTTCCTTGTCCTTGAATTGAATTCCTTCCACGATTTTGATTAGCCACATACCCTCCACCTACTCCACCTTTTCCTTGTTCATACTGTCTTCCTTGCACTGGTTGCACCACGATCTTACCATCTCTGACAATAGCATGATTGTGTAGATTGGATGCAGTTTTGATCTCATTGTTAGTGTGTGGAGTGAGGTTCATATTTTGCTTCACCATAAGAGCCAGTTGATTGATGAAATGTTCCATGACTGTGTTTGAGTCTGGAGGCTTATATGCTGGATCAGGAATGAGCTTGTGGTTACCGTTACCCATTAGTATGACTTGAGAGGCTTTGGTGGTAATTCCTACATTTGTGTAGAATGTTGTTGAGTCATTTGATGAGCTTGCCTCTCCCTGATTAGATTTGAACTTTTCAAGAATCATTCGTTCAAACATAGCATGCTTCTCATTCTGAAGTAGGAAGGCATACAATTGCTCATAATTGGTGTTCCTTAATCCTTTGGTTAACTTGAATGAGGTGACAAACTTGTGCCATTCGGGATTCATGTTGTTTACAAACTTTGAATTGAGCTGAATATTTGGCATGGTCATTTTAATATCCCTCATATCATTCACAAGTTTGTGGAACCTCACATAGTATTCAAAGGACACTTTCTCCGTGATTAATCTCAAAGTTCTCAAAATCATCATACAATTGAGATTCCCTGCTTCTTTGGTCACATCGAACCGAGAGAAGCATCTTAACATTGTCCCAAACCGCCTTCGCCTGTTGTGATTGATTAACTTGTAGATGTCTTTTGGAATACGCTGAAGTATAATATTTGAAGCCCTGATATAAGCATCATATCTCTTTTTCTCCTTATCATTGAGCTCATCATACGTCTTTGGTCTGTCCAAACCTAAGATCACTGTACCATCCGTAGCAGTTTCAAGTGTGTCTCTCGTAGTCTCAATCTGATAAGGTCCTTCATCAATTGATTTGAGAATGTTAACACCATTTTCCTTTCCTAAACAATACAACCTAATTCGTTGAGCCCATGAGTCATAATCAGATCTGTCAAGCATAGGTGGACGAGTATCCGATCCAAATTGAACGCCCTCATAAGAGATGATTGTAGGCACTTTTGTAGACATGATTACAGGTTTCACGGGATTTTATAACTCTATGATTAAACCGGGAAATAGATTCTTTCACGGGATTTTACTAAATCAAGAGAAAACCGTAAAATGTAACAATCAAAAACAATAATTAACCAAGTCGCTTTAAACGTTGAATACAAGTACCTTTAACTCAAGTCGCTAGGTATACAAGTCGCTTTAGTGGACAAGTCGCTAGGCACACAAGTTGCTAGAGTGACAACTCGCTAGAAGAATAAGTCGCTAGTGACACAAGTCGCTATGAAGACAAATCGCTAGTGACAAATTGCTAGACACAGAAGTTGCTAGAGTAACAAGTCGCTATATGGACAAGTCGCTAGGAACAAATCGCTAGACAAAACAGTACGACCACACTTTGTATTATTTGTCGTTTTGTCTCAAAAGACAAATCGCTAGAGCACAAGTCGCTTCCCACAACAAAGACAAGTCGCTGAAAAATGTAGAGACAAGTCGCTATGAAGAAATATATCCACAAATCGCTTCCCACATCAAAGACAAGTCGCTGAAAACGTAGAGACAAGTCGCTACGAAGAACTCAAGTCCGAGACACAAGTTGCTAGATAGAAATATTCAAAAGCAACGCTTTTCAATCCAAAAACTACCCAACCACACTGATACAAACCTTCCAAATCAAAACCTAAACACTTATAATGATTCTTAACACAAAAGTACAATCAAAATTCAAACTTTAACACAAGAAATGGTCCAAATGATGCAAATACCACTAAATGTTTTCAACCCCAAAAACCATATAAAACCACTAGAAATCCAAGAACATGTAAGAGAGATGATCAAACCATGGCTCTTGATACCAAGTGTAACATATTGGATTTCACAAACACATCAAACCCTGTTTAATGGGGCGTACACTTTAAGGTTTTAGAGAGAGAAAGTTTAGAGGTTTAGGGAACTTAGAGAGAGAAAGTAAAATCTTATTATGAGCTCCAACCCTCTACCTTGGGAGGTAGAGGGTATTTATAGTACCTTACATAAAACGCCACCTACGGGCTATGGATCAGGCATACAGTGGGTAAAGACCCGTTCGTCCTCCACGGTGTTACTTAACTAAATACTAGCTAACATAAAATAACTACGACTCTGAGCTTTCTAACGATTACATATACTTGAGGTGACCGACACTTTAATGACTGGATTTTCTAAATCCTAACAGATTTTGCCAATTCTTTAAACTTGATCAAATCTTTCATAAATCATCCTCTCAGCATGAAAATCTTCACAAATGCTCAATTCTGACCTTTCGGCTTAGCTTTAGCACTCTTTATCTCTCGTTCTCGTGTTTTTGTCTGTTTTGGCTTTCTTTTGCGTGTTTTGACATATCCGTACCTACACATGCATAAACTCAAGAAACAACAAATATTAGGAATAAATGGCTCTTTCTTGGTTATTTTGGGCCAGATTTGGTAAAGAAAAGATACGTGTTTTAGCACGTATCAAAATACCCCAGACTAGACGATTGTCGTGTCCCCACGCAATGCAATCAACTCACGCTTCTAAAACCAAGGATTTCAATCTCTTTCTACTAAACCTATGGAATGTAGCAAAGATTCCTCAAAAGAGATTAAGAAACCCTTAATTCTAAAAACGCCCTGTTTACCTTTATTTCACATATAGATATTACGATTCAGCACTTATTCATTATGGGTGACGGTTTGTTGAACTTTCATTTCGATCAATAACTCCAAAAATTTTCAAACGACATTTTAGGATCACGGAGTAGAAAACACAACCCAGCGTGAAGTGACCATACGGATAGAATACATCATCCCTGATTTTTCACAAGTCCCCAAACTAAGCGTAAAATGGAAATCATTATTAAATATGACTTTAGATGCTAACACTACCCGTGGAAGTTACTTGTGTAATTACCTTTTGCTCACATTTTCCTATTTTCCTCTATTTATTTTATTTTTGATGAGAACTAAATTTCTTCAAATTTCTCGTTTCGATAACTTTTGTTCCGATAAAGATATGAAGCTAAGTTGCTAATTAGTTATCCATCTTCCCTCGAAAACCGTTGCACACAAGAATGAGGTCCACATCAAGGTCCTAATTTAACACGATTTAGGGGGATATCCTTTTTATTTCAACCAAAACAACTCATCTACGAGTCCAGAGACAGAGGCTTTTATTTAGATATCTCCCGGATTCAAAGTTTGGCTTAACACTATTTCAACACATTTGCATTTTTGCAATTTAGGCCCTTGGTCTTTTCAACCACTAACTCAACGGGATTACCGTTTTATCAGAAGTCTTATTATGACTTTGGATTTTCCTCAACCTTTTTAGAAGTCCATGACAATGGGGGTACCGTCGGACATAGAAAAATTTTATGGCTTTGGATTTTCACTTTAATACATTTGGGCTTTATTTCATGTTAATATTTGACAAACTCCGAATCCCACGACTTTTATCACAATAGAAACAATAGCAGCAAACTACAGGAATCAGTTGTCTATTACACCGCAACACTGACAGTACCTTGATGTGTACCCAACCCTCATGGGAAAGGATTCTCTAAAAAAAATATAGAACTAACTATCGTCGAAAACTTAACATCTCTAATTATTATTTGACAGATATGGGGTGAAACAACTTTGTGGGAGCAAAAAGCCACAAGTACCTTCGATGAGCTCTAAAGAGAACCAACTACTCCACACTTAGCATCTAAACTCATAAGTAACTCTATCATTCCTTGATCTCCGTAAATTTAAAATCTCAAACAATGAGATCCGCTGATGCTTAGCCGATAATTAAATTTTCTATGGTTAAGGGAACAAGCTAGGGCTCAACACGCCCGATCAAGTCAGAATTCCATTCCTACTCTCACCAGCGGTAAGTCAACAAGGTGTCAAAACATATATTAATTTAGCGAATGCTTCGACAAATAATCTCAAGTCTCTCATTTTTAAAGTCACTTATTAGAAACTAGCAAATTCTTGTTTAAGCTTCGCATATTTAAAATCACTTAGGGAGACTTGCAAATTCTTGGCCTTGTGAGCTAGAATCGCATTTTATAGCCTCTTGTCTAAACAATTAGGAAAGACTATTTCAAGAAAACGCATATTTGAAGAAACTTCTAAGAGACTAGCAAAAACTTTTCGATCATAAAACTAGAAAAAGCTTACAAAATTTTTTAACTTTTTTCACATTTTTGCACAATATTTTCATTTTCTAAGGAAAAACGGAGTTGCGAGAGTATACGACAAAAACAAGCGAGTGTGGTCAAATCAAATCGAAGGGAAAAAAGCAAGTGCAGTCAAATCAAATCGAAGATTACCTACCCTAGACTAAAACGAAACATTGTCCTCAATGTTTAAAGGCAAGGGTAATAACGAAAATCTAAAAGCCGTTTATTAAGTATGCTAGAAGATAAACGTTAGTCGATAAGATTTCTGATATCGGATTTCCATCAAAGATCGATCATGAAACTCGAGTGGAGAAAATTCAAACTTCGAGCACGAGAGTCTTCATATCGGGAAAATCCTAGACAACACACCACAAACAACCAAACACGAGAAATCAAAGAGGCTAACCCCTTCACGTCACTTATTAGAGAAAATAGAAAGAAGATAGAGATAATTCAGTTGTCCACGTGGAAGCAAGCGGGAAGGATACCCGGATCAAAGATGGTATCCTCACTCTGGAGGGAAAGAGAATGGGTGGGTTGGGAGGGAAAGAAAATGTCGGGATCAAGCACATAAGGAATAACTCCTCCCAAACTCACAAAAGGTATATCAAGAATGAGTGATCCATCATCCGGTGGTTTTGCGGGCGGACGAAGGGATGACGGATCACAATAAGAATATTCCATAGAAGAAGGGAGTTTATGGTACAGAGAAATGCATTTCGAAGGCTCAACAATGAAGGCATCCAAGATAGGATCCTTTTTCCGAATAACTTTGGTGATATGAAGTTCCTCTACGATGAGTATCCCAAGGTTAAAAATGTTGTCCTTAGAGAGGAAGGAAATCAAGGTATCATCTACGGGAAAATCCTCATGAGACGAGGAATCACTCTCGGATAAAAAATATTGTGGGACCTCTGGATCAACAAGCTCATCGATAGAAACTTTCACTTTCTTTTCTTTCTTCGGATAAAATGGATCATCGTATTCTAAATCTTCCAAAAGATCTTTCTCTGAAGAAATCGAGTCCATGGGAGTGAGTTCATAGGCGAACTCCTTGAGAAGTAAATCGATAGAAAAATCCGTAAGCTCAGGCTCCGGAGGATTTTCATCAGACGTTTATACTTCTTTGATCTCTTCAATCGTGATCTCTTTCGGAGGGAGTGACGATGATGGATCTTCATTCAACAATTGTTCAAGATAGAGAATATCTCCCTCCGAATCATAAATACCATCATCAATTCCTGGTGGAATCGATTCATCACTAGCAAGAAACTCATCGATCTCTTCCAAAAAGAAGTCACATCCCTCAAACGGAGTGAGAGAAGGGGAAAAATCGGCAATGATCGGTTCATAAGATGGTTCAACATTTTCAGAAGGAAAAGTGGGATTGCCACTCAAAGAAAGTTCGATTTTCTTAGGAACAGAAATCAGAGGTGGGACAAGTGGTGTGCTCTGAGAGCTATCATTTTCCACCACTACCGTTGTAGTCTCCTTTTCTTGTTTCTTTTTTCGTTCAGCTCGTATTGTCGACATACTCTTAACCGTAAACCGTGAAAGACTTAGATCAATTCGATACGTTTTAGGCTCAACTTTCTCCAATTTATCAACATCATCCGGAGGGGAATAAGAAGACAACTTATTATTTAACAATTTCTCAATTAAAAGGATGTCCCCCTCTGGGTCACAAATAGCATTATCAATCTCAGCGGGAAACGAATCATCATTAAGAAAAACCTCAATCTCTTCCCAAATGGGGTCACTTTCCGTAGTGAGAGATGGAAAAGAGTCGGGCATAATTGGATTAGACGATAAAGTGGGATTGCCAATTTCTTGAGAAAAATCAATCACACCGATGCTATGGATAGAATGGTCATCGGGTGGAGGCTTTGAAGTTTGCTCAACATAAAATATTATCTCTTCATTTCCTTTTCTTATAGTTAAAGTTCCTTGGTAGTGATCCACAAGGACTTTTGCGGTTCTTAAGAAGGGTCTTCCTAGAGTGAGAGGGACTCGTGTGCCAACCTTTATATCAACTACGACGAAATCCACGGGAAAATGGAATTTATCCACTCGTACCATAACATCGTTGACTACACCAACCGTGTGAGTAATTGTTCGATTAGCTTATTCAATAGTCATACGAGTCGGCATAAGATTCTTCAATCCAAGCTTCTGATAAATTGCAAGAGGCATAAGGCTTATACTTGCACCTGAATCGGTCAGGGCATTACATTCCTCAATATCATCTAAAGAGCAAGGAAGGAGAAATTTCCCGGGATCACCAAGCTTCTCGGGAGCTTGGTTCGAGGAAGAATTAGACGATGTACGCTCAAGTGATATCTTTGAAATTTGCTCCAATTTTTCTTCATAAATCATTTCAGCAGCTTTGATTATATCAGTCGTAAGTTTGAATTTGGTTCCGGTTGCACGGCATTTTAACGGAGATAGAAGGAACTTGGGTAACCAGAGGATGAACGTATTTGGCACTTCCATTATCACTAGGAAATACCGGGTCCTTTGTCGCCTCGGTCTCTCGTACTACATTCCTCACCGGAGAGGGAGTAGTCATCGAGGGCCCATCATCTCGAATGGTAATGGATTTCATTTCTCCTTTTGGGTTGGGAATGGTGTTACTTGGGAGAGATACCGAACCCGAGGGTTGATTCATTTTGCACAAAACAGCGTTCAACATGTTCTCAAGTTTTTTCTGAGATGCGTCCATCTTGTTGTTCTGAAGTCGAATTTCATTCTTAAACTAACTGCTTTGTCTAGTTAACGAAGATTGGAACTCATTTCTTAAATTTGAAATCTGGGTTTGCATGGTTTGGATTGTAGCATTATTGTGCTGAACGTAATTTGAGAATTCATTAGAGGGAAAAAGCGGAGCTTGATAACTTGAAGCTTGATATCTATGATTAGAATTGACCCATTGGGTCGGGTATTGATTTAGTGGGGCTTTGAATTGGTTTTGAACATTTGGTCCTCGAACTTGATTTTGATTAAAACGAGTTTGATTGTTCGATTGAGAAAATCCTGGAGGTCCCATTTGATTACTAACACGAGGATTCGTTTCAAGTTGAGGACGGTATTGGTTACCTCCGATTATGGCATTAGCTTCGAAAGGATTACCATCGGTAGCGGTACAATTGTATTAAGCATGCGGCCCACCACAAGTAGTACAAGTCGATTCCACCGCTTTAACTTGAGCGGGTGGAGGAGAATTAATCTTAGCAGCCTTAATCTTAACCAAAGCTTGAATCATATCTGAAAGCTTATCAATCTTAGCATTGGTGCTAGACGTATTTTCGAAAGATGAGGACGAAGGTGAAGCACTCACTCGGGCAGCAACCGATTTGCTTCGTGAGGTGCGAACTTTGGATTTGTTCTCAATAATCGACAAGGCATCTCTCGTTGACCGGGTCAACAAATTACCACCCGCGGCGGAATTGAGAGAGTCTTGATCATTTTCATTCAAACCGTTATAAAATGTATCAAGTTGGTGCAACTCAGAAAAACCATGATGGGGACATTGTCTAAGCAAATCTTTAAAACGGTCCCATGCCTCACTAAATGATTCATCAAATCTTTGTGTGAATTTTGTTATTTCATTTTTCAAGTTTGTTGTTTTAGACGGTGGGAAGAATCGTTTACGAATTTTGAAACTAAATTCTCCCATGTGGTGATCGATTGAGGGGGTTGTTTTGTTTTTCGAGCCAAATCCGGGCGGCCCCCTCGAGTGAAAATGGGAAGAGTAGTAGCTTGATAGCTTCTTCCGGTACGTTACGGTACTTGATCGTGGACGTGAGCTTTTTGAATCGTCGGATATGAGAGTGAGGATCGTCCCTCTCAAATCCATAAAATTGGCTCGACGATACCTAGTTGATCAATCCGTGTTTAAGCTCGAAATTGTCGGCAACGATTGCCGGGACGACGATAGCTTCTCCATAACCCCAGTGGGTGCTTCGAGTTGCTCTAGCATGGATCGGTTATCTTTCGCCATTTCGACGATGGGCGGAGTCGGATTAGTTCGAATCTCGGGTTCGACTAATTGAGCACGTCTATTTTGCCTTCTCGGAATTGTAGCGGTTTCACGTAGCGGTCTATAATTATTAGAACGAGTGCGCATGCACTTTTAAAAACTAAGGCAATTAAAACGAACGGTATTCGAAAACAACAGTGAACTTAAACCAATAATCCCAAGTGAATTGATCACTTCTATAAGACAAACGCACAAAGGAGCGGAGAAGCTATTAGGTCATCGCGAAGCTTATTAAATACCCGCTTCTTTTCAGCCGCAATTTAATGTCAGGCCGTCCTTATACCCCTCACACAGTTTGTTTATCCAATAGAAATAAATCGACTCACAAGCGACACAAAGGCAAGTTTTTGATCTTTAGTTCAGGAACTTACTAATGATAACACCTCAAGTTGAGAGATGTTATATAATTGATGTATTCTTTTTTAGCTCAAAAACAAAAGGGAAAATATTTTTGTATTTTTAATATGATATATATATATACAAAAGAAAAAGGAAAATATTTTTTACTTTTTTTTATTTTTATAAAAATAATAACTTCACGAGGGAAGGATCTCGAGTAACTAATTGTCAAACCTTTAACGATATTGTCGCGACACAA
The DNA here is from genome assembly GCA_910596185.1 of Chrysanthemum makinoi. Taxonomy (NCBI): domain Eukaryota; kingdom Viridiplantae; phylum Streptophyta; class Magnoliopsida; order Asterales; family Asteraceae; genus Chrysanthemum; species Chrysanthemum makinoi. Next base: position 277,729,991 of record OU343224.1, read on the forward strand.
CCTCCCCGGCAGCGACGCCAAAATTTGATTCGTGTAGGTTTAGGGTGGTGTGTATGGAGAAAATATACAATATCAATATCAAAAATAAACACAAGGATCGATTTAAAATCCTCTTAGGAAAAAGGATAGTGAATCAAATCCCGTGAGTGATAAGTGATATCGGATTAGAAAATCCGAGTCGTGTCCCAACGAGGTGTGAATGGACAACGTCGATTGTGGTTTGTTATTAAAATGCTCGATGTTTTGGATTTTGATTTTTATCTAAACTACGGGAAATGGGAAGCATAAAAGGGAATTAAATCTACGGGAAATCTAATTACGCAAATTTAAACTAATACGATTAAAATGAAACGCGAATAAAATGCAATCTACTCTAAACTAAGTCCTAAATGTGATCTAAAATTACTTCCTAACTAATAATGCAATTTAGAAATTAACTAAGATTTAAAACTAATTTTTATGATTTTTCTTTTATTTATTTGAATTAAAAACTAATTTCTAATTTCAAAATAACTAAAAATAATGAAAACAAGAGGGAAAATTATGAAACTATTTTTTGAAAATCTAAAATAACTGAAGAGACTTTTGAAAATTGGATTTGTATTTTTCTGAATTGTTTTCTAATTTCTATGATTTAAAAACTATTTAATACTAAATAAATGTCTAAAAATTATTATTTGAACTAGGAAAATTAGGGAAAAATATTTTTTTTTGATTTTTATATTTGTCTTAATCTAGGAAAAATGAAAAAAATATTTTTTTGAACCTTTTCTCAAGTATTTGTATTAAACACTAATTAAAAAGTATTAAAAATCAATTAAAAATGGGAAAAATAGCAAACAGTGTTGGAAAAATCTGAAAAATTCAGGAAAACTCTAAAATATTATTCTAATTTTAGGAAAAATGATAAAGGCTATGCTAGTGTGCTGTAAATAGGAGATGCAATGAAACTGCTTATAATTAAGCACTCTAGAATAAGCAAAATGCAACTATAGTGATCCTAAAGCTACCAGAACCTATATTATGCTAAATCTACTTTAAAACAACCAATTACAACTAGTTACACTTCAACTTAACAGGCTACAAATATCTTATTGTAATTTCACTTTCGAATCCAAACAACCTAATCCTTCTACTTTAAGCTATAACACAAGCTTAACCAATAAGCTGATGAGAAAAAAAGAATTAGGATCTTGTAAACAACCAACCAAAGAGTGAAAAGACCAAATTTGAGCCAATTACAAGTTATAATGAAACTTGTACAACTACTGCAAGTTACCTGTGCACACCTCAGTGAATGCTGCACATGACAAAAATGGCTAGATTAACAAGCAAATTCAGAGCTTATAAAAATTCCCCAAAATTTCACAAAAATGGTATTTGAAAACTCAACCAATTGAAGTTTATAATCCCAAAATATTAAACAATTTGAACTGAATCTGAGAGAATTAAAAATCTACAAAGTTTACTTGACAGAACTAAAATCCACTATTTGACTTTTTTAAATCAGACATGTAATTTGACTTATTTGAATTTAGATCCACTAAAACAGATTGTAGATGTTGTTTTGTGATAAAAAGAGATCAAATCATGCAATCCTATATGAATTTATACCTATAATGCAAGTTATATGAATCAAATTCTAATTGATGCAAAGTTTTAAAACAGAATAATGATGAAATTGACTTTTATTACACTATGATGCAATCTAACTACTGAGTTGGCTAAAGTAAACTTAACTGAGACTAAAACAAATGATTACAACCTATACTCTATCCTCAAGTTCAGATTAAATACTAATGCCAAACACCACTTAATTCAACTGATGTGTAAATTAACCAACACAGTTAACACCAAATCCTACTGCAATCCTTAATTCCAATTCAGATTACCTAATTACCACTAAATGATGCAGATGAGATAACAGTTAAACACTTGTATGAACTGATCCTACTGATGCAAATATAGAATTAGTGCAGAAAATTAGAGACTAATGATAGCAATGAACAACAAGTAAATAACTGAGAATCAGCTAACAGCTACTGGATATAATGCTAAATAAGCTATACTAACAAAACTTATAAGCTATAACAGATTTAAAAATGAACTTGTACTCACAGTTGGTCCAGCCACAATGGCTTGCTAACAAATGATCAAAGAACCACTATCCTACTGATATCGACCCAAAGTACTCCAAATCAACCCAATTCCATCCCCATATCATGATTAAACCAGCAATCCAGAACTAGATGAGCTTGATAGTTGTAGATTGACTTTTGTTGACCAAATTATGATTTGAGAATAGAAACTGAGTAAGTAGTTTATGATCACTTAAAAAGCTATTAATGAACTTATAAAAGCTTTTAGGAACAAAAACTTAAGCTGAAAACAGTTTAAAAACAGATGAGAGGTATATTTTTTTTTCAAATAATTTTCCAATTTTTTTGTGATTTTTATTTTTTGATATAAAACAAGCTAAAATTTATAAGAAATAAGCAATAATGATTAACTAAAGCACTAATAAGCTATTTCAAACACTAAAAACAGTAATCAAAAGGAAATTAGAAATTAAACTGAAATTGATTTTATTAATATAAAGCTGATTACACTATGAGATTCAAATACAAAATAACAACTAAGGATTTAAAAACAATATTAAACTAAAACACTACTAAGAAACTACACTCTACACTACATGAATACAACTGAAATCAGGGGGGGGGGGGTATTTATAGTTGAGCATGAGCCTTGGAATGATCTAGAATTCTTCAAGTTGTGCTTTTTCTTGGCGTGTTTCAACCCTTAGATCATCATTCAACTTTATCCCATCAATCACGACCCTTGGATCATGTGCACATATCCCATCAACCAATCATAGGCAAGGAGAAGGCACGGATTTCCAACCTGGCACTGAGCACATGTCAGGAGGTGTCAGTAATGTATGATTGTACCCTTCAATTAGATTGGTTTTAGTTAATTTGGGCGAGGGTAAATTAGGGTTCTTGGGTTTGGCTGGGTAAAATGATTTGGGGGAATTTTGGTGGCGGGAAAGGGTAAAAGTAATTTTATATTGAGTTTTACTGTAGTTAAAAGTTGGGTTGACCGGTTTGGTTAATAACGTGTATGGTTTATTTGGGGGGGTCATGGATCAGATTTTTGGGCTTGGTGGGCTTTAAGGCTAGTAATAGATTTTGGACCTGAAATGGATTTGCTTAACATCTTAGGGACCAATCTTGTTCAAACTGAAATTTCAAGGGCCAAAGTTTTAAATTTTGAAATTGTAATCCAAGGGCCAAACTTGACAATCTTCAATATTCCAAGGATTACTTTTGCCATTTTTGAATCTCAAGGGTATTTTTTGCCAAATGCTGAAACTTAAGGGACTAATTTTGCCAATTCTTTAAACTTGATCAAATCTTTCATAAATCATCATCTCAGCATGAAAATCTTCACAAATGCTTAATTCTGACCTTCCGGCTCAGCTTTAGCACTCTTTATCTCTCGTGCTCGGGTTTTTGTCTGTTTTGGCTTTCTTTTTCGTGTTTTGACATATCCGTACCTGCACATGCATAAACTCAAGAAACAACAAATATTAGGAATAAACGGCTCTTTCTTGGTTATTTTGGGCCTGATTTGGTAAAGAAAAGATATGTGTTATAGCACATATCATGAGTTACGCCGTAACATCCAATTCTTCGTAATTTGCTTTGGAAAAGCTGGTTACGACGTAACATCAGGAATGAGTTACGCCGTATCTTCAATAAATCATGGTTACGCCGTAGTTGTGGAATGAGTTATGGCATAGCTTGCAGCGTCGCGGAACATTATTTAACCTAATTAGTTACGCAGTAATCCTATGAGGGAGTTACGCCGTAATCTTCAGTTTAATTGGTTTTCTGAGCCACGCTTCTGTTACGGCGTAATGTGAGAGGAGAGTTACGCCATAACATCTTCAAATGCTCGTAATTTACCTCAAAGTGAAATATAGAGGAAAACAAGCGTAAATCCATATAAATGATATAAAATAAGAGCATTATCGGGGGAAATTGACACTTAATATTCAGGATAATTTGATGTTATCAAATATCCCCCCACTTGACCTCTACTTGCCCTCAAGTAGACCTTATTAGATAGATTCCTAAAACGATATCTCCCTGGTTCGCGTACAAGGCGCGTTCGGGGTCAAAGGCTCTTCCTTTTTGTCTAGAAAGTTTTTCAACACCCTAGGCAGTGAACCTAATCGTTGTAGTGTAGTATTGGGTAAGCCTCGGGTATTGATATCTTTTTTATCTTTTTTATATTTTTTAGAAATGCTAGTAAGAAGTGTACAACACTAAGGTTGAGGTTGAGAAAGGTTCTTTTTTATCTTTTTTATATTTTTTAGAAAGCTAAGGGTAAAATCTCGGGGCTTTGATTTGGGGGGTGGTACTTCTACCGATTACTCTACGATTCTATTTATCTAAACTATGGGTAGTCTTATGTCTATTGATGTGTGCTTGTATGATGATTAAAAATGTGCTTACCTAGATACTATTACTCCCTAGTTATCTTTTATTGGTGGTTGAATTGTCACGTCCTTATTCTTAACGCGTTGTGTTTTCTAAGGTCGTAGGGTGTGCCTTTTTCCCTAACTCTTTGAGACTACCTTAAAGTTATTGCCTACGAAATCCTCTAGATTAATCATAAACTAACTTTAAAGTTATCTTTGGATGTTTAGAGTACGAAATCAGTTAAGTGATTTATAAACTAAGGTTCACAAAGATTACTCAAGCATTTAAACACAACGATGGCCTACTTACACTCCTAAGCTAATTACAATTAAGATAAGAGACGACCAATCAATAATTAATAACTAGGTTTCATAGATCTAAGCAAACACACAAGAAATTTAGCCGGACATGTTAAACACGGAAGCATACACACATTAAATGGAAGACATAATGAAATTAATGAAGTAAAACACTTATCTTGATGTAAAATAGGGTTTGGGAACCCTAAGATACTCGAAATTCGGACTACAAACGTTTAGGGTTTTTACTCCACAAGTCTACCTCTCAAAATTCTGAAAATTCGATTTCTATATATAATTTTACACTTGCGACGGCGTCGCTTATAGGTGGGACGCCGTAAGATCGTCGTCATTAGGGTTTTCGTATTAGCCAAGTCATCATTGGGATGAGGTCACGTTGTAGTTGTGACGCCGTCGGGCTTCAGCAGGGACGTCGTCTGATTCTGGATCTGGTCCGTCTGAGATGAAAAGTCTTAGTAGCGCCCTTCCTCTTCAAAGTCTGACGCCGTTAGGTGTATTTTAGCAAAAAGTCTACTGAGCCGTCTGAGATTTTAATTCGTATAAAGGGACGGCGTCGCCCTTTGATTGGGACGCCGTCAGGTTCAATTTCAGCAGCTTGATTGGCTTCGATCTTGACTTTGCCATTTTCTTCATGAATTCACTCCTTTTTGTCCGAATATGCATCATTCTAGCGTTTTGCTTCCAAGAGACCTAAAAAGTGAAAAGGAATGAAATTAAGCAGTAACGGATATAAAAGTGGGTGATTAAGGGCTTAAATGACCCCATAAAAGTGTACGCTTTAAATCCTTATCAAATATCCCTACACTTGGTATTTGCTTGTCCTCAAGAAAATGTGCTTTTAGCCAATCAATTTATAAGTGAGGGGGCATGAAGCATTGGTTTAACATAATTCACAACAAGTAAAAGCACCGCAATAGTCATAACAAGCACGGAAATTATATACTAGCACCTCACAAAAGGTGTTTGAGACTAGATCAAACCTCCACCTCTTTGGCGTAAGCACCCAGGAACAACTATCTAAGAGGTCTTTAAAAGGGTTGTAATGTTAGGCTTACGGTAGGGAAACAAAGGGTTTGGTTGTATAGGCAATTTAGTGGTGGCAAGTCAGAAACCTTATGTTACAAGCATGAAAAGAATGGTGTTGCTAAGCCAAGACTCGACTCACTAAACTCTAGATAACTTGAAACAAACAAACATAAATATAAAGATAGATGCAGGATGGTAGCCCGTATTTTTTTTTCAACACTCTTTTTTTTTCTTTTTTTTTGATTTATTTTATTTTATTTTATTTATTTATTTATTTATTTTCATACACTTTTACTCTACCATCCTCTAAGATAACATAAAAATATAAGGGATTTTTAGGAGCATCCCTACACTTGAGTTTTTATTACTCTAATACTAATATGACCCGAATTGAAAAAATCAAAATACTTGGCGTATTTAATTACGTAAATAAAGGGAATTTGAATTTAACGTTCTTTCCCGTCACTCCATAAAATTTTACTTTAACCATGTTTCAAACAAGTTCTCTTAATCCTTATCAATCATACACAAGTGTAGTCTCCCAATCTCGAACTGTACAAAAGAATCTATTATATACCGGTACACTCTCGACTAAAGGTAGCTTTAATTCCATCTAGGGGCGCAAGTAACTAGATAATTTAACTAATTTGGGTAAAATTACCCTAACAAATATTTCTCATATCTTATAACAATGAACTATGAGACGCACTACTCGTAATGTGAGTGCATATAAGTTCCCGTTTTATTCTCCCCCTTACACTTAAACTAAACATTGGTTCTAAGGATTATAAAAGAGAAAGGCTCGGTAGGATCCGTTGAAGGGGTTACATTCTTTGGATTGATAAATCCAATATTATGTTTCTTTTCACCTGCACACTTTAAGAAAATAGGCGAAATAAAATCGGCGAACTAACTAGGATATAATGCAATGGATGTTTGCATCACGAGAACCGCATAAAATGAGAAAAATTTTATAAAAAGGACGCCGTTAGGCTGACAGAAGGAAAAATTACACCTTTAGGGGGTGTGTACTTTAAATATGATGTAAAATACCTTTATATGTAATTAAGACGAGGTTAAAGACAAAATAAAGCATTTTCACAAATTCAAACATGAGAACATACAATAGTGAAAAGATATATGACACACAAACAAGCAAACAATTAAGCATAGGTTGCCTCCCACGAAGCGCTTTTCTTTATTTATGAGTCTTGTAGCTAGACTCGAAGTCGTGCTCCTACGTGACTTCATTGTCGTCACCTTCTCCATCATGAAGATCTCTATTGGGGTTTTCCATGTTATAGTAATGTCCTATTATGCATCTTTCTAAGAAGTCATTTTCTCCCCAATCGATTCTATATTCCGGTTCTAATTTCAAACAATCCTTATAGAACCCAAAAATCTTATTCATCACATAATCTACTCCTTTCTCCTTATCCTCCTCATTCCCATAGTAGACCGATAGCTTAAATTCCTTTTCATCATTGGATAGTGATGAAAATTTCTCAATCTTAAATGGCATTTGGTAAGCTACGTCATCGGTCTCATCCTTGAATCTAACTATTCCTAGCGACGGATCATAAGTCATCCCGGTGTTTTCTATGAAAGGATTTCCTAGAATTATGTCGGACAAGCTAGGATATATGGCCGTACTAATATCCTCCACAATTATGAAATCCGTAAGGTATGTGAAACTACCTACCTAGACGGGCAATCCCTTAATTCTACCAAGAAAATTACAACTAACTCTAGGATTATCGGGATCTTGCCTATTTGGGATAGGTTTCTTCATTACCCAATTATAGTAGGTGCTAGTCATGATGTTTATTGGGGATTTGCGATCAATGTTGGCCTTTTCCACGAAAAGATGTCCTATGCTACATGGTATGTTGAGATTCCAAGGATCTCCAAATATGTTTCGAGGGCTTCTCCTAACTTACATGTGACGAAGGTCGCGTACTAAGTGTGGGTGGCGTGAAAGTTCCTAATCCTTAGGAAACTTATTGAAGTACTCATCACCTACTTCGTCTACTTCGTTGGTTGATTATTCCTTAGGAGTTTCACTAACCTCAAGCATAGTCTCATGGTTCGCTTCGTCACTAGTCCTATTTGGTGTCACTAAGGTGATGGCATTGACGAATTGAACGTGGTTGGATAACTTACTTGGGTCCTTAATTTTCACACCGAAAGCTTCGGGAGAATGAGTCAAGATGGCATTAACCTTTTCGGTGGTCTTCCTATCACTATTGGCCATGACTTTTAAAAGGTTATCTATCTTCCTATCCATCTCGGCTTGTTGTTGGTTAAAGCGGTCCGAAAGCTTGGCTATTTGAGCTTCTTAGGATGTAACTAGGTGTTGCAACATCCCTTCTATGTTTTGTTGGCCAGGGCCGTGGGAGCATGGGGAATCATTAGAGGTGAATTATTTGCTTAGTCCCCAATTATAGTCGGGTTTGCCCCTCCATGCTTCTCGGGCATCATTGAAAGTCCTAGGTCCGGGTGTTGTGGGGAATCTCCCTCCCATTCCATTGGTACGTGAGGATGCGCAGTCAATGGAAGCTTGTTCGGGGAGTGTCGTGCAAGTACGAGTGTCATGGGGACCTCTACATAGCTCACACAAGGAAGAGACTTTGTTCACTTGGCGTGAATACGTAGGATTCTCGTAGGAGCTCATTAGGAATTTGACTTGATTTTCTAGTTCGAGCATCCTACAATTGGAAGTTTGTGAGTCAATGGGAGGCAAGGAGATTGCCTTGACGGTTTTAGGCAACTCACGGGGGTCATTCCAACTTTCGTTGTCATAGAGGGCAAGGTCCTCTATTGTACCCCACGATTCTTCCGCGGTGAGATCACTAAGTTTGCCTCCGGCCGCTTGGTCGATGGATTGCTTAGTTGAGAAGTTGACATGATCATAAAAGATTTAGACTTGAAGCCAAAGATCGATGTCGTGATGAGGGACTTTATGGAGCAAGTCCTTGAATCGAGTCTATGCCTCGTAGAGAGATTCACCTTGACGTTGTTGGAACATCAAGATTTCATTCCTAAGTTTAGTAGTTCTCCCCGGTGGGAAAAATTGGGCAAGGAAACGAGTGGTGAGATCATCCCAACTTGAGATGGATCCAGCGGGAAGTCGCTCAAGCCAATTACTAGCTTGGTCCCATATAGAGAATTAGAAGCGACGCAAGCGCGTTGTCTCCCATGTGGTAGCATCAAGGTCGATGGTATCAACAATTTTAAGGAAGTCCTTGAGATGCTGGTTAGGATCTTCGGAACAAAGTCCATGGAATGCACATCCGTTTTGCACCAATCGGATGGTGTCGGGTCGCAGGGTCGTAGTTTGAGCTTGATCAGGGAGCTCAATGGTATTCCTATAGCCTTGGTGGCTTAGTCTAGAGTATTCACCAAGAGTACAGCCTCTTGGCGAGTCATTGAGTGGTGGGTCAATGGGAAGTGGTGGATGTGGTGGCGGGTTATCACCTTTCATGATGAAAAGTGATAGGGCTACGAACAAATTCACGAAGAAGGGGGATACACTACAAGGAAGCTAAAAATGAGAAAAAATCTTACTTGATAGGAATCAAGCAAGGGAACCTAAACGGAATAGAAATCTAACTAGCTATTCTATTCCCCGGCAGTGGCGCCAAAAACTTGATGATCGTACAAGGCGCGTTCGGGGTCAAAGGAACTTCCTTTTCGCCGGGCAAGTTTTTCAACACCCTAGGCAGTAAACCTAGTCGTTCAGGGTCAAAGGAACTTCCAGTAATTCTACCTCCACTAGGATCATTCCCAAATGCAACTCTTCCTCCAAAATAAGATCTAAAATCTGACAGAATCTCTTTGTCTCCTGTCATGCTTCCAGAGCAACCACTATCAACAATTAAATGATCTTTAAGCTCCTCTTCTGGGTTGCCCTGTACAAAGATGAAAGAGTTAGTTAATTTTAGGAACCCAAGCCATTACTGACTTGTGTTCCCCTTGTGGAGTGACATACTTAAATTCTTTAAGTATGTAATCTCCACTGTCTTTGAAAACATGATCAATTATCTTTGGTTGTTCCAAAACTTGTGTTGGTTTTTCAACAAAACTCTCTTTTTCATCAAAATTCTCTTTTTCTTTTTCAACAAAATTCCCCTTTTCACCCTTACTTGCTGAAAGTACTGTTTGTTCCCCATCAGTACTTTCTTTCTTAACCCAGTTGGTTTTAACTTTTTGTGTAGATTTCTTTGATCTAGATACTCTTTTTGAGGTGTAACGCCTTCTAGATTGATAGTAATTGGATCTCCTAGGGCTTCCATTCCAAAAAGTGCTAGCAGTACCTTGAGTGGGTGAAAACCTAGCAGTACTTTGAGAAGGTACTGCTTGAGAAACTTTTGGCTTATCAGTACCTTGAAAAGTGCTTGAGGGTACTGGTGGTTTTGAAAAAGGTCTTTTTTGATGAGGGTACTTATAGTCTTTTGAGAAATTACTATGGTTTACCCTATGTGAATGATTCCAAACTGGTTTATTTTCCCTTGGTTTTTGGTTGGCAGTTTTAGTCTTTGGGAATTTGCTTAAATATTCTGAGTGAAAGTGACAGTCCTTAATCAAATGATCAGGACTATAACAAACAAAGCATAATTTTTTACCCATATTCCCAAAATTTCTTCCTTTATTTCTATGACCAAAACTATCCTGACTTTTTGGTGAATGACCAAAACTATCCCAAAAAGACTTAGCAGTATTTTGAAAAGTTTTTCTTGAAGGTACTGCTGAATGTCTAGCAGTACTTTGAGATGAAGGTACTGCTGAACTCTTAACATTATCATCCTTAGGATTCTTAACAGTTTCTTTTGGGGATTGAAAACTAGATGGACCTGAATTAGTTTAACCAGTAAGCTTTTTCCTAAACTCTAAATTGTCTACTCCAAAACAAGAAACACCTGTCCTAAGTGTTTGAAAACTACTAGTGGGATGAGGGACCGCATGATAACCCTTGTCTTTCTTAAATTCAGGAGGTGTTTGACTAATTGATTCCTCATTACTGGATGTGTTCTCTTATGAGCTAATGAGTTCATCATCACTAGTTGTTATCTCCTCTGAATCAAGTTGTTCCTTATCACTAGGTGGTTTCTCTTCTGTGGTACTAAAATCCATACCAAAACCTAGGCCAGTTTTAATGTGTGCTCTTTTCTGTTTTTCAACAAAACTAACATGTGAAAGGCCAGATTCTCCTCAAGCAGCAAATTTTTCTAACAATTCATCCCTTTCTTTAGTCATCTTTTCAAGTTCAGAAACCTTACATCCTAACTTCCATTCACTTAATTTTAATTGATAATCCTGTTGCTCATAATTTTCTGCCCAAGCCATTTCATTATTTTCATGAGTTATTATTTTGGCTTCCATGGATTCTAAAGTTATTTGATAACCAGCTACCTCAGACCTAGCCCTTCTACAATTATCTCTTTCAGTTACATAATCTTTAAGCACTTTTTGATAAAAATCATTACACTTAGAACATACCTCAGAGATAGTAGGTGAACTTGGTGAAGTATCTACCATAGCGAGCAGAACAGGTTCTTCTTCACATTCCATGCTCCAATCAAAGCTTCCAAGACCATCTCTTGATCCCAAAGCAGCAAATCCTGGTTCCTCATTAAAAGCTGTGCTCCAATCAAACTCTTCCACTGTGACCATAGAGTAGGTTACTGGTTCATCATCAAATTCAGCACTCTAGTCCACCTCTGATAGATTTTCTTGAGCAACCAAAGCTTTTGGTTTTGGTTCAGTAATATGAATTTCCCTTATTTCAAGCTTGGGTTTCTCAATCATTCTATTTTCCTGATATTTAGCAAACTTGCATTCTCTTGCAAAGTGTCCAGTTCTTTGACAACTAAAACATTCAATTTTGGACTTGTCAAATGTTATACCCTGTTTGGGTTTGAAGTCAATGCCTCTTCCTGTTTTCTTCATGAACTTCTTGATCCTTGCAGTAATCATGGCGACTTGCCACCTTATATCAATTTCTTCTAGAGTATCAATCTTCTTCATAAGTAACAGGTAAAGTGGCTTGTTGAGCGAAGAATGAGCATACAACTTCATCAGAGTGGATGGTGTTTGTTGGTGATGAGATGGGGGTAGTCATGATTGTGTAAATATGTTGTTTATCACCAACGGTACTTTGAGCAGGATAAGCAGTACTTTGAGTGGAAGTACTGCTTCTATTTTTAGAAGACACAAAAGCAATGCTGTGAGATTTTGAACTTGTTTGGCCATTCATCTCATGCTCATACACCTTTAAGTGGTTGTAAAGATCATCAAAGTCCATAGTGTCCGAACCAGGTTGTCCTCTTATCATAGTAGCAATCACATGCCATACGGATGGCAAGCTTCTTAAGAACTTTAGGTTTGCATCTTCAACAGATACCTCTGCTTTGTATAACTCTAGCATACTAAGAAGATTTTGGAATCTATCATAGGCAGCATCAAGACCTTCTCTTTTACCAACAGTGAATGTTTCAAACTGTTGCTTCAATAGATTTCTATGCATCTTCTTGGAAGCATCATTACCTCCAAATCTTGTCTTGAGGGCAGCCCATAGTTATTTTGCATCCTTAGCATCATGGAAATTTAGTAGGTGACCATCAGGAATAGCAGACAACAGTATGTTGAGAGCCTTTTCTTGATTTCTTACTGTAGCTGCTGGCAAGGTAGGCTTAGGTGGTTTAGGTTGTCTAGGAACTTCTACAGGTTCTTCAAGAATGACATTACCATTGACAATCGCATTCCACAATGCATGGTCTATAATAGCAATGTATTGCCTCATCTTCATGCTCCAGAGATCATATTCTCCCTTTTTGATGATAGGAATTCTGAGTGAGGTGATGGATGGGGGTGGTGCAGCTTCAGTCGACATCTTTTAGGTTTTGTAGTTAAATCGGTTTTAAGAGTTTCTTCTTAATTAGAGTTTCCACACAAGCTCTGATACCACTTGTTGGATCGATATACTCTGACCAAACTAACTATGTAGCTTGTAAGGGCTTAGCAACCTAGGATAAATCCTAAGTTACTAACAATGAAACACTGATATTACTCTACTAAGTATGCGGAAACTACTTCAATAAAGCTAAGAAGAATAACTTAAACTTCAATGATTTTACTAATACTTTGAACCTGCTTGATACACAGATTCACTAATAATCCGAATAACTCTAATATCGTACTTTGTAAATTCTAAATCACGTATCTCTAATGCCAATCTAGGGGTCCTTTTATAGGCATAAGGAGTACCCTAGTCGGTTTACAATTACAATCCTTGTACGACAAGTAATACTAATTCTAAGAATATTCTAGATAAACATAACTTTCCATAAATGATATAGCAGTTCTTTAGCTTTGCAGTACTTTGACACAAGCAGTACTTTGACTTTCATTAAGCAGTACTTTGACTTTCTTCAGCACTTTGACTTTCATATCCTAACACTAAAGTAATAGTCTTTTTTATGATTTAGTAATGCATATGTACAACAACTAGTGTTTACATAATGGGTAGATATATACATACTTAGTATGTATTATAATGGGTAGAAGTTTATGTATTTGACCCACTGACTTAATACATTGAATATAGTTGGGTAAAACCCAAAGTCCATGACCCATACCCATGAAGCATGATCCATAACCCATTACCCATTGTATGACATCATGCATAAGTCATAATGGGTACTATCCATGACCCATGGAGCTAATCCATGACCCATTGACTAGATGCATTGCATCTTCTAGATACATTGTATCCACTTGGATACCCATGGTCCAAACTCTAGGACCCATGACCCATAACCCATGGATAGAGAGGAGCATCTAACGGATCCCTCAGAATACACTAGACAGATCCCTCAAGCAAGGGATCTGTGGAACAGTAGCATGTTTTTGTCTATAAATAGTGAGCCATTTCTTCATTGTAAGTTGCCACTTCTACACATACTTTCTCCTAGTATTGTAAACTCTCTAACCTCATATCCAAAGGATGTAGTTTGTGTTTGTTTATGTGTGATTCTCTAGGTTCCTCTTAAAGGCGAGATCACCATCTCTTGAAGTCGAGCAAGATCAAGTCCATGAGTTGCCATGCTACATCATCATCAAGACTACTGAAGTTCTCCTGTTGATAGTTCTTTCTTCCTCACTAGAAGAGTTGTGTCTAAGGCATTAGTGAAGGATGCCAAAAGGGTCAAGACGAGGCATTAGTGAAAGGTGCCGAACGTCCATGTCAAAGGCATTAGTGAAGGATGCCAAAAGGGTCAAGTCGAAGGCATTAGTGAAAGGTACCGAAAGATCATGTCAAAGGCATTAGTGAAAGATGCCCAGGGTGTACAATCGATATGGTGCATCGAAGTACAAATAGAGATATGTTGTGTCCAAGGATATTGATATCCTTGATGATGTTGTAATAAGGAGTGGGTCTCCTTTGGGATAGATGTTGTGTAGTGTTGGGTAGTAGTTCCTCCTTTGTAATGGAACTCGGTATCTAGCCTTGTACTAGATAAAGTGTAGGTGACGTTGTGATAGGTTTGGTTCTACCTCGTGGAAGAACTCAGTGTCTAGCCTTGTACCGGAAAAAGAGTAGGCGACATTGTGAAGGCTTCTCCGCCATAACAAGTTTTGTGCCGTGTAGTGATTACAAACTCTCGAGTAGGTGACTCGGGGAGTGGAGTAGGGCAAGGAAGGTGTCCTTGTAGCCGAACCACTATAAACACTCGTGTCGTAGTTTTGTGTTTCTTACTCTTTACCTTTGCATTACATATTTACATATCTATCTATCAACATCCAACATACATATTTAAATAGATTGACATAAGTCGATCTAAATATTTTAAAACGAAGTTTTAATCGGTAAAACTATTCAACCCCCCCTTCTAGTTTTCCACAAGAATCACAACAAATGAAAGAAAAACTAGTATATAGATCAAGAGATCTGAGATTACAGGAATGAAAGAATATATGAGAGAGTTTGTAAGAAGAGGGGTGAGTTACAATGAGAAAATGGCTCTCTATTTATAAGCAAAAACTTGCTACTGTTGCACGGATCCCACGGATCCCTTACATGAGGGATCTGTCCAGTGTAAACTGAGGGATCCGTAGGACGCTCCCCCTAAATGGGTTATGGGTCATGGATCATGGGTCATGGGTCATAGACTTTGGACCATGGGTATCCGAATAGATACAATGTATCTAGAAGATGCAATGCATCTAGTCAATGGGTCATGGGTTAGCTTCATGGGTTATGGATATGCTCCATGGGTATGGGTCATGGGTTATGGTTTTTACCCATCCTAATAAACTATTACAATAAATGAATCATTACAACAATTTATATTAAATGACTATATATGTAAATGCTTTACAAAAATAACATGTATTCTTATGATTTTACTAATGATAACTTTATATTTGTTATCAACAAAACATAAAGAAATCGCTAAATATTAATAAACATTTTTACGATTTATTTGTATTAACAATCTCCCCCTTTTTGTTGATGACAAAATATAATGTTATTATGAGTAAATGTAAGATATTGGATTTCACAAACATACTAAACCATAATCATATGAGGCGTACAAGTAGTTTAGAGAGAGAAAGTTCTAGAGAGAGAAAGGGAAGAGAGTTGGGAACTATGTGAAACAAAGAAAATTAGTATTGAAGCTCCAACCCTCTACCTTGGGAGGTAGAGGGTATTTATAGTGTCTTACAAATAAACGCCACTTACGGGCTGTGGATCAGGCATACAGTGGGTAAAGACCCATCCGTTCTCCACGGTGTTACTTAGCAAACTACTTACTAACATATTATGACTACGACTACGAGCTTTCTATCGAATACATATACTTGAGGTGACCGACTCTTTAACGACTGAATTTTCTAATTCCTAACAATCTCCCCCTAAGGGAGGTCACCTCAGTTTACAATGAATACAAACAGATATTACATTAGATTGTTCTAGGATTCTTGATTAAGTCCTTTGCTCAGAAGCTCGTAGTCTTTGATTCTTCATGTTCCGCATGTTTGGATAATTCCAAGTGGAGGTCTTTAACTGATCCACGTGATGATGAGTTTTGAGCCAGCATTGAGATCATCAGCTAACATGAATCTCTGACTCTTCCATTATGGTGTTGGCATTATGTGATGTTGTGACATTTGGACCGACATGTTCACATTCTGGATCATGATATATTCTCATCAGAGTAGCGGAAGCTTGTACTGGTTCATGATATTTGCGCAAAGCATAGCGAAGCATGGAGTGAAAGTATCCGAGTCGTTGAAGCACTTATCATGATTTCTTTTGAGATGAATGTGTAGTGTGAGCATGCGGTATGGATTGACCGCTTCATTCGATCACCGCAAACGTCGGGCGATCTGCATACAACAGTTAGCAATAAAGTGCACGAAAGTGTCTTTGATCACTTTCGTTGAATTGAGGTACACGGCCCACGGTTCCCCGTTGATCAGTACAAGTACTGCCTGTGATCAGGTATAATTCCAAAGAAATTTTTTGACAGGGTTTCGCAGCTGCTCTAGCTGTTCTCAAACCGGAACGTCTCAAAGAAGACAACACGGAGTGAGTGAACCAGCGAATTGAGATTCACTGTTTGATGAAAAGAGATTTGAAAAACAATCGTGTATTGCTCAATAGAAATTGTTTTTGCAATACAACGAAGGTTTTATTGAAAATCAATTATCAATCATAAACACCTTTTTTATTTTGAAATATTAGTACACAATCGATGTGCTAAAGAAAAGAGTTTCTAAGCACAACGACCGGTTTTTCACAGGTATCCGTCAATCCATAACCTGAACTAGGATTGATTCAAAAGAATGAATCGCCCCATTGTTTCTGTTCAGTTGTCACATGGTTGATCTATTGGATAGATCTCACATGCCACCCACCAGGAGCTTGTTTGATGTTGGCTCCAGAAGGCTTTCCATCTTCATTGTGAATATGTTAGCATATCACTCAGGTGTTCTGGCAATACCACAAGGATAATGCGTAGGACTCATAAGATATAATATCTCTTTCCACATTGTGTGAAACAGAGAGTCTTCGTTGACAGTGTCCTAAAGAGATTTATATGATGATCTTGTGGCTCTAGACTCAATTGTGCATATTTGGTTCCTATGCCGGAGACTAGGGAGAGGGTCTCCTTCTTCAATATCAACAAAATCTAAGAGAAAGTCGATAGATGATGTCGGTTCCCCGTGAGAATGAAACAAGTCCTTTTAAGAGGAACTTTAGTGGTTTGGGAAGTTGTAGTGCAGTGCGTCACGGGGTCATGACGTCTTGTCTTCAATACCAGTGTTACCTTAGTAACCACCAGTAGCATATGAATTGAACGCGGTATCTGCCCTAAGGTTGAGTTATCGGAGGGCTATTTATTTTCACCCTTTTCACATTCAATTCTTTTTCATTCTTCAACCCCTTCAGTGCTTATCGAGACTTCATAACTAGAACCTTGTTGAGTTTATTCCAGTACTAGCTCTGTCTCAGTCCGCACTCTTCCCTTATCTCACTTTTCTCCTTTTTTCATCATACCTAAGGACTCTACACTATCTAGTGGATTATCCCTGCGTAGATCCCTCCGGTTTTGGCGGATCGTGGGAACGAATACCTAACCTTATCATCCTTATATCACCATACATAAAGTAAAGTTGATCGGTCTATTTGGTATTGTTTATCTGCCATTGGAACCAATTGAAAACTATTTTAAAATCAATCCAGATACTTGTGATATATTATCAAAGAATTTTGTACCTGAATTGTTTTTGATATTTTTGGAACAAGAGCTCCCCCTCAACATGTGCATCAATCATCATTTTGTAATAGAAATGATTTTCATCTTTGAGGGGTTGGCTTGCATCTAAGAGTAGTTATATAAAGAATGTGGTTTTCAAAATAGTTGCTCCCCCTCAATATGTGCATAGAAATTTGAAAATGTTTTGCATATATTAGGAAAAGACTGCATATTTAAATAAATTGATCACGTTTCAAATCTTTGTGGTTTTTTAAAATAGATGCTCCCCCTCAACATGTGCATGGAAAATTTTGAAATCGTTTGGCACATGTGGGGAGGAAAGCTTGCTAAACACTTATAAAACCAATTATCAAGTTATAGTTTAAATCCAATTTAAATCACAAATTCTCCCCCGATCACACTTTCCAAATCCTTTGAGAGATGTGATCTCTATTGATTTAAATTAAATTTTGAGAGCGTTTGAGGAGAATAGTGACTTGCTTTTGAAAAAAAACTTTTTAATTGACAAGGATCAGATTTTCAGACTTTAAACTCAATTGATTAAACATGCAAGTTTGTCTTTTGAAAACATAACATTAGCAAAAGTTTTGAATCAACTGAATAAAACATTATTCTTTTTGATTGTTCAACAATAAACCTTGCTCATTTACGTGCCAATTGTTTGAAAAATGACCTTTCAAAATAACCTTTTTAATTCGAAAAAAAGCATTCTCCCCCTCAATCAATGATACAAGTTTTTGATTGAGAGATAGAGATTTTGACAGATGAAAAGCACAAATGATTTATACGAATAATAGAGTACGAGGTATTTTCAAAGCAATTTAGTTTTCATTAGATGGCAAATATTTTTCAGAAGAATCATTAGACGGAAAAATATTTGGAAAGAGAAACATTTGTCTTATTGATGACAAACATTTTTTAAGAATCAGAGCATGAGATTTAAAAAATAAGATAAAGCATGACTCTGTTCTTTTCTTTTAAAACGGGTTACTGCCTGAAATGACAATAAACCACCATTTTTTTTTTTTTTTTTTTTTAACAAAACTATGTACATTCGAAGAACATCTAAAGACCCGTGACATTCTTTGAATATCAACACAAAGTCCGTAGAT
This sequence comes from Chrysanthemum makinoi, assembly GCA_910596185.1. Taxonomy (NCBI): domain Eukaryota; kingdom Viridiplantae; phylum Streptophyta; class Magnoliopsida; order Asterales; family Asteraceae; genus Chrysanthemum; species Chrysanthemum makinoi. Next base: position 277,748,725 of record OU343224.1, read on the forward strand.
GATATCGAATAAAAAAAATGAGAAAATAACAAAAATTTTGGAATTTTTCAAGATTTTCTAATTTTTATGGATTTTTGAAAGTTTTATATTTTTCTCTTTGCTTTTGTTCGTTTTATAATTTTGTATTTTGGTTTTTTTTTTTTTTTTGAATAAATATATACAAAGATATGGATGAAGAAAGACCTTTACTCCTCGTCTTCCTCTTGAAGACGTTTGAGTGTTTCCGGTTGTAGACTCTTTAGACCAAGTCGTGGGAGGATAAACTCAAAACGTTCTCTAGGAAGAGCTTTGGTGAAGATGTCTGCTAACTGGTATACAGTCCTCACAAAATAGAGTTCCACCACACCTTTTTCCACTTGTTCGCGAATGAAATGATGTCGAATGTCGATGTGCTTGGCTCTTGAATGTTGAACGTTGTTGCAAGAGAGAGCAATGGCACTTTTATTATCACAATACAGAGGGATTTTGTTGAATTCAAAGCCATAGTCAGATAATTGGGATCTCATCCATAGGATTTGAGCACAACAAGATTACATGGTTATGTATTCAGCCTCTGTAGAGGAAATAGAAGTACTCATTTGTTTCTTTGAAGACCAGCTCACAAGCTTATCACCCAAAAACTAAGCACCTCCAGACGTACTTCCACGTGTATCTTGACATCCTGCATGATCAGCATCTGCATGGGCTGTTAGTGACATACAAGTGTCCTTCAAATACCAAAGACCCATGTTAATGGTTCCTTGGAGATACCGAAAGACCCTTTTAACCGCTTCAAGGTGCTCTTTAGTAGGCTTAGCCTGATATCTAGCACACATGCATACAGCGAATAAAATATCTGGTCTACTGGCTGTGAGATACATCAGGGATCCGATCATGCTACGATATTTCGTTTGGTCTACCATGATCCCTGTGTGGTCCTCATCCAGTTTAGTACGCTCAATCATGGGAGTGTCAACAGGGTCACAAGAATCAAATCCAAATTTCTTTAAAATCTCATTTGCATATTTAGATTGATTAATAAAAATGCCTCCGGGACTTTGTGAAATTTGTAATCCCAAGAAAAATGACATTTGTCCCATCATTGACATTTGAAATTTGGAACCAATTTCTTTTGAAAAACGATCACATTCATTGGGGTCGGTCGAGGCAAAGATAATATCATCAACATATATTTGAACGTGAATTAAATGTTTGCCTGAGTTTCTGGTGAACAATGTCGGATCAACTGCTCCTTTGCTGAATCCAGTAGATAGAAGAAACTTTGATAGCGTATCATACCATGCCCTTGGAGCTTGCTTTAATCCATAAAGAGCCTTCTTCAAACGATAGACGTGAGTAGGATGTTCTGGATTCACAAAGCCTTCAGGTTGGCTGACGTATACGACTTCTTTAAGATCTCCGTTAAGAAAAGCCGTCTTTACATCCATCTGATAAACCACCATGTTCTTACTTACAGCATTAGCCAAGAAGATTCTGATCACTTCGATACGAGCAACAGGAGCAAATGATTCTTCAAAGTCAATACCCTCCTCTTGACGGTATCCTTTTGCAACCAATCGAGCCTTGTTCTTTAAAACATCGCCATGCTCATCAAGTTTCACTTTGAAGATCCATTTTAGAGCAATGATCATAGCACTATCTGGAGCAGGTACTAATTCCCATACATCAAGTCGATCAAACTCATGAATTTCTTCTTGCATGGCGGTTTTAACATCTTTTGGTTTGATCTTAGAGAGTACGGAGTTGAAGAAGCACCATAAGGCATCGGTTGCAAGTTGTTTCCGTGTAGATACTGGACGAGAGAGGTTTCCAATGATGTTGTCCAATGGATGATCATGTGTCCATTTTCTGAGGTGTTCATGTGGCTGTTGTTGAGGGACAGAGGTAGCAGAGTCGATATCTCCTGATAAAGATGGTTCTGATGATGATTCAGGAGCAAATATGTTTTCAAATGGAGCATCTTCGGGAGTAGCAAAGGGATTAACTTCATCATTGATGCCAGAAACAATTCCATGATGTACATTAGATGATTGATAGTTTGTGGATGAGACAGAGTGATCAGCAGCAGGCGCTTCTTGACTTAATGATATTGAGACTGAAGGGTTGACTTCATTCATAGGGATAGGAGCAACCTCTGTTGATGGAATTGACATTTCATCAGCATTTGGTTCATAGTGTTCATCAAACATTGGATCAAACAATTTCTTTAAATCATCTTCTGAAGGAGGTACACAAGGAGTTGCTGGAGAGGGATTAGAAACAGGAGTAGAACTGATAGGACTACTTGATGAAGGTTGAGATGCGGGTCCAGAACTGGTTCGTCCTGGAGCCATTTGACCGGTCAACTCATCGAAAGTAACGTGAATTGTTTCCATGATATTTCGGGTTCTCTTGTTGTAGATTCGGTAACCCTTCGTGTTTGGTGCATAACCAACAAAAACTCCAATATCTGCCTTTGCTCTTAATTTACCTTAATCTAGACCGTCATTCGTTGGATAACACAAAGCACCAAACACACGAAGATTGGATAAATCAGGTTTTCGTTAATGGACAAGTTCATATGGAGTTTTTCCATGAGAGGTGTGTATAAGGGAACGATTTTGGGTGTAGCAAGCAGTGGCAATGGCTTCAGCCCATAGAAACATTGGAACCTTTAAATAAATTAGCATTGTTCTTGCGGCTTCCACAAGAGTTTGATTTCGTCTTTCAACTACACCGTTCTGTTGAGGAGTTCGTGGAACACTTCTTTGATGACTGATTCCAACACTTTCATAAAACTGAATTAAGTCTTTGTTAACGAACTCTGTGCCATTGTCAGTTCGAACAATTCTAACTGTATTGTTGAGTCGAACTTGAAGCTGTTTGATTAGTTTAATGATGACATCAGGAGTTTCATCCTTTGTCCTCAAAAACTTTACCCAAGTAAATCGAGAGTAGTCATCAACAACTACTAGAATGTATTTCTTCCCATTTATTGTTTGCACTCTCATTGGTCCGCACAGATCCATATGAAGGGTATGAAGAACTTCCATTACTGAGTTTGTGGGTTTTGGTTTGTGGGCATATTTCGTGCTAATTGGCAAGCTGAACAAAGATGATCTTTTTCATATTTTAATCTGGGTGAGCCTCTGACAAGATCCTTTCTGGAAAGGTTATTAATGGTGTCGAAGTTCAAGTGATTGAGACGACGATGCCATAACCATGACTTTGTTTTAGAAGCCTTTGACAGCAAGCAGATTGGAGAAGACTTCATCATGTCTTCGATAGAGATGGTGTATAGGTTAGAACCACGAGTACCTCTTAATAATTCCACACCATCAAGTTCTCTAACGAAGCAAGTATGTTTTCTAAAGGCCACTTCTAGATCAGAATCACAGAATTGACCAACCGAGAACAAATTATGACCAAGACCTTCCACATAATATACCCTGGAAATTACACTTTTGCCAACTACATAATCACCATAACCCATAATAGCTCCAAAATGGTCGTACTGAATCTAAATCCCGATGAATTTACTCACAAAATTCATGAGCCGCGACCGGTCTCCATCATATGCTTGGAACCTGAGTCTAGGTACCACATAACGATTTGAACGATCTGCAGTTGAACACAGACAAGAATGGATAACTAGATAATTGGGATCCCCATGCAAGAATGGGTTTCATTTGGTTAGTAACAAAGAATTGGAACACCCACATCAGAGGTAGAAACAATGGACTCATTAGAAATAGATGCAGTGCTAGTGTCCGTATTTGACCTATTCAAAGTATGTTCACTTCTTAAGGGAATAGATCTACCAGTAGGCATCCATTTTCTAGTGGGCTTTGATTTAGCAATTTTAGGGCAAAGCTCATTAATCTTACGGCCAGTAGGTATCCATTGATAACCTATATTACTAAATTTCCTTCTTGTGGGTTTCCACTGTTTTCTAACTTTCTTTCGCCTTTGCCTTTTAGCCTTCTTAGCTTGAGTTTTAACATTAACAGTTTTATCAGGGCATTTAACAGCATTAGACAAATCATTCACACCACATTCAAGATTAGTAACAAAAACCACGCAATCATCATTACATGTTTTGCCAAAAGTAGCAGAATTGTCATTAATTACAGTACGCTTAAAGCTAGCACTAGAATCAACACGATTCGTTTTATTCAACTCAAACATAATATTCCTAGGGTGATCTTCTACTCTATTCCAAATCACATTCTTAGCTCGCGAGGTCCTATCTTGCTTGGTATTGCCTGGAGGCTTTGACCCGCTTGCTTTAATGTCACTGATTACTCCTGTAGAGGGAATTATGGGAACACTAGATGGTTGATCTACTTTTTGCATTCCTGAACTAGATGTACAAGGATCTGAACTACTTGAAGGCACATTAGTGTTCACTTTCTTAAAACTATGCATAGAATGATTTGTATGCTTGGCACTAGGCATGGAACAAGGCATCACAGCTTTACCTTTCGCACCTAAGGATTTAGGAAATGTTGCAATTACACATTCTAGCAGCTCTTGAGATCGTTTGGCCTGAATGCAAGCAAACCTAATTTCTCTATCAAGAGGTTTGTTAATGAAATACTCTTTGTTAGCCTCGCTTTTTATAAAGATAACGTCACTTACGTGAATTGGACTAGATGCGTAGTATACTTTGCCCTTAAGGACTTGTATCGTTTAAGTGGCAAAGTTAGAGCCTATAAATACCCCTCATGACTCTCCATGAGGGGTGAGGTGAAGCATTTGGTGTGTGTTTGTTTTCTTGTTTATCAATAAAGTCATCCTTATCTTCACCTCCCTCTCTCTAGTTTCTCTCTCTAAAAAGGATGAATATCTTCATCTTCTTCCACCAACCCCGACCTCCAAACCACATAAATCTTTATATTTTTCGATCCTAACAATTGGTATAACGAGTCGGAAATTTTTTTTTCCGATTTGTAGGTTAACAGTTTTACATGTTTTTGAGTATCCTTATTTTTTTTGGTTCAAAAAAAGTCCTGGTCTAACAGTTGTTAACATCTGTCTCGGTCATTATGTTGTCCAAACAGTCTATTTTATATGACTTTTTTGTACCAAACATCATCATGTGAAACAAAAGTGGTCAAACCGTCATCTTTGCATGGTTAAACAGTCAAAATGGAAGCATTTTTATGCTTTTCTGGGTTTTTGTATGAAGATGGTCGGATTTTTGGTCGGAAAAACTCGCCGGAAAAAAGTCAAAGGGTCAAAACCCTTTTTCTACGCATAAGGGGAATCTACAGAGGTGTTACGCGTAGCTGTGAAGTTACGCGTAAGAAAATGTTACGCGTATGCGTTTACGCCTAAGCCTAGGCTTACGCCTAAGTCTGGCTTACGCATAAGCAAGAGGCTTACGCTTAACATGCTTTACGCATAAGAATAAGTGCTTACGCATAAAGGAAAAAAGTTACATGTAAGATTTTTTCAAAAAACCTTATGCGTACAAATGACAAGAAGAAGCAGTTATGCTTAAAGATAACTTAGACTTGACCACATACCAAATACCAAAACAACTAAATAGACCTCAGTCCGATGGAACCAACCAAAACCGACTCCAAACTATATGAAAAAAACTGAGTTCGAAACCATACAAAACAAATCCTAGACCTAGACTCACTTCAAAAACCCTCACTATCACTCCCCGTCTCATATTCAATCAAGACACAAAAAGAAAATATACAAGTAATCTCAGTTTTGATTCAATTTGTTTTGTAATCTTTTAAAGATTATTTCAAATGAATCAATTTCATCATCGATTTTATTGTGTTATTATCCGAATATTAAGTAAAGTAAAATAACAAGTATGTTAATTCACTTTCTTGGTTCGGTTTAGAACTTAAACGAAAATACAAACGAATATACAACAGTTACACCTACCCGAGACCATATTCTAATGATATTGAAGTCATTTTTCTCTGATTTCGTGACTCTGATTAAGTAGCATATGAAGACAAAGGTCGGATTAGGATGTATTTGTGTTTGGATGATTCGTTTATGATGATGAAATATAGAGGAGATGAGATTTGTTTGAGATGATGAGTATGGATTTGTATCATGAATGATTTTTTCCAGATCTATCTTTGGGTAGTGAGAGAAAAAAACGTATGGTAGGCGTTTTTTTTATCACTAGTATGTTTAGGTCAAAGGATGGTTTAGGTTATTTCTTATATAACCGGTTATGATATGTCTTGCCTTTGGATCAGATACTGAGTTGGATCGTGGGTTAGTATTACGACGCATTGGAATTGGGTTATGAATGGTTATGGGCTGATGATAGCTCGTTACTTTTGACTGAATTTATGACAAATATTTGTCATCCAACTTTTTTTTGAGATATAAAAATTTTTGGACACAAATTTTTGTTATAAATTCAAAAGTTGGTATTTTGGTCATAAATATTTTCACGGAGGGATACACTATTCACGGCTTGAACGAAGATGTGAAAAATTGACTACGGGGTTTTGTACGGTATTATTGATGAGAAATTGAAGTGATATTTCACGGGTGGACTTCTTTATCTTTGAGACGATGGTTGGTTGGATGCATGTCTCAAGATAACTTGTTGGAGCACATTATGAAATTTGACAATCTGGTTATAACTGGTAAGGAGTTACGTTGTAGTGCTCACAGTGTGTAACCATCACTTTAAGGAGTTACATTGTAGTGCTCAGTGTCACACGGCGTTGTGTATTGTTCAAAAATTTAGAACAAGCAGTAAGTCACAAAGTTGGGATGTTTACTTCCTTTTCAAGTTAGTCGTATCGGGTTTTCTCCATATGTGGTCATTACAATTAGCCGGTGAATTCAAAGGAGGTTCGATAAAAGGTTGGTTTGAGAGAAGTATATTGAGAGTATTTTTGCGACATATTCTCACAGAATTTTGCTAAATCAAAGGTTTTAATATTGCATCAAGAAGGTAATACGGCATGTACGCAACATTATGATGATTCTGATAGCTCGCAACCATCAGGAGGGAGAAGTTGGTATTTCATCTTCCGTGATTGGATTACGAAGGGATTTTTGCTTAAGACTAAAGAAGGAGAAGTAGTGTGGTGTACATCGGGGCTTTTTACCAACTTGGATGCAATACTAAGTGAGTTATTTTGTTATGATGTTCCCAGAACGACAACCATTGTACGATCAAGAGTTTACTTTCTCCGCTGCGTGTCTGAAGATTAAAGACGTGTTGGAAGAGTGTTGTCGGTTCAGGAGGGAGCAAAAGAAAGAAAGAAAAAGGCTCAGTAGTTAGGAGGGAGTAGTAACCTAAATAGACCATTACAATTGAAGTTCAGAGCTACAAGAATTTGTGCCGTCAGTGCCAAAGATCAGATGCCGAGATCGTCGGAAGGGAGAACTTCAAGTTTGCCTCAGTATCTAGACTACAGAGACTCTGCGCTTCAAGAAAGTCAACATTGTTCATTACTATTGTAATTTACTCTGTTTTGTGTTTATAGGTCTCATTGTAACCATTCACGTGTGACGCTATCTTGGAGGGAGATTGTTAGCCTCGATTTTTATAAAGATAACGTCACTTACGTGAATTGGACTAGATGCGTAGTATACTTTGCCCTTAGGGACTAGTATCGTTTAAGTGTCAAAGTTAGAGCCTATAAATACCCCTCATGACTCTCCATGAGGGGTGAGGTGAAGCATTTGGTGTGTGTTTGTTTTCTTGTTTATCAATAAAGTTATCCTTATCTTCTCCTCCCTCTCTCTAGTTTCTCTCTCTAAAAACGATGAAGATCTTCATCTTCTTCCACCAACCTAGACCTCCAAACCACATAAATCTTATAAGCTTTTCGGTCCTAACACTCTTCTACAATCTCACAGACACATTCTAGACTATCCTTGAGGTGAGCACAATTGTCATGAAACACAGGTTCATTATTCCTAAGATGAGGAGGAATGTATTTGTAACGCCCCGACCCGACAAGGGTAAAGGAATCACAAGTAATGGTGTCATATCAAAGCAAACATAAACATCCAAATGAAATCTTAACATAAATACGGAATAATTCAAGTCAACATGACTTCAATACATAGGTCCCAGCAGAAAATAAACTCCAACAAAATATCTGAAATAATAAGTCTTAAATGGCATCATAAGATCAAAGCTAAATAAATCTCTAAGGTAAGTCCACTCATGCACTCATCCCAAAGCAAAACCCAGCTTCCAATGCTTAGATACCTGCCGCGGAAGAAAAGAAATGCGGCTGAGCTTCAAAAGCCCAGTGAACAGATATGAAAGCAAAGCGAATACTAAACGATATCGAATATGAAATATAATAAAAGAAAGATAGCAAAATCATAATCATTTTCAAAGTATAAATCAGAATTTTCAAACAAAATTTATAGTTAACTACCACGAGCCCAGAAACAAATATCAGATCATAATCATATTCTCATAAGGCAACATTTCTCGTAAGGCAACATTTCTCGTAAGGCAACATTTGTAAAGGAGACCTACCAGAGTTATGAAGGACGTGCATGCACGCAGCATCAATCATCAGATAACATATAACAGATAACAGATAACAGATCTAGGATGCATCCATATGCCCCTTCCTACATATACAAAATATGCTCCACCATCCAGGAACGTGGCAGAACATCACTCTACTGCCCTAGAGTCATATCAGAGGTGCATCATTGATACGGACATGGAACCCCATGACTAGTGAAATATTTGGCTCGGGTGTCAAACTATCTTAGGTCAAATCAGAATGTCATAACTGACATAGATCATATTTTATCAGAAGATTATTCATATTTTCAAAATCCGAGTTTTCATATCATATAGTTCAAAATCAGATGTTTCATAATTCAGAAATCCGAGTTCAGATAAGCAACAGCTCAAACAAAACGGAATGGGGTTCATAGCAAAGGCTTAGGAAACCCTAATAGGAAAGCTAACGAAAGAAAACGTTAAAAGGAACCTTTACTAAAAAGGTCAGAATATATGTACCTTATTCCAAAGCAAATGATCGAAAAGCATAAATACGGAAAGCAAAGGATTACTCCTTCTTCTAGAACCTATACACATTAACGGTCGTACATGTTATTTATGATTCCATAATCGTCGAAATGATCTTTTAACATTTGGTGTTTATACTTAGTGTATTCAGTGATCTTCATACTTTAGGGTTTTATGATTAAATGAGACTTAAGTGTTTTATAATTAATATCGTAGATTAGGGTTCATTATGTCATTTATTAAAGTTTAGGGTTAAATGTGAAAATAGTTTAAACGTCATAACTCACACATGAAATAACGAATTAACACTCTTAGCTTCAAACCCTAATCGACTCTCATTATGTTCTAGGGTTTTCTCCTTCTCTTAATATCACATTAATATGCATTTACTTTTCATGTTACGTCTTTTAATGACTCGCTACTTAACCTAACACCTTCATGTCTTAACCATACGTTACTTATATACATGTTATACTTCAACTTTTATTCCCATGCACGTTTATGATTTTATGTGACACACAAGTTACTTATTACTCGGATTACTTACACATCTACACACACATGCATAATAGTTTAGACTAGATACAACCACGTACTACGTTTACATATCCACAAACTCACTTGACTTATAAAACGCACGCATATGAGACACGGTTCACAAACCATTTATGGTTCGGCTTGCATTATCCGGTTCACACTTCAAACTAGGGTTTGGGTTTACATGATCTTTACTCGTTTAATACTTGTTCAAAACTTTTATATGGTTCAGTTTACATGTAGAGGGTTCAGCTAATAGGTTTTACGCAAACTCTAGCTCACCTACGTACTTTACATATTCAAGTTGTCATGTTTTTATCTTAGTCGAAACATATACATGGTTCGGTTCTTATATACATATGGTTCGGTTCTATGGCTCAACATATATCTATGATCCGATTTAATAATACGTATTACATAACATGTTCTTTAATAATTATGAGGTTCAAGTCATTACGGTTTGTCTTTGTTTGGTTTCACACGGCTCGGCCACAAAAGAAAATACAAAACTCGACTAAACAAAACATATCACAACATATTAACGTAAGGTGTAACGAAAGAAGACGAATAAACATTGTTATACCTTAGCTTTGTTGAAGCAAAAGTCTCGACACCACAAGACTAGGGTTCGGCCGAATGGGAAGAAAAGAAAAGAGAGAGGCAACAAAACTAGGGTTTCAATTTCATGATAAGTGATTGTATTTATAGGTGGTATCATTTTTGTTTTAGGGCTTTGAGGAGGGGGTTTGGGTTTCGGCTTGGTCCAACCGAGCACACAAAACCCACGGCCCAAATGGCCTTCTTGGCTCTCGGCTCCCTTGATCCAAACGAGACAAAATACTCGGCCCAAGTGGTTCACCGTTAACGAAAACGAGGCCCAACATATTAGTGAAACGTTTAAATCTTTCGTCGTACCAAAATCGATCACGTACACACATTCATTTAGTTTTACCTGTTCGTAAGTTAGGTTTTAATTTCGTTAAATGATTATAAACGTATTTTACGTATTTTATAATTTTCGATTTCAAGGGTATTTTAGTCTTTATCTATGTTTTAGATTTTCAGGTTTTACAATTCTTCCCCTCTAAAAGAAGAATTTTCGTCCTCGAAAATTGAATGAAACGAAACGAAAACGAAATGAGAACATACCAAACTATTCAAAGAAATGAGGATAACTAGCTCGCATCGACTCTTCGGTTTCCCAAGTAGCCTCACGCTCCGGGTGATTTTCCAAAGAATCTTAACGAACGGAATGACTTTGTTTCTCATGACTCTTTCTTGTCTTTCTAAAATAGCTTCCGGTTCTTCAGAATAAGACATATCGGATTGAATTTGATCAAACGGATAAGAAGCAACGTGTAACGGATGAAAATTGTATCCCCTTAGAAGAGATACATGGAAAACATCATGAACATGCGATAACTGAGGCGGAAGTGCTAATCGATACGAAACTTCTCCTATACGCTCCAGAATTTCAAACGGACCGATGAATCGAGGACTGAGCTTGCCCTTGATTCCAAAACGTTTCACACCTCTAAACGGCGAAACTTTCAAAAATACACGATCTCCAACCCGAAACTCTAAATCACGACGATGCTTGTCAGCATAACTTTTCTGACGAGACCTAGCCTCCTTCAACTTTTCTCTAGCAACAGCTACTTTCTCATTAGTGATCTCAATCATTTCCGGACCTTCAATTAAGCGTTCACCTACTTCATCCCAACAAGTAGGTGCTCTACATTTCCTTCCATAAAGAAGTTCAAACGGTGCTGCCTTAATGCTAGCATGCCAACTGTTGTTGTATGCAAACTCTACTAAACACAAATATTCATCCCAGCTGCCAGTCCATTCTAAAGCACAAGCCCTTAGCATGTCCTCTAAGTTCTGAATAGTCCTCTCGACTAACCATCGTTTGAGGATGAAATGCCGTACTAAAATTAAGTCGAGTACCCCAAGCTTTTTGCAAACCTTTCCAGAAACGAGAAGTAAAACGCGGATCTCTGTCGGACACAATAGATGCCGGAGTACCATGAAGTCTAACTATCTCTTGCTAAAAAATTTCCGCCAATCTACCAATACCATAATCCTTTCTAATTGGTAAGAAATGAGCCGATTTGGTTAGTCGATCAACAACTACCCAAATCGCATCATGCTTCTTCCGAGTAAGAGGTAGTCCAGTCACAAAATCCATAGGTATCTTATCCCATTTCCATGTCGGAATATCCAATGGTTGCAACAGTCCACTAGCCCTTTGATGTTCAATCTTAACCTGCTGACAAATCATACACTTCGACACAAACGTCGCCACATCTTGTTTCATGCCATTCCACCGAAGTATCTGTTTCAAATCCCTATACATCTTGGTAGAACCAGGATGGATAGTGAAAGGAGAACTATGAGCTTCAGTCATAACTTTCTCGCGAAGTACCGAATCATTGGGAACACAGAGCCTATCTTCATACCATACAATTCCGTCATTATCAACCTTAAACTCCGTCTGCTTACCTTCTTCAACATTTTGCGCTACGGCCCACAGCTCGCCGTCATCTTTCTGAGCTTCCTTAATTTGCAGTATAAGATTTGACTCCACCTTCATACTAGCCCAGTATCCATCAAAACCTCGTACGCATAGCTCAACATCCAAACGCTCTAAGTCACGAATAATCCTAGGTTCAATCTCAATACTTGCAAGAATGCCTGATTTCCGGCTAAGTGCGTCAGCAACTACGTTAGCCTTACCTGGATGGTACTGAATGTTGGTGTCATAATCCTTAAGAAGTTCTAACCATCTTCTTTGTCTCATGTTAAGTTCTTTCTGAGTGAAAATATACTTGAGACTCTTATGGTCAGTGAATATATCACACGTCTCTCCATACAAGTAATGCCTCCAGATCTTCAACGCGAACACCACATCAGCTAACTCAAGGTCATGAGTTGGGTAATTCTCCTCATACGGTTTCAGTTGCCTTGAAGCATAAGCTATTACTTTTCCATGTTGCATCAAAACACAGCCTAATCCTTTCTTAGATGCATCACTATAAATTTGAAATCCTCCAGAACCAGATGGAAGAGTCAAAATAGGAGCGGACACCAATCTCCGTTTCAACTCCTCAAAACTCTCTTCTCGTTCATCCGTCCATACAAACTTTTCACCTTTTCTCATCAGTTAGGTTAGGGGTAGAGCTAAGCGAGAGAAACCTTCAACAAAACGTCGGTAGTAACCAGCAAGTCCTAGAAAACTCCTAACCTCATTCACTGTCGTAGGTCTTGGCCACTTAGTGATAGCCTCAACCTTAGACGGATCCATGGTGATACCATCAGCAGATACAATATGACCAAGGAAAGCGACTTGTTTTAACCAGAACTCACACTTCGAAAATTTGGCATACAACTTCTTCTTCCTCAGAATCTCCAAAACTATCCGGAGATGTTGTTCATGCTCTTCTTCAGACTTGGAGTAAACCAAAATGTCGTCGATGAAAACGATAACGAACTTATCGAGGAACTCATGGAAAACACGATTCATTAGGTCCATAAACACAGCAGGCGCATTTGTCAAACCGAAAGGCATAACGAGAAATTCATAATGACCATATCTGGTACGAAACGCGGTCTTAGGAACATCTTGCTCCCTCACACGTAGCTGATGATAACCAGATCTCAGATCAATCTTAGAAAAGAACTTAGCTCCTTGCAGTTGATCAAACAAATCATCTATACGCGGAAGAGGATAACGGTTTCGAATAGTAATACGGTTGAGTTCACGGTAGTCGATACATAGACGCATACTTCCATCCTTCTTCTTCACAAACAAGACAGGTGCACCCCATGGAGAAACACTGGGTCGAATAAATCCATTTTCTATCATCTCTTGCAGCTGCTCCTTCAACTCCTTCAGTTCTACAGGTGCCATACGATATGGAGCTTTCGAAATTGGTTCAGCACTAAGAATTAACTCAATGCTAAACTCAACTTCTCTAGCTGGGGGAAGACCAGGGAGTTCATCGGGAAAAACGTCGGTGAATTCACAAACAACAGAAAGGTTTTCAATGTTAGGACTCTCCAAAGATGTGTCCTTAACAGATGCCAGAAAACCTTGGCACCCATGAGCAAGCATGGTCCGTGCCTTCATAGCAGAAATAAACTTAACAGATTTGAGAGGTTGAGAACCATAATAAACAAATTCAGGATGTTTTATGTCTCCAAAGATCACAGTTCTAGCATAGCAGTCAATGGAAGCTCTATGATAAGCCAACCAATCCATGCCTAGAATGATATCAAAGTCGACCATATCGAGAGGATACAGATTTGCAGAGCGAATACGATCATCAAAACGAAGAGGGCACTTAACGTATTTATGATCAATGATCATGTGGTTTTTCATAGGCGTAGATATCGATAAGTGATTTGCTAATGGTTTGGGAGTCATATTAAGTTTCTTAGCAAATGTGACGGATATAATGGAGTGTGTAGCACCGGTATCAAATAAAACGAAGACAGAATAATCATCAATGAAAAGAGTGCCCGTAATGGTACCTGAAGTGCGCTCCGCCTGATTCCGAGTAGTAGCATAAACACGTCCAGTAGTAGATGGCGGCTTGATGTAGTTTCCAGGAATCACCGGGTTCTTCTTAGGGCAATCCTTGATCTTGTGAGTAGTGGAACCACAAGAGAAACATCCACCAGTGGCCTTGTAACACGGTCCCGGATGAGCCTTTCCACAAGTAGTACAGATAGGTGGGGGAGTCAAAACTTCACCGCTGTCCTTTGCGACCAGAAGATCCTGAAGCACGACCCTGATATGCTCCTCGAGCTGACTGATCCTTGTTGTATCGCTGGTTATTGTTACCTTGATTCTGAAGATCATTTCCATTCTTACCAGCAGCTCTGCTATCCTGACTCCTCGCCTCAGGGCGCCTAGAGTCCACATTCCTTCCTGACTGACCCCGGTGATCATAACTCCTATCCACTTGACCCCTCGAATCATAACTCCTGCCAGAATTTCCCTTATAATCATTACTTTGAGTCCTACCTTGAATCCGATCACCATCGCGATTACGCTTGTTGGAACCCGAACCCTCATGAAAGATCTCAATGTTACGAGCTGCGTCATTGCAGGCCGACACATCCTCATACTCAGTGTTAAGCAGTCGGTCCAACACCCACTTCTTCAATCCCCACTTGAAGTGCTTAGCCTGACGCCTACCATCTCCAGCATTCGTTCCCACAAAACTTACCAGCCTCATAAACCTACCCATGTACTCATTGGAGTTCTCATGATCAAACTGGTAGATTCCTTGATAATCCCTCTCATACCTTTGCTGTTCAGCATCAGGGAAGTAACGGTTATAGAAGATAGTCCGAAACTCAGTCCAAGTACAAGTAACAGCAAAAGCATCTCCTCCTCTCGCCTGTTTGAGTGCCTTCCACCAATTCAAAGCATCACCCTCCAATTTAAATGCAGCCAAACGGGTCTTAAATTCATCTCCACAACCCAGTACTTCAAACAGCTTCTCAATATGAGTGATCCAGTCCTCGGCCTCAGTGGGAGTAGCAGCAGTGCTAAAAGAAAGAGGCTTGAGCTTACCGAAACGCTCGAGCCAAGTGTGAATGCCGACGGGTTGATTTCCTCCACCACTACCCGAAGCACCATTCTGATTCCGAATGTTGTTGATCACCTGTGTCATCACCTCAGGTGTAGTAAGACCAGGGAAAAGAGTGTTGAGCGCATTGGCAACCGCAGCATCCAAGCCAGGAATATCATCGTCTCCATCAGCGCTACCGTTAGTACGAGTTCGAACCATCTAAACGATATTCAAACGATTAGCAAAATGAACAAAGGTGAGATACGAAATGGAAGTTCGCAGAAGGAAACCTAAAGTCTACCCAATCCTCACAGGTCAAAGCCTAAGCTCTAAGGGTCTCAAAACCTAGGGTTCTTATGTCACAGGTCCTGACTACAAGTCGTAAACCTGGGCTCTGATGCCATAAATTGTAACGCCCCGACCCGACAAGGGTAAAGGAATCACAAGTAATGGTGTCATATCAAAGCAAACATAAACATCCAAAAGAAATCTTAACATAAATGCGGAATAATTCAAGTCAACATGACTTCAATACATAGGTCCCAGCGGAAAATAAACTCCAACAAAATATCTGAAATAATAAGTCTTAAATGGCATCATAAGATCAAAGCTAAATAAATCTCTAAGGTAAGTCCACTCATGCACTCATCCCAAAGCAAAACCCAGCTTCCAATGCTTAGATACCTGCCGCGGAAGAAAAGAAATGCGGCTGAGCTTCAAAAGCCCAATGAACAGATATGAAAGCAAAGCGAATACTAAACGATATCGAATATGAAATATAATAAACGAAAGATAGCAAAATCATAATCATTTTCAAAGTATAAATCAGAATTTTCAAACAAAATTTATAGTTAACTACCACGAGCCCAGAAACAAATATCAGATCATAATCATATTCTCATAAGGCAACATTTCTCGTAAGGCAACATTTGTAGGGGAGACCTACCAGAGTTATGAAGGACGTGCATGCACGCAGCATCAATCATCAGATAACATATAACAGATAACAGATAACAGATCTAGGATGCATCCATATGCCCCTTCCTACATATACAAAATATGCTCCACCATCCAGGAACGTGGCAGAACATCACTCTACTGCCCTAGAGTCATATCAGAGGTGCATCACTGATACGGACATGGAACCCCCATGACTAGTGAAATATTTGGCTCGGGTGTCAAACTATCTTAGGTCAAATCAGAATGTCATAACTGACACAGATCATATTTTATCAGAAGGTTATTCATATTTTCAAAATCAGAGTTTTCATATCATATAGTTCAAAATCATATGTTTCATAATTCAGAAATCAGAGTTCAGATAAGCAACAGCTCAAACAAAACGGAATGGGGTTCATAGCAAAGGCTTAGGAAACCCTAATAGGAAAGCTAACGAAAGAAAACGTTAAAAGGAACCTTTACTAAAAAGGTCAGAATATATGTACCTTATTCCAAAGCAAATGATCGAAAAGCAGAAATACGGAAAGCAAAGGATTACTCCTTCTTCTCAGAACCTATACACATTAACGGTCGTCCATGTTATTTATGATTCCATAATCGTCGAAATGATCTTTTAACATTTGGTGTTTATACTTAGTGTATTCAGTGATCTTCATACTTTAGGGTTTTATGATTAAATGAGACTTAAGTGTTTTATAATTAATATCGTAGATTAGGGTTCATTATGTCATTTATTAAAGTTTAGGGTTAAATGTGAAAATAGTTTAAACGTCATAACTCACACATGAAATAACGAATTAACACTCTTAGCTTCAAACCCTAATCGACTCTCATTATGTTCTAGGGTTTTCTCTTTCTCTTAATATCACATTAATATGCATTTACTTTTCATGTTACGTCTTTTAATGACTCGCTACTTAACCTAACACCTTCATGTCTTAACCATACGTTACTTATATACATGTTATACTTCAACTTTTATTCCCATGCACGTTTATGATTTTATGTGACACACAAGTTACTTATTACTCGGATTAATTACACATCTACACACACATGCACAATAGTTTAGACTAGATACGACCACATACTACATTTACATATCCACAAACTCACTTGACTTATAAAACGCACGCATATGAGACACGGTTCACAAACCATTTATGGTTCGGCTTGCATTATTCGGTTCACACTTCAAACTAGGGTTTAGGTTTACATGATCTTTACTCGTTTAATACTTGTTCAAAACTTTTATATGGTTCGGTTTACATGTAGAGGGTTCAGCTAATAGGTTTTACGCAAACTCTAGCTCACCTACGTACTTTACATATTCAAGTTGTCATGTTTTTATCTTAGCCGAAACATATACATGGTTCGGTTCTTATATACATATGGTTCGGTTCTATGGCTCAACATATATCTATGATCCGATTTAATAATACGTAT
The DNA here is from genome assembly GCA_910596185.1 of Chrysanthemum makinoi. Classification (NCBI taxonomy): domain Eukaryota; kingdom Viridiplantae; phylum Streptophyta; class Magnoliopsida; order Asterales; family Asteraceae; genus Chrysanthemum; species Chrysanthemum makinoi. Next base: position 277,766,239 of record OU343224.1, read on the forward strand.
TACATAACATGTTCTTTAATAATTATGAGGTTCAAGTCATTACGGTTTGTCTTTGTTTGGTTTCACATGGCTCGGCCACAAAAGAAAATACAAAACTCGACTAAACAAAACATATCACAACATATTAACGTAAGGTGTAACGAAAGAAGACGAATAAACATTGTTATACCTTAGCTTTGCTGAAGCAAAAGTCTCGACACCACAAGACTAGGGTTGGCGAATGGGAAGAAAAGAAAAGAGAGAGGCAACAAAACTAGGGTTTCAATTTCATGATAAGTGATTGTATTTATAGGTGGTATCATTTTTGTTTTAGGGCTTTGAGGAGGGGGTTTGGGTTTTGGCTTGGTCCAACCGAGCACACAAAACCCACGGCCCAAATGGCCTTCTTGGCTCTCGGCTCCCTTGATCCAAACGAGACAAAATACTCGGCCCAAGTGGTTCACCGTTAACGAAAACGAGGCCCAACATATTAGTGAAACGTTTAAATCTTTCGTCGTACCAAAATTGATCACGTACACACATTCATTTAGTTTTACTTGTTCGTAAGTTAGGTTTTAATTTCGTTAAATGATTATAAACGTATTTTACGTATTTTATAATTTTCGATTTAAAGGGTATTTTAGTCTTTATCTATGTTTTAGATTTTCAGGTTTTACAATATTTAACAGTCACAGTGTATTTGCAGTCTGAGGATGACTTTGATGCAACATTCTCATTAAAAACAAGTGGCTGTTTCCCTTTTTCCTGGCTCCAAAGATTCTCAATTTCTTTTTATAAAGACGTTATTTTTTTGTTGTTTTTGTCACGAGTGACTTTCATTGAATCATATAACTCTTTAAAGTGTCGTTTAACTTTTTCATTTTCTTCTAGAAAACTCTCGTTTTCCTTTTGTAAAGCATTAACCAAGTTTTAAAGATGAAAAGCTTGGGAATACTGAGAATTTAAAAGAGGAGGCATTTGGGAGCCAGTCACATTGTTCTTTTCACCCTTTAATTGAGATATTTGGGCTTTCAACTTTCTGATCTTGTTAGAATGAGCTCGAATCTGTTCATCACGTTTGCTAATTTCAAAAACTGCATCAAATTCAGGAGCATCCAAGGATGTCTTGATATTTGAGGTTTTAACATTTTCTTTCAGATGTTGATATTTTAATTGCAAAGCAAGATGCTCAACTTCCAATTTAGAAAACAGTTTCACCAGGTTATCATGATCATCCTGTTCAACTTTATCATGCAGTTTAGAGTTAGTTTTTTCAAGCTCAATGACACGATCATGGGAGACTTTCAGAGTAACAGATAATTCATGAAATTGAGAAGCATTAATGGAACAATTCATAGCAGTGTAAAACACATCCTGAGTAATACATTCAGAAATAAGATTCTCATTCAAGGTATGCAAGTTCTTCCTCTCAATCTCATTATATTTTAATTCTCGCTTATAGTCACTAACCTCAACTATCATTGCATCAAATTCCTTTTCCATTTCTTTAATATCTGAATCCATCCCCTTTTTAAGACTCTCAAATTGATCATTTAGTTGTTTAAAGAAAGGCATGACCTCAGTTAAATAGCATTCTTTAGTTTGCTCAAAACCCCTTTCCCCTTCAGTTATCCTAATGGGTGTGATCCTTTTCTTACAAGTTTTCTCAAAATCAAAAAATAATTGAAAGATAACATATTGACTGATTAATGTCTTGCTTTTAGTGGCAATAGTTCTAGGAACTAAGTGCATTGGTATATTTGGAGGATACACAGTAGCTGAAGGCATTTTCCTAAGGGGAGGGTTTGTTACAACAAGATTCTCTGTTTTTTGCTTATCTAAATCCTTTTTCCAGAACACTTGTTCGGGTGTTAACAACATTTGAGGCTTAAACTTGTTCAAGGAAATCCAATTTTCCTTTTTGTAATCATGGGGTTTGATCGTTATGTTATTCTCTTTACATTTAGGATCTTCAAACTTCTTATTCATTTTCTCCCTAGATGCATCATCTAATTTTCTATCTTCCTCAGTGCACTCAAAGCAACTAGGTTTCTGTCTAGGTTTAAGAATCGCATTGCCATCATAGATTACATTATGGGCTGCTCTAGCCTTTTTAACAACCTCGGGATTAGGTTCCACAACAAGGGGAATGCTATGCTTATCGCTTAAGACTCTATGCTTAGTGATCAAGTGAGCAGCCTGAATGGTGTTCCCTTGTACGTACAACTTATTTTCAAGCTTGTTTTTCAAAGTTTTTAGATTGGAAAAATCATTCAAAAGTTTTGATTCCTTAGCATTGAATTCTTTCTTAAGCATTTTAACATTTTCTTGAAGTTCTTGTTTTTGCTTAGCAGTTTTAGAAAGCTTTTCTTGTAAGAGTTTAACTCTTGTTTTAATACTTCTTCTCTAAAATTACTTTTTCTAATAATTGTACGCATTTGGTCATCCATTTCCTGCTCACGGGTGGTTAACTCAAACTTAGCACGTTGTTCATAAATAGCAACTTGTTCTTTATAGGCATTCAGTTCAGAGATAACAGAATCATCAGGGGCACATGCAGTGTATTCATCAAAAACATAATCATTATTGACTGCAGAAGATTCATTACTTGGTACAACCTCACTTTCACTTTGCTTCACATATTGATCATATGGGACAGTATTGCTATTATCCTCATCATCAATATCTGATTCATAAGTTTCAAGAGATTGTACTTTATTATGCACCTTTTGCTCATCAACTTCATCACATAGTTTTAATACCTCTGAGATGATTGATTCTTTGGATGGACCAGCTTGCTGTGATGATGATGTTAATACAAATAAGCCGTAAAAACGTTTATTTATATTTTACGATCTTCTAATGTTTTGTCGATAACAAACGTAAAATCATTTTAACAAAACAAATAAAATACGTAAATGGTTTGAACTAATAGTTTCTAACATATTCACATTTTCACATAAAACACTAAAATAAGTATAAGTGATTTTATGATTTAATATTACATATGTACAACAACTAGTGTTTACATATTTGGGTAAAATATACATATAACTAGTATGTAGTATATTAGGTAATATAAATGGGTAGAAACTTAAGTATCATAACCCATTCGGCAAATACATTGAATGTAGTTGGGTACAACCCAAAGCCCATGACCCACTGAGCTTGACCCGTAACCCATTGCATGACATCATGCTTATATCATATATGGATGATATCCATAACCCATGGTATTGACCCATACACAATGTCTAGATACATTGAACCCTTGGTGAGCACTCAAGAGAATGTCTAGATACATTAAACCCTTGGTGAGCACTCAAGAGATACATTGTATCTAGCCAAAGATCCATGGATCAATCCATGGCCCATGACCCATAACCAAAATACCCATGGGTAAAGGGGAGCGTCCCACGGATCCCTAGATTTACGCTAGCCGGATCCCTTGTGGGAGGGATCCGTGGGATCCGGGGAACAGTAGAGAATTTCCTCTATAAATAGAGAGCCATTCCTTCCTTTCTACTCATCACTTTACACACATACTTCCCCCAAGTATTCTAGCCCTCTAACCTCAGATCCAAGTGATCTATGTAGTTTGTATTTTTTTTGTGTGATCTTCTAGGTTCCTCTTAAAGGAGAGATCACCACTTCTTGAAGACGTGCAAGCTCAAGTCCATGAGTTGCCAAGCTTCATCATCATCAAGACAACTAAGGTTCTCTTGTTGATAGTTCTTCCTTTCTCCATAGATGTTGGGTTGAAGGCATTAGTGAAGAATGCCGAAAGTGTCAAGATGAAAGCATTAGTGCAAGGTGCTTATCATCCGTGTCAAAGCATTAAGTGAAGAATGATAAAGGTGTCAAGACGAAGGCATTAGTGAAGGGTGCCAAGCGTTGTGTCAAAGACATTAGTGAAAGATGCCGAAGAATCAAATCAAGTCGCATTTGGGAAGAATGCCTAGGTCGTATAATCGATGAGGTCCATCGTTATACACATAAGTATTTATTTATTTCCAAAGATGGTGATATCCTTGATGATGGTGTAACAAGGAGTTGATCTCCTTGATATTAGGTGTTGTGTTGTGAAGGTTAGTAGTTCCTCCATAGTAATGGAACTAGGTGCTTAGCCTAGTACCTAATAAAGGGTAGGCGACGTTGTGATAGGATTAGTTCTCCTTGGTGTGAAAGAACTTGGTGGTTATCCTAGCACCGTATAAAGGGTAGGCGACGTTGTGTTAGGTGTGGTTCGCCTTGGTGTGAAAGAACTCGGTATTTAGCTTTGTACCGGAAAAAGGTTAAGCGACGTTGTGAAGGCTTCTCCGCCATAAGGATATTGGTGTAGTGCTTACGAACTCTTGAGTAGGTGACTCGGGGAGTGGAGTAGGGCAAGGAAGGTGTCCTTGTAGCCGAACCACTATAAATAACTTGTGTCGTGGTGATGTGCTTCTTACTCTTTATCTTTCATTACACGTTTATATATCTATCTATCAATGTCCAATATAAACAACCAAATAGATTGACATAAGTCGATCTAAATATTTAAAATGAATTTTTAAATTGGTAAAACTATTCAACACCCCCTTCTAGTTTTCCACAATTGGTATCAGAGCTTCGTTACCAAGTTTTTTATAGTATATTGTACTTTGAAAACTTGATACGATCCGTGTATGTTTGAAAACTACAAAGAAGGGAATTTCTTAAAACAAAGAGTCATTTTTTTTAGAAATCATCATATGTTGGATAGTGATAGATCATTCTAATTTTTTTTCCTTTGAGAGTTCTTCATACTAGGATTTGGGTATCTTAGAAGATCATGAAGTATTTCGCGTCTATGGTTTTTAAAACCATAAAAAGGGAATATAGCATAGGATTTGGGTATCTTAGAAGATCATGAAGTATTTCGCGCCTATGGTTTCTAAAACCATACAAAGGGAATACAACAAAGGTATGTTTTCTTAGTTATAATTTTTTGTCAAAAATGTGCTAAATTGCTTGTGGACAAAATGGTGATATATGCTTCTATCTTATAATAAGCATAATATGAAAAGTGTTTTAGTATTTTTTTTTTCTCTTTGAAGTTTTGTTGTTAGATATCTTGTTAATCAAGCTTGAATAAAGGTAAAAATGGGTAATATAACTTCACTAAAAAGTCTACAAAGACTAAACCTTTTGGTCGGGTCAAAACGTACATTTTTGTAATTCTGTGTCAGATCCGCGGATCCCTCAGGTTACACTGGACGGATCCCTCAAGCAAGGGATCCGTGAGATCCGTGGTACAGAAGACAGTTTTTGTCTGAATTTCAAAAATTCATAACTTTTTAACCGTAAGTCGTTAGAAGTTGTGCCACCTATCGTTTTAAAGGTATTTGAGTCGACTTTCATTTAAAAATGATTTTATAAACTTATTCAAAACAATAATTTACAGAATCATTGATTTATAATAGAAATTCATTTTTCGGTCATAACTTTTGCACAAACTTTTGATCTAATTGGAGACGGATGTTTTCGCTTTTGAATAACAATGTGTCCTCTATTGAAATTAAAGTTTTGATCATATTTATAAATATAAAATAAACTAATCAAGCTTGGTATACATGTTTATATTTAACACAAAGCGATGAAAAGAACTTTCGTATGCTATGCTAAATGAAAAATTGTCTTCTTTGCATTACTTGATTATTTGCTTATCTCAAATAGCTTGTGTGCTTGTTTGATTGAATAACATATGTGGTTTCCTTACCTTGCTATTCATTCTCTTGTTTATTGATTTAGTAATGTTCTACTAATCAATGTGCTATTTGAAGGAGTGTTTTGGATAACATCTAGTTGTGTCGAAAATGTTAGTTTAGATACTTAGATAAGTCATATAGGTTGAAAAATGTTTAAAACATATAACACACTAAATGGATTTTTGATTGAGTTTGTCATGTGTGCAACATAAATGTTTTATGTTCTTATATGATTTCTTTTGTTCTTGTATCGTTTTCTAAAAACAACAAGAATGTACATCGGATCATAACCTACACTTGTGTTGATGATGTACTCTCCCATTTTCCTTTTCATGATCGCTCTCCAAGCTTCATAGTAGGATTGAAAACTTGATTATTTCATCAGATATACTCAAGTAAATTATTTTGCAACGCAAATATAATTGTTCATATCCGAAAGTCCAAACTCAAAGCTTTCCAACAAAATATGTTGAACTAGCTCATCCAACCATTTTTTGTTGTTTACCATATGGACAACTTTTAAACTTATTTTTAACATGACGCCTTCGTCACCTTAGTTGTCTCAAGTATAATATTAAACGAAGCAAAGTATCATCATTGTTACCCTTCGATAGGCCATTGTAGGAATATAAATTTTCCTAACTTGAGAATGAATATTGGAGAACTTATTGCACTAGAAACTCAATTTCACCTAACGTTTGAATTGCTTCCTTGATAGAAGTTGGGTATGTGGAATCACCCGTAAAAATGATCGTGTTTAGCCGTAATTGAGCACCGCTAGTAACAGTCTCATATTCATTCTCTCACTTGGGAAATTTATACTCCTATGTTTTCCTAAAGTAAGTTTACAATGGAAATACTTTGCATTGTCTTAGGATTACTAATCAAACAAGTTGTAAAATTAATTTTTCTTTTAGTTAATCACAACCACTTGGCTCATCAAGCAATTATCTTGCTTTGATCGAGAAGAGCTACATGACTTCATGGACGAAGTTCATTGTATGCTAATCACCATCTGTAATGACTATACATAGTTCATTCATTCCGTTGGCCAAAACAACCCTACTGTCTTGAACACCATCATCTACTCTGCACGCCATTGTTAATACAAACGATTTACTAATCTAGATCGTAAATCTATTTTGAGCTTCTTGAATAGCGGTTGTTAAGTGTGATAAACCTATGTGTTACTTGTGAGATAGATCTCATTTAATTGCTTATGTGCTATTTCTACATGCTCTTAGTATGTTTTACTTGTATACATGTATGTTACTGTAGATATCATTAGCTTCTAAGTTCGATACTTAGAACAAACGCTCACTGTTAGGTAAAACTGTCCCAGATGCCGGATCCCTAGTTTGTAACTATCTGGATCCCTCAAGTGAAGGATCCGTGGGATCCGGGAAAATAGAAGTGGAGTTTCAATCCTTTACACCTCAAACCATGTTCCTAGATTACTTGAAACTAGCTGAACTTAATACTTTAGGATGTCTTAAGTCCTTCTCAAGCTTAGTAAGCTTCACACTCACTCATAGCTCATTAAGGATCACACTCAAAGTGCTTTTCGATCTATCGTTTCACCTAAACTCATTACTCTTCCGCTCTCTAGATCACTCATTATTTCTCACATGATCCCTCACATCTAGACTTAGAAATCTTTCGATTATGGCAAAATTGATCATAATCATCCTTACCTCTAAATTGGTCGAAATGGATCAAATTGTAGTTCTTCCACCTTAAAACCTTTAGGATCTTCTCCAAGACATTATCCTAAGTCACTATCTGAGCACTAGGATCATTTAGCTCCATTTGATAATCTCAAGATTTTAGTGTCATCTTTGTTCATTCATTGGTACTCACGAAAGTTCCAATTTCTTCCATATAAGGCAATCATTAGCTACATCACTCATTGCCCTTGAACATTTAAGTACCCTTCCATTTAAAGACACTTAGGAGAACTGAAACACTCAAAAAGGTATAGGCTTTAGACATTTCAAACATCACTTCTATCCTTTCCTAGCTGCTGGGAGCCGGATTCCTAGGATTAGCCTAGACGGATCCCCCATTGGTGGGAACCATAGGATCCGGGTGACAAATGTATGTCAACTCTTGCTCGAACAGTCATTTCAAGCTCATCTTGCTAACTTGAACACTCCACCTCATCCTAATTAAATCCCTAGATTAGTAAAACTCTGAAGTTGACTCTTGTGCATGCTAATCATCAAATTCCAAAGGATATTAGAGACTTAAGTCTTGAATGCACTTGCCAAATCCTTCCCTTTATAAGTCATCTTGCTAGAATCCCTTAGTCATCAAACACAACATAATTCTCAGCATTTAGAAACCTTTTCCTTAGTCATTTCATCATGAGGAAAACTCCTAGTGCTAACTCATCCAACCAAGAACCACCCAAAAAACTTGCTCGGATTGTACACGAAATTTCCTCCACTGAATCATCATCCGTAAGAGATAATAGTGCTTGAATCTCACCTCAACAAACCCATTCAACAATTGCCAAGAGAACCGCAATAATTAGCATTAAACCTTTAAGGTTAGAAAAGGGATCATCGAGCTCTAAACCAAACGTACCTAGTTCTAGCAAAACGTCTAAACCATCATTCCTAGAGCATGGACTTCACCAAGCCTCTCTCTATTCATTAGAGCATTCACCACCGAGAACTTCTCATTCACCAACCTTCTCGTTAAAATAGGAATTTCCATTACCACCACTCTCATTCCTAGTAGAACCTCATCCTAAATTACTCAATGTACCTCCACCATCATTTGTAGAACCTCCTCAAAACATCCTGTTCCTAATCAAGACAATAATTGCTCTAATTGTCTAATCACCCAAGGATTTGTTCAAGAAGTACGAAATGAGTTGCATTTCATGTTTAATCATCTTCTTGAAAGATTGGACCAAATCAACAAGTCTACTCATGCCTAGACTCAAGCACATTGTTGCTTCTTAAGCTTTGGTCACTTATTAGTATTAGTAGAATATGGCTAAATCATTCTCTTAGTTTTTAGAGATTTGTTGATCATCTCTTATGTTTTATTGAATGATAGTTTACTTGCCATATTACATTGAGTATATGTTTGTTGGTTGAATACATATCTCATTTTGATGTTAACATTACTTGTTACATCACCATTGCTGAATTTAATCATCAGCTATACGGATCCCTCAAAATTGCCTAGACGGATCCCTACTAGGAGGGAACCGTGGTATCCGTGAGACAGAAAACTATTTATCTACTAACTTGGATCACATATGCAGGAAATTGTGCATTATACTTGTTTTCTAACCTTTGTTTTGTAGTTATTCAATCTACACTTGAAGCCTTTGACACCCTAAAGCTAGGGGGAGCTTTGTGTCAAAACAATACATTGCAAATTTCTTGCAATATTAGGATTACATTTCTCGACATCCCTTTGCAAAATTGAAATCATCAAGGGGGAGCACATTCGTCACTTAGACGAAATCTTTTTCAAACTTAGTTGCAAACAAACTAGCTTAGTATTACTTTCTTGACGCTCTTACATAGGGATGGACTCGTCAAGGGGAAGTAAAAGACGAGATTCGTTCCCGTTACTTGCTCTCTATTTTTTTTCTTTCACATGTTTTTCCTAAAAACAATGTGTTAGTTTCCTTTCGAAGCTCCCAGGGAGAAGAAAGTAAAAACTACAAATTCAAACTTTTATGAATTTTAGCTTTTCCTTAAAATAATTTTATGTTTTGTCATCAACAAAAAGGGGGAGATTGTTAATACAAATAAGCCGTAAAAACGTTTATTTATATTTTACGATATTCTAATGTTTTGTCGATAACAAAAGTAAAATCATTTTAACGAAACAAATAAAATACGTAAATGGTTTGAACTAATAGTTTCTAACATATTCACATTTTCACATAAAACACTAAAACAAGTATAAGTGATTTTATGATTTAATATTACATATGTACAACAACTAGTGTTTACATATTTGGGTAAAATATACACATAACTAGTATGTAGTATATTGGGTAATATAAATGGGTAGAAACTTAAGTATCATAACCCATTCGGCAAATACATTGAATGTAGTTGGGTACAACCCAAAGCCCATGACCCATTGAGCTTGACCCGTAACCCATTGCACGACATCATGCTTATATCATATATGTATGATATCCATAACCCATGGTATTGACCCATACCCAATGTCTAGATACATTGAACCCTTTGTGAGCACTCAAGAGAAGGTCTAGATACATTGAACCCTTGGTGAGCACTCAAGAGATACATTGTATCTAGCCAAAGTTCATGGATCAACCCATGACCCATGACTCATAACCAAAATACCCATGGGTAAAGGGGAGCATCCCACGGATCCCTAGCTTTACGCTAGCAGGATCCCTTGTGGGAGGGATCCGTGGGATCCGGGGAACAGTAGAGAATTTCCTCTATAAATAGAGAGCCATTCCTTCCTTTCTACTCATCACTTTACACACATACTTCCCCCAAGTATTCTAACCCTCTAACCTCATATCCAAGTGATCTATGTAGTTTGTCTTTTGTTTTTGTGTGATCTTCTAGGTTCCTCTTAAAGGAGAGATCACCACTTCTTGAAGACGTGCAAGCTCAAGTCCATGAGTTGCCAAGCTTCGTTATCATCAAGACAACTAAGGTTCTCTTGTTGATAGTTCTTCCTTTCTCCATAGATGTTGGGTTGAAGGCATTAGTGAAGAATGCCGAAAGTGTCAAGATGAAAGCATTAGTGCAAGGTGCTCATCATCCGTGTCAAAGCATTAAGTGAAGAATGCTAAAGGTGTCAAGACGAAGGCATTAGTGAAGGGTGTCAAGCGTTGTGTCAAAGGCAGTAGTGAAAGATGCCGAAGAATCAAATCAAGTCGCATTTGGGAAGAATGCCTAGGTCGTATAATCGATGAGGTGCATCGTTATACACATAAGTATTTATTTATTTCCAAGGTTGGTGATATCCTTGATGATGGTGTAACAAGGAGTTGATCTCCTTGATATTAGGTGTTGTGTTGTGAAGGGTAGTAGTTCCTCCATAGTAATGGAACTAGGTGCTTAGCCTAGTACCTAATAAAGGGTAGGCGACGTTGTGATAGGATTAGTTCTCCTTGGTGTGAAAGAACTCGGTGGTTAGCCTAGCATCGTATAAAGGGTAGGCGATGTTGTATTAGGTGTGGTTCGCCTTGGTGTGAAAGAACTCGATATTTAGCTTTGTACCGAAAAAAGGTTAAGCGACGTTGTGAAGGCTTCTCCGCCATAAGGATATTTGTTAGGACCTTACTTTTATCACGAATACCTTATCACACGAATACCAACCTTTACCACACAACAATAACACGTTCTACACAAACTGTATGCGTAGAATAAGAAAGGAAAAGATGAAGAGATGGTGATTTGAAATATGTATAAGTCGTGTATGTTTAGAGAGATAAAGGAAAGAAATGAAAACAATATTTCATATGTAAACACACACACACACACACACTCAAGCACACCCCTCAAATGACATACTTGAGGGGTATTTATAGTAAGAGAGATGCTGCCCTAAGGCTTGGCCATGGGTCGTGAGATGGGCTTGGACATGGATTGGGTTACATGAACTTATACAAGGCTAACTTAACTAAACGTCTAACCATTTAGCTTAGCCCAATCCACGAGCCCTTTGACTATTCTAGCACGATATCTAACACACGTTACAAAGTTCCAAAATGTGAATGACCATCACTTCTAATAAAAACTATTAAGGCTAACAATCTCCCCCTAAGGGGTGGTCATTCAAATGATGCTCCACTTGATTAGGTCTTTACTTTTCTTGAGCTCAAACTTTGTCTGTAGATATAGAATAGTCTTGTTTCTTTGTTCCTTCATGCTTTGTGATCAGTTAATGTGGTTGTCTGCCGTTGTCAACTTCGTTGGTTAGGTGTCTCCACGTCTTTCTCCACCATGCTCACACTTCTATTTGACTTTGAGTTTCCAATGATGAAGTTATCGAGTCTTTACACTTTGTAGATTCTTTGACATTGACGAAGAATCATCTTTAACTTTGAGTTGCCTTTGATTTTGATGAGAACTTTCATGTGTTGTTGGTATGAGCATGTGGCAAGTCTGCACGATCCATCCGCTCCGGAGCTTCCATAAGAAGAAAACATAAAAAGGTTAGTAATAAGCGGATTCCGGCACTTACAAGTTTGAATTTCGAGGGTGTTAACAGCATAGTGTGAAAACACGTCTCTAATTCTCACAAGGGCCGTTCCTAAACTGGAGTCCCACAAGTGAGATAACACGATATACCGAAGTACACCTACAGTTCAGATGAGTCGCTGAGGTACACCGAAGCATCAACCCCACGACTGTAGACCGTTTGAGACACACTAAGCGTAATCCACGGGGAGTTACCGAAGTGACCTGCTGTCAGGGCTGCTTGATGTTGACCCTGGTAGGAGTTTCCATTCAATCACTGAAGATCACAGATGTGAAACTTCTCATAAATGTTCTGGTAGATTGCTAAGATCTGCGTAGGACTCTAGAATATATCACTTGTGTCCTTATAGATGAACAACAAGCGATGTCATGTCATGTGTTCCTATGAGATCTTTTGATGAATCTCGTGGCTCTAGACTCAATTAGTGCATTTTTGGTTTTCCTGAGCGGAGACTAGGGAGAGGGTCTCCTTCTTCAATACCAACGATCTCTAAGAGAAGGTCAATAGATTATGTAGGGTTCCCAGTGAGAATGAAACAAATCCTTTTAAGAGGAATTGAGTGGCTAGAAGGTTAGGTGCAGTGCGTCACTGGGTCCATGACGTCTTTGTCTTCAATACCAGTGTCATCTAGTGACAACCAGTAGCAGATGAATTGAACCCGGTTTCTGCCCTAAGGTTGATTATGGAGGGCTATTTCTTTTCACCCTTTCATTATATTTCTTTTTAATTCTTCAACCCCTTCTTTCTCCTTTCTCACATTACTCCTTTTTTCAATCATACCTAAGGACTTCTAATACTAACTATGGGTATTGTCCTTGGGTAGATCCCTCCGGCTCTGGCGGATCATAGGACGTTTATTCCTAAACTTAGACACCTTATAACTCCATGGATGTCCTATTGTTGCCATAAAACCATTTTTCTTGAAAATCTCTCAGAGTGTTTATGATTGAAAACATATTTGAAACACTCCGAGAGTTTTATATTTTCAGAAACACTCCCCCTTCACATGTGCTTATATATTGTTTTAGCTTAAATCTGCACAAAGAGGGTAGAGTTCGCACTTTTGAATTGATCAACTCTCAATAGACAAGACCGATTCGAGACACGTTTACATCACTAGTGAACTAGCTTGAAATTATTACCCAGCCTGGTCAAGTCCAAAGAAAGTTTCTCGAAATGGTACATTCTACTTAGACAAGTCCTATTCGAGACACGCTTACATCACTGGTTAGACCAGCTTGAAATTATTACCCGTCCAGGAACAAGTCTTTTCGAGTACTGACTTTATATTATCGTCAATTCATTGGTTACGACTGAGTCGAGCTCATTTGAGATTCAAACACCGATCATAAAACATTTTTGATCATATTTTAATCACGTCTCCTCCCCCTCAAAAATAGCATATTCGTGATATTTTTGATATCAACGGATTAAACAACATTTTAGAATCTTTTGGGGAGACAAACGGATTTGATTTAAGCATGAATTTGGAACATTTTAGTTTTATACTCCCCCTTTAATAAAGCATAATTTTCATACAGAAAATTTAGAATCAATTAAGGGTTTAGAGGGAGTTATCTTGGTACCAAATGTGAGAGATTTTGAAAATCTTTTTGAAAAATTTTGAATCAATGGTACGCAAGATGTGGAGAAGATTTTAAAATCTTTTGAAGATATTTAGAGAAAAATTATCTTCATTTGTTTTAGGATAAGTGCTCGATATATATGAAAATCGATTTTGCGTAGCACTTTCCTTTCTTTAAAGATCGGGTTGCAAGCTGAAATACTTACAAGCCACAATGATTTTAGGAATAGTTCTTGAAAAAATATTTAAAAACCTTTGATTTATATAAGCACTTTCCTTTCTTTGAAGTGCGGGTCCTGAACTGATGTGTCCAGAAGCCATTATGTTGAAGTCTGGGTTTCGTACTAGAGTATACGAAAGCCATTATGTTTTTAAGAAATTTTGAGAAACGACATGTTTTGGAAAACATTTAAAGAACTCTCGCTCAAGCATCTATACATGTCCGTATCATTGTTGAATGACATTTCTAGAAACGTTCAGAATATCGATTATACGAGAGACATGTCGTGAGAAGAATATTTTTGGATTTTTTATTTTATATTGTTTTTGAATTTTTGAAAATTTTCTATTTTTTTTTATTTTGCTTTTGTTGGTTTTCAAATTTTGTATTTGGTTTTTCAAAAAAATATTTACATAGAAGATTTGAAGAAAGAGAAATTAAGTTGGGACAAGTAAAAGTGGAGTTAAGAGTGGAACTAGAAAAGGATTTCCATATGCGAAATTGGCATAAAGTTCTTCTTTACCACATGGGGTATATGAACCTTCAACACTTTTACATGTACCTGCATCCACAGAAGAAGATTTTTCACAAATAACAGTGTTAGAAGTACATGATTCCTCATGGTGAGGGTGATCACTATCAACGGTTGTAGTGGATCTGACTTCCTTATCCGAATGATTGTCACTATTATCTGTGTTGGTGCAAGTATCAAAAATATTTCCTGTGGGAATCCATCTAAGACCTATTTTGTTGAAAACTTTGCCCGTGGGAATCCACCTAAGGTAAGATCTAGGAGTTGTTTTCTTATCAGATGCAGCGGAAGACTCATTTTTTGAAAAACTACGTCCTGAAGAGATCCACCTATTGGGTTTCCTTTTGATGTTCATCTTGTCAACGGGTTTGTTTTGATTTGGAGTCTTAGTGGATTGTGCCTTGGCACAAGAATTATCTTTCTTGAGATATTGTGAGACACATGCATCATGATTAGCTGAAAAGACACATTTTTTACATGTAGTACAGACAAATTCAATATTCTTGTATAAAACAGCAGCTTTAACTTTGTCACTACAGTCTTGTGGAAATTGATTCTTGTTCGAAAAAGACTTAGAATTCCTAGTGTTGTTTTCTAAGGGCATAGCATTTTCTTTTGCGCAACTACTCTTAGATGCAAGCCAATTCTAGTCTTTTGTAGTGAGTTCCTAGGTAATGGTTTACTACTACTAGCAGTGCCTTGAAATCTTGTAGAATTCATCACCCTAGATGTTGCACCTAGAATTCCGTCTTTTCGAGTCTGTGCCTTTTTTCTAGCTTCTTCTAGATAGTGATTGTTGACCATGTCGTTAGAACTGACAGATTCTTTAACTGGATTTTTGGTCACATTCCGTGTACTATTCTTAGAGATGCCAGGTGTAATCACTTTTGGTGTTTCAGCAACTGCTTTTCCTTTTTCAAAACCGTTGATAATTCCCTTTTTAATAGGCAAAGTCTGTGAGTGACTATTTTTGATAAATCATTTTTCTCATTGAGTTTTGGAGGAAACTGAGAAATAGACATTTTTTGTTTGAAAACCGGTTTGGGAACATTTGTTTTCTCCTCAGTCAATGGTTTTGCAAACTTAGTATCCACAGCCTTTCCTTTTAGACTTTCCAGCTGAACTCTCAAAAGATCATTTTGCTCTTGCATGTCCTTGTAGGCACGCTCATACGACAGTTTGTCATACTTGCATTCCTCAGATTTTCGATCAAGTTGTTTAAAATATGACACATTTTCTTTTTCAAGTTTTTCAAGAGCTTTTTCATATTTTGAAACAATTTCGGAGGTCTCAGACTTGAGTCTTTCATGATCTTCAACAGAATATGTTTGCAAAATGATGGACATGATATCGGTAGTCATAACATCTTCGAAGAGAGAATCATTTAGATTTTCCAAAACTTTGATGTGTTCAACACTTTCATTAGCTTGCTTTACCAGGGATTTATGGTCCTTGACAAAGTCAGCTGTTTCTTTCAAAAAGGCTTGTTCAAAATGAATTACCCTTGAGTTGATGTTAGTCGGCTGAGGGGCAATTTGAGTTTCAAAAACTTTTTCTGTTCAATATCAAAACTATTAAACCAGATGTTTGTTGTAATATTGGTTTTAGTTTTAACAGTCTCTTGAAGATCTGCAATTCTCATTTTCACATTTTCCAAAATACTTCCGGCATCACTTGTGTTAAAAGGATTGTTTGAAGACATTTGTTCAATGTTTGAAAGAGATTTGGAGACAACAACTGGTTTTGAAACTGATTTTGAAACAAGTGTTGACACTTTGTTTGAAACACTTGGTTTGGTGGAAAACGTTGATTGAGAAACAAACGAAATACCATTAATTTTGTTCCATGTGTTATAATCAATAGGTTTGATTTCAGGATGTTTTTGTTTCATTTTTGATCTACTCTCCTCCGATAGTTCCAACGTTTCAAGAGAATCATGCACAATTATGGGTTCATGCAAAGGTTTTCCATTGTTCAACACATTCCGTTCTTTCTGAGCTTTCTTGAGGAAACCATGAGGTGAGTTACCAAGAGCCATTTTATGTGAAGTATGAAAAATCGGATTTACTTGATTAGAAAGCATCTTGTTTGTTTTAGCGGAATGACCCATTGTAAGAAGTAAATTATCCAATTTTTTGATAGTTTCATTTGTATCCAGAATTTCATCAAGAAGAGAATCTTCTCGTTTTGAAAAATCAGCAATCAACTGTTTCTTCTCTTTTTCAAGATCAGAAAACAGTGTTGTTTGTTTAGAAAGTTGATCATTTAGATTTGAAATTTCCTTGTTTAAAGATTTTATTTTCAAGTTCAGATTCACAGTGTATCGTACTTGATTTGCAATTGTTTTTCTCTTAAAACAGAATCTCGGTAACCAATTTCTAATTCTGATATTTTGTTTCTATGAAATTCATAGGCTTTGGCTTGCTCCTTGTAACTCTCAAGCTCAGCGGTCAATTTCTTATTCGCGGCCTTAACTTCGCGATTGACCTTACTCACTTTCTCAATTTCAATGCCACAATTATTGATTAATGATTCAAAATAAGCACGGGTTTCCTCATCAGTCTTAGTATTTTGTGCCACACTGCCTCCATTAGGATCCACATCTGGAGTTTCGTGAGTTCGTATTGCTACAACTCGGATTGTCCGGTATGTATCATAAGTAGGTGCGATGTCACAGAATCTTTGTTCATCATGAGGAAACTGATTAGCAACATTACTATAATTTGGTACCTCATTGAGTGAATTTGTGTCATAGACTGGAGGTGTATCAAAAGTATCGCTTGATGTTGTGTCCTGCTGATTGAATGTATGACTGGAGGTTGCATGTACGTTTGCTTTATCTGTCCATCCTGGATTCATGAATTCGTATTCCTCATCAGTCAACTCAATTCCCGACTCTTTTTCTCATTAACAACAACATGTACTTGAGCTTTTCAGACGATATCCTTGGTTTGACACTGCATTCTGAATATCCTGAATCATGGCTTTGAGGTTCGGAAGTAGCATTATGAACCGAAGTCATATAACAGTTATTCCCATGTTGATATCCCATATTCTGATTCACAATCTGACCCCCTTGATGTCCAACAAACTGTGCTGCATATTGCATCTGATTCCCCATTTGTATACCCGTAGCAAATCCATTCTGATTCCCAATAACATCAACCATTTTTCCTCCTTGACCCATATGCATACTTGGTTGAGCAAACTGCGGATTATACGATGAAATCCATTGGTTGTTGTTATTTGGTTTAGTTGGACTAATGTTTAGGTCATTGAAGAATGAATCAAAGAAAGCAGTTTTGAGACGTTCTGCCAGAGTTGCCATTGAGGAAGGTATGTATGATAAAGTTGATGTAGGATCGATTCAACGATAAAGGAGTTGTGTTTGAGAAGATATTGCCGTTTGAGGTTTTCTGAAAGTCGTACTCGCAACCTTAGTCGTAAAAATTTTTCTCCCAAAATTTGAAATTCACTATCAAAATCAATTCTAAGGTCGTATGAAAAATTTGAGTTATGACAATTTTGACGCTAAATTTGACCCGAAAAATTTGAATTTAGGCCTAAAAATTTGAATTTTTGACCAAAATTTTCACAGTTAAACCAAAATTTGAATTTCGCGTAAAAATTGAACGTTTAGTCTCCTAAAAAATTTAAATTTTACTCAAGTTTTCCCGCCAAAAAACTCAAGTTTAAATTTAAATTTTACTCAAGTTTTTTTTTTTTTTTTTTTTTTAATTAGCTTAGGCGTAGACCGAAGAAGTTACGAGTGGAGTTGGTGCTTATGCGTAGGATCTTATGCGTAGGATCTTAGGCGTAGGATTCCTTAGGCGTAGGATCTTATGCGTAGACTTAAAGTTAGGCGTAGGAAAACTTATGCGTAAGATTTAGCTTATGCGTAAGACAAGGCTTAGGCGTAGGATAAATACTTAAGCGTAAAGTAATCTACGCGTAAGTCTAAGCTTATGCGTAAGATTAGGATTTAGCCCAAAAATCCTTTACACTATCACAGTGTAAGAGATATCCAAAATTCGAAGTGTTCCACAAACTTATCCAAGTGAGGGAAGCACCGAGTCACCGTTGAAGCTCGAAGAATCTGCACCAAAAAGTTATGAGTAGAACCTTATGCGTAGTTTGACTTTCTTACACGTAAAACTAGGGTTTTGACCTTTTGACTTCTACTCGTAAGAAATTTCCAATGATTCAAACGATTTCTCTTGCACGATAGCCTTAAAAACACTCGAATAACCCAAAAATGTTGACCTTTTTCACCCAAAGTGGTTAGAAAAGTTACGAGTAGAAATGACCAATGAAACAAAATGAGTTTAAAAAACGTATCTAAACCCGTAAAGCTTGAAACTTTTTGCAAAAAACTGAAACTTTAGCACCAAATAAACCTTAAACCACAAGAATCTTGAATTTTTTGATGAAAAAATCAAAGCTTTAAGCGTATGAAATATGTAAACCGTGAGCTTTACGAAACAGCACCAAAACTTCAAAACAAACACAAACACTCCTAAACCATTGTTAGGCGATTGATACCAATTGTAAAGCCTGGCTCTGATACCAATTGTTAGGACCTTACTTTTATCACGAATACCTTATCACACGAATACCAACCTTTACCACACAACAATAACACGTTCTACACAAACTATATGCATAGAATAAGAAAGGAAAAGATGAAGAGATGGTGACTTGAAATATGTATAAGTCGTGTATGTTTGGAGAGATAAAGGAAAGAAATGAAAACAATATTTCATATGTAAACACACACACACACACACACTCAAGCACACCCCTCAAATGACATACTTGAGGGGTATTTATAGTAAGAGAGATGATGCCCTAAGGCTTGGCCATGGGCCGTGAGATGGGCTTGGACATGGATTGGGTTACATGAACTTATACAAGGCTAACTTAACTAAACGTCTAACCATTTAGCTTAGCCCAATCCATGAGCCCTTTGACTATTCTAGCACGATATCTAACACACGTTACAAAGTTCCTAAATGTGAATGACCATCACTTCTAATAAAAACTATTAAGGCTAACAATATTGGTGTAGTGCTTACGAACTCTCGAGTAGGTGACTCGGGGAGTGGAGTAGGGCAAGGAAGGTGTCCTTGTAGCCGAACCACTATAAATAACTTGTGTCGTGGTGATGTGCTTCTTACTATTTATCTTTCATTACACGTTTATATATCTATCTATTAACGTCCAACATAAACAACCAAATAGATTGACATAAGTCGATCTAAATATTTAAAATGAAGTTTTAAATTGGTAAAACTATTCAACCCCCCCTTCTAGTTTTCCACAGATGAGACCTTAGGAGAGACCATTGGAGAAATGCTAGCCATGAAAATTGTCTGTGCAGTAGGTTCATCATCGACGTCAGAGTCGTATGCATCACAGTCAGCGACTTGAAAGGCATTCTGATGATTGTGACCTATCTCTTGATTTGGCTGCTCATCCACATCTGCATTATATGTCTTAGCATTGCCCTCAGCGAGAAACAACAACTCCTCTTCATCCAACGCTGCACCATTATCCTGAGCTTGTACGAGCAACATCTTGTCTATGAAGTATTCTGCATTCTGTGGACGTTTTGGAGATGTGCAGTTCCTAGAAATGTGTCCCTCACCACCACAGTTGTAGCATTTGACTGGCTTTGCTTGTCCTTGATTTGGATTCCTTCTACGATTCTGATTTGCTACATATCCTCTACCAACTCCACCTCTTCCCTGTTCATACTGCCTTTCTTGAACTGGTTGCACCACAACCTTCCCATCTCTGAGTGAAGCTTGATTGTGTGGATTGGAAGCTGTTCTGAGGTTATTGTTGGTGTGTGGGAGAGAGTTCATGTTTTGACTAACCATGAGAGACAGTTGATTGATGAAGTTTTCCATGAGTGTGTTTGAGTCGGGAGGCTTATATGCTGGATAAAGGATGAGCTTGTAATTACCATTACCCATGGGTATGACTTGAGATGCTTTGGTGGTAATACCAACATTGGTTTCGAAAGCTGTAGAATCATTTGGTGAGCTTGATTCTCCCTGATTGGTTTTGAACCGATCCAGAATCTTTTTTTCAAACATAGCATGCCTCTCATTCTGAAGAAGGAAGGCATACAATTGCTCATAGTTTGTATTCTTTAGTCCTTTGGTTAGCTTCACAGAAGTGACAAACTTGTGCCACTCGGGATTCATGTTGTTTACAAACTTTGAATTCAGCTGAATGTTTGGCATGGTCATTTTGATGTTCCGCATATCATTCACAAGCTTATGGAATCTCACGCAGTACTCATAGACACTCTCATCTGGTTTCATCTTGAAGTGCTAAAACTCATCATACAGTTGTGATTCTCTGTCTTCCTTGGTTAATTCAGAACCTGAGAGAAGCATCTTGACATTATCCCAAACTGCCTTGGCTTCAGTATTGTGATTGATAAGCTTGTAGATATCTTTTGGAAGACCCTGAAGTATAATGTTAGAAGCCCTGATATCAGCATCGAATCTCTTTTTCTCCTTATCATTGAGTTCATCATACATCTTTGGTCTGTCTAATCCATAGATCATTGTTCCATCTGCAGCTGTATCAATTAAGTCTCTTGTAGTCTCAACCTGATAAGGTCCTTCATCAATGGATTTGAGAATGTTGACCCCATTTTCCTTTCCAAGACAGTAAAATCGGATTCGTTGAGCCCATGAGTCATAATCAGTTCTGTCAAGCATAGGTGGACGAGTATCTGATCCAGCTGCTTGAACGTCCTCAACTACAGAAGAAACGATAGTAGGTACGATGTTTGACATGATTACAAGTTCTACGGGATTTTACTATTCCTTGATTAAACCGGGAAATTGATTCTTTCACGGGATTTTACTAAACCAAAAGAACAGCCGTAAAAATGTAGCACGAAGAAGTAACAAGTCTCAATAGACAAGTAGCTAAACAGTCAACTCGCTTAGTTATCAACTCGCTAAACAACCAACTCGCTTAAAGAAACAAGTCGGTTAAAGAACCAACTCGCTTAATAGCCAAGTCGCATATAGAGACAACTCGCTTAATAGCAAGTCGCAATCAGAGACAACTAGCTTAAACACCAAGTCGCTTAAACTAACTCGCTATCTGTACAACTCGCTTAATAGCCAAGTCGCTTTAGAACTCAAGTTGCTTAAATAAACAACTCGCTTAGAACCCAAGTCGTATAAAGAGTCAACTCGCTAAATAGCCAAGTCGCATATACCAACTCTCTTCCAATAACAAAGCAACTCACTTTGAAGAAACAAAAGTCCGATACTCAACTCGCTTAGTACCACTTTCACAAATAACCACTTTATCAATCAAAAACAGCCAAACCACAATGATTTAAGCCTTCCAATTCAAAACATAAACACATATGATGATCCTAAACACAAAAGTACAAGCAAAATTCAAACTTTAACACTAGAATTTGTCCAAATGATTCAAACTCTCCTAAACCCTTAAAACCCCAAAAACCTTATGAAATCCACCAAAAGAAAGAGCATGAAAGATGAGTGATCAAACCATGGCTCTTGATACCAATTGTAACATATTGGATTTCACAAACACACTAAACCATAATCATATGAGGCGTACAAGTAGTTTAGAGAGAGAAAGTTCTAGAGAGAGAAAGGGAAGAGAGTTGGGAACTATGTGAAACAAAGAAAAATGGTATTGAAGCTCCAACCCTCTACCTTGGGAGGTAGAGGGTATTTATAGTGTCTTACAAATAAACGCCACCTACGGGCTGTGGATCAGGCATACAGTGGATAAAGACCCGTCCGTCCTCCACGGTGTTACTTAGCAAACTACTTACTAACATATTATGACTACGACTATGAGCTTTCTATCGAATACATATACTTGAGGTGACCGACTCTTTAACGACTGAATTTTCTAATTCCTAACAGTAAAACTTAAGATTAGATGTATGTTTTGAAAGCATAAGTTTTACTTCTTCTCCCCTTTTTTGTCGAAACAAAAAGCGAGCCTAACGAAGAAATAAAGTGTGGAGAAATAATATAATCCACGTATCACTAACTCCCCCTTGACGGTAGCTCCCCCTATAAAAGGGCGTCAAGTGTGAAAATATAAAACCTACAAAGAAAACGTTAGTAGTAACATGCAATATAATCTTGTGATTAACGAGAAACAGGGTGGAGAGCCAAGGTATGTAAACAAAGCCTTGTAATAAAATAACAAAGTGTAGTGGTATATAGGCCACATACAAACATGTAAAAACTAAGAACAATGTTTTTTCTTTAAAATTGACTCAAAAGAAAAAAAATAGAGAAAATAGTAAATCATTCCATCCATGCTTGCATAAGGTTAATGATGAAAGTTTTGGCGAGTGATGATGTTGATGCGATCAAGGATGTGGTTAAGTATGAGTCGCATCTCGTCCCTAATTTCCATTGCAAGTTCTCTAGTGGATTGGCAATGTTCACAATGTAAATGATATGGGTAATGTGTGTGGATGGTTTCCGGGTTAGTTTGATTTGTGGGAGGCGGAAGATGTGGTGGAAAAGTTGGAAAATACGGATCAAAGTCCTGAATGTTTGGAAGTGGTGGTGGAAAAGAACCTAGATGTTCTTGTAAGACAATGGGAGCTAAAGGTGGTGAAGTTACAAGATCTTTGTAAATTGTGTTTGGAGATTTGGGTGGTGTTAAAAAGACTAGTTCGTTTGGGTTGATTTGTTGGAGTGTTTTCGGAGTCTTAAGGAGTTTCGATAGAGTGATCTTAGGTGGAGACTTGATAGGTGATGATGGTGGTGGCTTGTTGGAGATGAGAGAAGTGCTACTATGGAATCATTTGGTGGTGAATGAGAAGTTGGTGATGAACTTTTTGAAAATGGTTTGGCTAAACAACAAGGCCGGATGCTAATCCGTG
Organism: Chrysanthemum makinoi; assembly: GCA_910596185.1. Lineage (NCBI taxonomy): Eukaryota > Viridiplantae > Streptophyta > Magnoliopsida > Asterales > Asteraceae > Chrysanthemum > Chrysanthemum makinoi. The sequence goes on from OU343224.1 coordinate 277,789,426, forward strand.
CGATTTTTCTAGATTTGGGTGGCGAGCTGACGGCGTCCCATGCAAAAGGTGACGCCGTCACAAGTGTATGTCTATATATAGAATTTGATTTTTCTGCATTTAAGGAGGTAGGCCTTTGGAGAAAAAAACCTAAATCGTTTGTAGTCCGAATTGGACAGTATCTTAGGGTCCCATACCCTATTTTACACGTCAAGATAAGTATTTTAATCCAAAGTAACATTATGTCTATCCCTTATTCGATTGATTGTGTGTATGCTTGCTTGTTTACCATGCCTAGCTAAATTTCTTGCGTGTTTGCTTAGATCTATGAAACCTAGTTATTGATTATTGTTAGGCTGTTTCTTATCTTAATTGTAAATTGGCTTAGGAGTGCAACTAGGCATCATTTGTTGTATTTAATGCTTGAGTATGCCTTATGAATGTGTGGCTTATGAATGAAATAGCCTAGGCTTGCCAATTTCGTATGCCATAAACGAGTGATAACCTCAAAGAACTAGGGACTACGCATACCCTACGACCTTAGGAATACAACGCGTTAAGATAAGGTGTGACAATTCAACCGACCAATAAAAGATAACTAGAGAGTAATAGTATCTAGGTAAACACATTTTTAATCATCATACGAGCGTACTTCAATTAGACATAACACTATCCGTAGTAACTAGATAATTAGATAAATTAGATAATTAGATCAGTAGAGTAATCAGTAGAAGTACCACCCCCCAAACCAATTGCCCCGAGATATTTACCTTAGCTTTCTAAAAAACAAATAAAAAAAAAAAGAATCATCCTCAACCCCCACCTTCTCGTCATACATTTCTTACTAGCATTCCTATTTCCCTAGAGAGCGACATCAATCCTCGAGGCTTACCCAATACTACACTACAACGATTAGGTTCACTGCCTAGGTGGTTGAAAAACTTGCTCGACGAAAAGGAAGTTCCTTTGACCCCGAACATGCTTCGTACGCGCATCTGAACTTCTATCGTTGAGGAATTTATCAGTGAGTTTGATAGGCTACGAATGCGGTGTGGTTTTGAGAAACCGGAAGAAAAAATAATTTCTCGATTTTTAGGGGCATTACGTCCCGAAATTTCTGATATTGTTCAACTTCAACCTTACTGGACCTTCAATGATATATGTAGCTTAACTCTAAAGTGGAGAAACAAGTTAAAGTAAAAACCAAAAGTGTCCAGTATAAACCACCAAAAATTAACCGAACCGACACTTTCCGGTCGCCAACTAAATTTTCACCTAATAGTGGAAGCAAACCTAGCCCAATCAAAGCTGAAGTTTCACGTGGATCAAACAATTCATCCACCACTTCCATTAAATTGACTAGGTGTTTCAAATGTCATGGAATAGGTCACTTCGCACGGGATTGCCCTAATCAGCAGCCTGTCACACTCACTGAAGACACACCGCCTGTATATGATACAGACAATGACAGAGAGGAAATAGAAGGAGAGATCGTTTGCCCAGATAAGGGTGAAGCTTTGGTATCACAGCGAGTTCTCAGCGTTACACCGCCCACTAATATTGATGACACATTATGGCTTCGTAACAATATTTTTCGCACTAAATGCACAACCAAAGGTAAAGTTTGTTCGCTTATCATTGACGGGGGAAGCTGCGAGAACATGGTAGCCTCAAGTATGGTGGAGAAGTTAGAATTATTGGTGGAACCTCATCCTGAACCGTATCAGCTAACGTGGTTAAAAAAGGGAATATTGTCAAGGTTAATCAATGGTGTTTGGTACAATTTTCTATTGGTAACCGCTACTCCGATGAGGTGTGGTGTGAAGTAATCCCTATGGATGTGTGTCATGTATTATTAGGGCAACCATGGAAATATGACAGACGTACAAAGCATGATGGGTTTAAAAATATGTACTCATTTAGAAAGGATGCAACCAACATTACCTTGGCACCCCTTGATTCTCGGGGTACGGGAACCAAAGCTCTCGTTCTAACTAAGTCAGCGTTCCTCAATTTTAATCGACACGCATCGCCGCCTTTTCTTTAGGCTCTTATGATCGCTGAACCGAATAGTCTTCATGAAGAAATACCGTTCGAAGTTCAAACCCTCCTTGACAAGTTCAAAGACATATTCCCGGATGAAATACCTCCAGGATTACCTCTCATGAGGGAAATTCAAAATTGCATTGACTTTGTTCCCGGTGCAATGATCCCTAATAAACCAGCGTATCGGATGAATCCGAAGGAGTTTGAAGAACTACACAGACAGGTAACCGAACTTCTTGCTAAAGGTCTTATTTGGGAAAGTATGAGCCCTTGTGCTGTTCCCGCCTTGTTAGTACCCAAACAAGGTGGTGCTAATCGGATGTGTATTGATAGTCGTGTTGTTAATAAAATAATTATCAAATACCGTTTTCCTATACCCCGGTTTGAAGACCTCCTCGATCAGTTACATGGTGCATCGATTTTCTCAAAAATCGATCTTCGTAGTGGCTATCATCAAATCCGTATGCGTCCCGGGGATTAGTGGAAAACAGCCTTCAAAACGTGAGATGGCCTTTACGAATGGATGGTTATGCCATTTGGGCTATCAAACGCCCCTAGTACATTCATGTGGTTGATGAACCATGTTTTTAAGGACCTCATGGGGCGCTGCATTGTTGTTTATTTTGATGACATCTTGGTTTTTAGTCAAGATATGACCCTGTAACATATTGGATTTCACAAACACACAATCAATCACAAAGATCGTCGTATGAATATATGTTTTTAGAGAGAGAAAGTGGGATATTCTAGTAAGAGAAACTCATGGAAGGTTAGATTCCAAATGAACATCCAACCCTCTCCCTTGTGGGGAGAGGGCTATTTATACAAAGAAGCACGCCCACCTTCAGGCTATGGATCAGGCATACAATGGGTAAAGACCCGTCCTTCCTCCACGGTGTAGCACTAGACTAAACTATTCTAATAACTAACTAACTGATAACATAATAAACGATATGTCTACGAGCTAACTTAAGCTAGATTATATTTGGGGTGACCGATGCTTCACTATAGAATTTCCAATTCCTAACAATCTCTTCCTAAGGGAGGTCACCCCATGATATACATTTCAGCATCCTAGCATTCTAGTTAATCTTCAGTCTTGAGCTCGTAGACTTCATATCGTCAAAATATTCATCCTTTTTGCAATCATGGTGATTTTATCATAATCCAACTATAACGTACATCAAGTGGAGGATATGTTGCTGATCCACGTTACGATGACCTTCGAGCTTTATTTGAGATCATTAGCTACAGTTAATCTCAGCATCACTCATTGTTGTGTTGCCTGCATATGATGTTGTGACAATTGGACCGACATGCTCACATTCTGGATCATGATATCTTCTTATCAGAGTAGCGGAAGCTTTAGTTGATTCATGATATTTGCAGCAGCGTAGCCGAAGCATGGAGTGAAAATATCAGAGTCGTTGATGCACTTATCATGATTTCTTTAGAAATGGTTGTGTTGTGTGAGCATGCAGCTATGGATTGACCTCTCCATTCTGATCAGCTGCAAATGTCGGGCGTGCCTGCATACAACAGTTAGCAATAAAGCGCACGAGAGTGTCTTTGATCACTTTCGTTGAATTGAGGTACACGGCCCACGGTTTCCCGTTGATCAGTTCAAGTACTTCCTGTGATCAGGTATAATTCCGAAGAATCTCCTTGACAGGGTTTCGCAGTTGCTCTAGCTGTTCTCAAACCGGAACGTCTCAAAGAAGACAAAACGGTGTGAGTGAACCAGCGAATTTGAGATTCACTGATTGATGAAAAGACATTTGAAAAACAATCGAGTACTGCTCAACAAAGTGTTTTTACAATACAACGAGGGTTTTTGAGAAAAAATCAATTATCAATCATAAACACCTTTTATATTTGAAATATTGATACACAGTCGATGTGCTAAAGAAAAGAATTTTTAAGCACAACGACCGGTTTTTCAAAGGTATCCGTCAATCCAAAACCTGAACCAGGATTGATTCATAATTTTGAATCGCCCCATTGTTTCTGTTCAGTTGTCACATGGCTGATCTATTAGATAGATCTCACATTCCACCTACCAAGAGCTTGTTTGATGTTGGGTCTAGAAGGCTTTCCATCTTCATTGTGAATATGTTTGCATATCACTCAGATGTTCTGGCAATACCACAAGGATAATGCGTAGGACTCATAAGATATAATCTCTCTTTCCACATTGTGTGAAACAGAGAGTCTTCATTGACAGTGTCCTAAAGAGATTTATATGATGATCTTGTGGCTCTATACTCAATTGTGCACATTTGGTTCCTATGCCGGAGACTAGGGAGAGGGTCTCTTTCTTCAATATCAATAATCTCTAAGAGAAAGTCGATAGATTATGTTGGTTCCCCGTGAGAATGAAACAAGTCTCTTTTAAGAGAAACTTGAGTAGTTTGGTAAGTTGTAGTGCAATGCGTCACTGGGTCCATGACGTCTTGTCTTCAATACTAGTGTTACCTTAGTAACCACCAGTATCATATGTATTGAACCCGGTTACTGCCCAAAGGTTGAATTATTGGAGGGCTATTTATTTTCACCCTTTTTCACATTCATTTCTTTTTCATTCTTCAACCCCTTCAGTGCTTACCGAGACTTCATAACTAGAACCTTGTTGGGTTTATTCCAGTTCTAGCTCTATCTCAGTCCGCACTCTTCCCATATCTCACTTTTCCCCTTTTTTCATCATACCTATGGACTCTACACTATCTAGTGGATTGTCCCTGGGTAGATCCCTCCGGCTCTGGCCGGATCGTGGGAACGAATACCTAACCTAACCATCCTTATATCACCATACATTAAGTAAATTTGGTCGGTGTATTTGGTATTGTTCATTCTTCCATGAAACCAATTGAAAAATCATTTGGAAATTCAATTAAGGTACTTGTGATACGAAATCAAAGCATTTTGTACCTTAATAGTTTTGATCATTTTGAAATGCTCCCCCTCAACATGTGCATATGATTTTGAAATTTTTTAGCAGATGGAGGCAAGAGTTCTTTGACATAATTTCTTGATCACTATTTCCGTAGAAACAGCCATTTGATTTTCTTGGTAAATTCTCCCCCTCAATATGTGCATAGGATATGTTAGGAATTGGAAATTCCATGTTAAAGTGTCGGTCACCCCAATTATAGTCTAGCATATGTTAGGTCGTAGATTTGTAGTTATTTACGTTATGTAGTAGTTAATTAGTTAGTTTGTAGCGTAGCTTAGTCTAGTGTAACACCGTGGAGGAAGGACGGGTCTTTACCCACTGTATACCTGATCCACAGGCCGTTAGGAGGTCGTTATGTCTGTAACTATAAATACCCCTTCCAAGGATGGAAGGGGTGGAGCTTCTCAATCTAACCTTTCATTTTTGTTCTACAAGTCTCTACCAAGAAACTCCCTCTCTCTACTTTCTCTCTCTAAAATGGCTATCATGTATTTTGATCATCCAAGACCACCCGAATCATCAACACAATAATATAACGATCCTACAAATGGTATCAGAGCCAAGGTTTTTGTGTTTTGATGATTTATTGTAGCTTTGATACATGTTTCTAAACTGTTATTGTATACTGTTTTTATGGTCGGAATTCTTATCTTTTGATCAACAGTTTTTAACAAAGTTTTACCCTTAATGGTCAAAACATATTGGTACTCAGTTTTTAAAAGTTAGTGTATTGCTTTTGGTCAAATAAGTCTCATGTTTATCAACAGTTGCATATATGTCTTGTCTCTTTATTTGGTCCAAACAGATAAATCAATATGTAAACTGTTTTTTTTCTTCCATACCGTGACTTTTGATAGTCTAATGGACATATCTGCTTTGTCATAATACAGTCAAACATGGGTCAAAATTACATGTTCATATGCAGTTTTTCTGGGTTTGTTTGAAGATGGTCGGAAAACTCGCCGGAAAATCCTAGCGACTTGTTTGTCAAGTGTTCTGCCTAGCGACTTGGTCATGTCTTGCCTAGCGACTTGTATTTACAAGTCGTAGCAACTTGGTCTAGCAACTTGGACTAGCGACTTAGTGCTAGCGACTTAGTGCTAGCGACTTGACTCTTGTCTTAAATGGCTAGCGACTTGCTTAAGAAAAATCTAGCGACTTGTGTTTCGACTTGACATGACAGAAAGGATGAAGAAGATAGACCACTAGACCACGACCTCAAACTTAAAACCAAATACCATCTATACTCAATACAACTTCAGACTTATGCCATCATCAATCAACTAATACCAAATTTTAGTCAAACAAGACCTTGACCACAACGAATAACATACCATATACCATCATCGACCTCAGTCCATGGCTTGGTAATGCAACTGATTCGACTCCAATCCAAAAACACTTAACAATCATGTATCAAAAGGTTAAATGAAAAAGGATCTCAGTTTTCGTTTCATGGTTAAGATTTCTGAATGATTCTTTCAAATACAATCAACCACAAACGTTACATCATTGACCACTATTTTGAAGTATACACTTCCTTGAATATACGAATCATGAGGGATTGAATATAGCAATTATACTACCTCAATCTCTTTGAATCAGAAAATAAAAAGGAAAGCCATGACTTAAAATAATATTAACTCTACAAAAGTGATCTCAGATTCTTCTCAAGGTTTTTAGAAATCTCAAAGACCCAAACAATCTCTAAAAGTTAATCATTATTAATCTTGTTTGCTTATGTCCGTTCGAAACCTTGAAGTGAGTTTAACAATTCATGTTAACTCATTTTTCATTCGTTCGTTTATACAAAACTAAAACAAGATTGTACAAACCTATCTTGAACGTTTTGTGTGATGTCGAAGGCTGCCTCAATAACATAACCATCCCTGTGGCTATCCACCACTGCTCGTGCCATCCCTGTGGCTAGGTCATGTAGTACAAAAATATTCTGTGTTGACAATACTCACGACATATGATTGGAGCAGCAGTTTTATGAGTGATATATGTGGGTGCTACTATGGATGAGATTAGAGATAATGATTGTGAAGTTTTTTTTGGTTGCTGCGTACTGAAAGAAGAAAAAGGGAGGCGGATAATTTTTGTGAAGTGATTAGGGTTAAAGGTGAGTCTGTGTGTTTTAAGTGGTGTTAAATACCGAAATGTTAGGGTTAGTCAAGATTGGGTTCGGTTTGATTAATTATTAGATATGGGCCGTGTATTATTGTGATCTCATTGGACCGGTAAATAATTCACATGGGCTGGATATCTAGATTTTGGACCCGAGATCATTAATGGTACTGTTAAATTGGTAACTTGGCTTGCACTTGAACTGTCTCAACTTGGACCATAAGCAGAATTTGCACTTTCTTGGATCGGATATTGTGAAGATTTTGCACCTTATTTGTGATATGTGAAGATTTTTTTTGATCAAGTACTACTTCTAATATTAATGGGCTTCATGTGCAATATCGTGTGGTATTGGGTGTCTATATTGATCGGACTCAATGATTTGGTATTTATATCAAATTTGATCGAAACAGATATTGATCGGGCATATTTTATTGCTAGTAACCATGTTTGGGTCGTACACATGATTGAGTCGATTGGGCTTCTCAAGTGAGTTGATGAGTTATGAGATTTGATGATGAGACTAGTTGTGTTATGTGATTTAAGTTGTTGTTTTGAGTCGTTGAGTTGTTGTTATGGGGCTTTGGCACTTTGGGATATACATTTTCATGAAAGATATTATGTCTCGGCTTGGATTGATATTTGAACAAAGTTGACTACGGGGTTGTTCATACGATATTTCTCATTTGGATTTGAAGTGAGGTTTTCCGGGCACATTTACTTATCTCGACTTCTTTCTTTCTACCATTCCGCGAAGATGACTTGTTTGGGCATTTATAGAGTGTGATAAAGACTTGGCTATTTAGGTACGGTTGTGATTCTTTCTCGATTTACCCACAACGTAACTATCACCTTGGTGTCTCACGCAGTTGAGGATACGTCAAGAGGTTTTGTACATTGGGTACACCGTTTCTTCTTCACAAGGATTAGTACAAGTTTAAGTAACAAATCTGGGGAAGATCACTTCATGATCAAGTTTGACATATCGGGCTTACTTCACCATGTGGTCACAGCAACAGACGACAGAATGCGTGAATGATGTGTTTACCAAAGTGTTTATTGGATGGTTGATGATATTGTTGATGTTGGATTATGAACCGCTGCATGTTCCCCTAAAACAGATATTCACCAAAACCAAAATTGTCACAACACATTCAACCTTATGTTGTTTACGGTTTAGTCTTGATTTTGTAAAATCCCGCGAAAGAAACTATTTCTCGGTTTAAATCATAGACTTGTAAAATCCCGTGACAATGGAAACATCCTGGTAATTGTAAAGTGCATTTCCGGAACTATCTAACGGTTTATTCTTGGTTTTGTAAAATCCCGCGAAAGAAACTATTTCTCGATTTAAACCATAGAGTTGTAAAATCACGTATTGATGGAACCATCTTTGAGAAAGGAAAGTGTATTTCGAGATCTCTTATTTGATGTCGGTGCTACGTTTTCTGTTTCGAAGAAGGGATAAAAGAGTGTACTTCATGAATTGGATTTCTGTTTGGATATTCGTCATGGCAGTTTGGTTACTACAAGTTTTTACGGGGTTATGTACATTTAACCATGGTCGGGATGAAAACCATTATCATAGTTCACTTAAAACGTCAAAGGAGGCTAGATTTGAGCTTTTAACCAGAAGATGTGACAACGGGGTTAATTCACTATTAGTTATTTGAGGTTGAAGTGAAATATCACGGGCGAGTGTACTTAGTATCTGAAGGTATTGGGGATGGTTGGATGAAGATTCTTCATGATCCTTGTTTGAGCTTATTATAAAAAACAAAGACTTGGAAATCTAGTTATTGTTGGGTGTATTTTACCTTTTCTTTTTTTCACTTGGGGGAATTGGGCTCTTACCGCCGCAAAATAACTATCACTTTAAGGAGTTACGTTCTAGTGCTCAGTGTCACATTCAATTGTGGATTTTCAAAGAGGTAATGTACGTATTATACTTGATGGTTGGTTGGTTGAAGAGTATAGAGTACATAGAGAGTACTTAGAGATGCTAATGGAAATCGGCACCGCTCTTTGTTACATATGTGCAAGTTTAAGTCACGAGTTCGGGGTAGTTTACTTCAGGGTCAAATTCATTATATCGGGTTTTCTCCATCAGCTGTCACTACAAAGAGCCTACTGAATGATAATGGGGTTGATTACATGTTTTGCCAAAAGAGGTTGAAAAGAGAGAGATTATGACGTATGAACACATCAGTTCATGCCTCGTTGGTTCGTTCCAAACGGTCAGGTTTATTACACAAATCAACCACTTGTGAATGGTCAACCGTAATAAAAGTCAAACAGTCTAAAACCAATGCAATATCCCTTGGAATTTAATGGATTCCCGGGTCGTTAAGTCCCACGGAGGTTGAATGGTGTTTGAAAACGTTCAGAAGTAGAATGATCACTAAGGATAATGATCTGTAAGGATTTTGGTTGATAATTACACTACTGATTGTTTGGAATTGTATTTGGATACAGAGCTATAAAGCACAACAATCAGACTAAACAAATGTGTATAGCAAGTAAATAAAAATGTAAATTTAAAAACTGCAGGGACTTAAAACGACAAGTTAAAAACTAAAGGGTGTAAAATGAAAATTTTAAAACTTAAAAACTTAAAGAAAATTAAAATCTAAAAAGAAAATATTTTACTAATATTATATTAATTTAATATTAATTAATTAATCAAAACTATTTTAAACTTATTTAAAATCTAGTTTAATTAATCTAAAAAGGATTTATAATACAAAATTAACTAAGAAAATTACAAATTTATTTTCTAAAAATCTAGAACAACTTAAAATATTTATAAAAATTAAAAACAAATATTTTTGTCTTTTAGCAATGGTTTTATAAATTAAAAACTTAATTAATAATTTAAATCTAATTAAACTAATTAAAGGATTAAAATTAGAAAATAAACAGGAAAAATTATAAGATTAATTTTTATAGGTTCTAATTAAGTTAACAAAGCTAGGAAAAATATAAAAACATGGTTTTACTTAATAAAAAATAATTTTACTATGTAATACTTTAATATTAATTAATTATTAATTAAACTATTATTAATTATTAAAAATACTAGATGACAAAGGAAAAATCTGAGAAAATTCTTAAAAATACTTTAATATGACAGAAACTTAAGAAAAATATAAAAACAGATAAGTGCTTAATAATAAGCTGAAAAGAAAATTAAAAAGCTAAATTATATTAAATAAACGCTATCACTATTTTTAAAATTGATGTTTTTGTGATTTTTCTTTTACAAAACTATTTAACTACTGAAAACAAGCAACTTTAATGAAGACAAAAATTTTGGAACTTGAAAATAAGCTCAGAATGAGCTTATAAGCTTAACAGTTTAAGCTTTTGAGCTTAAATTGATTTTTAAGCTCAAATAAGTGGCCAAATAAGCTAAACAAAAAGAAAATAAAGTGAAATAAGATGAAAATAAGCTAAAGAAACTAGTAATAAGTAATAAATTACAAAGAGTAGCACTGATCAGCTTAGAATAAGCTAATAACCACTTTCACTAAATCTACCAACCAAACAGGCCTGCAGTCAAACTTATAAGCAATTTAAGCTTATGAAATAAGCTGAAAAGCTCAAAATAAGAACTGAGGTATTGAGATGGGTTGGTGAGCTTTCTAAAAAGTCCAAGCTCACACACTGGGGTCCACTAATAAGCTTATGACAAGCTTTTGAAAAGGCTTGTACACACTGAGTATTTAGTGTACACAGAAATGGGATAAACAAAAAGTTACTAGCAGCCCTACCAAATAAGCTAGAAAGTTAAAAATAAGCACTGGGCCTTTGAGATGGCTAGATTGGCTTTCTAAAAAACCAAAATACACAAGCTAAGGTTCACTGATGAGCTTTTTATGAGCTTGTGAAATAGGCCTATTCAACTGTGCACAGGGCACTTTTTCAGAAAAGTGTCTAAAATAAGCTAAGGAATAAGCAGTTTAAAAAGCTAACTAAAAATTATAAAAATTACCATGATTAAGATGAGCAACTAAATTCTAATATTCCAAAAGCATAAAACATGAAACTCTATATTAAATCCTATAGAAAATTATCTATTTTATTCAAAAACTGATTATGTGAAAATTTGACTTTTTAAGTTAAACACTAAAGTTGACTTTGATGAACTTTGAATCAAATCTACTTACTGATTATGTTATATTAAGCTAAGTTAAAATGAATTTAGGCTAGATGACCAAGTTCTAAGCAACTGTGATGATTTTTACACTATAAATCCTAACAGTTAACTAGTAAAGTGAGATTAAAAGAGATTTTGACTATTTCTCAAACAAGGACTGTATTTTATGGTTGCAATGAGTTATTAGATCCTATTGTGACATAAGACAACAACAAGCAACAACATAAACAACCTCTAATACAGATAACACAGTGAATCCAAACAACCTTTTAGACAACTGATTTTGTGATTTCCAAAGGGATTCACAGATTAAGACCATGCAACTGATTAAAAACCTTATATTATCATATAATGAGACTAAATAAGCATTAAACAACAACAATAACAACATAAAACTAAGAAATGACACTTATGCTAATATGACTGCTAAACTAAGATTTTTAGTAACTACAAATTTTAAAGAACAAGCAAACTGTTTTAATGTTTAATTTTACTTAACTATAACTCAGAAACATAAAAACACAAAGATTTAAGCTAATCAATGACTTAAACAGTAAAATGCTAAAATGGAACAAAAAGCTTACAAAATGGAATCCAAGTTAAAACTGAGAACCAAGGCTCAAGAACACTTCCTATAGCTTCCCAAGAAGCATCTAACCCAAGGCAATCCAAAATTTACCCTGCTCCAGCTGTAATCATCTTCTCCATTGATTTTTTACTTTCTCACTATTTTTGAATTTTTTTTTGGTATTTTTGAATTATAACTCTACACTGATTTTTAAGGTATCTAATAGCTTACACAAGCTATATAAGGAACTTATATGAGCTTATGAGTCCAAAACATCAACTACAAACAACTTTAAGCTAAAATTGAGATTTTGCTGAAGAATTGCATAAACTGAAATAAGATTGAATTACTAAAATTGATAGTTGAAAAAGGTTTAACTTATATTGGAAATACTGATAATACAACTTGAAAGCTAGAAATTACACTGGAATATGAAAATTAACTAATTCGACATAAGCTAAATTAAATTACACTAGATACTATCCACATTGCTCCCTTTCTTTCTTTATATTGATCTTTTTGAGCTCCTTGTCGACCTCTGAATGTTTCCCACTTCATTTCAACCCTTGGATCCTTTGAATTCATCACAATCTTCCATTTGGCATTTTGGCGGCAAAAAGTTATTTGAGCAAGTTTTAACAATTAATGAACTTTGGGTGTTTGTGAAGGTGGAAGGGAGTGGGTAGATAGCTGGGAGACAGGTGGTGGTGGTGGTGAGGTGGTAGGAATAAGTGGTGGAAACCATGGTGGTTTCTGGTTTTGGCGGGGTTGTGAGAGAGAGATGAACAGTGAGAGTGGTTTGACTGGGGTTTGACCCCGTTTTTAGTAATAGGCTGGGGGTTCACATGGGTATATTGGCAGGGTTCAAATGGGTTTTGGACTGGCTCAAGGGTCAAGGTCCAAGGTTCAGGGTAAGTTGGGTTGGGCTTGTGACTGGGCCAGCTGGGTATTGGGTATGGATTTGGGTTTGTGTTATTTATTTATTTTGGGTTAATAAAAGGGTCCGGTTTGGTATAAATTAAGCACAAGGACCATTCATGTAATTTCCTGATTTTTGAGGGGTTAAACCTGCACTTTTTCCAAAGTTAACACAAGGACCAATTATGCCATTTATGAATAGTACAAGGTTTACTTTTGATTATTTTCACTTTTTAAATTCACCAAGGACTATTTTTGACAATTTTTAAACTTTAGGGACTAAAGTTGTCATTTTGTAATTTTTAAACTCTGAAGGGTTTGTTTTGACAACTTTTGAATCCCATGGACCTTAAATGATAATTTGCTTTATTTTGATTTACCAGGGACTAGTTTTGACAACTTTTGAAACTTGGGAGACTAAAACTGCCAATTATGCAAACTTGATACGTTTTTCACCTGCTTTTGGTATTTTTGCATTTGAAACACATAAAACACTTCTTTGTGATATTTTTATCATTTTGATGCTTTGACAGGCGTTTTTGGATGTTTTTGGCAGTCCAAAAGGTACAAGAATGATGAGTATTTGCATACTCATCAATCCCCCACACTAAGATATTGCTAGTCCCTAGCAATCTTTTTGAAACTTTAATGGATTTCATCTCTTTACCAAAAGCCATTACTTCTGGAGTAGCCAATTGTTTCAGTTCAAGTAAGAACCTTGGTACAATGATAACCAAATGATTTTGAGCAAATCACCAGCTTTCAACGGTTTTGATTTGTCTTTACCAGAAGCCGTTTGCTTCTGGACTAGCCAACTCTTAGATAAAATATCTTTGATGAGTCGATTACCAATTATGGTTTTCCAACTGCCTTTACCACAAGCCATAAACTTGCGGGCTAGCCAACTCTTCACTAATTAAAGATATGGTGAGCTGAACACCATACAATTTTGGGCAAATTGCAAGCCGTCAACGGATTTGAGATATCTTTACCAAGAGCCGTTTGCTCCTGGATTAGCCAATCCTTATGTTTATTAGACATGGCGTACTGATAACCGTAAGCTGAGTAAGTGCAAAACACTTACTCAAAAAAAAATTTGGCCAAAAATGGGGGAATTGGGTGGTATAATTACATGATAAAATTCGTGAGAATTCCCCCCCACACTAGAAATGAATATTGCCCTCAATATTCAAAATACCGGCGGTTATGCCGAAACATAGAACGTAAAAGGGAAATACTACGGCCATTTTTTTTTTTTTTTTTTTTTTTTTTTTTTTTGGTTCTTATATACAACAGCGGGGGGCAACTCCCCCACACTAGGGTGGTAGAAAGTAGAAAGAAATCAGAAATATGGGTGAAAACCCATATGGTATGCTACTGTTTTTGATTACCGAGTCGCTAGCTTGACTCGATCCCCGCATTCATTGGTTCATGGGGAAAGTTTGTAAATCCGGGACAACCATGGGTGGAATGTCCTCTCCAAAATAGTGCTTCAACCGATGACCATTCACTTTAAAATTTGGACCATCGGGTTGAGATAACTCAATGGTTCCATAAGGAAATACTTTAGTGATGGTGAATGGTCCAGACCAGCGGGATTTTAGTTTTCCTAAGAAAATCTTCAATCTTGAATTGAAAAGAAGGACTCGATCACCGACGTTGAAAACGCGGTTCTTGATTTTGGAGTCATGAATCTTCTTTGTCTTTTCTTTGTAGATCAAAGAGTTCTCGTATGCTTGATCACGGAGTTCATTTAATTCATTCATTTGAACTTTCCGGTGATCACCAGCTGTCTGAATATCGAAGTTGGCATGTTTCAAGGCCCAGTATGCTTTGTGCTCTAGCTCAATCGGCAGATGACATGCCTTTCCGTACACTAGCTTGTATGGAGTACACCCGATGGGTGTTTTATAAGCTGTACGGAAGGCCCAGAGTGCGTCATCCAGTTTATCCGACCAAGAGGCACGGTTTTCGCCTACTGTCCTTTCCAGAATTATTTTTATACCTCGGTTAGAAACTTCCACTTGCCCACTTGTTTGGGGGTGGTACGCAGTAGAGAAACGGTGAGTTACACCATACTTTTGCATGACTCGATCAAATTGGTCATTGCAGAAATGCGTACCACGATCACTGATTATAGCTCGTGGAGTTCCAAACCTAGCAAAAAGAGATTTTAAGAATTTCACAACAACTCGGGCATCGTTGGTAGGCAAAGCTTTCGCTTCAACCCATTTTGACAAATAGTCAACGACCACGAGTATGTATTTGTTTCCTCGAGATGATGGAAATGGCCCCATAAAGTCAATGCCCCAGATGTCAAAGATCTCACACACTTGAATGGCGTTTTGCGGCATTTCATTTCTTTGTAAGATATTTCCGTGACGTTGACAAGCGTCACATGTTTTGACAAAATCGTGGGCATCCTTATAAATAGTGGGCCAATAAAACCCGGAATCAAACACCTTTTTGGCGGTGTAATTTGGACTATGATGGCCCCCGGTGGGTCCAGCATGGCAAGCTTTGAGAATGTCCATAGCTTCCTGTCCATAAACACACCGTCGGATGACTTGATCCGCACAGATTTTGAATAAGTAGGGGTCGTCCCAGAAGTAATGTTTAACATCCTTGAAGAATTTGTTCTTCTGTTGGGTCGACATTCCTTTCACTATGAAGTTACCCGCATGGTAATTTGCGAAGTCAGCAAACCATGGGGTAGTAGAGTTTCCACGAAAAGTAACCGCATTGAGTGTTTCGAGAGGAAATGTTTCATTTATTTCCTTTTTCTCGAAAACATCTTGGTGTGGGTTTTCTAATCGGGACAGATGATCAGCAGCTAGGTTCTCAGCTCCTTTTTTATCACGTATAATGATATCAAATTCTTGCAGGAGGAGAACCCAACGAAGCAATCTCGGCTTTGCATCTTGTTTTGCAAAGAGATATTTGAGAGCCGAGTGATCCGTATACACCACGCATTTGGTCAAGATTAAGTATGGCCGAAACTTCTCAAACGCATACACGACGGCTAGTAGCTCTTTTTCTGTGGTGGTGTAATGGGTTTGAGCCTCGGTCATAGTTTTACTTGCGTAATGGATAGGCTGAAAATGCTTGGTTAAACGTTGCCCCAGGACTGCACCGATAGCAAAATCACTTGCATCGCATATGAGTTCAAAGGGTAAATCCCAGTCGGGGGCAACGAGAATGGGTGCTTCTGTAAGCTTTTTCTTTAATGTTTCAAAAGCTTCGATGCACTCAGGTGAGAAGATAAAAGGAGCATCCTTCTCAAGGAGATGAGTCATAGGCCGAGCAATTTTAGAAAAATCTTGTATGAATCTGCGATAAAAACCGGCGTGACCTAAAAAACTCCTAATACCTTTGACGGTAGTAGGATGAGGCAATTTGGCAATAACATCGACTTTTGCTCTATCGACCTCGATCCCGTTTTTGGAAATCTTATGGCCAAGGACTATGCCTTCTTTGACCATAAAGTGGCTCTTCTCCCAATTTAGACAAAGATTGGTGTCTTCACACCGTTTTAGCATTTTTTCTAAATGGGAGAGACATGTTTGAAATGAGTCCCCAATGACCGAGAAGTCATCCATAAACACCTCCATTGTTTCCCCGATCATGTCGTGGAAAATTGCCATCATACATCGTTGGAACGTGCCAGGAGCATTACATAGGCCAAAAGGCATACGTTTGTAGGCAAAAGTTCCGTATGGGCAGGTGAATGTGGTCTTTTCTTGATCCTGTGGATCAATGGGGATCTGAAAATAACCCGAGAAACCATCTAAGAAACAATAGTATTCGTTCCCTGCTAATCTCTCAAGCATTTGGTCCATAAAGGGTAGGGGAAAATGGTCTTTTCGGGTGGCGTCATTCAACTTACGATAGTCAATGCAAACACGCCATCCCGTAACCAATCGAGTTGGAATTAACTCGTTTTCTTCATTTGTGACAACAGTAATGCCACCCTTTTTAGGAACACATTGAATTGGGCTAACCCAAGGACTATCTGAGATCGGGTAAATTAATCCTGCATCAAGAAGTTTGAGAACCTCCTGTTTGATAACCTCATGAATCTTAGGATTCACCCTTCTCTGATGTTGGACTGCTGGCTTGAAATCATCCTCCATCAAGATTTTGTGAGTACAAAACTCAGGGTTGATACCCTTAATGTCGGAGAGTTTCCAAGCAATTGCTTGCTTGTGTGACTTCAAAACCTTTATCAGAGCAGTCTTTTCATTTTTACTCAAATCTCGAGCAATAATGACGGGTAATTTATCATTACCCTCAAGAAATGCATACTCGAGATAAGGTGGTAAGTCCTTAAGTTCGACTTCTGGAGGATCATTAGATTTTTCAATGGTTTTGATTTCCTCTTTATGAAGTTCTTGAGGAGGGATTGATGAAGGATCATCATTGAGCATCTTCTCGATGAGAAGAATATCTCTCTCGATGTCAATTGGAGCGTGATCAATTTCCCATGAAACCGAATCACTAGACAAGTATGCTTCAATCTCTTCCAAGATGAAGTCACTTTCCTCAAACGGAGTGAGAGAAGGAGTAGAATTGGCAATGATGGGTTGAGATGAATGAGTGAGATTATCACTCGAAGAATTATGAACATAACCGAGAACTTCTTGAGAGTACTCTTCAGAAGCAACATCAATGATATCTATTCGGTTAACCGACTCAGAATCATAGTTTGCAGAGTACCTCGAAGTTTGATCAAGGTTAAAGGTGACAGCTTCATTACCCACACGTAATGTGATTTCTTGCTCAAATACATCAATGAGAGCACGGCCCGTTCTCAGGAATCCTCGTCCAACAATGAGAGGAACCTGATGATCGGCATCGAAGTCAACAACCACAAAGTCAGCTGGAAAATGGAACTTTCCTACTTTCACAAATACGTCCTCGGTGATGCCAAGAGGACGCGATATTGAACGATCTGCAAGCTCAAGAGTCATGCAGGTAGGAGTAAGGTCCGGAAGAGAAAGTTTCTTCCATACTAAATGAGGCATCAGGTTAATGCTTGCACCAAGATCAGCTAAGGCAAAGCATTCAACCATTCCTGGAAATACACAAGGTAAGAGAAATTTTCCAGGATCTCCAAGCTTTTCGGGAAGCTTTTTTAACACTGAGCAGTTCTCGTTCAGAGGAGTTTTAGCCATTTCAAACAGTTTTTCCTTGTTGCTTAACATGTGTTTGAGAGTTGATGCAAACTTGGGCATCAGCATGATAGCATCCGCAAAGCTTATGTCAAAATGTAGTTCTTGGAAAATTTGAAAAAATTTGTCCATTTGATGACTAGCTTTTTCGAGGAGCTTTTGCTCATTCAAACGTGATGGGTAAGGAATAGAAGATTTGGATTTGGGGTTTTCAACCGAGATGTCATGTGAATCAAAAACAACTCCTGGCTTAGACTTGGGTTTCAGGACAACTTGAGGTTGGACATCGTTGGTACCTCCGTTATTAGTAGGAAGTTCCTTGTCCTTTGTCGCCTCATGTTCATGTTCCACTACCTTAGGAGAAGGAGAAGAAGAGGTAGTAGGAATAGCTGGTCCATCATATGAAGCACCACTTCTGGTTGTGATCGCCTTTGCATCGCCCCTCGGGTTAGCGATCGTGTTGCTCGGAAGTTTTCCTGAGCCCGAGGGTTGATCATTTAAAGACTTCTTAATGTCAGAAATCTGGCTAACCAACAACCTGTTCATTTCCTCTTGGGATTTCATGAATTGCTTCAAAATCTCATCAGATGTTGATACTGGAGGAGGTGGAGGGAAATTTTGAGGCCGTATGTTTTGATTATAGCCTTGTTGTTGAAAATTCCCTTGGTTAGGATTCACATTTCCCTGAAATTGATTCCCTCGATTGAAATTGTTTTGATTAAAGTTTCCTTGATGTTGGAAACCTTGATTTGGTCCGGGATAGAAATTACCTTGGTTTTGATAACCTTGGTTTATTCTAGGTTGGTTCTGATTCCGGTTTTGCATGTTATGATTCTGGTTAAAACCGGGTGGTTCCCGATAAGTATTAGCACGGTAGTTTGGTTCATTTTGAGGACGGTATTGATTACCTCCCTGATGTGAAGTACCGGATATAGCATTGGCTTCAAACGGACTACCATCTGTGGCAGTACAGTTGTAGTATGCATGAGGGCCACCACAAGTGACACAGACCTCGAATTTCTTCACTTCACCATGTGATGGTGTCTGTGTGAAAGTGACTTTCATTTGGTTAGCAAGAACCAAAGCCTGAATAGCATCCGTGAGTTTGTCAATCTTAGCATCGGTGCTAGATGTACTCATGTGAGATGAAGTAGAAGGTCCTGCATTAGACTGAGACTGATATGTCTTTGTTCGTACATGGCGGACCTAGGACTTGTTTTCTATGATCTGCAAGGCTTCTTTTGTGGTCTTGCTCAGGAAATTACCTCCCGCGGAGGCATTTAAAGAGTTTTGGTCAGTTTGGCTCAGACCATTGTAGAAAGTATCCATTTGCATTAATTCGTAAAAACCATGATGCGGACACTTTCGGAGCAACTCTTTGTAACGATCCCATGTCTCACCGAATGATTCATCAAATTTTTGAGTGAATTTCATTATTTCATTCTTAAGACTTGTAGTTCGGGATGGAGGATAGAATTCGTTAACAAACTTAGTGACTAAATCCTCCCATGTCTCAATGGAACGAGGGGGTTGTTTCTCAAGCCAATTCCGGGCTTGTCCCTCTAAAGAGAATGGGAACAGAAGAAGCTTAATTGCTTCATGTGGGACATTCTTGTATTTGATGGTCGATGCAATCTTGTTGAACCATCGAATATGTGCATGAGGGTCGTCCCGCTCAAAACCATAAAATTGGCTTTGGGTTACAAGATTAAGCAACCCGGTTTTGAGCTCGAAGGTATCAGCCACGATGGCTGGGACAACAATGGCATCTCCGTAACCCTCGATGGGTGCTTGGAGAAGCTCTTTCATCGGTTTATCTTCTGCCATTATGACAGGGGGTGGTGGTGCTAGACGTTCCTCAGTCACGGCTGAAGGAGCAGAACGTCCTCTACGTCTACGCGGAATACTTACAAGCTCTGAAAGTGGACTTGTAGAGCTGGAAGAACGAGTGCGCATGCACTAAGTTTAAAAATCAGTTTTCAAAACAAATGCGAGGCAAAACGACAAGTGAACTTAAACCAATAATCACAAATGAAATGGCTTCTTTGAAAAAGGTACACCAAATCACAAGGACACAAAGGCAAGTTTTGATCTTTAAGATTGGGAACTTATTAATGTTCACACCCCCAGTTGGTAGGTGTTCTGCCTTGGTTTGCGGTGGTTGATTTTTATGTATTTATTAAGTACCACTAAAAAGACGTAGGTATGGATTTGTGCTAAGGGTTTAAATACTTTTGGACAATATTTTTGGTATCGTCTCGTTTAACCAAATTGTACCTCTTTAAGAATCACCTTAAAGAAAATACAGGATAGAAAACGTTATGATTGTTTTGTTGTTTTATATATATATTTTTTTTGGTGTTGTTAACACTTTAGGAAAAGTGTTAATGAACTTTTTGATTTTGATAACTTTACAAAAAAAACTGTTTACAAAAGGTGGTATATGCACAAGTATGGGTCTGAAAATGTTTAAAACACGCTTACACCTCCCGCGTGGCGCCAAAATTTGGTTCGTTCCAAACGGTCAGGTTTATTACACAAATCAACCACTTGTGAATGGTCAACCGTAATAAAAGTCAAACAGTCTAAAACCAATGCAATATCCCTTGGAATTTAGTGGATTCCCGGGTCGTTAAGTCCCACGGAGGTTGAATGGTGTTTGAAAACGTTCAGAAGTAGAATGATCACTAAGGATAATGATCTGTAAGGATTTTGGTTGATAATTACACTACTGATTGTTTGGAATTGTATTTGGATACAGAGCTATAAAGCACAACAATCAGACTAAACAAATGTGTATAGCAAGTAAATAAAAATGTAAATTTAAAAACTACAGGGACTTAAAATGACAAGTTAAAAACTAAAGGGTGTAAAATGAAAATTTTAAAACTTAAAAACTTAAAGAAAATTAAAATCTAAAAAGAAAATATTTTACTAATATTATATTAATTTAATATTAATTAATTAATCAAAACTATTTTAAACTTATTTAAAATCTAGTTTAATTAATCTAAAAAGGATTTATAATACAAAACTATCTAAGAAAATTACAAATTTATTTTCTAAAAATCTAGAACAACTTAAAATATTTATAAAAATTAAAAACAAATATTTTTGTCTTTTAGCAAAGGTTTTATAAATTAAAAACTTAATTAATAATTTAAATCTAATTAAACTAATTAAAGGATTAAAATTAGAAAATAAAAAGGAAAAATTATAAGATTAATTTTTAGAGGTTCTAATTAAGTTAACAAAGCTAGGAAAAATATAAAAACATGGTTTTACTTAATAAAAGCTAATTTTACTATTTAATACTTTAATATTAATTAATTATTAATTAAACTATTATTAATTATTAAAACTACTAGATGACAAAGGAAAAATCTGAGAAAATTCTTAAAAATACTTTAATATGACAGAAACTTAAGAAAAATATAAAAACAGATAAGTGCTTAATAATAAGCTGAAAAGAAAATTAAAAAGCTAAATTATATTAAATAAACGCTATCACTATTTTTAAAATTGATGTTTTTGTGATTTTTCTTTTACAAAACTATTTAACTACTGAAAATAAGCAACTTTAATGAAGACAAAAGTTTTGGAACTTGAAAATAAGCTCAGAATGAGCTTATAAGCTTAACAGGTTAAGCTTTTGAGCTTAAATTGATTTTTAAGCTCAAATAAGTGGCCAAATAAGCTAAACAAAAAGAAACAAAAGTGAAATAAGATGAAAATAAGCTAAAGAAACTAGTAATAAGTAATAAATTACAAAGAGTAGCACTGATAAGCTTAGAATAAGCTAATAAGCACTTTCACTAAATCTACCAACCAAACAGGCCTGCAGTCAAACTTATAAGCAATTTAAGCTTATGAAATAAGCTGAAAAGCTCAAAATAAGAACCGAGGTATTGAGATGGGTTGGTGAGCTTTCTAAAAAGTCCAAGCTCACACACTGGGGTCCACTAATAAGCTTATGACAAGCTTTTGAAAAGGCTTGTACACACTGAGTATTTAGTGTACACAGAAATGGGATAAACAAAAAGTTACTAGCAGCCCTACCAAATAAGCTAGAAAGTTAAAAATAAGCACTGGGCCTTTGAGATGGCTAGATTGGCTTTCTAAAAAACCAAAATAAACAAGCTAAGGTTCACTGATGAGCTTTTTATGAGCTTGTGAAATAGGCCTATTCAACTGTGCACAGGGCACTTTTTCAGAAAAGTGTCTAAAATAAGGTAAGGAATAAGCAGTTTAAAAAGCTAACTAAAAATTATAAAAATTACCATGATTAAGATGAGCAACTAAATTCTAATATTCCAAAAGCATAAAACATGAAACTATATATTAAATCCTATAGAAAATTATCTATTTTATTCAAAAACTGATTATGTGAAAATTTGACTTTTTAAGTTAAACACTAAAGTTGACTTTGATGAACTTTGAATCAAATCTACTTACTGATTATGTTATATTAAGCTAAGTTAAAATGAATTTAGGCGAGATGACCAAGTTCTAAGCAACTGTGATGATTTTTACACTATAAATCCTAACAGTTAACTAGTAAAGTGAGATTAAAAGAGATTTTGACTATTTCTCAAACAAGGACTGTATTTTATGGTTGCAATGAGTTATTAGATCCTATTGTGACATAAGACAACAACAAGAAACAACATAAACAACCTCTAATAAAGATAACACAGTGAATCCAAACAACCTTTTAGACAACTGATTTTATGATTTCCAAAGGGTTTCACAGATTAAGACCATGCAACTGATTAAAAACCTTATATTATCATATAATGAGACTAAATAAGCATTAAACAACAACAATAACAACATAAAACTAAGAAATGACACTTATGCTAATATGACTGCTAAACTAAGATTTTTAGTAACTACAAATTTTAAAGAACAAGCAAACTGTTTTAATGTTTAATTTTACTTAACTATAACTCAGAAACATAAACATACAAAGATTTAGGCTAATCAATGACTTAAACAGTAAAATGCTAAAATGGAACAAAAAGCTTACAAAATGGAATCCAAGTTAAAACTGAGAACCAAGGCTCAAGAACACTTCCTATTGCTTCCCAAGAAGCATCTAACCCAAGGCAATCCAAAATTTACCCTGCTCCAGCTGTAATCATCTTTTCCATTGATTTTTTATTTTCTCACTATTTTTGAATATTTTTTTGGTATTTTTGAATTATAACTCTACACTGATTTTTAAGGTATCTAATAGCTTACACAAGCTATATAAGGAACTTATATGAGCTTATGAGTCCATAACATCAACTACAAACAACTTTAAGCTAAAATTGAGATTTTGCTCAAGAATTGCATAAACTGAAATAAGATTGAATTACTAAAATTGATAGTTGAAAAAGGTTTAACTTATATTGGAAATACTGATAATACAACTTGAAAGCTAGAAATTACACTGGAATATGAAAATTAACTAATTCGACATAAGCTAAATTAAATTACACTAGATACTATCCACATTGCTCCCTTTCTTTCTTTATATTGATCTTTTTGAGCTCCTTGTCGACCTCTGAATGTTTCCCACTTCATTTCAACCCTTGGATCCTTTGAATTCATCACAATCTTCCATTTGGCATTTTGGCGGCAAAAAGTTATTTGAGCAGGTTTTAACAATTAATGAACTTTGGGTGTTTGTGGAGGTGGAAGGGAGTGGGTAGATAGCTGGGAGACAGGTGGTGGTGGTGGTGAGGTGGTAGGAACAAGTGGTGGAAACCATGGTGGTTTCTGGTTTTGGCGGGGTTGTGTGAGAGAGATGAACAGTGAGAGTGGTTTGACTGGGGTTTGACCCCGTTTTTAGTAATAGGCTGGGGGTTCACATGGGTATATTGGCAGGGTTCAAATGGGTTTTGGACTGGCTCAAGGGTCAAGGTCCAAGGTTCAGGGTAAGTTGGGTTGGGCTTGTGACTGGGCCAGCTGGGTATTGGGTATGGATTTGGGTTTGTGTTATTTATTTATTTTGGGTTAATAAAAGGGTCCGGTTTGGTATAAATTAAGCACAAGGACCATTCATGTAATTTCCTGATTTTTTAGGGGTTAAACCTGCACTTTTTCCAAAGTTAACACAAGGACCAATTATGCCATTTATGAATAGTACAAGGTTTACTTTTGATTATTTTCACTTTTTAAATTCACCAAGGACTATTTTTGACAATTTTTAAACTTTAGGGACTAAAGTTGTCATTTTGTAATTTTTAAACTTTGAAGGGTTTGTTTTGACAACTTTTGAATCCCATGGACCTTAAATGATAATTTGCTTTATTTTGATTTACCAGGGACTAGTTTTGAGAACTTTTGAAACTTGGGGGACTAAAACTGCCAATTATGCAAACTTGATACGTTTTTCACCTGCTTTTGGTATTTTTGCATTTGAAACACATAAAACACTTCTTTGTGATATTTTTATCATTTTTATGCTTTGACAGACGTTTTTGGATGTTTTTGGCAGTTCAAAAGGTACAAGAATGATGAGTATTTGCATACTCATCACTCGTTCTCTAAAGAAAAGAAAAGTGCAATTCTCAGTGCGCTTTATCTTCCAAAGAATAGAAATCTTCTTATGACGTTTGAACACAACAGTTCAAGCCTCGTTCCTCAAAGAAAAGAAAAGTGTACGCTTCAGTGCGCTTTATCTTCTGAAGAAGAGAAATCTTCTCAATTATGACCATTCTCATCAACATGCTTCATGCTTTTTCCATGCGCTTCAGTCATCAAGTGAACCGGGCTACTGTTGATTGTTTTCTTATTCCGCTTGCTCAACTATAATGACGATGGCGACATCCTGTGCTAATTTTGCGGGGGAGAAGTGTGAATAGAATACATTTAGATGATAATCACTTGTTTAATCAAGAATGGCATCTCCGTATGCAATTCTTGAGGGGGAGAAGAAGTGTGAATTTACTGCATGGTTGATTGATTTATGAGAATATATGGTCATACGGCTCCTAACTCATGTAAGAACCGAGCTTCTTCTTATCGGGTCATCTTCACATGGAGTTGTTCTTCTAAGAGCCGTTAGTTGACATCTTCACTTGGACTAATGAGTTTATCGACAAAGTGCTTCCGGTTAATGCTTCACGTACACATCAACATGATGATTCCGAACAATCTCTCTGTTCTTGTTTGATGTGATTGGTAGTTTGGTGTTACCATTTCTTGTGTTCGCTGCGGCCTGATTGCTGATTTCCTTGATGAAAATCTTTCTGTTCTTGTTTGATTGGGAGGGATTTTAGTTAAGGGGATTTGCAAGATGTAAGTTAATTAGGATGCTTTTTGGTGGGATGCTTTTTGGTGTGAGTTGAAGATGTTAACTATCTATTCCCCAACTGAAAAATATTGAAGAAGGTCGAGTCTACAGTCCGCTCTACATTTTATGTTGCATGTTAGAAGACTAAAGACAAGTTGCATTTGATTATCCAAAGACTTCTTCTTATTCTAGGCATATATTAAAAGATTGTCGGTTTAGGGGAGAGCACTAATTGGGGGAGGGTGAAATGTCTGATTTAATCCCCAATTAAACTTGCTCATATTCTTCAGCAAGTTGATTCTCACTAGAGTTCAAGTGTTCTTCTCATAAAGATTTCAAGTATTTGGGCTGATAAGATGTTGTTGATTCTGAAGTGTCAAAACCAGCAAGGGGGAAGGAGACACACATCTAAACACAAAGTGAGTAAACTTGATGAACTTAATTCTTCTAAGTGATTGAAGATATCCCGGGAAGACATATGTCATGACCGCAGAGAAACTCAAGGTTTTACTCATCAAGGCTTTTAGTGTTATTATTCCAACGACGTGGGGGAAGTGATGTAAGAGAAAGTTTCTGAAGATAAAAAGAGGTACACAAGTGTGTGATGATTTCGATGTTATCGCAATCATCAGGGGAGAGAGATTGTATACATTGGGGACGCTCAGCTATCTCACTTGAGGGCTTAATCAGTGATTCAGAGATATAATCACTTATTCCGGAGTTGGCATCCGCAGAGATTGTAATCCGCAGAGATTATCAGTGATTCGGCCTGCTTCTTCAATGTTATCGGTTTTTCTCTCTTTGGGCATTCGGGTACTTCGGGTTCTTGAGCTTCATGCACTGTCTTCGGGAGAGAAAAGTATACATCGGGGTTATTCTTTGGCTATTGGACTTAATCTGCTACTTCGATGGTATAAGTTTCTTTGTCTTTGGGTATATGTGTATTCGGGTTCGTGAGCTCTAGTCTAAGAGATTGACTGCATCAATTCAACTACTCGGGGGAAGTGGTCTCTTGACACCTTTTGGAATGGATTGCTTCATACGTCAGTAGAAAAGAAATTTGAGAAGATTGTTTTATGTGTGGGATGATACGTTGTTGTTGTTCTATTGGATGATATAACCCCGAACGAAGAATCTCGAATATCGTTCTTAAAAGGAGCAGCGGGATTTATGATAATGGTGTGCCTCTCTGTGCACCTGGCTACGGAAAGCTTGAAATAGAGCTTCGAATCTGCTCATCTAATGGATTCTCGGTTTGGGGGGAAGCTGCCAAAGTCTCTCTTTCTCAAAGGCTCATGTTCTATCTTCTATTCTGGAGCCTTGGAAGCTTTGGTCGTGAATGTTTAAGAGATGACGATTTCTATCTTCTACAACGGGGCCGCTCAATATCCTTATCTCGGTACTCGTATCTTCATCTTCTTAAACTATATCATTTAAACTCTATCTTTGTATATATTTTTCAGAAAAACAAAATACAAAAATATAAAACCAACAAAAAGAAAATAGAAAAATATAAAACCAACAAAAACCCATAAAAATCAGAAAATTTGAAAAATTCCAAAAATATGTTTTCTAAAGACATGTCTTCTGGTATCGATAACATCTACGGTCTTAGAAATGTCATTCAATAATGGCACGGGTCTTTAGATGAAGTTCGAGCAGGAGGTGTAAATATTTCTTTCTAAACATGTCTCAAAATATGGCTTACAGTTATTTCAGACTGTAACCCGGGCTTCAAATAATGGCTTGCTATTATTTCAGATAGCAACCCGCTCTTCAAGAACGGAAAGTGCTACGCTAAACCAATTTTCAAATATTTCGTGCACTTATCCTAAAACAAAATGAGGAAAGTATGTCGAAGGACTGCTGTTCCTACTCAAATATTTTTCCTTCAAAAATTCTTCAGAAAAATATTTGTTTTAACATAATGAGTTACTTGAAAAACAATCAGTATCGGAGTTTTTCCTAAATTTGCAAACTCAATCAATGACTTCTGCACTTTTAAACTTTTCAGAAAATGAGTCATTGATTGAGGGGGAGAATGTTTTCAAATCTATATCATCTAACGGGCTTTCTTAATTATCCTAATATGCTTAATTAAAAATGATGTTAACCTATGTTGAAGGACTAGGTGCCTAGGATATGATTGTCAGGTTTAGATGATTAGATTTTGATGATC
>OU343224.1:277816913-277995659 GCA_910596185.1 Chrysanthemum makinoi
ACATTATTCCCATGCCTTTACATGATCTGATTGATATGTTGAATTGACTTTTATTAGTCGGTTGCTGTTTGGGTGATGTCGACCACCATATACATGTTTGTGTCCACTAACGTAGGCAGGTATATTGGTATATAAGAATGTTCCCGATCCGGATCCCACAATTGAAGATGATTGGATGTCAAAAGGAAATGGTAACTATATCTTGGGTTGACAAATGAAGAAATGGAGCTTAATTGGACTTCTATGGAGAGTTGGCATGGAAAAATGCAACGTGAGAGGTCTCACTGCATCAACATATGGTTTTTCTTCATCAGCAAATGAAGAAACGGAGCTTAATTTGACCTCAGTTGGCATTATAATGCAACGTAAGAAGTCTCACTGCATCAGCAGACGGTTTTCTTCCAGCCCTACAGCAACAACAGAACCTTCTCAACCACCTAACGTATCTTTGTTCAGGATACCATTTTTAAACAATTTTGAATAATGTGATTAAATTGTTTTGAAAATGGAAAATATTGTTTTGAAAATTAATTGGACTTAATTTTGAAAATCACCGGACTTCATTTTTTCAAAACTTTAGTCACTCAATCATCGACTACGGTCATCGATTGAGGGGGAGAGTGATTTAAAATAAATTATTTTCAAACAATATCTCTTCAAAAAAGTCTGGTTTGTACAAAAACAAAGTGGTGATCTAAAGATTTAATGTTATGTCATGGTATGGTTCTCTTTAAAACTCAAAGATCTTACAAAATGAAATGTTTTCTGTTCTTGTTTGATTGTGAATTCGTTTTATTTTACTTAAAGATCATTTAAAAACTATTATACCTGACACTAACAATCTTTAATGTCTATAGTTAGTCCATCTCAGTCAATTTCAAAAATTAAATCTTGCCACGTCTTTCCCCTAAAATTTTCTAAATGATTTAAATTATTCGGGATCACAAATCTCAAATGGTTTGATATTTTTGATCGGGGGAGAGATCGTGATTTAAATCTCAAATCTGTTTTAGTCCTTTATAGGCACTCCTGCCTCCATGTGCCAAACGATTTCAATATATGATGCACATGTTGAGGAGGAGCATTTATCCAAAAACAAGATGAGTATTTAAACCAAGCCACATTTTCTCCCATGTTTTCTAAACCTGATTAAATCACTTGAGATCCAAAATCTCAAAGGGTTTGATATTTTTGATCGGGGGAGAATTTGTAATTTAATTGAGAAATCTGATATATAATGATCAATTTGATTCAAAGTGCAAGTTCTCTCTAATATGTGCCAAACTCTTTCGGTTATCGATGCACATGTTGAGGGGGAGCAAATGGTTTCTTAATGGCTTTTGTAATCGTGGATGTGCTTCAAATGAACTCTTGCCTCTATGTGATAAAATGATTTTCAAATATCCTATGCACATATTGAGAGGGAGAATTTTACCATGAAAATCAAATGGCTTTTTCGTATGAAAATTATGATCAAAGAAAATATTTCAAAGTCCTCTTGCCTCCTTGTGCTAAACAATTTCTAAATCATATGCACATGTTGAGGGGGAGGTTTTCTAAATGATCAAAACTATTAAGGTACAAAATGCTTTGATCTCGTATCACAAGTACGTTGATTGATTTTCCAAATGATCTTTCAATTGGTTTCATGAAGGAATGAACAATACCAAAAGACCGACCAATTTACTTTGTGCATGGTGTTATAAGGATGGTTAGGTTAGGTATTCGTTCCCACAATCCCGCCAGAGCCGGAGGGATCTACCCAGGGACAATCCACTAGATAGTGTAGAAGTCCTTAGGTATGATGAAAAAAGGAGAAAAATGAGAAATGGGAAGAGTGCGGACTGAGACAAAGCTAGTACTGGAATAAACCCAACAAGGTTCTAGTTATGAAGTCTCGGTAAGCACTGAAGGGGTTGAGGAATGAAAAATAAATGAAATGAGAAAAGGGTGAAAAGAAATAGCCCTCCAATAATTCAACCTTAGGGCAGTAACCGGGTTCATTACATATGCTACTGGTGGTTACTAAGGTAACACTGGTATTGAAGACAAGACATCATGGACCCAGTGACGCACTGCACTAAAACTTCCCAAGCTACTCAAGTTCCTCTTAAAAGGACTTGTTTCATTCTCACGGGGAACCGACATTATCTATTGACTTTCTCTTAGAGATTGTTGATATTGAAGAAGGAGACCCTCTCCCTAGTCTCCGGCATAGGAACCAAATGTGCACAATTGAGTCTAGAGCCAAGAGATCATCCACAATATCTCATTAGGACACTAAATTAATGAAGACTTGTTGTTTCACACTATGTGGAAAGTAAGAATATATTAAGAGTCCTACGCATTATCCTTGTGGTATTGCCAGAACATCTGAGTGGTATGTAAAAGTATTCACGATGAAGATGGAAATCCTTCTAGAGCCAACATCAAACAAGCTCTTGGTGGGTGACATGTGAGATCTTTTCTAAAGATCAAGCTTGTAACAACTGGATAGAAACGATGGGGCGATTCACTCTTGAATCAACCTTGGTCCAGGATTGTGTATTCTTTTTCAAATTCAAAAAGTATCTCTAATTGAAAAATACTTTTGGAAAAACCATTCGATGTGTAAATCTCTTCTTTTCTCTAGCACATCGGATGTGTACTCTCTTCATATACAAAAAGTATTTATGATTGAAAATTGATATTTCTCATAAAACCTTCGTCTTATTGCAAAACTCTTTCTTCTAAGCAATACGCGATTATTTTCAAATCATTTTTCATCAATCAGTGAATCTCAATTCGCTGGTTCACTCACTCCGTGTTGTCTTCTTTGAGACGTTTCGGTTTGAGAACCGCTAGAGCAGCTGCGAAACCCTGTCAAGGAGATTCTTAGGAATCCTACCGATCACGGCAGTACTTGTACTGATCAACGGGGAACCGTGGGCCGTGTACCTCAATTCAACGAAAGTGATCAAAGACACTTTCTTATGTTTTATTGCTAATTGTTGTTTGCAGGTACATTTGGACGGTTGCAGCCGATCAGAATTGAGGAGTCAATCCAAAGCCGCATGCTTACAGCATGTACACTTAATTAAAGAAATCATGACTGGTGCATATCTACAGAACCTGGCTCAGAGATTTCTATACTACGCTTCTGCTACGCTGCTGCAAATATCTTGAACCAACAAAAGCTTCCGCTACTCTGATGGAAAGATGTCATGATCCAAAAGTGTGAGCATGTCGGTCCAAAAGTCACAACATCACATGATGGCAACACAGTAAAGGGTGATCCAGAGATTTACTGTGGCTGATGATCTCAAAGAAAGCTCAAAGATCATCAAACACGTGGATTAGTTCAAAGACCTCCACTGAATGTACAAAATTATCGGACAATGAAGAGTCACTACAAATGCACAAAGAATGTGGACATTGAAGAAGTGAAGTCTACGAGCTCAAGAACAATATCAAAGAAAGAATGCTAGGATGCAAAATGTATTTCATGGGGTGACCTCCCTTAGGGGGAGATTGTTAGGAATTAGAAATTCCATGTTAAAGTGTCGGTCACCCCAATTATAGTCTAGCATATGTTAGTTCGTAGATTTGTAGTTATTTACGTTATGTAGTACTCCCTCCGTCCCAAAATTATAGTCCCCTTTTGACATTTTCGGTCTTTCTTTTACAACTTTGACCTTAAGTATTTTTGTTAATGTTATATAATACTTGATGCAAAATATATGAATGGATTAGGCTTTTAATGTAATTTCATTTGGTATAATTTTCATCAACTATTGTATAACATAGACAAAATTATTTAAGGTCAAAGTTGAAAAGGAAAGACCAAAAAAGTCAAACGGAGACTATAATTTTGGGACGGAGGTAGTAGTTAATTAGTTAGTTTGTAGCGTAGCTTAGTCTAGTGTAACACTGTGGAGGAAGGACGTGTCTTTACCCACTGTATACCTGATCCACAGGCCTTTAGGAGGTCGTTATGTCTGTAACTATAAATACCCCTTCCAAGGATGGAAGGGGTGGAGCTTCTCAATCTAACCTTTCATTTTTGTTCTACAAGTCTCTACCAAGAAACTCCCTCTCTCTACTTTCTCTCTCTAAAATGGCTATCATGTATTTTGATCATCCAAGACCACCCGAATCATCAACACAATAATATAACGATCCTACAGGATATTTGAAATCATTTCATCACATAGAGGTAAGAGTTCTTTTGAAATACATCCACGATTACCAAATATTTAGAAACCATTTAACACTCAATCAAGGTACATTATGTTAAAACATAGAAATATTTGTACCTTGAAGGTTTATATTTGTTTTGAAATGCTCCCCCTTAATATATGCTTCGAGATTCTAAAAGACTTTAGCACATATTAGAGAGCAGTATGCACTCTGAGACAAAAATGGTCACCTTTTATCATCTTTCATATTTATATCACATTTTCTCCCCCGATCAAAAATTTCAAATCCTTTGAGATTTTGGATCTCAAGTGATTTAAATATGTTTGAAACAAAACTTTGTTGGCGAAAAATGTGTCTGGTTTTATATGATCTGAAGTGGACTACACTGAAGTTCCCTTTTTAGAAAAAAAAGGGAAACCACAATACATAACCTATCACTACTACATACATTATAGTTATTCATAGTACAGACACCACATTACACATCAAAAATACAAAACAAAAACTACTTCCGGAAGATGTCTTCATTCAGTTCTTTGAAGCAGCTTGTAGTGACCATCACGAAGTCTACCACCCACAAAACTTTCAAGGCTAGGATAAATATTTCTAGTCTTTAATCTTCGTCCGATCGCAGCAAAGAAATCTTCACACATCTTCAAGTCCTGTTCAGACCAGAATCTTGTTTTGTTCCATGGCTTCAGATCAAGTTTGATTTGCTTCACTCTCGAGTTCAATTCTTCTTCGACCATCTTGAGAGTTCCATCACTGAACTTGAAAAGCTCGCACATTCTCATTAGCATACGTGACCCGTATCTGTCGGTGAAGAGGATGGCTCTAGGGGTGTCAATCACTTTATATTTGTGACGAAATTCATGTCCTGAGGCTTCCCATTGCGGTCTTGTTAGGTTGACCCGAGTCTGGTAACTTTCCATTCCTAGCTGAAAATCCCCAACTCTTTGTCGAATGACCAAGCCTCTGATCCAGAGATTGACAGTAGCAGAGAGAGCTTTCTTCTCACGAACATGTAGATGGTCAAGATGTCCTTGGAGGTTCAGAAGATAGAGATCTTCAAAGTCACTTGGCAGTAGATGTTTGAAGTCGTTTTCTTCTATAACATGATCTTTCAGGTCTGCTCTTCGAAGAACGATCTTCTTCAGATAATCGTAGCCATAGATTGGAAAGATCTCTACACTAACAACACTTAGAATTCGCAGCTTGGATCGAACAGCTTTGCGACTCTTTTTAGCAGCATGTCTATCAATGTAGAATTTCTTCTTCTTGAACCACCAATGAGAAATTCCGTACGAAGCCTCGATGTCATACACTTGTTCTTTGTCTATCCAGAATTGATCAGGTACCATTTTCTCAACACCCTGATCTATGTAGGTAGCAGCTTTCACTTTAGAAATTGACAAAGCTGGTCTTCTTTCTGTAGTTCGAGCACATAGATAATCCAGGTCATGGTTGAAGAAGAACTCTAATTGAATAGTCATTTGACCTGGTTCACCACCGAGAGGAAGAGGCTTGTTCACATTGAAACGGCTGATCTGCTCACTGACTTGATCACTCAGCATCTTATGACATTCTTCCATCTGGTATTGAGGCTGATTGGCATCTGAGTGAAAGACTTTGACGATTTGAAATGCTGGTCCTTCAAGATCCTTTGGAGTGATGGACGAGATTCCCTTCTTTTCACAAAACCACTTCATAAAGCTTCCCATATCTCCAGTGATGTGAAGAAGAGAGTCTTCAGCTGGGGCTTCATAGTTGGTAGTGATGGTTGATGCCCAGTTGTTGTCAGAGATCATCGTGTCAGACTCTGGAATGGACCATGAAGGTTCAGGAGTTTGAGGTCTCTCTTCAGTGAGCCAGCTTTGAGTTATGTCTTTTGAATGTGCAACTCTAGAGGTTTTAGCGCGTTCACCCGAAACGTATTGTTAATACAAATAAACCGTAAAAACGTTTATTAATATTTTGCGATCTCTTTGTGTTTTGTTGATAACAAATGTAATGTTATCTTAAGTATAATTATAAGGATACATGTTATTTTTGTAAAGCATTTACATATAGCCATTTAAATACAAAAATGTAATAATTAAGCATTTGTTGTAATAGTTTATTAGGATGGGTAAAAACCATAACCCATGGACCATAACCCATGGATCTTAACCCATACCAAAGAAGACTTGATACAATGTATACTTAGATACATTGAATCTAAAGAAAACCCATGGACCAACCCATAACCCATGACCCATAACCAAAAAACCCATGGGCAAGGAGGAGCGTACCACGGATCCCTAGGATTACACTAGACGGATCCCAAGTAGAAGGGATCCGTGGGATCCGTGGAATAGAGGAGAAATTTTCCTATAAATAGAGATCCATTTCTTCATTCTAACTCACCCTCTTCTTACTAAATCTCTCATACACTCTCATTCTCTTCTAACATATAGATCACTTGATCTAGAGAGTTGTTCTTCTTTCTTTCTATTTGTGATCCTCATATAGGTCCTTCTCTAAGGCGAGATCACGAGCATTCTACATGTCATCCAAGCAACGTTGTGAAGGCTTCTCCGCCAAGTGAAGGAGTTTGTTGACATAGTGCTTGAACTCTCTAGTAGGTGACTCGGGGAGTGGAGTAGGGCAAGGAAGGTGACCTTGTAGCCGAACCACTATAAATCGGTTGTGTCTTTTCTATCCCTTAACTTTATTTATTTGCTTGCATTATCACTAGATCTATACGTTCTCAACATCCATATGATTTCACATAATATCGAATCTAAAGTTTTTGAAATCAACTTAAAATCGGAAAAACTATTCAACCCCCCCTTCTAGTTTTCCACAATTGGCATCAAGAGCTAAGTTTATAAAAGTTTTAAAATAAAATTGTATTTTAAAAACTTTTCGATCACTATGGGTTCTGAAAATTATAAGGAAGGGCAATCTATGCAACGACCACCACTACTTGAAACTAATGGTTTTATATATTGGAAAAATAGATTCGAAACATATGTGAAGTCTAAAGATATTGATCTTTGGTACATTATACTTGAAGGTGATTTTGAGGCTACCTCAAATGATGATAAAGGAAATTTATTTCACATACCTCATGATAAACTAAACGATGAAATGAAGAAAAATCTTTCTAAAAATAGTGAAGCAAAAATGGTTTTATATAATGCTTTACCGAAAAAGGAATTCGAAAGAATTTCTATGCTTAAAACCTCTAAAGAAATTTGGAATTCTTTAGTCGTAACTCATCAAGGCAACCAACAAGTTAAAAATAATAAAATTGATTTATTTGTTCAACAATATGAACAATTTTCAATATCGGATGAGGAAACTATAGATCATTCATTTGCTAACTTTAATACTATTATTACATCTTTACAAGCACTTGATGAATCTTCCTCTAGCCGTAACCATGTTAGGAGATATCTAAGGGCACTTCCATCAAAGTGGAGATCCAAGGTAACAGCGATCGAAGAGTCAAAAGATTTAACAATCCTCACCCTCGATGAACTCATAGGCAACCTAAAAGTCTACGAGCTTGTCCTTGCTAAAGATTCCGAAGCTACAAAGGTGAAAGAGAAACACAAATCTCTTGCCCTTAAAGCCAAAAAGGCTTTGAGCGATGAGTAGAACTCCTCTTTGAGTAGTGACGATGAAGAGTACGCTATGGCGGTAAGGGACTTTAAAAAGTTCTTTAGAAGAAAGGGAAGATACGTCAAACAACCGTATGACGATAAGAAAGGCTTTCGGAAAAGCAAAGAGGACGAGAAGCCGAAGGATGATCGTACTTGCTTTAAGTGTGGGGACCCAAACCACTTTATTAGTAAGTGTCCCAAACGGGATGATCAAAAGGCGTTCGTGAGCGGCACATGGGGAATGAGCGACGAGGAGGACGAACAAATTTGTCTCATGGCAAATGGCGAGGTATGTCACGAATACTATAGTAGTTCATCACTTCATGACGACTCATTGCATAATGAATATGACAAACTATGCAATATTAGCTTAAAACTAATTAACAAAAATAAGCTTTTAAAGAGTCAAAATCAACGTTTAGATAAAGAAGTCATAGAATTAAAAGCAAAACTAAAACGTTTAGAAAAGGGTAAAATAGCAAGTGGTGAATGTGAACTTTGTGTTCAGCTTCAAACACTAGTGTATCACTTAGATTCTAAAATTTCTAGAATGAGCACGAACACTTTAGATACAATACTCGATAGCGTTAAAACCGGTAACAATCAAAAGGGTCTAGGTAGTCAACAACTTGATCCATCAACTAGTGAAAGTAAAGAAACAAAATTTGTTAAGGAACTAGAAAAACCAGCCACTGTTGTGGCTGATCCCATGGATCTACTGTAGCAAACAGTAGCAATAACGTAGCTTCTTCATCTAGAACTGAGTTTGTTATAGTTAATAGGAAGAAACCAAATCATGTCACCACTAGACAACCACCTCCAAAATATAATCCTACTTTTGCAAGAAACAAAGCTCCGTCTTTTTCAAAAGCTGACTCATTTAGGAGACCTAATAAAGTTTACCCGAAAAGTAACCATCAAATGGGATGGAATCAAAACATGCAAAACGGTTTTCCTTTTCAAAACTTTGCTCCATGGAATGCATACTCATCTTATCCATACATGTCTAACATGAATGGAATGTTTAAAACTAATGGACCCATGAACAAATGGGGACCAAACTTGTGAGTTTATTATTGTTTTAGGTGTGCTTAAAGGTCGACCTAGACCCCGATGAATGGGTCAAGCATAGCGGGTGCACGAGGCACATGACCGGCAATAGGGATCTATTCTCCACATATGAATCCATAAATGGAGGTAATGTGGTGTTTGGAAATAGCAAAAGTAGAATCATCGGTAAAGGTACGATTTCTAACAAATCTCTAACCATTAACGATGTGTGTCACGTAGAAAACCTAAACTTTAATCTCTTAAGTATAGGACAAATATGTGATAAAAAGTGCAATGTACTTT
This sequence comes from Chrysanthemum makinoi, assembly GCA_910596185.1. Taxonomy (NCBI): domain Eukaryota; kingdom Viridiplantae; phylum Streptophyta; class Magnoliopsida; order Asterales; family Asteraceae; genus Chrysanthemum; species Chrysanthemum makinoi. The sequence goes on from OU343224.1 coordinate 277,826,096, forward strand.
TACCGAAACAGTAGTAAGATACTTAAAAATGGCATAACCATAGGAAGAGGAATTAGGAAACATGGAGTCTATGTCATTAAAATCGGTAATGAACCTAAAGACAAACTATGTCTTACCTCTATGGATGATACTTTGACCTTATGGCATCGAAGATTGGGTCACGCCAACATGCGACTTCTTCAATCGCTATCATCCAAAGATCTAGTAAGAGATCTACCTAAGTTAAAATATGAACATCATTTTTGTGATGCTTGTAATGTAGGAAAACAAGCTCATTCGAGTCATAAAGCTAAAAACATGGTGTCCACAACTAGGTGTCTAGAATTACTACATATGGATTTATTTGGTCCATCCGCTATCCAAAGTTATGGAGGCAACTACTACACTTTGGTAATAGTGGATGACTACTCTAGGTATACATGGACAAAATTTTTAAAGAACAAAACGGAAACCTTTAACTATTTTGAAATATTAAGCAAAAAGATCCAAAGACAACTAGGAAGTCCCATAGTGTCTATTAGGACGGATCATGGTAGGGAATTCGATAATGAAGTGCAATTCGGAGCTTTTTGTGACGCTAATGGTATTACTCACAACTTCTCGGCTCCACGCACTCCACAATCGAATGGGGTAGTAGAAAGAAAGAATAGAACTCTACAAGAAATGAGTCGAACCATGCTTAATGAACAATCCATACCTCAAAAATTTTGGTGTAATGCCATTGATACTTCAACGTATATACTCAATCGAGTCTTGATTAGACCAATCTTAGGAAAAACTCCATATGAGTTACTTCGAGGCAAAAAGCCTACGTTAAATCACTTTAGAGTCTTTGGTAGTAAATGTTTTATTCTTAACACTAAAGATTACCTTACAAAATTTGATCCTAAATCAAACGAAGGTATCTTTTTAGGTTACTTACCAAATAGCAAAGCTTACGTCATATTAAACAAAGAAACAATGAAGGTAGAAGAGTCATTAAATATAAAATTTGATGAAAGTCCACCCAAACCCTCTCCACCTCTTGTCGATGACGAGATTATAGAAAGTGAAGCCATAGTAATAAAGAAAAAGATAAGTGAAGAAGAAGAACCTCTAAGTGATGAAATAATAAACATTAAAGAGTCCAAAGATCACCCCGTAGATAAAGTCATAGGAAAACTAAACGAACGAACATTAAGGTCTCAAGTTCAAAACCAAAGTAGCTTGTTTTGTTTCGTTTCAACCTTAGAACCTAAGAATACACAAGAAGCCATAAAAGATGAAAGTTGGGTAATGGCTATGCAAGAAGAACTAAATCAATTTGTTTCTAATGATGTTTGGACACTTGTCCCTCCACCTAGTAATCAAACCATAATAGGAACCAAATGGGTTTATAAAACAAATTAGATGCAAACGGAGTAGTGTCTAGGAACAAGGCTAGACTCGTTGCTCAAGGGTATAACCAACAAGAGGGAATAGACTTTGATGAGACCTACGCCCCGTGGCTAGATTAGAGTCTATAAGAATACTTCTTGCGTATGCTTGTGCTAATGATCTAAAGCTTTATCAAATGGATGTCAAAAGCGCTTTTCTAAATGGTTTCATAAATGAAGAAGTATATGTAGCTCAACCTCCGGGCTTCATTGATTTTGAAAACCCAAACATGTGTATAAATTAAAGAAAGCCCTTTACGGTCTTAAACAAGCTCCAAAAGCTTGGTATGATAGACTCAAGTCATTTCTAGTTAAACACAACTACACCATGGGGTTAGTTGACAACACACTTTTACTAAGAAAAGAGAGTCACATATAATCATAGTACAAATATATGTAGATGATATTATATTCGGATCCACTTGTCAAGACATGTGTGATGATTTCTCTAGAATCATGCATGACAAGTTCGAGATGAGTATGATGGGAGAACTTAGTTTCTTTCTTGGTCTACAAATAAAACAAGTAGAAGATGGTATCTTCTTCAATCAATCTAAATACATCAAGGAGATGTTAAAGAAATTCGGTCTAGAAGAGTCAAAACCAATTAGGACTCCAATGTCATCCGACACCAAACTCACAAAAGATGAAGACGGAGAATCCGTAGATAATACTAAATATCGTGGCATGATAGGTAGCCTTCTCTACCTCAAGGAAAGTAGGCCGGATATCATGTTTAGTGTTTGCTTATGTGCTAGGTTTCAAGAAGACCCTAAAATATCTCACCTAGAAGCCGTAAAAAGGATATTTAGATATATTAAGGGTACAACACAATTAGGATTATGGTATCCTAAGGGCACGGGAGTAGAAACAATTGTATATGCAGATTCTGACCATGCAGGTGATTACGTTGATAGAAAAAGTACAAGTGGGGTATGTACTTTTATGGGATGTTGTTTAACATCATGGTTTTCTAAGAAACAAACGGCACTTGCAATATCAACAACCGAAGCCGAATACGTCTCCGCCGGCAAAGCATGCCAACAAGCACTATGGATGAAACAAGCGTTAGTAGACTACGACATCCATCTAAGCGACATAGCCATCCTATGTGACAACAAAGGTGCCATCGACTTAAGCAAGAATCCGGTATTGCATTCTCGCACAAAGCATATAGAGATTCGACATCACTTCTTAAGAGACAATGTTCAAAAGGGGAACATCTCTATTGAGAAGGTAGCATCCGAAGACAACATAGCCGACGTCCTCACCAAACCGTTGAAGCGGGAACAATTCAACCTACTTCGTCTTGGTCTTGGTCTAATGGAACAAACGTCGTAACTTAATTGACTCTACAAGGTATGTAAACACCAGCCTTTCTCTTTCTGAGTCTAGGATTTCTATTTCACACACAACTCACAAACAATACGGGAATTTTCAAAACCCAAGATGAGTTTTCCACTTATAGCTTTCTTATTTTTTTTCATATACATATTTTCAAAGAAAACCTACTTTCACAATGTTTTCTAAAAGGATGATACCTTCCCGTATCAATTTCACAAAAGCAATTTCTCACGTATAGGACAAATCGTTTTTCTTTTCATTATTAATACAAAGTAAAAACCCATTTTCATTGCATCTCATGTCTTTTGAATGCTAAAGGGGACACATAACTAGTATGTGTTTTCGGGTACATTCATTTAAGCAACAATGAAATTAGGAGCATTGATAACATAAAATTACGTACTCGTGTACTAAATATGTGTTTTTAGGTTATCTCAATAGGATGGTTTTATACTTCTAGTTTATTTTCTATTTCTTTAAGGGGTCGAGATAACCGAAACTCCAAATAGTTTGCATATAGGCACACACTAGGCAAAAATGTTTCCAAAAAAAAAATTTTGTGCTGCTGAATCACTGACCCACGGATCCCAGCCTTCATGCTGGACGGATCCCTCAAGGGAAGGATCTGTGAGATCCGTGAAACAGAAGCTGCTTTCAACTTCTATTTTTTCACTTTGGATGAAAAATCCACATTTGTTTCATTTTTGGGAGTATGCTCTTTAATGCTTGTGTTCTCATGATCACATGCCTTGAATTCATATCTAATCATTAGATTTTAATCCACATTTTGGGTCAAGCATTCATTACAATGCTTTGTTTTTCTATATATAGAACTCCCAAAGTGCTTGCATACTCCATCTCCTTCTCACAAACACATTTCATCATGTCATCCAAAAACCCTTTAGGAGAATCATCTAGTACAAACAATCATGATATCCAAACCTTTGTACTTCCACCATCCAAAATACCACAATCAAATGCTAGGATATCCGCATGGATTAGTATCCGATCTTGTTGTTTAGCAAAACCAACCTCAAATGGGTCATCCTCAACAAATAACTCACCACAAGATGCTTCCATTATAGCACCTCCCTCATCACCAACAAGTACACCAACTTCATCACCACCTAAAGTCACTCTTTTGGAACTCCTTAAGACTCCAACAAGATCTAAACAACCTAAACAAAAATAAATAGTCTTTTCAACACCACCCACATCTCCAAATACTATCTTTCAAGATCTTGAAACATCACCACCATTAGCTCCCATCACATTACAAGAACATCTAGGTTCTTTTCCACCACCATTTACAAACATTCCGGATATTGATCCATATTTTCCTATTTTTCCACCACAACTTCCGCATAACTCAAATCAAAACAACCCGGAAAACCTCCGCGCTCATTACCCACATCATTTACATTGTGAACATTGCCAATCCACTAGGGAAATTGCAATAGAAGTTAGGGAAGAAATGTGTTTGATACTCAACCTCATCCTTGATCGCATCAATACCATTACTCATCAAAACCTCCATTCATAACCTTATGCAAGCATGGAAGGAATCACTACTATTCTTTTCTATTTTTAGTATTATTTTTTTTAAGTCATTTTCAAGAACAAGCCTTGTTCTTATTTTTACATGCTTGTAAGTGGCATACATACCACTACAATTTGTTGTTTTATTACAAGGCCTTGTTTACATACCTTGGCTCCCAATCTTGATTCTCGGCAACCACAAGATTATATAAGCATGTTACTAACCTTTCTTTTTTAGGATTTTTATTTTTCTTCACTTGACGCCCCAAACAAGGGGGAGCTACCGTCAAGGGGGAGTTAGAAGTTTGTTTATTTCTTCCAAGGGTTAACTTTTTGTTTCAACAAAAAGGGGGAGAAGAAGTAAAACTTAGGGGCTTTCAAAATTTGCATCTATTCTTAAGTTTTACTCATCATAACATTATGTTTTGTCATCAACACAAAAGGGGAGATTGTTAATACAAATAAACCGTAAAAACGTTTATTAATATTTTGCGATCTCTTTGTGTTTTGTTGATAACAAATGTAATGTTATCTTAAGTATAATTATAAGGATACATGTTATTTTTGTAAAGCATTTACATATAGCCATTTAAATACAAAAATGTAATAATTAAGCATTTGTTGTAATAGTTTATTAGGATGGGTAAAAACCATAACCCATGGATCTTAACCCATACCAAAGAAGACTTGATACAATGTATACTTAGATACATTGAATCTAAAGAAAACCCATAGACCAACCCATAACCCATGACCCATAACCCAAAAACCCATTGGCAAAGAGGAGCGTACCACGGATCCCTAGGATTACACTAGACGGATCCCAAGTAGAAGGGATCCGTGGAACAGAGGAGAAATTTGCCTATAAATAGAGAGCCATTTCTTCATTCTAACTCACCCCTCTTCTTACTAAATCTCTCATACACTCTCATTCTCTTCTAACATATAGATCACTTGATCTAGAGAGTTGTTCTTCTTTCTTTCTATTTGTGATCCTCATATAGGTCCTTCTCTAAGGCGAGATCACGAGCATTCTACAAGTCATCCAAGCAAGGGGTCCTTGATTGATTTGTCACTCCGCAAAGATTTCTGTAGCAAAGATCTTGTATTTGATATTTCACATATTTGTTGTGTAATAGTTGTGTTGGTTTGGTCCACCGTGCTACGGACTCGGTATCTAGCTTTGTACCGGAAAAAGTGTAAGCAACGTTGTGAAGGCTTCTCCGCCAAGTGAAGGAGTTTGTTGACATAGTGCTTGAACTCTCTAGTAGGTGACTCGGGGAGTGGAGTAGGGCAAGGAAGGTGACCTTGTAGCCGAACCACTATAAATCGATTGTGTCTTTTCTATCCCTTAACTTTATTTATTTGCTTGCATTATCACTAGATCTATACGTTCTCAACATCTATACGATTTCACATAATATCGAATCTAAAGTTTTTGAAATCAACTTAAAATCGACAAAACTATTCAACCCCCCCTCTAGTTTTCCACACGTATGCATCAAACGAATCCTCTTCTTCAGGTGGCCGAGGGATATGTTTTTTGGATGCATCTTCATCATCAGATTCTGACTCCGCCATGACATAAGACTCTTCATGTAGTACCTGGTCTTCCGGTATAGTGGAGAAGATGGTTGTAAACCTTGAATCAACCTTGGTCCATGTTGCAGACTTCTTCTGAGTACCCTGATCACCAGATGAACTGGATTGATTTGAAGGTTTTGGAGGAGATGTTGGTGGTTGTGGTGAAGGTGTAGTGGTTGTGCCAGAAGATCCACCAGCACCAGAAGTTCCAACTCCTCCAGTTGGAGGTGAGGGAGGAGGAGGTTTAGGACCTTTACGCAATGTCTCTAACACCAAAAGTCCTCATTTTCTTCTTAGCATCCCTTTCACGAATATCCTCCAAAAACTATAGATGATTATCGTGCTTAATCGATTCTTCAAGTGCTTCATATAGCTTCTTATGAACCACGTCCTGGTGCTCATCAGCATCATACATCTTATCAGCCAGAACAGCTCTCATATCAGAAATGGGCAAGTCCTTGAATCGTTGAAGCAGTGGAGCCTGCATTCCCATTCAATAGCATCTTTTACCTCTCCCTCAATTGCATCTGCAACACCTTGATTGAAGTTAAGATTCTCTAACTTGTAGACATGTTGCTCGAGGGCGTTGACAGATTTAGGCAGCTGCCTCTCAAGCGCTTCAATTCGTTTTACTGCTTTGTCGAGCAGTTGATCAGATGTTAGAATTTGAGGTGGTGAAGCCGGTGGAGCGTCCATGTCATTGATTGTAACCACTGGTTCGAGTGATAGATCTTTAGCTGGTTCAGGTGGTGGAGGTGCGGTTGTTAGAGCAGGTTTGGGTGGTGGAAGTGCGGTTGCATGTGTAGGTGCTGACATTGGAGGAATGGTTGATGTGTCTTGCTGGATGTCGACTGTATACATGGACTCAGCTTCCTCTTTCTCATCATTTTGCTTATAAGGCTCATTATCTGAGGGTTTGTCATTTAAGAAATGATCACCAAATGAGAAATCAGCATCTAGATTCTTCAAGGAAGATAGAGAACCTGTAGACATGTGTGTTTCTTCCATGTGCCTGTGTTCATCAGATCTTGACTCAAGAAACTCCTGTGAGTCTTTCAGTAATTCGTTTTCATCATTCTTATCTGATTGGGTATCACTTGATGCAAGTGTATCTTCCTATATTTCGGATACCTCCTTTTCTGTTCTAGTTGGTTCTTGAGCTGAAGATGATTCAATGCTTCTTTTCTTCAGCTCAAATTGGGTGGTAGTTCTTGACGGTGATGAAGAGAAGGTCAGAAGCATGTGAGCGGCTTGTTCCGCTTCTACACCAACAATTCCTTTCCCTTTGTCTTGTGTGATTGAAGTTATTTGACGTGGCACTGGCTCAGGTTCTCTTATCACAACACCTCCAACTGGTGGTCTCATGTTCAAGCTTTCCAGGCTTTGTTTAATCCCTTGTTACAAATCAGCATCGTCTTCATCAATCAATCGTCTGTCACCCTTTGGTGCCTCGGTTCCTCCAACATTCTCCTTTTCAACATCATTCTTTCTCTTTTTCTGCTTCTGTGATGAAGTGTTAGTAGATTGAGATCTATCACGTCTCTTCCTGGGAAGAGCGGCATATGAGGTTTTAGAGGACGATTTAGTGCTGGAAGTAGACTTTGTAGACTTATGTTGTGAGGGATCGGGAGCGGCATCAACATTGGATCTGGATACCCTTTTCTTGTATAATCTGAAGTAGTCAGTCTTCTAAATATCATCTGTGAGAAGTGCATCAGGAATTGGAATTCCAAAGATCTCTTTATTAACACCTCTGGCAACATACTTGAGGTTACCGAGTACAAATTCATCCCTAGCATTATGGAGGACTGACTCACTCCTTGGATTAAAATGATGAGTTTGTTGCAAGAACTGAATGATAAGCTTCGAGAATCTTATGCTAGGAATCACAAGTTTGTGTACTTTCTTTCTTCCTTGAGCTTGATTCTGAACATTTGTTCTATCGGTGATGAAAGTGTGCATCGACAACGAGAATTCTTCCCAAATACGTTCCGAGACATCAATGTTCACCCCTTTGATGAGACCCTATAAGATCTGCAGAATAGTTATCCTCACTTTATCGAACCCTGAGGTTTTGCCAGATAAGCATAAGTTAAGAATAGTAGTAATGGCTCTCCAGGGTTGATACATATGTCCCGTGATGATATCTGAAGCCCTTGTAACGTTGACTTGATAACCCAAATCATTAAGAAAGTCCATTAGTTCTTCCGCACTAGGTGGAGGGACAGATTGTTTTGTAGGGTCACATGGTGTGATTCCTAGGGCCTTACTGAGAATGTCAGATGTGATTTCAAATTCCTTATCATCAAGCTTGCAAGAATAAGTGGCTGTGATCTTGTCCCATGTGATGGTGTTCCAAAATTGTTGTAGGTAAATAGAAGGGATTGTGCATTGCTTGGTCAAGGCACTAAAGAAATTAGTGTTTTTAAGAATATCAATTGCCACTTTGAAGATTGGATTTTGTTGCAATCTTTCCATGTCCACATAGCAGTTGCTTTTTCCTATCTCTACCCATTTATCTTCTGGAAAAATTTCATTGTATGTAAGAACTGTGGGTGGAGCAGAAGTAGCAGGGTTCTCAGATGAGGTTGTGTTTGCCATTGAGAATCTAAAGACATACACATACAACAACAGTGTTTGAGAGCATGTTAGATTAGACATGGTTAGCTAAACAACTTTAATGCAACCTCATGACAAAAACACAATGAGTAGCATACATGACAGATTACCAATAAGCAGATTGAAATGCTTAGGAAATAGATTAAGTAGCTTTAGTAATTTTCAAAGTAACAAATTATTTTGACAAAGTTTTCAAGAGACAAGTTGTTTTGAGTCAAAATTGTTAAAAACAAAGTTGCTATAATAGGATTTCATGAGACAAGTTACTATTAGGGAAGTGTTATAACAAGTTGTCAAATCAAGTCGCTACAAGAGAAACCAGATACAAATTTCTTAAACCAAAAATGTTATAGCAAGTCGCTATGAGTAATTTGTCAAGACAAATCGCTACAAGTAAACCTGAACCAAGTCGCTATCATGAAATTATTATAGCAAGTCGCTTTAAACAATTTGACACAACAAGTTGCCACAAAAAATTAGTGACAAGTCGCCATTGTGAAAATGATATAGCAAGTCGCTAACTTGTCAAAACAAGTCGCTATAAGAAAAAATACTTAACAAGTCGCCTTTATGAAAAAGTTTAAGCAAGTCGCTAACTTGTCAATACAAGTTGCTATCAAAAATTACAAGGCTAAGTCGCTACTATTCGTATCACCCAGTTACAAAGCAAGTCGCTAGCAAGAATGTATTAAGATTTCACAACTCGCCATGAGGAATATGTGAACCAACTCGCTACAAAGAACACTTTGCTATCAGGTAAGTCGCTACCAAGAACATGACATGACATACGCACAAAACAACAATCCAATCAACAGATATAACCATGACAACGACAGAACCAAATCTCTTGAATGAACCAATACAAACAAACCACAAGCACAAACATAATCTGAACATCGCAACGCAACAAACTCAAACAAAAATTACAACTATACGCGCAAGGACAACCTTTTAAACATACACTTGCACCATCAAATCTATCCTAGTGAACCCAAACTACAACCAATTTAATATTAAGAATTCCCAATAAACATATCCATTAACAAACCTAAGCGAGGGATCAATTGTCGAAGATAAAAACTCGGTGGAATCTGTTAAAATGAGATGCGTTAGGGGAGGTATGAGATATACACGATTTGAAACAAAAAGTTGAGATTAACTTACCACAAACAAGTCGCTAGAAAAAATGGTCACGAGAGAAAGAAAGTTTTGAGTTTTTGAAGTTTTGTAACTTGTGACAAGTTGCTAGGGGTTAAGTATGGTTTTCAAGTTTAACAAGTTCACACTTTTTGTCCCTGTATTTGAACAACTTGAGACAACTCGCTAGCTAGAATTAAAAGACAAGTCGCTACCCTTTTAATAGGGCCAAATCGCTACCCATGATCTAAGCAAGTCGCTACTGTTAGGAAGCATTCCAAATTTTCAACAAATGACATATTTGCTCCTTGTTATTATGATAAATGGAGACAAGTCGCTACCTATCTTAGTATCACACATAAATTTGTACTATTGACACTTTCAGTCCTTGTACTTATCAGATTGCATGCAGATACGGTGGATAAGAAGCATTCATGTAGATTAATATGACAAGTACCAAATATGACATAACATGGATAACATGTAGCAGCAAACAAGTAGGCACATCACATATATCAGACAATGATGCAGAGATATATTGAAAGATTCTCCCCCTCAATCAATGTCACCAATTAAGAGTGAACATTGATTGAATTTCAACCTCCCGTAAAAAAATAGAATATATCTTTTGTTCGAACTTCATCTATGGACCCGTATCATTATTGAATGACATTTCTAGGATCGTAGATGTTATCAATAACAAGAGATACATCTTTTATCAGATTGTGGGTAAAGATTAAAATAATAAAAAAAATTGATTTAAATAAAATAAAAAATTGATTTGAAATTCTTTTTTCTTTCTTTTTTTTTAAATACAAGTGAAAGTAAATTAGTACACGGATTCATGAGAACGAGTCCTGGTTCAAGTTGAACAGGAGTCAAAGTACGAGGTTCATCAATTCTGACAAGCTACAATTCCTGAGTGATCAATCTTCATTTCTGATGGAAACCAGGTCATGATGTTCATGATTGAATTGAGCATTGTACATGAAAAAGACTGAGGACACATTGCACTAATCACACATGTAGTATTGCAAATGGATGAGTTAGTGACATGAGTATCCTCAATATTGGATGTTGCATAGTTTGGTCTAGGAGTGTCATTAATAGAAGTCTCTTTAGGTTCAATATTCTTGAAGATTTTTCCTATGGGCATCCACTTAAGGCAAGATCTAGGTGTGTAAGTCTGTTTGGATCCTGAAAACTTAAATAGTCTGCCAGTAGGAATCCATTTGAAATAACTTCTAGTAGATTTGGATGTAGCCACTTCCCTGTTTTGATCATTGGTCCTTTTGTAATTAGTTTGTTTGTAAGGGGATTGATCAGCCATTTGATGCTTCTTATATGAACTAGATGAACTCCTAATATTCCTGATCTTAGGGCTTCGAACATTAAGCTGGGGATTGTTATTCATCAGATCAGACTGAATTAGTGAAGTGACTGGTTTTGTCAAAACTATATTCTCATCAACTTGGAAGGCAAGCTTAGATTTTGATGGTTTAAATCTTTCTGTTTTAAAAGCATTGGGCTGCCTAACTACTGACGTTCGAGTTGTTCAGTACAATTGGCTTTCCCAAGGTCGATGGTTTTGCAAACTTAGTGTTCACCCTATTTCCAATAGATTTCCTAAGCTCATTTTTTAAGGCAACTATGGTGAAGCTCTTATCCTGAATTTGGGCTTTGAGGGCATCAATGTCTACCAACAAGGAGTTAGTGCTCTATCAGCTTGGAATTGTTCTCTAATAAGTTCTTTCTCAAAGACTCATTTTCCCTTAAAAGGTTGGTCACACATAGAGCCAATTCATCATTCCTAGATTTAAGCGGATCACTCACCTCATAGTTAGAATTGTTCATCCCTATATTACAACTCTTATGCAGATCTGAGAGTTGCAATTTCAGATTACAAATGGTTGAATCCTTGTCATGAATCTGGGTTTTTAACTGGTTAATTTCAAAAAATTCTTGAAATTCTGGGAATTCCGGATATATGCAAGGTTTTGTAGCAAGAAAACTTTCTTCTCTTTGTTGTATTGCAATTTCTAAGGAAATACAATGTTTTTCAAGAGTTGAATATTTGTTTGAAATTTCATCAAAAACCCTTTTTTCAATCATTTCATTTGTTTTAAAGATTTTAGACTCAGGCTCAACCAAGAAACATTTATCAATGTCATGTTCAGAAATAGGATCATATTGATCAGGTACATTAGCATATGCATTATGTTGATCAGTTAAGGGTACCTCATCACATGACACCTGTTCATTTATTGGTGTGACATTTGCATTCAAATCATGCATAACAATTGTTACTGAAATGCCATTTGTTTCTAGCATATCGACTCTGAGCCTCTGTATTGATGCAGCTGTTTCATCATCCTTTGTTGTATCTGATATTCTGCATTCATCATCATCCGTCCGTTCAACTGATCCATTACCCGACATATCACAACTTTCACTTAATTTATCTTGACACCCATTCAAAGCATTCAAATTATCATTCTCTTGAGAAGCTTCCTTAATGTACTTTTCTACATTATCCATAAGTTGGATAAATGTGTTGATGAACTCATGAATCTCCATTCCAGTATATTTCTTGAAGGAAATTCCAGTAACGTGTTGATCGAAGTTTGCGGAATATTCCCCATTGATAAATGGCTAAAATTGGTTGTAGATACCCTGAAGTGCAGCATTGGAATAATCCATTAATACCTTCCTTTTGGTAATTTGAAGCTTTAGTTGTTCTAAGTTCAGTAACAAGGTTTTTGTCAATGTAGGTAAGTCTGGCGGAAGAGCTTGAATGTTCGATCCCTAGTTGTGGATAACAGTTGTGTGAGGTGCAGATGAAGTAGTTGATAAGGCTCAATGTTGTATTCCATTTGCTCTGCATCATGTATCATTGACAGGTGTGATTCTTTGATATCTGACTCAGAATGTGAAGTGTTTTGATCATAATCTGTTGAATCAATCATGGTTAAACATTCTGAGTAGCAAACAGTTTCTTTGTTCTATGAGGTATCATAGAGTTCAAGCACTTTGGAGATTAAAGGGTCAGTGATGTAAGACATTGTGTTGATGGATATTAGGCACAAGTTGCTTGCATTAATTCACCAAATCGCTAACTACCTTGAAGACAAGTCGCTACTTACCCAAGTCGCTAGGTACTCAAGTAGCTATAAACCTTAAGAACAAGTCGCTAAGACACCAAGTCGTTAAGTAGCAACTCGCTAAAGGCTCAAGTCGCTGTGAATCAAGTCGCTATCACAACAAATCGCTAAGCTGACAAGTCGCTAAAAAATAACACGCTGAGAGATCAAGTCGCTAAAGAGTAACTCGCTAGTAACAACAAAGACAAGTCGCAAGAAATAATAAAGACAAGTCGCTACGTCAACCAAGTCGCTAGCCGAAGTGGTGTCTCCACTACTTTGTACTGTTTGTCGTCTTGTCTCAATAGACAAGTCGCTAGGGCTCAAATCGCTACCACTTCAACTACAAGTCGCTACCAACTAACGAAGCAAGTCGCTACGAAGAAAATTTATCCAAGAACCAAGTCGCTAGGAAGAAAAACTTAAACACAACCCTTTTCAATCCAAAACAAGCTCAACCACAGTGATTCAAGCTTTCCAAATCAAAACCCAAGCACTTAAAATGATTCTAAACACAAAAGTACACTCAAATTTCAAACTTTAACACAAGAAATGATCCAAATGATGCAAAAACCACTAAACTTTTTCAAACCCAAAAACCATATAAAACCACTAGAAATCCAAGGATATGTAAGAGAGATGATCAAACCATGGATCTTGATACCATTTGTAACATATTGGATTTCACAAACACACAATCAATCACAAAGATGGGCGTATGAATATATGTTTTTAGAGAGAGAAAGTGGGATATTCTAGTAAGAGAAACTCATAGAAGGTTAGATTCTAAATGAACATCCAACCCTATCCCTTGTGGGGAGAGGGCTATTTATACAAAGAAGCACGCCCTCCTTCGGGCTGTGGATCAGGCATACAATGGGTAAAGACCCGTCCTTCCTCCACGGTGTTGCACTAGACTAAACTATTCTAATAACTAACTAACTGATAACATAATAAACGATATGTCTATGAGCTAACTTAAGCTAGATTATATTTGGGGTGACCGATGATTCACTATAGAATTTCCAATTCCTAACACACCCTAACACATTCGTCACCTTCGGGATGCGTTCTCCATTCTACAGAACCAAAAGCTATTTGCAAACCGAGCCAAGTGTCACTTTTTATCACAGGAGGTACTTTTTTTAGGCTACATGGTCTCGGTAAATGGAATACGCATAGATGAATCCAAGGTCGAAGCAATCACGACCTGGCCCACACCGACATCGGTTCACAAGGTAAGGAGCTTTCATGGATTGGCTTCATTTTATCATCATTTTATTCAAAATTTTAGCTCTATTGTTGCTCCTATTACGGATTGTATCAAACTAAGTCATTTTATTTGGACCCCCGCCGCTAATACTGCTTTTGAAGAGTTAAAGAAAAAGGTAACCCAATCCCCTGTGTTCGCACTACCTAATTTTCAGGTTGCTTTTCAAGTCGAGTGTGATGCATCCGGGTTAGGAATTGGCAGTGTCCTTAGCCAAGAAAGTCGTCTCGTGTCTTTTTTTAGTGAAAAGCTAAATGAAGCAAGGCAGAAGTATTGCACGTATGATAAGGAACTTTATGCAATTATAAGGAGCCTAGAGTATTGGCACCACTATTTGTTACCAGGAGAGTTTATGTTATACTTAGATCACCAGGCCCTCCGATTCATTAATGGGCAACAAAAGCTCAGTCCGAGATATGCCAAGTGGGTGGAGTATCTCCAAGATTTTTCCTTTGCCATCCGTCACAAAGCGGGTACGAGCAACATAGTTGCTGATGCCTCAGCCGACGACGGGCTCCACTCACATTACTACAGGTCCGAGTTGAGGGGTTAGAGGTTTTTCATGGTCTTTATCCTGATGATCCCAATTTTTCTGAGGTGTGGAAGCTGTGTCATATGCCAACTGGGGTACCTGGTAAGAACTACTCAATTCACGATGGGTTCCTGTTTAAAAACCATCAGTTGTGTGTCCCGAAGTGTTCACTAAGGGATGATATTATTTTAGAAAGTCACCAAGCGGGGTTAGCTGGCCATTTTGGAAGAGACAAAACTGTTAAGTTAGTGTAGGAATTTTTTTTTTGCCTAAGATGATTGTTGATGTGTCGCGTATTGTTGATCGGTGTCGAAGTTGTCATGTAGCCAAAGCTCAACATTCAAATGCAGGTCTTTATACCCCGTTACCAGTCCCGGAAGGTCCTTGGGAGGATGTTAGTCTCGACTTTATTGTTGGCCTTCCTCATACTCAACGTTAGAAAGACTCTATCATGGTTGTGGTTGACCGATTTTCTTAAATGGTGCATTTTGTTCCTTGCGCCAGAACATATGATGCTAGCCAAGTTGCACGCCTCTATTTTGCTGAAATTGTCAAACTACATGGAGTACCTAAATCTTTAACATCTGATCGTGATGTTAAATTCATGGGTCATTTTTGGAGGACATTGTGGAAACGGTTGGGTTCATGCCTCCATTTCAGTAGTGCACATCACCCTCAAAGTGATGGTCAGACGGAGGTCACAAATCGCAGTCCTGGAAATCTCCTCCGTAGCCTCGTTGGTAATAATCCACGGCAGTGGGATGTAATATTGTCACAGGCTGAATTTACTTATAACCGGTCTCCACATCGATCTACGGGGCGAATTTCATTTTTTGTAGTTTATGGGCGAAATCCGTTCACCCACTTGATCTCGCACCTCTGGCCACTACCGAACATTTCTGTGCTGAATAGAAGGAGCGAGTGGAACAAATCAAGTCAATACATTAGCAAGTGCGAGACCAAATTGTGAATAGTAATATTATCTATCTAAGGCGTGCCAATGTACATCGTAAGAGGGTGGTGTTTAAAGATGGTGATCTTGTGTGGATCCATTTGAGCAAAGAAATATTTCCTAATGGACGTGCGGGAAAGCTTCAACCTCGTGCAGATGGTCCATTCAAAGTTTTGGAGCGTATCAATGATAATGCGTATAAACTTGAACTACCAAGTCACTACAACGTTTCTGCCACATCCAATGTTGCGGATTTGAAGCCGTTTGTTGGTGAGGAGGATGACTCATTTGACTCGAGGACGAGTCCTTTCGAAGAGGGGGAGCATAATGGCGATGATGGTTAAGTCGGGCCGACCCGACCCGAGCTGTTTTGGACCCAGCTAATTCAGCTGGGATACCTAGTTGTTTTTTTATTTTTATTTTTTTTATTTCAACCATTATCTTTGTTTAGCGATTTCAAAAGATGTGGTATTTATGTTTAGGTGTTTTGGTTTATCTTTAGGAAGTTTGTTAGCTATTATTTAGGATTTTCTTTTGGTTTATATTTCGTATCCTGGCTGTGGACCAATGGGAGTTTCATTATTGAATACAAATTACGTTCCTGGGAACTTTGCTAGAGTTTTCTGTTTGCCTCTGATTTGTACAGAAAACTGCATCAAAAACATTCAAGGAATCATAACTAGGCTAGCACCAAAGGTGCTTAGCCGATCATATTAAAAGAAACAAAGAATTTAATGTTTAACATAATGAAAGATATGAATCGAAAGTAAAAGATAAAAATGATCGCTACTTCTTATCGATATGGAGTGATTCCCCCTTGGAGATGGCTCCGTATGCTCCGAATGATCTGCCTTTGAACCCCTCTTCACGTTCTCTGACTTTGAGTTGTGAGTTAATGATATGAAATGCAAAAATTAAGGCTTGTATTGATAGGCACGATCCTAGTTATGGCGTAACTTGAGTTGAGAGTTATGTCGTAACTTCAGTAATTCTCCAAATTATACCCTCGTTAAGTAGGTTACGGCGTAACACTTGGGAAAGGTTACGCCGTATCTTCAATACAGATCTCTTTTGAGTGGACTACGGCGTAATGCTTGTGAGGAGTTACGGCGTAATTGATGGAGGCACAAAATATTTCATGACCTAGATGATTACGGCGTAACCTTAGTTGGGAGTTACGCCATAATTGCTGTTAAGTTGGTCTTCTGAGTCAAAACACTAGCTACGGCGTAATGTGAGAGAAAGAGTTACGCCGTAGCTTCTTCACAGTTGGCATACTATCATAAATCGTTAGGAAAATCTCCAAATCCGCGTCTCATAAGCTCCAATGCTCATAATTTACCTGAAAGTGAAATATAAAGGAATACAAGCGTAAATCAATATAAATGATATAAAATATGAGCATTATCAGGGGAAATTGACACTTAAAAGTCAGGACTATTTGATGTTATCATTCGGATGTAAAAATATTAATGAAGGTTGCTGCTTACACATGTGAAAGAGTGTGGTTTTGAATATATTAGGTATGCAAGCATATTAAATTGACGCTCATTTCCTATTTTCGTATACCATTAACTTTTATGAATCATAGCTGGGATGCCAATATATGTGAAAATGGAAGCTACATTTCCTATTTAGCCGTTTACTTTTATGAAGCAGGCCATTTTGGATTTAGAGCAATGAGAGCAGGCTTAATAGCAGATAGATAGGGATTTTTAAAAAGAAATTATATATTAAGAAAAAATGAGGAGTAAGCGATTTCCAGATCTCTATGGTCATAGTTAATTTTTACGAAGTTGTCAACTTTTTTGATGCACCCATGTATCTTAGCTTTTGTTTCAACAAACAATTTTTTTAGTCGTTATATCTTAGCTTTATTATGATTCACTAATTTATTAATTATATTTACAAATATAACGTATATAGAAAATATCCTAATCTCTTAGTTTAAGCATTAAAAAGGTTGTATGCTTTAACAAATAGACTTTGGACAATGCTTAACCTGCTCCCATTTAGTTACAACTTCTGATTTGACCCCGTGTAATATAGAACACAAGTAAAATCTACCTATTTAAAAAAGTAAGTGTTGGATCGATGTACTCTAACCAAACTAACTTAAATAGCTTGTTAAGGGTTTAATAACCTCGGATAAATCCTAAGTTATTAACAATGAAACACTGAGTAATCTCTATTAAGTACGCGGAATTTACTTAACAAAGCTAAGAAGAATATAACTTTAACTTTCAATGATTTTATTAATAACTCTAAATCTGCTTGTTAAGCAGACTCTTTTAACAACTCTAAAACTCTAATATCAAATTCTCTAATAATGTACGTACTCTCTAATGCCAACCTAGGGGTCCTTTTATAGGCTCAAGGATAACCCTAGTCGGTTTACAATTTGTATCCTTGTACGACAAGTAATCTAAACAAAGAATATTCTAGAATACATAAAGCTTTCCATAAACGAATATAGCAGTTCTTTGGCTTTGCAGTACTTTGACTTCGACAGCAGTACCTTGACTTCTTCTTTAGCAGTACTTTGACTTTTTTCAGTACTTTGTCATTCTTCAGCACTTTCATATCCCAACAATCCTCCCCTAACTTGAATTCTATTTGTTTGACTTCAAGTTCCTTTGTAAATTTATCTTTAACTTCTGTTAGCCTCTTGGAAAGATTGTCTCTTTATCTTTGGATGGTATCTTTATATTCTCTGTTCTTAAATCATCATTATCAAAGTATTCTTGAGAAAATATTCTTTACAGCATCTTTTCAGCAATCTATTTCTTTTCAGCAACATTCAGCAAGCTCCATCTTTTCAGCAACATAAGACAATTTTAAGTTTCAGTATATTCTCATCACTTCCAAGTGTGTAAACTCCTGTGAGAGGTGAATCATTGAAAATTTAATGGATTTGATGTCTCTTTACCAAAGCCATTAACTCTGGAGTAGCCAAATGTTTTGATGTGTAAGATCATGGTACATTGATAACCATATGATTTTTAGCAAATCATCAGCTATCAACAGATTTGATTTGTCTTTACCAAAAGCTGTACCCTTTTGGACTAGTTAGCTCTTTCATCATGGTGAACTAATTACCATATAATGGTTTTTCCACAGCCTTTACCACAAGCCATTTTCTTGTGGGCTAGCCAACTCTTCACATTACTGATATGGTGAGTTGATTACCATACAACTTATTAGCAAGTTGTCAACTATAAAACGGATTTGAGATATCTTTACCAGAGCCGTTTGCTCATGGATTAGCCAATCCTTTTGTAACCATGGTGGATTGATAACCTATTGGTGTAACCATCTCAAAAACCATTTATTTCTTTTAACCTTTGTTTCAAAATATTTAATACTTAACAAAAGTTTTCTTTTCAAAAACATTAACTGGTTTAAAGCTGCAAGTAGTACTTTGATGAAAGTCTTGTTTGATCAGCGATACTTTGAATAAAGTACTGATATATCAAAAATTTATTCAATTAAGATTCAAACCAGTTATTCATCATCATCAGCCATAGCAATCCATCTGATAAACAATTTGTCACACCCCCAAATTACCTGTTTTGCAGCGGAATGGAATTCCTGGGGATTGACTGTCATAGCATCACAATCACAGTTATATTGAACGACCTAAAGTGTCGTTTTAGAAACACATCGTTTGATATTAATTTAAAACATACAGAGTTACAAGATAGGTCCCAAAAGTTGATAAAGTTTGCGGAAAATAAGTTTATTACAAGTCCAAACGATGTTTTGAAAATGCCATAATATACAATGAGACGCTTCGACGCCGCGACTCTATGAGGGTTCCTTATTCGTGCCATGATGCGAATGTCTTAATTACCTGAAAATACATTGCTAAAACGGTCAACAATAATGTTGGTGAGAAATCATAGGTTTATGAAAAATGTTTTATACGACCACACAAGTATAGACCATGTATGACAATCATGCCACACAAAAATGTTACAATTGCTATAAGTCCATGACACCGAAACTAGACTGATCATGATGTTAAGCCCCAACGAGTGTTTGCCAAACAACTCAAATAATGTTATTAAATGAAATGCATCCGTTTAACCAGTTGGAATCCACCAACCCGGATGGAGGAGTCACCCTCGATAGATCTATCCACTCACCCTCGCTTCTATGAAATTAACGGTTCATGTTATATAATGGGGACATTCAATTGGCATGAGGTAACTTAAGCAATGTAATGAATTTGATATACTTGGTATCATAATAAAAATGATGTGCAATGTATTCTCCCCCGTAGGTTTGAAAATAAGTATAAACGTATACAACGGGGCTATGAAAACTCACTTGATGAATTGATGCGATGACAAAAGTGAGTACACCGAAATGTAGCGTGAATCTCAAAACTTGACCGATTATGAATGATATGATATGTAATAAGTTATGATGTAATGTTATGCATGCAATTCGGATGATATCTATACCACTTATGAATTTTTGAAAATAATACTTTTCGTCGAAAAATAATCTTTTAACGTCTTGACCATTTCTAAATTACTCCACATGTATTTACGTTGAAATGATATCCAACGATAATCATTTACTGATTTATTAAGAAATTATAACTTTTCGTCGTAAAATAATGTCGTTGAAATTTTCATGAAAGTGACTAAACGGCCTCTAAAAGCTAGTCGTAAAATGGTGCACGTCGAGCGTTAGGAAACGTACTCAACGGTTTTGGGAAGCTTGTATCATTATCTCAAAGTTTTAGTACATGAGTTTCCATCCTAGAGGTCTCGAACATAAAGAAAAATAAAGGTTAAGTATAGTACTTGTGTCCCAAAATATAGTTTAAGGATGGTTTTCGGCAAAGTTTGAGTAATCGTATTTAATTCATTACAACTCCGCTAAACAAACGGTCGGACATTTTGAAAAATATACTTGGCGAACTTACTTTTACTAGAAGACATGACTTTATAAAAAGTCCTACATCAATGTTCAAAACAACCTTCAACATGGTCTCTTGTTGACGTAAGTTTTGTCTAATAGAAATATACTAATTTTTCTTATATAATAAAGTTACGACAACTTTTTGTAAACGTGTATAATTTAATCGTTACAAATCCGTTTTCTATGTTTTATATGTCCTTAGCTTTGTATCAAAGTATACTAATATATTTTTGATAAGTCGACACAATTTATAACGCCTAAGTTTCATTTTTGACTCGTACAAAATAAACATAACATGCTGAAATTTTCAGAATTTATAGTTTTCGTCGCTTAACTTGAAAAATTCATAACTTCTTCGTTATAGCTCCGTTTTAATCCGTTCAAGCGGCCACATTTTCGTTTTAAAGTTTATTTTCTAATTATCTAGGCCAAAAAGTTTTACTTACTGTCGAATTTTCCAGATTTCGAAAATAAGGACAGACCCTTTAGAAAACTTGTCGAAATGAGTTTTTCTCGCGCAAAACCTATTCTAACCCATTCAAAACAAATCCGAAGCTATTCTAATCCTACCATACACCTTCTTAGGGTGTCATGGGTTCCTAGACATCACCAAAAGTGATATATAACAAGGAGTAATTATAGGATGACATAAATATATATAACTCTTAAAAACATGTAAAAGTGGTATAAACATCCATGAGACTTGCATGTTTTCTCAAATATGATGAAATGAATATAACAATGAATATGAAATATGACCAAGAATATGGATGCTTACTAGTTAACTTGATGAGGTTATAAGAACAAAGGATTTTTGCTAATCACGCAAGGTTTTTATTGCACAACCTTAATCAAGAGTGATACTAGAGTGTTAAAATCTTGTCTTGAAAATATTTTGATGATCCATTCTTGGTTCCTTGTGGTTTCCGGTTTTGCAAGAGAAGAGAGGAAGAGAGTGTTTTAGATTTTTCACTTGGATATAATGAGGTGTATGTGTTTAGTGTTTTAGTATAATGAGATATACTAGAGAAGATATTTACAAACCAAATGACTCACCCCCCTTGTGTCGACAAGGGGGTGTTAGTCACCTCTTAATACATTTTTTTTTATAAAGTATAATGAAGTATATAGATGTAATTATATGTAAGTTAATTGAAGACAAGTGGTAACTTGAATACACATTTGAGTATTTAGGGTAGCGTTAGATAAAAATAAATTTTAACGGGTCAAGATAAAATATATTGAGGTCCAAAAAATTATAAAAATACATTTCTTGTAAAATTTGAGTGAAATAATAATTATCGTGTAGTATTTAAGAAAAACGTCGTAATTATATAAATATAACAATTTATATACAAAATATATTTAAAACACTGAGTAAACTAATAATATTATTTTTATAAACTTAATATAAGTATAAAAATATATTGTGATAATTTTTGGAAGTAACGGATAAAATGTTCAAAATAATTAATTACGCGATAGCGTTTATTTAATATGAAATTATACGGTTAATGTATAATGCCAAACCATGCATGAACTAATATGATGATAATGATGCTAATGATGTGTAGACTAAACCTAGTCTATATGGAATGTCCTTTATGATTATTCATGAATTCACAGCTAAACCATTAAGGTTACGTGAATTTGATACTCGTAAACCTAGTTTATGATAAATGATAAATGATGAAGCATGAGTAATGTTTTGAAATATGACTTGAAAATACGAGTTGTCACATTCGCCCATCTAAAAAGGAATTCAGTCCCTGAATTCAGTCCTTGTTGGGTCCTACGGTGTTGTCGGTGAAAAGATGAGGATATTTGAGGCGTATCTGGTCTTCCCGTTCCCAAGTAAACTCAGGACCTCTTCGAGAATTCCAGCGAACCTTCACGATAGGAATACGACTTTGTTTCAACTGCTTGACCTCGCGGTCCATGATTTTTACAGGTTCCTCCACGAAATTGAGTTTATCGTCGAGTTGAATTTCTTCCGATGGAATAACGAGTGATTCGTCAGAAAGACATTTCTTCAGGTTTGAAACGTGAAACGTGTTGTGTACGTGACCAAGTTATGTCGGAAGATCAAGTCGATAAGCTACAGGGCCGACTCTGCTCAAAATTTTGAATGGCCCAATGTACCTCGGGTTCAACTTCCCGCGTTTTCCAAATCGTACCACGCCTTTCCAAGGCGATACTTTCAAAATCACTTTGTCACCAACCTGAAATTCTAATGGTTTGCGCCTAACATCTGCGTAACTTTTCGTCGGCGGCAGTTCGAGTCTATCTCGGATTTGGACTATCTTTTACGTTGTTTCCGTACCATTTTACGGACCCGGTGAGTTGTGCGTCTCCAACCTCGACCCAACAAACAGGTGATCGGCACTTTCGACCATAGAGTGCCTCAAATGGTGCCGCTTTTATACTGGTGTGATAACTATTATTGTACGAGAATTCGATCAATGGCAAATGGTTAGCCCAACCATTTCCAAAATCAATCACACATGCCCTCAGCATATCTTCTAAGTTTTGAATTGTCCTTTCACTTTGACCATCGGTTTGTGGATGATATGCTGTGCTCATCTCTAATTTGGTTTCAAATGAATCTTGTAATGATTTCTAGAAGTTTGAAGTGAATCGACTATCTTTGTCGGAAATGATGGAAATTGGTGCTCCATGCCTTGAGACTATTTCCTTGAGATAAAGTCTAGTGAGTTGTTCCATGGAATAAGTCTCTCTAATTGGTATGAAATGGGCTGATTTGGTAAGACGATTGATGAGTGTGTAAATACTCATCATTTTTGAGTATATCTGAACTGCAAAACGTCTAAAAATGCTCAGAAATGCATCAAAATACTGAAAATATTCCAAAATTACATTTTATATGTTTCAGATGCAAAATGTTTAAAATCAGATGAAAATTGAGCAAAGTTTGCATAATTGGCAGTTTCAGTCCCCCAAGTTTCAAAAGTTGTCAGAAACAGTCCCTGAGCACATAATTTCAAAAGTAAAATCACCAAAGGTCCTTTTAAAATCATAAGTTGTCAAATTTAGTCCTTTGGTGAAAAATATCAAAAGTTTGAGAAAATTACAAATTGGTCCTTCAAGTTTCAAAATTGGCAAAATTGGTCCCTGGAAAATCTGAAAATGGCAACTTTGGTCCTTGTAATATTAACACTTGTCAATTTCAGTCCTTGGAGCAACTTTTCAAGATTGGCAGCCTAGGTCCTTGGTCTTTTCAGAAAATACAAGCTAAGTCCTTGTCATTTATAACTCTTTTGACCTTTGGACCCTATCACAAACCAAATTGACCCCTGCCATCCTACTTTGGACCCCAGCCAACAAACCATTTGGACCCCTTGGTCAAATTAAGTCAAATAAGCAAAAAAAGGCGCCACCTCCTGCTTATCTTCCTCACCCAGTTGCCTGCAACACCATCTCCTCTCCCATCACCTTTTTCACCTTATTCTCCACCCCCATCATCACTCAACCCTCTACAATTAATGCCACCCCCCCCCTAGCTAGATATCACAGCCTACAAGTCAAATCACTGTTTCCCGCCAAAATGATAAAAACAGGCAACTCACTCAAAGTTCAACCATTGGCCAATTTGTGAGGTGGGATCTGATCAGAAGGCCACGTGGAGCAATTTTGGAGCATAAAAGAGGAGAAGAAGGCAAGAGAAAGTAGTAGTTTTAGTTTTTAATTTTCTCTTATGTCGTTTTTATTATTACTGTTTTAGTTTCATTCAAAAGTTGTATTATTGTGTTCCTAAGTATTAAACTCAAGATATATTTCCAGTTTATTCAAGTCTTAATCAGTAATTCCAAGTTTCATTTATTTTCCATCTTTATGTGCCACTGTTGAGAATTTAAGTTTTCATGTCATAAATTCAAGCTTCACACAGCTTCTTTTCAAGTTTGTATAAGCTTATATAAGCTGGTAAGAGCTTTTTATAAGCTTTAAATCAAGTTTCAATCACTTTTGAATATTGGTCAACAAAAAGTCAAAATGGAGCAAAAGTAATGCAGAACAGGAAAGGGTTGATTCAGACATGGAATGGGTTGGTTTTGAGTTCAATGGGTTGGTTTTGATAGGTTAGCAGTTCTGGTTTCATTGTTGGCAAGCCAAAGTGGCTAGGATCCTTTGTAAGTTATTTTCCAAGTCTTATTGCATAACCTGTTCTTGTGGTCCAAACTGGTTTTAATTTGTTTATTTAGTAAACACTTAACTTAATTAAACTAATTTGGGTCAGTATCATTGGCTGGTTAAGTGTTTGTCTCATTTAATTTTGCAAATCAGTGATATCAGTGGTGTTTGGATTTGAGACTTATACTGCACTAGAGGTTGGTTCAATGGTTGATGCTTGTTGTATTATGTTTGCTTAACTCATATTGACTCACATCTGTCCTCAAACTGCACCTACAAGCTCTCAAAGTCAACTTCTCTTGAAACCTGTTTTAAATTGTTTACTGTTGTGATTTTGACAAATCAAAAGTTAGTTTTGTGCTTAGAAAACATAGATGTAGGTTGCAGTAGTTTTGTTTCATCTTATAACATCATGTTCAGTTGGTAAATCAAGATTAAAACTCAATTTAGTCAAACTTGTCAAAATTATCAAAAAGTCAAAACTTGCAAAAGCAGTTTTGAGCTCAACTGGACGGAATTTTCATGAGCTCATTTTTGAGCTAAATCAATTGAACCTTTGGGTGTTAGAAGTTCAACTGGTCTCCTTTCTTATTGTCATTTTTGTAGGATTTTACAGATTTTTTAAAAGCTTCAAACAAGCTTCTCTTTTAAGCTCTTTTTGCCCTGCTCCATATACTCAGTTAACACTGAGTTTTCTCAGCTTTTTGCTAAGCTTGTCCAGAGCTCATTAGAGCTTTTCTTGGTCTGATCTTTGGTTGAAAGGTACTTGACCAGGTCTAGTTTAGATCTCAATAACTGGTTTTGATTTCCAGCTTATTGGTTGGCTTGTGCTTAAGCTCAAAGTAGCATTCAAAAACTGTTTTAGCAACAATAAGCTCAACACATCAAATCACAAGCAGTTCTAATCCAGAGGTTAAGGCTCATTGTTTCTTGCTTCATTCTAGTAGTTTTAGCATAATAATGCTTCTGTGAAGGTTTGGTGGTCCTGGATTCTCACTTGCTTATTCAAGGTGCTTATTAATAAGCACTTACTATAGCAGTTCCAGTTTCTTCCAAACAACACCATGTTTTTCTATTTTTCCTAGATTCCTAGTATAATTTTAGAGTTTTCCTGAAATGTTCACATTTTTCCATAACAGTTTGCTATTTTTCTTAATTAAAAACAGTTTCTAGGATTATTTAAATAGCTTTTAATACAAATAATTCAGAAAAAGTCCAAAAAAATAATTTTTCATTTTTATTAAGTTTAGATAAATATAAATAGTAAAAAAAGTAATTTTCCAGATTTTTCATAGTTTATTTTGTAATTTTTAGTAATTTAATTAGTTTTAAATAGTTTAAAATCCATAAAAAATAGAAAAATAATCAGAAAAATACAAAAATAGTTTTGAAAATTCTATTTTGTTATTTTAGATTTTTCTAAGTCATAATTTTATTTTTCTAGGTTTATTTCATATTTTCTTGTAATTTAGGTTATTATTAATTAGTTAAAAATAGTTTTTAATTAATAATAATTAATTAAATAGTTATAAAAATAATTTTCTTTTTCTTAAAATTTTCTTATGTCATTAGGTTTGTAGAAATATCATTTTCATATTTTTAGGATTAATATTGTGTAAGTTTCACGTTTTTGTTTGTACGTCACGTAGATTTTAAATTCAGTTTTATAAAAATATAAAAACAAAAACATCAGTTTAAAATTAGTGATAGCGTTTATTTAATAGATTTTAACTTTTTAATCTCCTTTAATCTTCTGTAGTTTATAAACAACTCAAAATCCTTACTGACCACTATCCTTAGTGGTTATTCGACATCTGATTGTGTTAAACACCAGTCAACCTCCGTGGGACATAACGACCCGGGAATCCACTGTATTCTCTTGATTTTAAATTGCATTTGTGCTCTGAGCAGTTTTAAGTTTCTTACAGTTGGTCATTCACAAGTGGCCAGCTTGCGTGAGATAACTTGACGGTTCAGCACAGATCAAATTTTGGCGCCGCTGCCGGGGAGGCTGTAAGCGTGTTTTAAACATTTTTCAGACCCGTACTTGCACATATACCACAGTTTGTAAAAAGTTTTCTGTAAAGTTAATATAAATCAAAAAGTTCATTAACACTTTTCCTAAAGTGTTAAAAACACCAAAAAAATATAAAACAACAAAACAATCGTAACGTTTTCTGACTTGTGTTTCTTTTAAGGTGATTCTTAAAGAAATACGATTTGGTTAAACGAAACGATACCAAAAATATTGTCCAAAAATTTTTTAAACCCATCAGCACAAATCATTACCTACGTCTTTTCAGTGGTACTTAATATACATAAAAATCAACCACCGCAAATCAAGGCGTGCACTACCTAAGCGGGGGTGCGACCATAATAAGTTCCGAACATCGATTTAAAACTTGCCTTTGTGTCCTTGTGATTTGGTGTACCTTTTTCAAAGAAGCCATTTCATTTGTGATTATTGGTTAAGTTCACTTGTGTTTTGCCTCATTTGTTTTGAAAATTGATTTTTAAACTTAGTGCATGCGCAATCGTTCTTCCAGCTCTACAAGTCCACTTTCGAGCTTGGCAAGATTCCTCGTGAGCGTAGAGGACGTTCGGCTCCTTCGGCCGTGGATCGAGCGTCTACCACCACCACCACTGCGTGATGGCGAGAAGATAAGCCTATGAATGAGCTTCTCCAAGCACCCATCGAGGGTTACGAAGATGCCATTGTTGTCCCGCCATCGTGGTGATACTTTTGAGCTCAAAACCGGGTTACTTAATCTGGTAACCCAAAGCCAATTCTATGGTTTTGAGCGGGATGATCCTCATGCACACATTCGATGGTTTAACAAGATTGCATCTACCATCAAGTACAAGAATGTCCCACATGAAGCTATCAAGCTTCTTCTGTTCCCATTTTCTCTAGAGGGACAAGCCCGGAATTGGCTTGAGAAACAACCCCCTCGTTCCATTGAGACATGGGAAGATCTAGTCACAAAGTTTGTTAACGAATTCTATCCTCCATCCCGAACTACAAGTCTTAAGAATGAGATAATGAAATTCTCTCAAAGATTTGATGAATCATTCGGGGAGGCATGGGATCGTTACAAAGACTTGCTCCGCAAGTGTCCGCATCATGGTTTTACCGAGTTAATGCAAATGGATACTTTCTACAATGGTCTGCACCAAGGTGATCAAGACTCTCTAAATGCCTCCGCGGGAGGTAATTTCTGAGCAAGACCACAAAAGAAGCCTTGCAAATAATTGAAAACAAGTCCCAGGTCCGCCCTTTCCGAGCAAAGACATATCAATCTCGGTCTAAGGTGGACCTTCTACTTCATCTCCCGTGAGTACATCTAGCACCGATGCTAAGATTGACAAACTCACGGACATTGTTCAGGCTTTGGTTCTTGCTAACCAGAAGAAAGTCACTTTCACACAAGCACCAACGTATGGTGAAGTGAAGAAAGTTGAAGTTTGTGTTACTTGTGGTGGTCCTCATGCATACTACAACTGTATTGCCACCGATGGTAGTCCTTTTGAAGCTAATGCTATAGCCGGTACTTCAAATCAAGGAGGTAATCAATATCGTCCTCAGAATGAACCAAACTACCGTGCTAACACTTATCAGGCACCACCCGGTTTCAATCAGAATCCTAACCGAAATCAGAACCAACAAAGAATGAACCAAGGTTATCAAAACCAAGGTAATTTCTATTCCGGTCCCAACCAAGGTTTCCAACAACAAGGAAATCTTAATCAAAACACTTACAATCGAGGGAATCAATTTCAGGGGAATATGAACCCTAATCAAGGGAATTCTGGCTATAACCAGAACATACGGCCTCAAATTGTCCCTCCACCACCTCCTGTGTCAACATCTGATGAGCTTTTAAGGCAATTCATGAAGTCTCAAGAGGAGACAAACAGGGTGTTGGTCAGTCAGATCGCTGAATTAAAGAAGTCTTTAAATGATCGACCCTCGGGCTCAGTACTCTACCTAGCAACACGATCGCTAATCCGAGGGGCGATGCAAAGGCGATCACAACCAGGAGTGGTGTTTCGTATGATGGACCTGCTATTCCTACTACCTCTTCTTCTTCTTCTCCGAAGGTAGTGGAAAGTGAACCTGAGGCGACAAAGGACAAGGAACTTCCTACTAATAACGGAGGAACCAGCACTTGTCCATCCTCAAGTTGTCCGAAACCAAAATCCAATCCGGAGTTGTTTTGAACCTCCTGTAGCTCCCATTGGAAAATCCAAATCTTCTATCCCTTACCCATCACGTTTACATGAGCAAAAGCTCCGCGAGAAAGCCAGTCAACAAATGGAAAAATTCTTTCAAATTTTCCAAGAACTTCATTTTGACATAAGCTTCGCGGATGCTATCATGTTGATGCCCAAGTTTGCATCAACTCTCAAACACATGTTAAGCAACAAGGAAAAGCTGTTTGAAATGGCCAAAACTCCTCTCAACGAAACTGCTTTCTGCAGTTATCTTGAAGAAGCTTCGAGAAGCTTGGAGATCTGGAAAGTTCCTCTTACCTTGTGTATTTCGGAATGGTTGAATGCTTTGCCTTAGCGATCTTGGTGCAAGCATAAACACGATGCCTCATTCAGTATGGAAGAAACTTTCTCTTTCGGAACTTACTCCTACATGCATGACTCTCGAGCTTGCAGATCGTACAATATTCCGTCCTCTTGGAATTGCCGAGGACGTATTTGTGAAAGTAGGAAAGTTCCATTTTCCAAGTGACTTTGTAGTTGTTGATTTCGATGCTGATCCACGGGTTCCTCTCATTGTTGGAAGAGGATTCCCGAGAACGGGCCGTGCTCTCATTGATGTATTTGAGCAAGAAATCACATTACGTGTTGGTAATGAAGCTGTCACCTTTAACCTTGATCAAACTTCGAGGTATTCCGCAAACTATGATTACGAGTCGGTTAACCGAATCGATATCATTGATGTTTATACGAAGAGTACTCTCAAGAAGTTCTTGGTTATTCTCATAATTCTGTGAGTGGGAATCCCACCACATCTTCTCAACCTATCATAGCCAATTCTACTCCTCCTCTCACTCCGTTTGAGGGAAGCGACTTCATATTGGAAGAGATTGAAGCATACTTGGCTAGTGATTCTGTTCCATGGGAAATTGATCACGCTCCAATTGACATCGAGGGGACATACTTCTCATTGAGAAAATGCTTAAAGATGATCATTCATCAACCCCTCACATTAGTGATGCAATTCCTGAAGAGATTAATCACCATGAGATTAATCCGGAAGGAGATATTCTTATTCTTGAGAAGTTGTTAAATCAGGACACTTCTCCTCCACTCCCTTCCGTCAAACTTCATAACAAGGAAGTCAAGTCAGTTGAGAAAACTGAAGAATTTCCTGAAGTCGAACTTAAGGACTTACCGCCTCATCTTGAGTATGCATTCCTTGAGGGTGATGATAAATTGCCCGTCATTATTGCTCGAGATTTGAGTAAAGATGAAAAGACTGCTCTCATAAAGGTCTTGAAGTCACACAAGCAAGCAATTGCTTGGAAACTCTCCGACATTAAGGGTATCAACCATGAGTTTTGTACTCACAAAATCTTGATGGAGGATGACTTCAAGCAGCAGTTCAACATCGAGAAGGGTGAATCCAAAAATCCATGATGTTATCAAACAGGAGGTTATCAAACTTCTTGATGCAGGATTGATTTACCCTATCTCAGATAGTCCTTGGGTTAGCCCGATTCATCGTGTTCCAAAAAGGGTGGCATAACTGTTGTCACGAATGAAGAAAACGAGTTAATTCCAACTCGATTGGTTACGGGATGGCGTGTGTATTGACTATCGTAAGTTGAATGACGCCACCCGTAAAGACCATTTTCCTCTACCCTTCATGGACCGGATGCTTGAGAGATTAGCAGGGAACGAATACTATTGTTTCCTTGATGGTTTCTCGGGTTACTTTCAGATCCCCATTGATCCACGGGATCAAGAGAAGACCACATTCACCTGCCCATACGGAACTTTTGCCTACAAACGTATGCCCTTTGGCTTATGTAACGCTCCTGGCACGTTCCAACGCGTATGATGGCCATATTCCACGACATGATCGGGGAAACAATGGAGGTGTTTATGGATGACTTCTCAGTCATCGGGGATTCATTTCAGACTTGTCTCTCCCACTTAGACAAAATGCTTAAAAGGTGTGAAGACACCAATCTATGTCTAAACTGGGAGAAGAGCCACTTTATGGTCAAAGAAGGCATAGTCCTTGGCCATAAGATTTCCAAAAATGGGATGGAGGTAGATAGAGCAAAAGTTGATGTTATTGCTAAACTACCTCATCCTACTACCGTTAAAGGTATTAGGAGTTTCCTTGGTCATGCCGGGTTTTATCGCAGATTCATACAGGATTTTTCCAAAATCGCTCGGCCTATGACCCATCTTCTTGAAAAAGAAGCTCCTTTTATCTTCTCTCTTGAGTGCATCGAAGCTTTTGAAACATGAAGAAAGGCTTACGGAAGCACCCATTCTAGTTGCCCCCGACGGGGATTTACCCTTTGAGCTCATGTGCGATGCAAGTGATTTTGCTATCGGTGCGTCTTGGGGCAAGCATAAAACAAAGCATTTTCAGCCTATACACTACGCAAGTAAGACTATGACTGAAGCTCAAACCCATTACACCACTATAGAAAAAGAACTATTAGGCGTGGTGTATGCGTTTGAGAAATTTCGACCATACCTCATCTTGACCAAATGCGTAGTGTATACGGATCACTCGGCTCTTAAATATCTCTTTGCAAAACAAGATGCAAAGCCGAGATTGCTCCGTTGGGTTCTCCTCCTCCAAGAATTTGATATCATTATACGTGATAAAAGAGGAGCTGAGAACCTGGTCTGCGATCATCTATCCCGATTAGAGAACCCTCACCAAGATGTTTTCGAGAAAAAGGAAATAAATGAAACATTTCCTCTCGAGACACTCAATGCGGTTTCTTTTCGTGGAGACTCTACTACCCCATGGTTTGCTGACTTCGCAAATTACCATGCGGGTAACTTCATAGTGAGAGGGATGTCGTCCCAAGGAAGAACAAATTCTTCAAGGATGTTAAACATTACTTCGGGACGACCCTACTTGTTCAAAATCTGCGGATCAAGTCATCGGCGATGTGTATATGGTCGAAGCTATTGACATTCTCAAGGCTTGCCATGCTGGACCTCTGGGGACATCATAGCCCCAACTACACCACCAAGAAGGTGTTTGATTCCGGATTCTATTGGCCCACAATCTACAAGGATGCCCACGAATTTGTCAAAGCCGTGGCGCTTGTCAACGTCACAGGAATATCTCACAAAGGAATGAAATGCCACAAAACGCCATTCAAGTGTGTGAGATCTTTGACATCTGGGGCATTGACTTTATGGGGCCATTCCCTTCTTCTCGCGGTAATAAGTACATACTCGTGGCCGTTGACTACTTGTCAAAATGGGTTGAAGCTAAGGCTTTACCCACCAACGATGCCCGAGTTGTAGTGAAATTCTTAAAATCCTTGTTTGCTAGGTTTGGAACTCCACGAGCCATAATCAGTGATCGTGGTACGCATTTTGCAATGACCGGTTTGAAAGAGTCATGCGAAGTATGGTGTAACTCACCGCTCTCTATCTGCGTACCACCCACAAACAAGTGGG
Source organism: Chrysanthemum makinoi (assembly GCA_910596185.1). Taxonomy (NCBI): domain Eukaryota; kingdom Viridiplantae; phylum Streptophyta; class Magnoliopsida; order Asterales; family Asteraceae; genus Chrysanthemum; species Chrysanthemum makinoi. The sequence goes on from OU343224.1 coordinate 277,858,392, forward strand.
CAAGTGGAAGTTTCAAACCGGGATTAAAGAATTCTAGAGAGGACGGTTGGCGAAAACCGTGCCTCTTGGTCGGATAAGCTAGATGACGCACTCTGGGCCTTCCGGACAGCTTATAAAACACCCATCGGGTGCACTCCATACAAGCTGGTGTACGGGAAGGCGTGTCATCTACCTGTTGAGTTAGAGCACAAGGCATACTGGGCCTTGAAACATGCCAACTTCGATATTCAGACAGGTGGTGATCACGAAAAGTTCAAATGAATGAATTAAATGAACTCCGTGATCAAGCATACGAGAACTCTTTGATCTATAAAGAAAAGACAAAGAAGATTCATGACTCAAAGATCAAAAACCGCGTTTTCAACGTTGGTGATCGAGTCCTTCTTTTCAACTCAAGATTGAAGATTTTCTCGGGAAAGCTTAAATCCCCGGTCGGACCATTTACTATCACTAAGGTTTATCCTTATGGTACCATTGAGTTATCTCAACCCGATGGTCCTGACTTTAAAGTGAATGGTCATCGAGTGAAGCATTACTTTGGAGAGGACATTCCACCCGTGATTGTCCCGGATCTACAAACTTTCCCCATGAACCAATGAATGCGGGGATCGAGTCAAGCTAGCGACTCGGTAATCAAAAACAGTAGCATGCCATATGGGTTTTCACCCATATTTCCGACTTCTTTCTATTTTCTACCACCCTAGTGTGGGGGGGTTGCCCCACATATGTGTATATAAGTCTAAAAAAAAAAAAAAAAAAATCCAAATAATGGCCGTAGTATTTCCCTTTACGTTCTATGTTTCGGCATAACCGCCGGTACTTTGAATATTGAGGGCAATATTCATTTCTAAGTGTGGGGGGGAATTCTCACGAATTTTATCATATAATTATACCAATTCCCCCGTTTTTGGCCAAAAATTTTTTTTTGGAGTAAGTGTTTTGCACTTACTCATCATTTGGTTATCAGTCCGCCTTGTCTAATAAACAAAAGGATTGGCTAATCCAGGAGCAAACGGCTCTTGGTAAAGATATCTCAAATCCGTTGACGGCTTACAATTTGCCCAAAATTGTATGGTATTCAGCTCACCATATCCTTAATAGTGAAGAGTTGGCTAGCCCGCAAGTTTATGGCTTGTGGTAAAGGCGGTGGAAAAACCATAATTGGTAATCAGCTCACCAAAGATAAATCTGATAATTTATCTAAGAGTTGGCTAGTCCGAAAGGTGCGGCTTCGGTAAAGACAAATCAAATCCGTTGGAAGCCGGTGGTTTGCTCAAAATCACATGGTTATCGGTGTACCATGGTTCTTACTTGAACAGAAACATTTGGCTACTCGAGTAATGGCTTGGTAAAGAGATCAAAACCATTAAGTTTTTCTCAAAAGATTGCTAGGGACTAGCAATAGTTTAGTGTGGGGGATTGATGAGTGTGTAAATACTCATCATTTTTGAGTATATCACGAAGCGCAAAAGCGTCTAAAAATGCTCGAAATGCATCAAAATATGAAAATATTCCAAAATTACATTTTATATGTTTGGATGCAAAATGTTTAAAATCGGATGAAAATTGAGCAAAGTTTGCATAATTGGCGGTTTAGTCCCCAAGTTTCAAAAGTTGTCGAAACATCCCTGAGCACATAATTTCAAAAGTAAAATCACCAAAGGTCCTTTTAAAATCATAAGTTGTCAAATTTAGTCCTTTGGTGAAAAATATCAAAAGTTTGAGAAAATTACAAATTGGTCCTTCAAGTTTCAAAATTGGCAAAATTGGTCCTGGAAAATCGAAAATGGCAACTTTGGTCCTTGTAATATTAACACTTGTCAATTTCAGTCCTTGGAGCAACTTTTCAAGATTGGCAGCCTAGGTCCTTGGTCTTTTCAGAAAATACAAGCTAAGTCCTTGTCATTTATAACTCTTTTGACCTTTGGACCCTATCACAAACCAAATTGACCCCTGCCATCCTACTTTGGACCCCAGCCAACAAACCATTTGGACCCCTTGGTCAAATTAAGTCAAATAAGCAAAAAAAGGCGCCACCTCCTGCTTATCTTCCTCACCCAGTTGCCTGCAACACCATCTCCTCTCCATCACCTTTTCACCTTATTCTCCACCCCATCATCACTCAAACCTCTACAATTAATGCCACCCCCTAGCTAGATATCACTGACCTACAAGTCAAATCCACTGTTTCCGCCATAAAATGATAAAACGGGCAACTCACTCAAAGTTCAACCATTGGCCAATTTGTGAGGTGGGATCGTCAGAAGGCCGCGTGGAGCAATTTTGGAGCATAAAGAGGAGAAGGCAAGAGAAAGTAGTAGTTTTTAGTTTTTAATTTTCTCTTATGTCGTTTTATTATTCTAATGTTTTAGTTTCATTCAAAAGTTGTATTATTGTGTTCCTAAGTATTAAACTCAAGCTATATTTCCATTTTATTCAAGTCTTAATCAGTAATTCCAAGTTTCATTTATTTTCCATCTTTATGTGCCACTGTTGAGAATTTAAGTTTTCATGTCATAAATTCAAGCTTCACACAGCTTCTTTTCAAGTTTGTATAAGCTTATATAAGCTGGTAAGAGCTTTTTATAAGCTTTAAATCAAGTTTCAATCACTTTTGAATATTGGTCAACAAAAAGTCAAAATGGAGCAAAAGTAATGCAGAACAGGAAAGGGTTGATTCAGACATGGAATGGGTTGGTTTTGAGTTCAATGGGTTGGTTTTGATAGGTTAGCGATTCTGGTTTCATTGTTGGCAAGCCAAAGTGGCTAGGACCCTTTGTAAGTTATTTTCCAAGTCTTATTGCATAACCTGTTCTTGTGGTCCAAACTGGTTTTAATTTGTTTATTTAGTAAACACTTAAGTTAATTAAACTAATTTGGGTCATATCATTGGTGGTTAAGTGTTTGTCTCATTTAATTTTGCAAATCGGTGATATCGTGGTGTTTGGATTTGAGACTTATCGCACTAGAGGTTGGTTCAATGGTTGATGCTTGTTGTATTATGTTTGCTTAACTCATATTGACTCACATCGTCCTCAAATTTGCACCTACAAGCTCTCAAAGTCAACTTCTCTTGAAACCTGTCTTAAATTGTTTACTGTTGTGATTTTGACAAATCAAAAGTTAGTTTTGTGCTTAGAAAACATAGATGTAGGTTCTTGATAGTCTTGTTTCATCTTATAACATCATGTTCAGTTGGTAAATCAAGATTAAAACTCAATTTAGTCAAACTTGTCAAAATTATCAAAAAGTCAAAACTTGCAAAAGCAGTTTTGAGCTCAACTGGATGGAATTTTCATGAGCTCATTTTTGAGCTAAATCAATTGAACCTTTGGGTGTTAGAAGTTCAACTGGTCTCCTTTCTTATTGTCATTTTTGTAGGATTTTCTGATTTTTAAAAGCTTCAAACAAGCTTCTCTTTTAAGCTCTTTTGCCCTGCTCCATATACTCGATTAACACTGAGTTTTCTCAGCTTGTTGCTAAGCTTGTCCAGAGCTCATTAGAGCTTTTCTTGGTCTGATCTTTGGTTGAAAGGTACTTGACCAGGTCTAGTTTAGATCTCAATAAGCGGTTTTGATTTCCGGCTTATTGGTTGGCTTGTGCTTAAGCTCAAAGTAGCATTCAAAAGCGTTTTAGCAACAATAAGCTCAACACATCAAATCACTGGCGGTTGTAATCAGAGGTTAAGGCTCATTGTTTCTTGCTTCATTCTAGTAGTTTTAGCATAATAATGCTTCTGTGAAGGTTTGGTGGTCCTGGATTCTCACTTGCTTATTCAAGGTGCTTATTAATAAGCACTTACTATAGCAGATTCAGTTTCTTCCAAACAACACCATGTTTTTCTATTTTTCCTAGATTCCTAGTATAATTTTAGAGTTTTCCTGAAATGTTCACATTTTTCCATAACAGTTTGCTATTTTTCTTAATTAAAAGCAGGTTTCTAGGATTATTTAAATAGCTTTTAATACAAATAATTGAGAAAAGTCCAAAAAATAATTTTTCATTTTTATTAAGTTTAGATAAATATAAATAGTAAAAAAGTAATTTTCCAGATTTTTCATAGTTTATTTTGTAATTTTTAGTAATTTAATTAGTTTTAAATAGTTTAAAATTCATAAGAAATAGAAAAATAATCAGAAAAATACAAAAATAGTTTTGAAAATTCTATTTTGTTATTTTAGATTTTTCTAAGTCATAATTTTATTTTTCTAGGTTTATTTCATATTTTCTTGTAATTTAGGTTATTATTAATTAGTTAAAAATAGTTTTAATTAATAATAATTAATTAAATAGTTATAAAAATAATTTTCTTTTTCTTAAAATTTTCTTATGTCATTAGGTTTGTAGAAATATCATTTTCATATTTTTAGGATTAATATTGTGTAAGTTTCACGTTTTTGTTTGTACGTCACGTAGATTTTAAATTCAGTTTTATAAAAATATAAAAACAAAAACATCAGTTTAAAATTAGTGATAGCGTTTATTTAATAGATTTTAACTTTTTAATCTCCTTTAATCTTCTGTAGTTTATAAACAACTCAAAATCCTTACTGACCACTATCCTTAGTGGTTATTCGACATCTGATTGTGTTAAACACCAGTCAACCTCCGTGGGACATAACGACCCGGGAATCCACTGTATTCTCTTGATTTTAAATTGCATTTGTGCTCTGAGCAGTTTTAAGTTTCTTACAGTTGGTCATTCACAAGTGGCCAGCTTGCGTGAGATAACTTGACGGTTCAGCACAGATCAACGATCGACGATTACCCATATAGCATCGTAACCTCCCGATGTCTTAGGAAGTTTCGTGACAAAGTCCATCGTAATGCGTTCCCATTTCCATTGGGGAATTTCTGGTTGTTGGTGTAATCCTGAAGGTTTACGATATTGACTTTTACCTTAGAGCAAGTAAGACATTTGCTCACGTAAGTGGCAATCTCCGCTTTCATGTTCGGCCACCAATAAAGTTTCTTGAGATCACGATACATCTTATCGAACACAGGTGAATAGGATACTTTGACTTATGCGACTCATGCATAATCAATTCTCGTATTCCGCCATAAAATGGTACCCACATTCTATCCTTGAAGCATAATACTCCATCTGCTCTTTTTACAAAGCCATTTGCATTTTCGGGCATACCATAAAGCTTTTCACTTGGTCGGTTTTCCTCCTTAAGTGCCTCGATTTGTGCCTCGAGTATTTTTGATGGTAAAGGTGAACTGATTGTCATTCCTAATGATCGAACTCTTAAAGGTTTGGGTCTTTCTTTCCGGCTAAGAGCATCAACCACAACATTGGCTTTTCCCGGGTGATACTTGATTTCACAATCATAATCGCTGAGTAATTCCAACCAACAACGTTGCCTCATGTTAAGTTCCTTCTGATCAAGAACGTATTGTAAACTCTTGTGGTGCGTAAACATCATGCACTTTGTAGTAAAGGTAGTGTCTCCAAATCTTGAGTGCAAAACTACGGCCCCCAACTCAAGATCATGAGTGGTGTAATTCTTCTCATGGACCTTAAGTTGTCGAGAAGCATAAGCTATCACCTTCTCGTTTTGCATTAAAACAGCTCCAAGCCCTTTATGTGAAGCATCTCAGTATACAACGAAGTTCTCAATTCCTTCTGGTAGTGCCAAAATTGGCGCACTGCAAAGCTTTGCTTCAACAAGCGACTTCTTGTTTCTTTCCCCATTCGTACTTCTTGTTTTTCTGTGTCAACTTAGTCAAAGCTTTAGCTATCTTTGAAAAACCTTCGATGAATCTTGGTAATATCCGGTGAGTCCTAAAATTGTCGGATTTCCGTAGGATTTGTTGGAGTAGCCCAATATTTTACGGCTTCAATCTTTGAGGGATCAACTTGTAGTCCTTGACTATCAATGACATGACCAAGAAATTGTACTTTACGGTTCCAAAATCACACTTCGAAAATTTGGCATACAACTTCTCATTCTTGAGTAGTCCTAAAATCGTTCTTAAGTGCTCTTCGTGCTCTTCTTTTGCTCTTTGAGTAAATCAATATGTCGTCGATGAATACTATAACAAACTTATCCAAATACGGTTTGCATACCCTATTCATGAGATCCATGAATACTGCATGTGCATTAGTTAATCGAGCGGCATTACTTGAAACTCATAATGTCCATAACGTGTTCTAACGCTGTTTTGGGATATCCTCCTCCGCACTCTAAGTTGAGGGTAACCTGACCTTAGGTCAATCTTTGAGTAGATACTAGAGCCTTGCAACCTTGTCGAACAAGTCGTCGATTCTGGGGAGTGGGAAACGATTCTTCACCGTTAACTTGTTGACTCTCTATAATCTATACACATTCTGAAGGATCCATCTTTCTTCTTCACAAACAAGACCGGTGCTCCCCAAGGCGAGGAACTTGGCCTAATGAATCCTTTGTCTATAAGTTCTTGCAACTGATTAGACAACTCTTGCATTTCTGATGGTGCTAAACGGTAAGGTGCTCGCGCAATTGGTGCGGCTCCGGGCACTAAGTCAATATGAAATTCTACTTGTCGTTCCGGTGGGAGTCCTGGCAAGTCTTCGGGAAAGACTTCAGGAAATTCTCGAGCAATCGGTACATCCTCAAGTCGCTTCTCCTCCGACTTCTTCTCTGTTATATGTGCTAAGAAAGCAAAACAACCTTTCTTTATGTACTTCTCCGTCTTGATGCATGATATAATACTGAGTCTAGTTCCACTTCGTTCCCCACGAATGATCAAAGTTTCGCCGTTGTAAGGAAGATGAACAACTTTTTCATCACAAATGATTCTTGCACGATGTTTGGATAACCAATCCATACCGATGATGACGTCGAAACTACCTAGTTCTACGAGCATAAGGTCTATATTGAAGGGATGATTTAGAAAATTGAGTGTACAACTACGGACAATGGTGTCGGTGCTAATTAAGTTACCATTAGCTAATTCAATTTTGTATGATGTGTCTAATGTGGTTGGTTTGATATTGAGTAAAGGTGCAAATATAGTGGACACAAAACTCTTATCGGCTCCCGAATCAAATAAAACTAATGCATAACGATTATTGATGGGCATAACGCGGCCAATTCTTGAAATCTCCGAATGTAAGTATCGATGTCATACCCAATAGTTACCAGTTCATAGAATTCGGTCTCCAACTTCTTCACCTCCGTACGCGGACAATACTTCCTTGTTAGCAACCTTTTGAATTGCTCCTAGGTGAGCTTGTACGCATTTTCCATTCCCATTGGCTGAGCATACGAATTCCACCACGACATTGCCCCATCAAGTAGTGTACTCGTAGCAAACTTAACCTTGCTATCCTCCGGACAATTACATAATAGAAACATGGATTCCATTTTCTCGAACCATCTAACCATGGTAGTTGCCCCTTCAGTACCCTTGAACTTAGTGGGTTCTCCACTTTTAAAATCCTTATACGTACAACTTCTAACCCCGGACCCTCCTGCAATGCCTGTAGCAGCAGCATGTCTAGCGGCCTCGGCGTAGCCGCACCTAAGCGGCCACCGATGCTCTCTCAGTCCTTAATGCATTGTCTATGCTATCGTTCACATACTTCTGCATAGTAGCTTGTGTCAATTCAGGTGTGGCTTTCTTTGGCGCCATTGCTCTTCAAAACCATAAGATGAAACAATTATGAGAACTCCTAAGTAGAAAAAAACATTACACATATATATCCACAACCACAACAAGCATAATATAAATGAAATCACAACTGAACAACCACGAAATATCACAAATATAATCACAACACACGTGGATAATATACATGAAAATTTTGGCCTACATGGACCGATATCATAGATAGTAAAACCATTCCTACATAGTTGAGTCAACACTTGATATTTTGTTTGTACAACAACCAAAAGACAACAAGTTCTTTAAACTATGTCACACACCTTGTGACTAGGATAATAGTAAATAAAAACTATACATGATAAAAGTCTACACTAGGCACCTCTCGGTGCTCCGCCAGCTCGATCCTGTAGATCTCGAATCTGTGTATCCAAACTAGCAACCAAACCCCTCAACTTCGCTAATCGACCTGTGCGATAACCATGCTCTCACGAGCTAATGCCAACTCGAGCCCGGCGAAGTTAGCCTGTGCCATCTCGGCTCTGTCATATAACTCGGGCATCTCACGCCTCAACTCAACAATATGCCCCGGTTCTCTAACTGTCTAGACCACGGTGAGCCATCTCAATCAAAACCCTACCTATCACGAGGCCTTCAACCTCCTCCTCAATGGTCTCCACTCGATCCAATGACAGTTCCTCCAACTGTCCTAACATCCTATCAATCTGAACCTATTGGCTATCTATACGTGCCCCTAATGTCTCGGTGGAAGTTTGTCTAGCGGCAGACCTTTGAGCTCTCACCTATCTCGAACCTAGGCGGTGGTTCGGGCTCGTAGAGGGTGATGTAGGGATGTCAAAGCGTGCACCCTTTTTGGCGGCAAGTCCAATGTAGGTATAGGCTCCCTAAGATAGTATGATGAAGATGATGATGATAACGGTGGTGATGGTGGGTGAATCGGGCCATGTGTAGGGCTAACAGGTGGTGTAGGTGCAACTTCGCCCTCCTCAAAGGGTTCGGTCTCGTGTAGTCACTATAAGTGGTAAATATGAAGTAGAGCCAATAGAAGATAAAACTACAGTGTGTGATAAGGCATCGTTCATGTTGGTGTCGGATGAAACATCCTCCATGTTCGTGTCAGATGATATAGGGATAGTGTCGAATCGAAGACATCTTGTGACAACCGATGTAAAATAAAAGTAAATAACTTCGAATAAAATGTATATGAATCGCATGTAAAGTGAACATGCACTTATGATGAAATGATGAGATGCTATGATGATGTAGTTTTAGTCTAGGGTCAAAGATGCAACCTAGTTCTCTATAAGCTGAAGCTCGATGCCAATCTGTCACACCCCAAATTACCTGTTTTGCGCGTGAATGGAATTCACGGGGATTGACTGTCATAGCATCACAATCACAGTTATATTGAGCGACCTAAAGTGTCGTTTTAGAAACACATCGTTTGATATTAATTTAAAACATACAGAGTTACAAGATAGGTCCCAAAAGTTGATAAAGTTTGCGGAAAATAAGTTTATTACAAGTCCAAACGATGTTTTGAAAATGTCATAATATACAATGAGCAGCGTCGACGCCGCGACTCTATGAGGGTTCCTTATTCGTGCCATGATGCGAATGTCTTAATTACCTGAAAATACATTGCTAAAGCGGTCAACAATAATGTTGGTGAGAAATCATAGGTTTATGAAAAATGTTTTATACGACCACACAAGTATAGACCATGTATGACAATCATGCCACACAAAAATGTTACAATTGCTATAAGTCCATGACACTGAAACTAGACTGATCATGATGTTCGCAAGCGAGTGTTTGCCAAACAACTCAAATAATGTTATTAAATGAAATGCATCCGTTTAACCAGTTGGAATCCACCAACCCGGATGGAGGAGTCACCCTCGATAGATCTATCCACTCACCCTCGCTTCTATGAAATTAACGGTTCATGTTATATAATGGCGACATTCAATTGGCATGAGGTAACTTAAGCAATGTAATGAATTTGATATACTTGGTATCGTAATAAAAATGATGTGCAATGTATTCTCCCCCGTAGGTTTGAAAATAAGTATAAACGTATACAACGGGGCTATGAAAACTCACTTGATGAATTGATGCGATGACAAAAGTGAGTACACCGAAATGTAGCGTGAATCTCAAAACTTGACCTATTATGAATGATATGATACGTAATAAGTTATGATGTAATGTTATGCATGCAATTCGGATGATATCTATACCACTTATGAATTTTTGAAAATAATACTTTTCGTCGAAAAATAATCTTTTAACGTCTTGACCATTTCTAAATTACTCCACATGTATTTACGTTGAAATGATATCCAACGATAATCATTTAGTGATTTATTAAGAAATTATAACTTTTCGTCGTAAAATAATGTCGTTGAAATTTTCATGAAAGTGACTAAACGGCCTCTAAAAGCTAGTCGTAAAATGGTGCACGTCGAGCGTTAGGAAACGTACTCAACGGTTTTGGGAAGCTTGTATCATTATCTCAAAGTTTTAGTACATGAGTTTCCATCCTAGAGGTCTCGAACATAAAGAAAAATAAAGGTTAAGTATAGTACTTGTGTCCCAAAATATAGTTTAAGGATGGTTTTCGGCAAAGTTTGAGTAACCGTATTTAATTCATTACAACTCCGCTAAACAAACGGTCGGACATTTTGAAAAATATACTTGGCGAACTTACTTTTACTAGAAGACATCACTTTATAAAAAGTCCTACATCAATGTTAAAAACAACCTTCAACATGGTCTCTTGTTGACGTAAGTTTTGTCTAATAGAAATATACTAATTTTTCTTATATAATAAAGTTACGACAACTTTTTGTAAACGTGTATAATTTAATCGTTACAAATCCGTTTTCTATGTTTTATATGTCCTTAGCTTTGTATCAAAGTATACTAATATATTTTTGATAATTCGACACAATTTATAACGCCTAAGTTTCATTTTTGACTCGTACAAAATAAACATAACATGCTGAAATTTTCAGAATTTATAGTTTTCGTCGCTTAACTTGAAAAATTCATAACTTCTTCGTTATAGCTCCATTTTAATCCGTTCAAGCGGCCACTTTTTCGTTTTAAAGTGTATTTTCTAATTATCTAGGCCAAAATTTTTTACTTACTGTCGAATTTTCCAGATTTAGAAAATAAGGACAGACCCTTTAGAAAACTTGTCGAAATGAGTTTTTCTCGCGCAAAACCTATTCTAACCCATTCAAAACAACTCCGAAGCTATTCTAATCCTACCATACACCTTCTTAGGGTGTCATGGGTTCCTAGACATCACCAAAAGTGATATATAACAAGGAGTAATTATAGGATGACATAAATATATATAACTCTTAAAAACATGTAAAAGTGGTATAAACATCCATGAGACTTGCATGTTTTCTCAAATATGATGAAATGAATATAACAATGAATATGAAATATAACCATGAATATGGATGCTTACTAGTTAACTTGATGAGGTTATAAGAACAAAGGATTTTTCCTAATCACCCAAGGTTTTTATTGCACAACCTTAATCAAGAGTGATACTAGAGTGTTAAAATCTTGTCTTGAAAATATTTTGATGATCCCTTCTTGGTTCCTTGTGGTTGCCGGTTTTGCAAGAGAAGAGAGGAAGAGAGTGTTTTAGATTTTTCACTTGGATATAATGAAGTGTATGTGTTTAGTGTTTTAGTATAATGAGATATACTAGAGAAGATATTTAAAAACCAAATGACTCACCCCCTTTGTGTCGACAAGGGGGTGTTAGTCACCTCTTAATACATTTTTTTTTATAAAGTATAATGAAGTATATAGATGTAATTATATGTAAGTTAATTGAAGACAAGTGGTAACTTGAATACACATTTGAGTATTTAGGGTAGCGTTAGATAAAAATAAATTTTAACGGGTCAAGATAAAATATATTGAGGTCCTAAAAATTATAAAAATACATTTCTTGTAAAATTTGTGTGAAATAATAATTATCGTGTAGTATTTAAGAAAAACGTCGTAATTATATAAATATAACAATTTATATACAAATTATATTTAAAACACTGGGTAAACTAATAATATTATTTTTATAAACTTAATATAAGTATAAAAATATATTGTGATAATTTTTGGAAGTAACGGATCAAATGTTCAAAATAATTAATTACGCGATAGCGTTTATTTAATATGAAATTATACGGTTAATGTATAATGCCAAACCATGCATGAACTAATATGATGATAATGATGCTAATGATATGTAGACTAAACCTAGTCTATATGGAATGTCCTTTATGATTATTCATGAATTCATAGCTAAACCATTAAGGTTACGTGAATTTGATACTCGTAAACCTAGTTTACGATAAATGATAAATGATGAAGCATGAGTAATGTTTTGAAATATGACCTGAAAATACGAGTTGTCATACAATTTGATGACCAAAAGTGCAGTTTCATTATCTTCTTCAACTTCCATTCCATGCTCTAGCATTCTCCTCATGAGATCTGATGTAAGAGGAGATATTCTATCTGCTAACATGTGAATCATTGTCCCATCTTCTAACTCTAAAACATGCACTCCAGATTCTTCAAAGAATCTCCAACAAGTAATCTCCCAATCTTCTTGGGTTTTCCAAATCTCAGCAGTACTTGTTTCTTCAGTTTCCCAAACAGTTGTGAGATCTCCAAGCAAGATTAAACCAAATCCTTCTGATGGAATGTGTTCAAAGTATTTTTGCACCAAATGATATAGATGAAACAAATCCTCTCTATCTATTATGTGCAATATATCCCATAGCATGTTAAACACTCTAAAGCTTTGTTGGAATCACTCCTAAACCATAATCAAGTGTTTGTAATTAATATGTAATAGTTAGCTTTACTTTGGCCTTTATGTTTGCAATTAGCCTTAGGCTTATGTAGAAGGCCCATAAGCCTAGGACTTAGTCCATTAAGGAAAGGATGGAAACTAGGAGTGTTGCCCTAGCTTTCCTCCTATAAATACCTAATGTAAACCTTCATTTGAAGGTTGGTTGTTCTCTTTTCTATTTCACTCTTTGCTTTAACCTTTCTCTTAGTATTTCGTGTGTTTGGATAAGGGTTCAACCGATCTCTCCATCTCTATTTCTTCTCTTGATGCTTGTGTTGTAAAACTAGTGACCTAACAGTGGTATCAGAGACAGGTTTCAATCGCCATCTAGTTGGGTGAAACGGTTTGTTTTTTTAACCTTTCTCACGCATAAAGCTTTCATTTTTTTCACTTTAAAATTCAAGATTCTTGTACTTTAAAGGTTATTTGGTGTTAAAGTTTAAGTTTTTGGCAAAAAGTTTGGAACTTTACGTGTGTAGAAGTGTTTTTGACCTTGATTTCATTCGTGTACCTCTTTCTACTCGTAAGGTGAAAAAGTGTTTTGGATCATCAAGTTTCACACTTTTGTGTTATTTTGGTGATATTGAAGCTACTTCATCATAAAAATCCTGTTTCTAAACACTTTTGGGCATAAAATCAGTTTTTGGTATTTTCTACTCGTAAGGAAACCCTAAACGTACGCATAAGAGTTCCTTGGTTTGATCTTCAGTTTTTGTGGTTTACTCCGTGTTCTCTTGCTTGGATAAGCCTGAAAACACGTCGACTTTGGATATCTTTTGCGCTGTGATAGTGTAAAAGATCTTTTGGGTAAAACCCTAATCTTACGCATAAGCTTAAAGCTTACGCGTAGAACCCTTTACGCATAAGATTATTCTTACGCCTAAGCCTTGTCTTACGCATAAGCTAATCCTACGCATAAGTTTTCTACGCCTAACTTTCAGTTTACGCATAACTTTAGTGTTTCTCAACTCTTACGCATAAGCTAATCCTACGCGTAATTCTCATTGTTACGCGTAAGGTGGTGTTTTTACGCGTAAGTTCTTTCTACGCGTAAGGTTCTTTCTACGCGTAAGGTTCTTTCTACGCATAAGCTGGTTTTCTACGCCTAAGGACACTTCATCAACATCGTTTCATTCGACTACAAAGATCCATCAACACAAGTTATCAAAAAAAAAAAAAATTGGTTTAACCGTGAAAATTTTGGTCAATTTTTACGCGAGATTCAAATTTTGGTTTAACCGTGAAAATTTTGGTCAAAAATTCAAATTTTTGGGCCCAAATTCAAATTTTGCGTAACAATTGTCATAACTCAAATTTTTCTTACAACCTTAGAATTGAATTTTATAGTGAATTTCAAATTTTTAAAGTCAAAATTTTTCAAAATTATTTTTGGAGGGAAATTGAGATTCACTATATCGGCCTTCTGTGTGCTATATCGACTTCGCACCTTTTCTCTTTGATTCTTCTGCAGGGATTTAAATCAATGGATTCGATCTTTGAAAAGGTGTAATGTAAGATGGAAACCAATCAAATTCTCCTTCCCAATGATTTACAATTCCAAGCGTCAGACATCATCAAATTCCCGATATCCCGCAATCGTGCAAAGTGAAAGAGTTGATGTACATGAAAGGCATGCTCATATGGACGTTGAGAATGTTGTGATTACTGCAACTATCGGTAATGCGGACAATGAGGTTGTAGCATTGGAAAAGCAGGATGACAGCAGCAGATCTGTAGAAGATATCATACTTAACTACGACACCGAGCCTAACTGTGACGAAGAACAAATGGTTGAGGAAGATATCTTACCCACCTATGACACTGACACAGAACAGATGGTCGAGGTACAATCTACTGTTGATCATATTCTGACTGCAAATGCAACACAACATACTGAGCAACCTGAATTTAGTAATGAAGGAGAGGTTGACCAGTGTGTTGCACAATGTCCAGAAAACTATCTCATGTCTGAGCCCTTACTTGTTAACAATTCAACTGAAACGCCAAATCAAACTCTTGAATCTAAAATCATTCTTCTCAAAAAGACCATTGCCAAGTTTCATAAAGATTTTTCAAAACTAGAGGCACATTGCATCTCTCTTGAACTTAAATTACAAAACAAATCTTTTTCCTCAGAACACAATGGTCAGTATTCAAATGAACAAAGTAATCGTGTGGATTTATTAGTAAAAGAAAATGAGCATTTAAAGGCTCAAATTCAAGTAAAGGGGCTTGCACATGTTGCTTTACAAAACAAACTGAGAAGATTAACTGGCAAGAGTGTGGATACTAAGTTTACAAAACCAACAATCTTGGGGAAATCGTCTCTTCAACCAATCAGAAATCAATCAGTAGTTAGACAACCATCTGCTTTTAAATCTGAACGTTCTAAATCTTCAAAACCACGGTTTGCCTCCCAAGTTGTTGAGAATAATCATTTGTCAAATCTAGTCACTCCACATTCTTGGCCCAAGAAAAATGATTCTGTCTCTGTTAAACCTGTTTCTATTAAATCTGTTTCTGTTAAACCTCTACAAGTAGTTACACACCGGCCCGTCTAGGATTAGTTCGAACACAATGTCTAAACCGCGCATCAAAATTCAATATTCATATGATACTAATGACTTGCACAAGAACTCTGATCTAGAAAAGGCTAGGAAGAGGGCACTACTCCAAAAGGATGGAATCTTAGGTACACGACCTGGTGTATTCTTGAACACCGCTTGTAGTAGCAAACCAAAACCTAAGTTTAATCAAACAGTTAGAAATAAACCCGTTGATCTAAACGTAAAATGTCAGAAACCTAATAGGTGGATCAATATAGGACGCAGACTCTTCCGAAAGAAGTTTCAACATCCCCTAGATCTAACCATAGATGGATTCCAATGGGTAGAGTTTTCAACACTGTTGGTCTTAGGTGGATTCCTACAAGCAAGATACTAAGTAGTTACATCAAAACAAGTGTGAAACCCACTACATCCATCCATGAGGTAGGAAAGGAAATCATCAAAATAGCATGTTCAGGTGTCAAGAAGATAATTGACACTACATCTTTATGTCTCTAACATCTGGAACCCAGTTACATTTGGGGATCCATGTTTCTTCTTTCTTGCCCCCCTCCTATTTTTCTATGCAGGTACAACAGCTATGGCTCCTACTGCAAAACAGCGTAGGACCCGTTTCTCACCGTAAAAAATATCATGATTCATCAGCTGTTCCACCATTGTACTTAATCGTCATGAATTGTATTTAAACTACTTCCAACAACAATGACACAGCTGATGATCAACATAATGAACAGAGATGTTTTATCAGCAGTCGACTCTCTCGAAATATTTTTGGTACTTCACACTTTTTCGATCAATTGGACATACATGGTTTCGCTGTCTCCTTATACATGGTTTCGTTGTCTTCAATTCATCATCAATATACGTGGTGTATCATTCTGAATCATTGAAAACATCGAGGGGAGAGAGTGTGTAGGTGGTCATTGCTTCCTTGTTCTTCTACATGCTTCTTTGCGAAAACCCAATGCCTTCTTGAATTTCTTCAATTAGAGGGAAGAAATAAGACGATGTGTGGCTCAAACGTCTCACTTTGGTGTTATCGTCTCAATTTCACGAGTGATCTTGTGTGAAGTTACTCAAATACGTGATAAGATCTTGTTGATTTTCGCACGTTACCCTCGAACGGATCTTCCGCAATTAGTCAGATTTTCTTTGTATGGTTTACTGCTCATCTACAAATTTCACTGCATACTGAAACCTTCAAAAGTTAGAGGAAATGTAGACTTCATCAAAGTTTTAAATTTGCTAAAGACAGTTGTCGAGTTTGGGGAAGCTGATTCAAACTTCTTCACGATGGCTTCTGAGTATACCATCTTGGAACCCGGACACAACCGCTTAAACTTCCCCCAAACCCCATCATCAGTGAACAAAGCCCCGTTTACTCGTCAACAAATGGAAAGGTTATTTGCTCCGCATTTGCTTAGTGACGATATTGATGAAGCGTGCTCCGTGTGTATCCGCTTGTTTCCTGCTCAACACGATAATACTCTTATACGATACACTGCTACAACAACTACGTTGCAGATGCACCTACACCAGTTGACTCCACCACAACAGTTGAACAAACCGCTTCCAACAATGATGAAGCGGTGATGATATTCTGAATGTAGTACCCCCACCTGCAGATTTTGATCCAAATGCGTGCTTTAACCCGTTTGCTAATGAGACTGCTGCACCAGATGTCGCGGAATCTTCAACAAACCATTTGAATCCTCCGAATCTGCACAATGTATACCAACATCAACCCTCCACACATAGATGGACGAAAGACCATCCTCTGGAAAATATTATTGGCAACCCGAATCAACTAGTCGTTACGAGACAACATCTTCACACAGACGGTGAACATTGCATTTATGCACTCACTGTCTGCCAATCTGAACCTAAAAACATCAAAGACGCAATGACAAAAGACAACTGGATTGAATCCATGCAAGAAGAACTCAACCAATTCAAACGTCTTGAAGTATGGGAACTGGTTGAAAGACCAACAGGGTCTACGTCATTGGTCTCAAATGGATTTGGAAAAACAAATTGGATGCTGAAGGAAATGTTATCCGCAATAAGTCACGTCTGGTGGCTAAGGGTTATCGTCAGGAAGAGGGAATAGACTTTGAAGAATCTTTTGCTCCAGTCGCTCGTCTTGAGGCTGTTCGGATATTTCTCGCGTTCGCAGCTCATATGAATATGACGGTCTATCATATGGATGTCAAAGCTGCGTTTCTCAATGGACAACTTAAATAAACGGTTTATGTCAGCCAACCAGATGGATTCGTTGATCCTGAGTTTCCGAATCACGTCTACAAACTGAACAAAGCTCTGTATGGTCTCAAACAAGCTCCTCGGGCATGGTACGATAAGCTATCATCTTTCCTCATTGCTAATAATTTCACCAAAGGTTCGGTTGACCCAACTCTTTTTATACAATATCACGGGGCACACATCTTAATTGTTCAAATTTACGTGGATGACATCATTTTTGGGTCTACACATAAAAAGTTTTCAATCGCTTTTGCAAAACTAATGAAGAAAAATTTTGAAATGTCCATGATGGGTGAACTCACGTTCTTTCTAGGACTACAAGTTCATCAATCACCCCGTGGTATTTTCTTGAATCAGTCCAAATATGCCCTTGAATTGTTAAACAAATTTGGAATGAAAACCTGCGACACCTATGCCACTCCAATGGCACATACCAAGAAACTGGATGCTGATTTACATGGGAAATTGGTTGACCCTACCAAATACCGTAGTATCATTGGGTCTCTCATGTATCTAACAGCTAGCAGACCTGACATTGTCTTTGCCGTATATCTTTGCTCTCGTTATCAGTCGCGACCAACTGAAACACACCTCTCTGAGGCTAAAAGAATCCTCCGATACATAAAGGGAACCATTAACTTGGGGATCTGGTATCCGAAGGATTCTGGTTTTAAACTAATCGCTTTTTGACGCGACCACGCAGGATGCTTAGACTCACGGAAAAGTACTTCAGGAGCTTTACAATTTCTTGGTGATAAACCGGTGTCATGGCAATCGAAGAAGCAGGATTGTACATCGCTGTCCTCAACCGAAGCCGAATATGTAGCCATGTCGGCGTGTTGTGCTCAAGTCATCTGGATGAGAACACAACTCAAAGACTATGGTTACGTATTTGACTGAATCCCGATGTATCTGCGACAATCGGAGTGCCATTGCGATCTCGTGCAACTCTGTTCAGCACTCGAAATCTAAGCACATCGATCTTCGATATCATTTCATTAAGGATCACGTGGAACAGTGGTATGTTGAATTATATTTTGTGGGTAGTGAATACCAATTGGCAGATCTTCTCACCAAAGCCTTGCCTCCCGCTAGGTTTAATGAGTTGGTCCAACGGATTGGTATGAGGTGTTTGACTCAAGAGGAATTGGATGAACTCCTAAAACAGTCTTAAAACCTGTCAAACACCAAAATCTCTTTTGTAAATATTTTTCAAAAACAAAATACTAAAATATAAAACCTGATAAAACAACAAAAATATTCTTCTAATCTAATTTTCTTTCAACATGGCAAGTACGTTTCTTCCGTCAACACTCTAATCTTTCAAAATTCAGTATTTTTTCGATCAAGTGTTGAGGGGGAGAAAATTAATACTTAACTGTTTCAAAACATCTGTGTACTTGCATGTTATCATATCCCGGTTCTTTCTTTTACCAATGGTGGTAAATGTTTCTGGTTCAATGACACTCCTCGAACTAAAAGTTATAACCTTTCATTATTTTTCTTAAGTCGAGGGGGAGTGTCGTCAAAGTTTTTTTCTTAAAATCTTTGTTTGGTAACCAAAATGGAAGTTAAATGGCTTTGATTGAAAAAGGAAAAGGTGGAGGGACCAAAAATGTCAAAATCTTAAAGTTACTTTCAATAAAAACACCTCCCACCTACTTCTAACTTCACATTTATTACTTTCAACCTTAAACATCCTACGCCTAAGATTCATTCAAGAAATCCGTGCTTTAGATCATCGTTTTGTAAGTGTTTTCACGATCTTTACAGTAATACAAGCTAAGGTTTTGAATTTCTAGTAAATCCTACGGCTAAAACTTTTGTTACGCGTGATTATGTGTTCTACGCATAAGCGTATGAACACACAATCATTGTGTGTGTGTTTGTGGTTAAATGGATAGTGTCAAAACGTTCCTAATACATAAATGATAACATTTTAACCATCAAAACCCACCCAGAAACACGAATTGATGATTTTTGAAAACTAGGGTTCTTGAGTCGAATTGGGTTTTTTCAAATGTGAAGAGTTTTGGTCAAAAAGATTGTTGTGTTATGCTTATGTGATGTTGAATTGATGATATCCATGCCTTATAACCACCCAGAAACCCTAATTGATTCGGAATTAGGAATTAGGGTTTAAAGTTCTAAAGTTTGGGTATTTTTGATTCGTCTCGAACTAGATGTTAATACTTGGTTTAAAGACTCTCACAACACTCTTAAACTACCAGAAAATGTATGGTGCAAATCCTATGGTTAAAATTCATACGCGTAATTCTTAACCCTTAGGATTTTGACCTACGCGTATGACTTTCTACGCATAACTGTTTAACGAATGTACATGCCATGATTTGTTGTTAAAATGAATTTTTGTGTTAATATTGATGAGTTGATGAATTTATTTCAGGCTTTGCTACGCTTAATATTCAGAATCAAGGTCATTTGAATCTCTACGCATAAGGATTACCCTACGCGTAGTCAGTTATGCGTAAGAAAAATCCTACGCATAACTATTACGCGTAAGGTTCTACAATGGGAATACGCGTATCCTGTGAAGGATATGCGTAAACAGTGACCTCTACGCATAAGATCTACTCTTACGAGTAAGCCTTGCGCGTAAGTTATAAATACGCCTACGCGTAAGCTCTACGCATAAGGTCCCCTTTTCCTACGCGTAACATTTCTTACGCGTAAGTTAAGATCCTACGCATAAGCTTTCGTCTACGCGTATGTCATTACTGTTTACGCTTAACTTTGCCAATTCTACGCCTATGCCTTGATTGACCTTCATTATGAATTGTTACGTGTACAAATTTGTTAATAAACTTATCATAACGTCACGAATCCAATAATGTCACTAATAAACTTAAACGTTTGATATGTTGTGAACAATAAGTGATAACATAAACTTTAAAACTTAAAGTTAACTAACTCACGAAACATTTCACGGCGTCATTGGACTATTGGACAAACAAGTGACTTAGGACTCGTAACAATCATTGTCACTGTACATTCAATTACTAGACAATAAGACCTTCGTTGACTAACATTATGTCTTTCGATATGTTGGTTCTTTTGGCTAATGTTATTTCAGATCACGACATGGCTGAACAAATGAATGTGGATGCATTCGAAGTTCTTACAATTGCTGATATCTTTCCAGAGGGTTATCCGAGAAAGATTGGAAAGAACAACCTTAGGGTTGACTTTGATACCCTCACGTGCTCAGAATATTCTTGTCTCATCGCAGTGGATATTCTTCGGAATCATCCCTACCAGAACATGCTCTCACACTCTGCCACAGTTCCAGAGGACTACATTCAACAATTCGGGATTCTATGCGAGGTTCACTGGTCAAAGTGCGTGAATGTGACACTTAATCACAAACAAGTCACTATCACTCCTGCTGACTTACGGTCTGTTCTCATCATTCCTGACATCGCTCCAACCGACTTCTTTGCTACCCTCTGAAGAGACAGTCACGAAATTCTTGATAGGTATTGGTTATGATGAAGCTTCAGGAATCATTACTAAGCACTCTCACGTGGAGCTGAAGAATATTCCTCAACCATGGAGAACACTCTACATGATCTTCACCAAATCGGTCTCGGTCGTGGCGGTGGCTATGAGCATCCCAAGCTCATGGAACTGCAAATTTTATGGTCGTTGATCAACAAGAAGGACATTGAAATCGGCAGCGATATGGGAGGACATGATGCTATTTCACAAGAAGCTTGGCTCCAAGATTCCCTATGTCCGATACACCAAACTGTTGATCCAGAGAGCACTTGGACTTCATCCTGATATCCCCATGAGGCTCAATGACCCAGATAATCACGACATATTGACTGAACCCATATTATCCGTCAGAATCAAAGAATCGTCAACAAAGAAACAGGGTGCGGTATTACCGATCACCTTCGACTACCGAAATCAAAAAGCTTGAAACATACAAAAGGTATCGGTTAGCCGTAAAAGAAGGAAAAGTTGGTCATCTTGATGAAAAATCTTCCGGTACACCTACTCGGAGGACCGAAAAGGCGATCTGGAAGTGTCACAAGTATAGAAATTCAAAGGAAGTTTCCCAAAAGGAATCCTCCTCGCAAAAGGATTGTTCCAGTCAAGGAAGCTGCTCCTATTCCTACACCTGAACTGCAAAGAAAGCTTTGGACGAAAGCTCGGAAGATACACAATCAGACGAGGAGGTCCACTACTCAAAGCTGCAAAGGATGACTATCCATCAGTACCAAAACCTCCTAGTCCAATAGCTGAACATGGCAAAGGAAAGACTCCTGTACTTGTGCCATATGATAAAAGCTCAGAAAGTGATGAAGAGCAACTGGATACCTCATACAGGAAGAATTTCAAATTCCTTAGACTCCAACACGTGGCAAAAGAATTTGCTAAAGAACAAATGGGTGGCCCCGGAGGGTCAAGTGGTACATCTCAACCTTCACCTAGTCCTGATGCGGTTAATCAACCCGATAAGGGATCAGGTGCCACCACTTTGGTACAACAACAGACACGTGTTGAAGATACTCTTTAGTTTGATTTTGAAGAACCAGAATCTGAGAAGCTGGAGAAGGTTAAAGCTGATGAACAAGCTAAGACTGGCAATGAAGATGATGTTGAGTATGATACGTTTCTTCTAGATAGTCCTGCACGATCAAAGGAAGAAACCTCTGAACCACCAAAGGACCCGGAGTCTCCTCACATCTCATCATCATCAGATTCTTCTTCTCACTCTTCACCACCACCATCAAAGGAATCAACCAAATCATCATCGGATCGTGAAGAAGCCACCTCGATCTTGGATTCTCATATTCATAAAAGAATTGTAAAATCTGTCCAACAAGTCAGAAAGAAGGACATGCTCTACAGAAAACTGAATTGGTTTACTGACCAAATGCAGTATCTACATGATGAGGATGACAAGATGCAGAATGAAAGGGAATACATACATAAGCTCATGCAGGATGATCTACACGGGAAGATGGACGAATGATCGAAGGCTACACTCACAAGTACCTTCTGGATATCGTTCCTAAAGTCACAAAGGAGATGTTTACCAGACAACTATATCCGAATCTTATGCAGATAGCCAAGCAAACTATAAGATCAACACCCTTAACCGTCACAATCAATCCATCGGATCCTGTAGTTTTCTCGGATAATGAACTGGTGGCCAAGCTTGTCGCACAAATGTCTGCACGATCACGGGACATTTACTTCGATGAAGGAAAGTTGTTTCAAGCATTGCTGGACTACCAACTTCAAGAAGCATGCGATTCAAAAGTGAAAAGTCTAAAGCGTCCTAGAGACGATGAAGATAAGGATCAGGATAAGAATGATGAAGCTAAACGACAAAATAAGTCCGGTGAATCATCTTCCATGCCACCACCTCCCCAACGGCCTCCTGCTCAACAAAGGTCCCCTCCTCGTTCTTCTACATATAAACCTCATGATTACGAGACACCACCCCGACTCAAAAATCGGTGATTACTTTGAGTATATGGGTGGTGACGATGAAGAACACCATGAGCCCCTACAACAACCCACCTCTCTCAAACAAGTAAAGAAACCTGAACCCTCATCTAGGCCTAAGAAACGAGAAGAAAAAGGCCAAGGCAGGCGTCCTATCATGGCTAGATGAAGACACCATAGAGGAATTTGAATGGTTTTCTACACTCGTCAATTCCACCCCCTACCCTGAAGAAGGTCAAGATCGGTAGACGGTAATACATTGGAGCATGCTAAGATTATGCAAGAAAAGTTCCATGTGAAGAAGATGACGAAATCCGAGTTGAAGCGAATCAAGAATGATGCTTTTCAACGTGGAAGAGCAGCTCAGAAAGTGCCATCGAGGTCGAATATCACCTTGAAAACATTGCTCGAGCTATGTCTAACAACATGGATTGGCTCAACCCGAAGCAAACATCGACTTCACCAAACGGGACAATCCTCCATACTACACCGGCTGGTCAAAACCTCTACCAACAATTGGCCAATCGGATGAACCAAGGATTCCATTCGGACATTTCTTCAACAAAGACCCGGAATTTCTTCTTCATGGTGGCGATGGTTCAAGGAAGTATGCTACATCGTTGACACTTCCATTCCCAGCAACTATATACTCGAATGCATAGCCATCGAGGAACGTGCCAATCACTTGTTCTCCAACAAAGTGGAAGCCTACGGCCGAGATGCACTGTACGGGATTCATCATTGGCGGAAGCAGCGAAGAATCTATTTTGCCAGGTTCAGAAGTCTCAACATTCAGTATTCAGTTCTAAAAGTATCGTTGCCATCATACACGTCGATCTTTCATCTAAGTGGTACTACACCTTCCTAAAGAATATCGTGGTCAAACGACAAGATGAAAGGGATTATGCATTTTGAAGCGACTTTGAGAATTTGTCTATCAACGACATCGAAGACATGTACCTTGCCAAAGTACAGGGTTGTATGAGACAATTCTCCACTGCAGTACAACGTGAATTCATCAAGTCAGTGCTCATCTTCATCAGACGCATAGTTATCCAAGAACGTGTAGATGATCTCCAACTGGCAGTTGAATCTTATCGGACCGTGTCAACTTCACTCCACCGCAGCTTGATCTACCCGACATCAACCAGCTTCCACAATATACGCTCATCAGCAAACCTTTTGGCGTCGTTTACCGCAGTGAACTTCAAAGAAATTTCTTGATGGCGTGGAGAGATCTTCATAAGTTTGGAGATCACACTTTGAAGATGGTTAGGGACGGATTAGCTTATCGGTTGAAGGATATACATCAGAAGATCGGGTCTCCTAAGCGATGGAATTCTCAAGGATCGAAGGAAGCGTGAAGAGGATCATCACCATGATTGATGAACGGTTGTATAGAAGGGATCGCCGAAGACTGGAAACCTATGTTGGTGGTCGACACAGGAGAAACATCATCGGCTTTCAATGCCCGACTCACACTCCTGGCGACATCTCTGGACTACCTTGTACCCCTTGAACTGCTTCTTTCATTATCAATTTGGATGTATGATTTATTATGTCAATGGCTTGTGCACACATTACATTGTACAACCCGTACTTGTAAATAAAGGACCACGTGGTACTCGGTGCCACAATCCTTAGAAAAGGAGCGAAAGCTTCTTAATTTTGAGTAAAACCTATCAAACCTTTCTTTTTTCAAGGTTTTGCTCAAAAGAACAAGTACTTTCCCTTATGATTTTCAAAACCTCAACCGTTTATATCACTCGTTGAGGGGGAGTACTTGACTTAAAACTTTGTTCACAGATTGTTCAAAATGGTCATTCTTCCCGCAACACTCGAAATGGTCATATTTATTCTCAACTTTTCAAAAATATCATTTTATATGCCATTTTTGAGGAGGAGAAAATACGTGATAAGAAATATGTTGTGTCAATGCAAATGAATCTTTGTGCTATAAGACTTAACCCATGAATTGACGAGATCTTAACTGTTAGTAACTCGAAAAGACTTGTCCGGGACGGGTAATAATTTCAAGCTAGTTCACTAGTGATGTAAACGTGTCTCGCAAAGGACTTGTCTGAGTAGAATGTACCATTCGAGAAACTCTTGGTAGACATGAACTCTGACGGGTTTGACGACCTTTCGAGGATTGTCTACACCTTCAAGATAGTTATTAGAGCTAGTTGTCACCTAAAAGCTGACAATGCAACTCTTTAACTATGCCACGTAACCGTGTCTCGCGGGGGATTGTCTATCTTGAGTGAATCAATTCAAAATGTGCGCGCTCTTTCCTCAATGTGCATTTTAACCGTTAAAACTCTTAAGCACATGTGGAGAGGGAGTATTTATGCAAAATCTTATCTCAACAGTGGTACTCAAATGTTTTTCATTCACAAACACTTTGAGAGATTTTTCACAACAGTGGTTTTAATGGCAACATAGGTTAGTCATGAAGTTATAAGGTGACTAAGGTTAGGAATAACCGTCCTATGATCCGCCAGAGCGGAGGGATCTACCCAAGGACACCACTAATAGTTAGAATTTAGAAGTCCTTAGGTATGATTATAAAAAGGAGAAAATGAGAATCGGAGAAAGAAGGAGTTGAAGAATTAAAAGAAATGCAAAGAAAAGGGTGAAAAGAAATAGCCCTCCAGATTATTCAACTTAGGGCAGATAACGGGTTCAATTCATATGCTCTTGGTTGTCACTTAGTGACGCCGGTATTGAAGATTAAAAGTCGTCATGGACCCAGTGACGCATGCACTAAACCTTCTTATCCACTCAAGTTTCTCTTCACAGAAGCTTGTTTCATTCTCACAGGGAACCCTACGTAAACTATTGGCTTTATCTTAAAGATCGCTGGTATTGAAAAAGGAGACCCTCTCCTAGTCTCTCCGGAAAACCAAAACGCACTATTGAGTCTAGAGCCACAAGATTCATCAAAAGATCTCTTAGGTACACTTGACATTTCATCACTTGACATTCAACAATAAGAATTTCAGTGGTACATTATCGAGTCCTTCACAGATCTTAGCAATCTGTCGAGAACATTTATGAGAGGTTCACAATTGTGATCCTTAATGATTGAATGGAAACTCCGCGGTCATAATCAAATAGCCCGGCGGCAGGTCACTTCGGTAACTCCCCGTGGATTACGCTTAGTGGTCTCCAACGGTCTACAGTCGTGAGGTGATGCTTCGGTGTACCTCAGCGACTCATTTGAATCATAGGTGTACTTGGTATCGTGTTATCTCACTTGTGGGACTCGATTCGAACGGCCTTTGTAAGAATTAGAGTTGTATTTTCACACTATGCTGTTAACACTCTCGAAGTTCAAACTTGTAAGTGCCGGAATCCGCTTATTACTAACCGTTTAAATGTTTTCTTCTTATGGAAGCTCCGGAGCGGGATGATCGTGCGGATTCTTCTCATGCTCACGCCAACATCATTACTAATAGAAGTTCTATCCAAAAGCAACACAACAGTCAGAATGATTCTTCATCAAATCAAAGAATCTATAAAGTTAAAGACTAAAGAACTTCATCAGATCTTGAATTCCAACGTCAAAGAGCGTGTGAGCATGTTGAAGAATGACGTGGAGACACTGTAGCGGCGAAGCAGACCTGAGGCAGACTTGATGCTGACAACAACAACATACTATCACTTTCATCACAAAGAACAATGATCATAGAACAAAGATTAAAGATGACGTCAAAGCTGAACCGTTTAAAGAAAAACAATTTCTCTACACTGGGGAGATTGTTCAAATCAAGGCAAATCTTCTAACAAGAAAGAAGAATGTCGAAGAGCGTCAACGCTACTATTACATCAACGCCTTCATCGTTCATCACCAACACTTGAGGGGGAGATTGTTGGAATCACTCCTAAACCATAATCAAGTGTTTGTAATTAATATGTAATAGTTAGCTTTACTTTGGCCTTTATGTTTGCAATTAGCCTTAGGCTTATGTAGAAGGCCCATAAGCCTAGGCCTTAGTCCATTAAGGAAAGGATGGAAACTAGGAGTGTTGCCCTAGCTTTCCTCCTATAAATACCTTATGTAAACCTTCATTTGAAGGTTGGTTGTTCTCTTTTCTATTTCACTCTTTGTTTTAACCTTTCTCTTAGTATTTCGTGTGTTTGGATAAGGGTTCAACCAATCTCTCCTTCTCTATTTCTTCTCTTGATGCTTGTGTTGTAAAACTAGTGACCTAACAAGCTTTCATCTTGTCTATGAAACATCAGATAATTTCCATCTTTAGATTCTACAACTTCAAAAGTAGTTATTGGAGACTTCTTCTTCTTCTTATTTGTCTTCTTTTCTGCATCAGCTTTAGAATACTCAAATTCTACAATCCTTAAGTAATTCCTCAGTTCATCATTAGTATCAGATCTTAACTCAACTTTCTTTGACGGCTGTTGATCTTCAACTTCAGTTGTTCTTTTTCTTTTTAAGCTTTCTTTTCTTTCTTCTTCTTTTTGAGCATCATCATCTTTATAATCTTTGATACTATCAACTTGTTTCTGATAAGCTTCTCTAACAGCTTCATATAACTCTTTCATCTCAACATACTTCAACTTATTCAATCCAATATATCATCGCTTCTTTAAATAAGCCATCATTGCATTCCTTTCCTTAGCAAGATTTGGTCTTCTTGGTAGAGTAGAAATAGGAATAGGTGACTGTAATGTTTCAGCAGCTTCAGCATTCAATTCTTCTTGCAATTTCTTAGTTGCTTCTCTATTCTTAGCTTCTTTAATTTCCTTAGCTTCTCTATCCTTGGCATTCAATTCAACTTGAAACTTTCTAGCTGCTTCCTCATTCATAGCAACTTGAGTAGCCCTTATTTGTGCTAAAGTGAGCTTCTTTTTCTTTGTTTCTACCATCTTACCTTTTCCTTTATCTTTTGGATCATTAACAGGTTGAGAAGCTTGTGGTTGTTCTTCAGCAACTCCTGGAATAGTCACACCTCTTGATCTTGATAGATTTTGCAATACCTCAGCTGCAATTTCATCATTTGCAGTATGTTCAGCCATAGGTGTATCAGCTTTTTCTTCTTGTGGAATTGTTGAAGGACCAGCTTCTTCATCAAAATTTAACACCCTTGGTGTAATTAATTCTTGTCGAGATATTTATTGAAGACCAGTACTTTGATCATCAGTACCTTTATCATCAGTACTTTGAACTCTAATGGTTTCTTCCTCAGTACTTTCAATATTAACCTGCTCTTCAGTACCTTGAGGTTGAACATCAGTACCTTGAGGTTCAGCTTCAGCTTCTTCATTCAAATTCTTATCTTCCAATTTCCTCCCCAATTGGAATGAAGATGATTGTTTTTTAACCTTTCTGCCTTTGGTTTTCTTCTTAAATTGCCTAACAGGCCTGCCTTGCCGTCTTTGAGACTTGACCCATAAACGATGATGTTGAACCAAAGGCCAGAAAAAATTCTTGAGTCGTCTAAACTTAAGCTTCAACTTCTTAATCTGAGTAGCCTGATCTTCAAAAGATTTCTTCAATCTTGTCAATTCTCTTGATAAAGCATAGTTGTTTAGAGGTGTATGCTCAGGCTCCATAGCTTCTTCATCTCCTCTAGTTGGTGAATATTCTTCTTGTTGAGAATTAGGAACAGAGACTTGCGGAGATGGTGGAGGTGAAAGTGCAACATCTTCTTGAACTTCAGTACGTTGCGAAGCAGTACATTGTGATGCAGTACCCTGTGATGCAGTACCCTGAGATGCAGTCACTTGTGTAGAAGCAGTACCTTCTCTGTCATCACCCTCTGCAGCATCAGCTCTGATTGCTTGAACAACCTCCATCATAGAAGTGGTTAATGGAGTATGCCTTCCAGTGAATAGATCACTTTTCCTAGCCATAAAAGCGAAAATCTTGTCTGGTTGCACCACAACAGGTAGAAGACTGGTAGGCTTTGGTACATCTGCAAGTTGTTTGTTCAGGAACACTTGAATAAACCTTGGATACATCAACCATCTTGAACCATGAGAGATGTGTGAAAGCATTCCATCGAGGATTAGCCTTGAAAAGTTGAAAATGCGACTTGTAGCCAATCCTACTATAGCAGATGCTATGTTAGACCCAAATTGCTCCCATGATGTACTTTTAGCACTAATACAATGAAGCAATACATGAACTAAATACTTCCAGTGGGGACAAAATAAGGGTTTCTTGAATGTTTGTTCAGTTAAGGACCCTTCATATCCAATGTCCCTAAATGTATCCCAAATCAGTTGCTTATCAAAACGAACAGCCCCTTCTTCATCATCAAACAATAAATCCTCACGAATTGAGGCTTCAGTAACCTTCACAGTTCTCCTAGAAACTTTAGCTTGAATATACGAATCATCATTCTCCATATGAACCCTAGCAGTTGCCCAAAATTGTTGAATCCAGGGCTCAATGATATCTGGTACCACTAAAAGCGCATAACTAATCGGTGACCCAGTGAGAAAATCAATGATATCATGAAAGATCACATTAGCTTCAGTCTTTTCTAAATTCGCCACCATGTTGTGTTTTGAAATTGTATTACAATTTGCCATTGATGATATGTGTACACAGAAAGTAATATGATGAATAATATGGGTGAAAGAGAGAGAAATATGGAAAAGATTATAAGGTAGCAATATGAGAGGGAAATTCGGAGAGTAGTTATTTATAGGTGAGATTTAAAAAATCACAGCCATTAATAACAAAGTTACCGTTAGTAGTAGTTACCCCTCAATATTACCGTTGGAACAGTACTTTGATAAGACAAACAGTTATTTCCACGTGTGCAGTACTTTCCAGAGCAGTATTTTCCAAGCAGTACTTTCATAAAACCAAAAAGCAGTACTTTCCCATTCTCCTCTTTACAATAGCAAATACATCAAAGAAACATGAATTTCCTCCCCTCAAACAATGCATAGGACTATACTTATACTAAATAGTCCTCCCCTTAAATGTAGCTCAGTAATTAATCATGCCAATGCTTACCACCAAGTGATTGAATCTTGAAACATCAAAGCCTTTGGTGAGTAAATCAGCTACATTATCATCCGTGTGAACCTTGACAACATTAATGAGCCTGTGCTCATAACAATCTCTGATGAAGTGGTGCCTAATCTGAATGTGTTTGGTCTTGGAATGATAAACTGGATTCTTCACAATGAAAATGGTACTCTCATTATCAATATTGATAGGAGTATTCTTGAAATTGAACCCATAATCCAAGAGTTGATTCGGCATCCATAAAACTTGTCCACAACAGCTTGCAGCAGCCACATATTCTGCTTCAGTTGATGATGTTGCTGCAATTTTTTGCTTCTTACACTGCCATGAAACTAATCTTCTTCCAAGATATTGGCATCCTCCAGTGGTTGATCTTCTATCATAGTTATCACCTGCATAATCACTGTCTGAAAAGGCTTCCAAGTGAAAAGGTGAATCCTTTGGATACCACAACCCCAACTTAGGTTGTTGTTTCAAATAACTAAAAATTCTCTTCACTGCATTCATATGAGAGACCTTTGGTGAGACTTGATATCTTGCACATAAACAAACATCAAACATGATATCAAGCCTAGATGCAGTAAGATACATAAGACAGCCAATCATTGATCTGCATAACTTGACTTCAACTGGTTGTCCATCTTCATCCTTGCCCAATGAGTTGATAGATTTAATAGGTGTAGTAACAGGCTTCATTGCATCAAAATTGAACTTCTGAAGTATGTCAGCTACATACTTGTCTTGACTTATGAAAATTTCCTCCTTTGACTGCTTAACTTGAAGTCCCAAAAAGAAAGTTAACTCACCCATTGAACTCATTTGAAATTCATTTTGCATCAGCTTCTCAAACTCCTTAACCATAGATTGTTTGGTAGCTCCAAATATGATATCATCTACATACACTTAAACTAGCATGATATCCTTCTGATCTCTCTTGATAAACAAAGTCTTATCTATAGCTCCTCTCCTATAACCATGTTGCAATAAAAAGGCAGAGAGCCTTTCATACCAAGCTCTAGGTGCTTGATGTAAGCCATAAAGAGCCTTAACAACTTTGTAGACTTTTTTTGGATGTTTAGGATCTTCAAAACCAGGAGGTTGTTTGACATATACCTCCTTTGTAATCTTTCCATATAAAAAGGCACTCTTGACATCCATTTGATAAACCTGGAATCCCATATATGATGTAAAAGCAAGGAAATTCGAATTGCTTCAATCCTTGCTACAGGAGCAAACACTTCATCATAATCAACTCCTTCTTCTTGTTTGTAGCCTTGTGCAACTAACCTTACTTTGTTTTTGATAACATTCCCTCTTTCATCTCTCTTGATTCTGAACACCCATCTTGTACCAATGACCTTCTTACTGTCAGGAAGATCACATAATACCCAAACTTCTTGAAGTCTGAATTGAAGCAGTTCTTCTTGCATTGCTTCAACCCAACTCTCTTTAGTCAATGCTTGAGCAATATTCTTGGATTCTTCTTGAGAGATAAAGCAAGTAAACAGACATGTTTGATGGTCCTTATGATTCAGCCTGTTTTGTTTATAGACAAAGCTAAGTAAAGCATTATGAGGTTTAGTAAAACTTTTAGCTTTGTGTCTTGTCATCACTCCAGAAGTAGAAGGACCAATGATTTGATCAGTAGGATGATTCCTATGTATTCTTAAGATAGGAGTATGTGGAACTCCATAATTATCACCCAAATTAGTGAAATCAGCATCTTCATTGGAATCTGAGAAAATACCTTCATCTTTAAACTCATCATCAGTATCTTCTAAGCCAGGCATGGTAGGATCATCCAAATCATCCAAAGTGCTGTTAACAGGTGCAGCAGTACTTTGGTCTAAAGTACTGTCATCCAAAGTACTGTGAGTGAACTCTGCAGTCTTGTTCTTTTTCTTTGCTTCCCCATAAGCTCTTCTTTGATCATCAGTATAAGATTGTGCTAGAACATCTTGAAAAAGCATGTGGTTAAGTTCATCTTGAATAGCTTGATCCTCAGCAGACAATGAGGATTTTGGCTCATTAGTACTTTTCTCTGTCTCAACAGTTTTAGGTTCTTCATCATGAACAGCATCAGGTCTAATATGGACTCCATGAACAACATATTGTACCTCTTCTCCATTGTGTACAGGTTGATTTTCTTCTCTAACAGGAACATAATTCATTGAAGGAGTCAAAACTTCAAGATCAAACATCCAATCAGGACCTTTACCCTTCTGATTTTCTTGATCTTCTAAAAACTCAACATGAAGACAATCTTGAACCTTCTTGGTGACTCTGTTGTACACTCTAAAGCCCTTGCTGTGGGTGCAATATCCCAATAAATAACCTTCTTCTGACTTGCCATCAAACTTACCCAAATTATCAAGTGTGTTGAGAATAGTTAGAGGGCATCCAAAAGGCTTCATAAATCGAATGTTGGGTTTGTTTCCCATCAGCAACTCATAAGGTGTCTTCATCTGTGGTTTGGTGACTCATACTCTGTTAAGTACATAGCAAGCAGTACTTACAGCTTCAGCCCATAATTGAATAGGTAATTGTGAGTCTGCAAGCATTGTTTTGGCTGCTTCAATCAAAGTCCTATTCTTTCTCTCTGCAACACCATTCTGCTGTGGTGTTCTTGCAATACTGAACTCCCTCTTGATTCCTTTGTTGGCACAAAATTCATCCATAAGCTTGTTCTTGAATTCAGTCCCATTGTCACATCTAATTCCTCTAACTTTCAGTCTCAATTGGTTTTCAAGTGCTATTATAAGATCATGAATAGCATCAAAAGTATCATCTTTAAATCCCAAGAAGAATACCCAACTGAATCTACTGCAATCATCTGTCACTACTAAGCAGTACTTTTTCTTGTTCAAACTTGTAACAGAAACAGGACCAAATAGATCCATATGTAATAGCTCCAATGGTTCTCTAACAGTCCTTTCCTCAAGCTTCTTGCATGAAGCTTTATGTTGTTTACCCTTTTTACACGCCAAACAGGAGTGATCATTCTTGAAAGTCTTTGAAGGTAAACCTCTAACTAAATTTCCTTTGAGCAATTTGTTGATATTCTTGAAATTCACATGGCCCAATCTTCTATGCCATTGATGTGCTTCTTCAAGTGTAGCCTTTGCTACTAAACATGTAGCTCTTTTAGAAAAGTGAAGACTCTTCATATCCAAACTATACACATCATTGGTTCTTGGTACTTTGAGTATCACCAAGTTATCATCATCAAGCTTGAATTCAGGTGAAAGTATGAGACATTATGTGTCAGTGAATAACATAGGATGCTTTTTATCACAGATTTGAGAGACTGACAAAAGATTGAACTTGAGCTCCTTCACATATCTAACATTCTCAAAATCTATGCTTCATGTCTTGATGGTTCCTTTTCCACTAATTCTACCTCCACTAGCATCATTCCCAAATGCAACTCTTCCTCCACAATATGGCCTAAAATCTGACAGAATCTCTTTGTCTCCTGTCATGCTTCCAGAGCAACCACTATCTACAATAAGATGATCTTTAAGCTCCTCTTTTGGGTTGCCCTGCACAAAGATAAAAAATTTAGTGTCTTTTAGGAACCCAAGCCATTACTGACTTGTGTTCACCTTGTGGAGTAACATACTCAAATTCCTTGAGTATGTAATCTTCACAGTTTTTGTAGACAGAATCAAGCATTATCTTTTGCTTCAAAACTTGTGGTAGATTTTCAGCAAAACTTTCTTTTTCAACAAAAACCTCCTTTTCTTTTTCAACAAAATCATCTTTATCAAAAATCATTGTTTCAGCAGTACTTGTTGAAAGTACTGTTTGTTCATCATCAGTACTTTCCTTCTTAACCCATTTGGTTTTAACTTCTGGTGAAGAGTCTCTAGATCTAACTTCTTTCTTGGAGTGGTAACGCCTTCTAGATTGATAGTAATTAGATCTCCTAGGGTTCCTATTCCAAGAGGTGTTTGGTAAAAACTGAGCAGTACTTTGAGAAAGTATTGTGCTTGGCTTAACAGTACCTTGGAAAGTATTTGAAGGTACTAGAGGTTTTGAAAAAGGTCTTCACTGGTGAGGGTACCTATAGTCTGGTGAGAAGTTTCTATGGTTAACCCTATGTGAATGATTCCAAGCTGGTCTAGTCTCCCTTGGTTTTTGGTTGTCAGTTCTGTTCTTTGGGAACTTACTTAAGTACTCTGAATGTAAGTCACAGTCCTTAATCAAATGATTAGGAATAAAACAAACAAAACATAGTTTTTGATCTGTAATTCCAAAATTTCTTCTTCTATGTGTACGACCAAACTTATCCTGTCTTCTAGGTGAATGATGAAAACTGTTTTGACCAAAATTATCCCAAAAAGGTTTAGCAGTATGTGGAAAAGGTTTTCTTAAAGGTACTGCTGAAGGTGTAGCAGTACTTTGAGGTGTAGCAGTACTTTGGGGTGAAAGTACTGCTTGGCTTTTAACATCATCTACCTTAGGTGTTTCAACAGTTTCTTTTGAGGTTTCAGACCTAGATTGACCTTTAAGTTTCTTCCTAAACTCTAAGCTGTCTACTCCAAAATGAGAAACATCAGGCCTAAGAGGTTGATGACTACCAGTGGGATGAGGGACTGCATGATAGGCATTATCTTTCTTAAACTCAGGAGGTGTTTCACTAACTGATTCCTCATTACTAGATGTGTCTACATAATTAATGAGTTCATCATCACTAGTGGTTATATCCTCAAAGTCACATTCATCCTGATCACTAGGTGGGTTTTCTATGCTATTAAAGTCCATACCAAAACCTAGGCCAGTTTTAATGTAAGCTCTTCTCTGTTTTTCAACATAAGTGACATGAGAAAGACCTGATTGTCCCCAAGCAGCAAACTTTTCTATCAATTCATCTCTCTCCTTAGTTAGTTTCTCAATTTCAGATATCTTACAGTTTAACTTCCATTCACTTAATTTCAATTGATAATCCTGTTGTTCATACTTTTCTACCCAAGCCATTTCATTATTTTCATGTGTTATTATTTTGGCTTCCATTGACTCTAAAGTTATTTGGTAACCTGCTACTTCAGCCCTAGCCGTTCTACACTTATCTCTTTCAGTCACATAATCATTAAGCACTTTTTGATAAAAGTTATGACACTTTGAACATACCTCAGAGATAGGGGTGAACTTGGTGAAGTGGCTACCATAGCAAGTAGAACAGGATCATCTTCATTTTCCATGCTCTAGTCAAAGCTTCCATAACCATCTTTAGACGTCATAGCAGCATGTCCAGGTTCCTCATCAAAAGTTGTGCTCCAGTCAAATTCTTCCACTGAATCATCCACAGCTACCATACAGTAGGTTACTGGCTCATCATCAAACTCAGCACTCCAGTCAACCTCTGATAGATTCTCTTGAGCAACCAAAGCTTTTGTTTCAGTAATAGGAATTTCTTTCAACTCTAGCTTTGGTTTCTCAGTCATCCTATTTTCTTGATACTTAGCAAACCTGAATTCCCTTGCAAAATGTCCAGTCTTTTGACAATTGAAGCATTCAATCTTGGATTTGTCAGAAGTGATTCCCTGTTTTGGTTTGAAGTCAATGCCTCTTCCTGTCTTCTTCATTAACTTCTTGATCCTTGCAGTGATCATAGCAACTTGCCACCTGATATCAGTTTCTTCAAGAGCATCCTCTTCAATCTGTGAGAGATCTTCTTCATAAGTAACATGTAGAGTAGCTTAATGTGCAAAGAAAGAGCACACGACTTCATCTGAGTGGATGGTATTAGTTGGTGTGGGTTGCTGAGCAAAAGTGGGGGTAGTGTAGGCAGCAGTACTTTGAGCAACAGTATTTTAAGTAGGAGAAGCAGTACTTTTAGTAGAAGTACTGCCCCTCTTTTCAGATGACACAAAAGCAATACTGTGTGACTTTGAGCTTGTTTGGCCATTCATCTCATGCTCATACACCTTCAGATGATTGTAGAGATCATCAAAGTCCATGGTGTCCAATCCAGGTTGTCCTCTGATCATAGTAGTAATCACATGCCATGTAGATGGCAAACTTCTTAAGAACTTTAAATTAGCATCTTCAACTGAGACCTCTGCTTTGTACAGCTCCAGCATGCTGAGAAGATTTTGGAATCTGTCATAGGCAGCATCAAGGCTTTCTCTTTCTCCAACAGTAAAGGTTTCAAACTGTTGCTTCAACAGATTTCTGTGCATCTTCTTGGAAGCATCATTACCTCCAAATCTAGTCTTGAGAGCAGCCCAGAGTTGCTTTGCATCTTTAGCATCATGGAACTTGAGTAGATGACCATCTGGAATAGCAGACAACAGTATGTTGAGAGCCTTCTCTTGATTCCTTATTGTAGCAGCTGGCAAGATGGGTTTAGGTGCTTTAGGTTGGCCAGGAATGTCTACAGGTTCTTCCACAACTTCATTACCATTGACAATCACATTCCACAGTGCATGGTCTGTGATTGCAATATACTGCCTCATCTTCATGCTCCATAGATCGTATTCGCCCTTCTTAATGATAGGAATCCTTAGTGAGGTGATGGATGGGGGTGGAACAGCTTCAGTCGACATCTTTAGGTTTTTGTTGTTTAACTAGGTTTAAACATTTTCTTCTTAGTCAGAGTTTCCACACAATCTCTGATACCACTTGTTGGATCGATGTACTCTAACCAAACTAACTTAAATAGCTTGTTAAGGGTTTAATAACCTCGGATAAATCCTAAGTTATTAACAATGAAACACTGAGTAATCTCTATTAAGTACGCGGAATTTACTTAACAAAGCTAAGAAGAATATAACTTTAACTTTCAATGATTTTATTAATAACTCTAAATCTGCTTGTTATGTAGACTCTCTTAACAGCTCTAAAACTCTAATATCAAATTCTCTAATAACGTACGTACTCTCTAATGCCAACCTAGGGGTCCTTTTATAGGCTCAAGGATAACCCTAGTCGGTTTACAATTTGTATCCTTGTACGACAAGTAATCTAAACAAAGAATATTCTAGAATACATAAAGCTTTCCATAAACGAATATAGCAGTTCTTTGGCTTTGCAGTACTTTGACTTCGACAACAGTACTTTGACTTCTTCTTTAGCAGTACTTTGACTTTTTTCAGTACTTTGTCATTCTTCAGCACTTTCATATCCCAACAGTAAGTTCCATCTAGTTACCTGCCACGTTTTGTTTTCACACATGAACAACTATACGTTAATGTTTCAAGAGTTAAAAGAAAAAGAGGTTTAAAGGTTTTCGTTTGTGATCAGGATGGTAATATCTCTAAAACTACTACACAAACCATCTACAAAAAAGTACTTTAAGATCTAAAACAAGGTTCAAGAGGTACATATCACATGTTTGTTTACCATATCTTAAGTTATAATATGTTAATTATGTATCACAACCTACTTTTAAATACATTTTCTATGGACTATTAGATGTTCGCGGGATGAACATCTGCTATTAAATTTATTAGCACTCACATACGTCATTTGCTATTTAAGACCGTCAAATTTAGAAATGACAACATGGACGTATATTATTTTCATTGTTACAAACTCAATTGATTATCGAATAATTTACGTATTATCTCATTATTTTCTTCATATATCAATGAAGCATGTTTACTTTTAATATTTTTTTATTATCTCATTTTTATATTTTTTTAAAAACATTGTTAATCCACGGATCTTTAAGCTAGTATAGGATTGTTGAACGTTTTACGCACATTGTACACACTCAGACCTTGAAAGATCTAGCACTCGTGGATCGTTAGTGTTGCCTATGTAATCATAAGCAAACTAATAGAAAATCTCTACAACTCGTGTTTTAAAGCGGAATGTAAACACAAGCTGTTATCACTAAGAACACTTAGATCCTCTATGGATCCTTTTATTCACTGAAACTCTATGTTTCCGATCTATCTTTATTACAAACTATATGGTTCCTTTTATATACAAGGAACCCTAATCTCTTACTACCCAAACGACTAAACATCTTTGCATGCATTTAATGTCTAATACATTAAAACAACTATAGAGCAGTACAATAATACCCATGCTGACCTTAGGCAGTTAAAAGATAATAATGAGTTTAGCATTTAATTCATAAGGCGCATGCTGATCCTAGTCAGCTTTCACTCTTCAGCAGTAACATGGCAACGCTTGTACTTCTTCAGTAGAATCACTTCTTCAGCAGAAACTGCTTCTACTTCAGCAGAAACCTTCGGCAGTAATGACAGCAGAGTCCTACTTCACATAATTCCCAACAATCCTCCCCTAAACTGGAATTTGACTGGGTTAAGTTCCAGTTTCCTACCTTGATAGATCTTAGAGACTTCAATACATGAGGATTGTTCTCAAACATCAGTAGCAAAGAACTAAACCAAAATCATCTCTATGATGAGCAAACTTTGAACCGCCAGGTCTTTGCAGCAACACATGACATAATGTACATCAATACTTATCAGTTGCATACTATTCTCATCACATCCAGGTGTGTTAACATCTGAGAGAGGTGAATCATTGAAAATAATGGATTTGATGTCTCTTTACCATTAGCCATTACTACTGGAGTAGCCAGATGTTTAAGTTCGTAAACTATGGTACATTGATAACCATCTGATTTATGAGCAAATTAGCAACTATATAAACAGATTTGAGGTGTCTTTACCTGTAGCCGTTTGCTCAGGACTAGTCAATTCTTAGAATTGGTGAATTGATAACCAAATATGGAGATAGTTGCCTTTACCACAATCCATATACGTGTGGGCTTGCCAATTCTTGGATTCCAAAAAGGAATAGACCATGGTGAATTGAGGACCATACAACTCTCAGCAATTAAGCATGGGTGGTTGCAGACCCTATGATTTTGAGCAAACCATTACAGCTATCAACAGATTTAACATGTCTTTACCAAAGCTGTACCCTTTGGACTAGCCAACTCTTTGATACACACAAGGTATATCTGGTGAGTTAAAAACCATCAAAGACAAAACTGCAAAAGAAATTTTTTTTTTTTTTTTTTTTATAACTAAGAATAACAAACAATACAAGAGCTACAAAGTAAAACAAATAAGACCAAATACAACTCTCTCTTGAGGCATATGCCTCCCCTGAGGCTTATGCCTCCCCCTAAACTAGGCAGTTAAGGGTTAAGCATCCCAATATTGACCACTAGGTGTTGAAACCTTGGTCCATCAAAAGCTTTAGTTAACAGATCTGCCACATTATCATCTGTATGAATTTTAGCCACATTTATCAAATGTTTTTCATATGCATCTCTTATAAAGTGGTGTCTGATTTCAATATGTTTGGTTCTACTGTGAAAAACTGGATTTTTGACAATGCATATGGTACTCTGATTATCAATAAAAAGAGTTGTGTTCATGAAGTTATACCTATAGTCCAGCAACTGGTTTTGGATCCATAGTACTTGCCCACAGCAGTTTGCAGCAGCAACATACTCTGCTTCAGTAGTTGAGGTAACCACAACGGTTTGTTTCTTGCACTGCCACGAGATCAATCTCTTTCCAAGGAATTGGCAACCTCCGGTTGTGGATCTCCTATCCAGATTTGCACCAGCATAATCACTGTCACTATATGCTTCCAACTTAAAAGGAGACTCTTTTGGGTACCAAAGGCCCAAAAGAGGTTGGCCTTTGAGGTACTTAAAGATCTTCTTGACTGCATTGAGATGGGAAGTAAGTGGAGTGACTTGATGTCGAGAGCACACACTTACAGCAAAGGTAATATCAGGCCTTGAAGCTGTTAGATACATTAATGAACCAATCATAGATCTGTATAAATGAACATTCACAGGTAGATCTGGATCATTGTTGGCTTTTGTTTTTGGAGCTTCATAGGGTGTTGTGGCAGTCCTGATACCTTCCATGCCGAATTTCTTCAACATGTCCCTCACATATTTATCCTGCCTGATAAATATTCCATCCTGTTTCTGCTGAACTTGGAGACCCAAAAAGAAAGTGAGCTCTCCCATGGTACTCATCTGAAATTCTCCCTTCATCAGATCCTCGAATTCCCTACACCAAGTGATGAGTGTCTAAATACTCATCATTTTTGTACCATTTAAACTGCAAAAACATCTGAAAACACTCAGAAATGCATCAAAATGATAAAAATATCACAAATAAGTGTTTTATGTGTTTTAAATGCAAAAATATCAAAATCTGGTGAAAAACGTATAAAGTTTGCATAATTGGCAGTTTTAGTCCCCCAAGTTTCAAAAGTTGTCAAAAACAGTCCCTGGTAAATCAAAATAAAGAAAAATATCATTTTAAGTCCTTAGGGATTCATGAGTTGTCAAAATTAGTCCTTGAGATTTAAAAATTGCAAATTTACAACTTTAGTCCCTCAAGTTTTGAAATTGTCACAAATAGTCCTTGGAAATTTGAAAAATGTCAAAACTGGTCCTTGTACTATTGGAACTTGTCAGTTTTGGTCCTTGTGACAACTTTGATAAATTGGCAGCTATGGTCCCTCAAGTTTGGAAGAATTGCATAATGGTCCTTGTATTAAAACCAACCATGACCCTTTAATCACTTTTGGACCCCTGCCACTTATACCCATTTTGACCCCCCTGCCATATCACCCTTTTGGACCCCTGGTCAAAACCAGTCAAACCTCTCTTTTCCCTCCCACCTTATCCCTGTCCTCCCACCACTTGCCTGCAAAAGCTTAACACCTCTCCCATCCACCTCTCACCTTATCCTCTCACCCCTCAACCCCCCTCATCATCACACCTATCCACCCCCCCTAGTTGCAGTTTCAGAGCCCAAGGTCAAAACCACCTTTTCCCGCCAAAACCAAATCAGTGGCCAAGATCAACTCTAGACATCCAATGGCCAAGAATTCAGCTGGGATACACTCAGAGGAGAGAGAGGAACTGTATTGGTGTATAAAAAGGAAGAAAGAGAGAAGGAAGAGCAAGTAGTTAGTTTTTTAAATTCATGTATGTCATTTTTTTCTTAAAGTGTCTTAATTAGCTTTCAAATTTGTAATTTCAAGCTTTATGATATTGGAACTAAGTTATTTAGTTATTGTAATTCAGTTTGAGCCTTAAATTAAAGTTTCACTTAAATTTCATATGATCATGTTTACTGTTTAAAATTTCAAATTCAAAATCTTATGTCCAAAGCTTCTAATAGCTTAGGTTAAACTCAAATAAGCCTATTTAAGCTTATTATAGCTTTGAGTGAGCTTATAAGTCATTTTCAAGCAAACTAGCCATATGGTCAACAAAAGTCAACTGCTGAGGATGATTTGGATTTGGTGATGATATTGGTTGATGCAGAGCTTAAAATGGGTTGGAATTAGCTTAGAATAGTAGTGTATGGGTTCTGTATAAGCTACATCACTCTCTGGACACTTGTGAGCTTGTTATCTCATTTTCATTTTTTATGCAGTTTTCACATTATGCTCATATTTAAATCTGTGGTCATTAAATAGTTTAGACATGTTTAAGTATTGGTAATTAGGGTACTAGAGTTAGTTTAAATGGTTAAATGAGTTAAATCAGTAACTAGTCTAGTTTACAAAGCAAAAGCAGTTTCTAAAGGTGTGTTTGGATCAGTGTGTCAAGCTGAGATTGAGTCTTAGTTTGCACTTGAAAATTGCATTATCAGTCTTAATATAGGTAGTTAAGATCATTTGAGTCAGTTATTTGTGCACTTGAACCTTAAAAGTCAAAATCATGCTTTAACTGTTTTTATTTCAAGACTGTTGGAATTTTGGAAATACAAAAACTTGTTTTGAGGTTAGATATCATAGAAATAGATTGCAGTAGTATCATTTCATCATAATATATCAATTTCAGTACACAAATTAGGATCAAAGTTCAATAAAGTCAATTTTTCATTTTGTCAAAAGTCAAATTTGCAAAAACCAGTTTTGAACCAACCTGAGTTGCTTTTTCCTTGATTCAGTTTTGAGCCAAATTAAGTAAAACTTTGGGTTTTATAAGTTCAACTGGTCTAGTTTCTTATTAGGATTTTTATAGATTTTTAGCAATTTTTTAGAAGCCCCAAATGAGCTTGTCAAAATGGGCTTATATGCCCTGTGCCAGGGCACTGACTACATTGGTGTTGTGCGTTTGTGCAGCCCTTGCACAGAGCTCAATTGAGCTTAACTTGGTCTCATTTTTGGTTTACTAGTTCTTAGCCAGGTCTCCTTCAAGTTCCAACTTTTTGTTTTGATTTCCAGCTTATTTAGTTGCTTATTTTCTAGCTAAAAAGTAGTAGCCTCAACTGTTTTTTTTGCACTTGAGCTCAAATCACCAAATCAAGTTAATCAGTGCTATAGAAGTTTAGGATAGTTGTAATTAGTTGATTTTGAGTATTTATAGCATATTATAGCTTCTGTGTTGGATTGGTGCTCATTTGGTCCTTTTAGCTTATTCTAAGTGCTTATTCATAAGCACTTGTAACTGCAGCCTCATATTTCTACACACAAGCCTCTGTTTTTATATTTTTTCTAGATTCTTAATATTATTTTAGACTTATCTTGAATTTTTCATATTTTTCTAACACTGTTTGCTATTTTTCTTTATTTAAAACAGTTTTTAAGCATTTTTTATTAGCTTTTAATACAATTAAATCAGAAAAACTTCAAAAAATAATTTTTCATTTTTCCTAGGTTAAGATAAATATAAAAAGTCAAAAAATATTTTTCCAGATTTTTCTTAGTTAAATTTGTATTTTTAGCAATTTAAGTAGTTTTAAATAGTTTTTAATTCATAAAAAATAGAAAAATAATCAGAAAAATATAAAAATAGTTTTGGAAATTCTTTTTAGTTATTTTAGATTTTTCCAAGTCATAATTTCATTTTTCTAGCTTTATTTCATATTTTCTTGTATTTTAGGGTATTATTAAATAGTTAAAATTAGTTTTTAATTAATAATAATTAATTAAATAGTTATAAAAATAATTTTCTTTTTCTAAAAATTTTCTCATATCATTAGGTTTGTAAAAATGTCATTTTCATATTTTTAGGATTAATATTGCTTCAGTTTCACATTTTCTTTTGTACGTCACGTAGTTTTTAATTTAAGTTTTATAAAAGAAAAATCAAAAACATCATTTTGCAAATAGTGATAGCGTTTATTTAATATAGTTTATCTTTTTAATTTTCTTTAATTTGCATTTAAGCCCCTGTAATTTATATACTTTTTCTTTTAGTATAATCAATCACAATCCTTTTCCGTTCAAATCCTCTCGATCACTATTCGTTTGACTATTCTCGCACAGCTCGTTGGGACATAACGACCTGGGGAAACACTATACTCTCCTGGACTTCATTGCATTTGTTTCCAGACTGTTTTAAGTTTGTTACGGTCAACCATTCACAAGTGGCTAGCTTGCGTGATAAAACTTGACCATCTGGGAGCGAATCAAATTTTGGCGCCGCTGCCGGGGAGCTGTGC
This sequence comes from Chrysanthemum makinoi, assembly GCA_910596185.1. Lineage (NCBI taxonomy): Eukaryota > Viridiplantae > Streptophyta > Magnoliopsida > Asterales > Asteraceae > Chrysanthemum > Chrysanthemum makinoi. The sequence continues at coordinate 277,901,637 of OU343224.1, forward strand.
TAATTCTCTTACGTTTAGCAGATTAGTGATTTGAATATTTACTCCTTGTTCATACCATCTATATGTTTATATTTACTTATAAAAATCCAAAAATCCAAAAACATCTTCTTTCTTATTTTTGCAAAATGTTTATCCAAAAACCCAAAAATATTCATCTTTACCCTCTTACCCTTTTTGATTCTTTATCCCTTTACCCTCTATCCATTTGATTCTAACTTCTTCTATTCTCATGGAATCTCTCGACTGCAATGAATTCTGGGACGAAGTTGAAAAACTTCAGACTTCATCGCAAATGTCAAGAATTCGTGTTGTTCGTGATGATCCATTAATTTTGCGTAGGGAAATGGAACGAGAAACCGGGGTGACAAAGGACCAGGTACTTCCCTCTGATAATGGAAGTGCTAAATACGTCCAACCTACGGTCATCCAAAGATCTAATCCCTCAATTGCTCCTAAGCCGTCTAGAATTAATCCTAAACTTTCACGATTTACGGTTAAAAGCAAACATGCAAAATTTAGACCGGTGTCTAGCAAGAATGACTTGCCTAATCTTCACGTTTCTCAAGAACCAGAACCAGAGACCATAACGGAAGTGGTGGAAATTGCTAGCTCTCAGAGCACACCACTTGTTCCACCTCCGGATTTTTCAAAATGTTCTTCAAGACTTGATAGTCATTCGGATCACCATGTTGGTTTTGTTGATTCTTTGAATAAACCGATTCCTTCTCATAACTCTCAAATGAAATCGTTTATTCCTTGTGTCGGTTGTGGTGAGCCTCTTTTTGGTTCACCCTGTCGTTGGTGTGCGTGTGTACAATGTGGTAATGATATTCGTAACGGGAGTTGTTTGTTTTGTGATTCGAGGAATTCATTTGATTATGATCCTAACTCATTTAACGAACCCTCAAACTTTTCCAATTACCCACCACAGCCCGACTTATCTTCATATAATCAACATAGCTGCTGTGAATTTTGTGGAGGTCCTCACCAAGGATTTGAGTGTCAATCCGGAAACACGTTATTCTATGAACAGTTTTCGGTAATGTTCAAACTTTGGTTATGACCAATATCCATATAAGTCACCAGTCTAGACTCAGCAGTTTTACTGTTGTGAGTACTGTGGAGGTCCCCACTTCACTCGATTGTCAAATAGGGAATCCATTTCCTTGTAACAATCATGACTCTCACAAGTTTGACAATTTCCAACCTCCACAGCACCATACGGTTCAAACTCCACCTGAGCCGTTGTCTCAAGAAATTTCCCAAGATCTTGAAACCGCAATGAAAACACTTGATGATATGATTCGTAACTTTAAGAATCAAGTGAGTGGTGAAAAGACCATGGGAGAATTGCTAGCCGAAGAACGAGAAGAACGAGAGGCTCGCAAATCTAGGGAAGAATTATTAGTCCTAGAGCAAGCAGCTCTAAGGCGTTCCCAATTTCTTAAGGCAGCTATGTATGATGATGACGAGGAGAGTATTTCTTTTAAGAATATTATTTCTCAACTCCCTCAGTCAGTTGATATCCCAGCAGTTGAGATTCCATCTCAAACAACTGCTATCACACCCGAAGCTCCCACTCACTCTCTGAACATGGGGGACGAGCATCTTGGCACTATTCCCTGAAAAGGAATCGGACGAATTCATAAAGTCTAGTGTTGAGAACCTTGTCCCAATCCCGAGAAAGTCACAGGGAACTTCTGATCATATGTGTGATTCTCTTTCCCCTCTTGAGTGTTCAAAAGATCATTTTGAAACTTTCTCCGATGTTAGCGACGATTGTACTTCTTATGGAAACATCGAGTATTGGTATGTGCTAAAACACATACCTTTTCGTCATCAATATAGACCCAAAATAACCAAGAAAGAGCCGTTTATTGCTAACATTTGATGTTTTCTTGAGTTTGTGCTTGTGCAGGTATGGATATGTAAAAACACACAAAAAAGAGCCAAATCAGACATAAATCCGAGCACGAGAGAAAGAAGAGTGCAAAAGCTGAAGCTGGGGAAGGAATTTTCAAAATGGCAACTATAGTCCTTGATGATTCAGATTTGTCAAGTTTGGTCCTTAAAGAATAAAGTTCTCAAATTAACAAATTTGGTACTTGGAGTTTGTGAAGATGTCAAGAATCACCCTTGAGAGCACTTGTCCAAAATTACAGAATTAGTCCTTGCAATTTTACACCTTGTCATTTCACACCCTTAATCCATAAATGTGTCTAACCCTTAAAACCTTATTGCATTTATACCCGGATCCAAAAAACTAGTTCAATCCAATATCACAACCCACGCCCAATATATCCAAACTCAATACCCGGTCCAAGAGTATCGCCAACCCGTTTTACCCGGTCAAACCCACCCTATTACCAAGTCAAATAAATATAAACAATACCTCAAACACCCAACGCGCCCAAAACCATAAACCACCCATTTTACTGTTTAACCTTTCACTCCTTCTTACCCTGATCAACCCACGTTTTACCCAACTTAAATGAGCTTCTAGAAGCTTACTGCCACCTTGTCAGAGGTGTGTGTCATGGGAATGCCAGAGTGGCAGATTGGAATGATTTGATTGGTGGGAACACATCACCAATCCAATCCAGCGGCTAAGAATGAATATGATGACAAGTTTTGAAGATCAAAGGCCAAGAATGAGAGTATCCAGAACCTTCCCAAGCCTCAGCTGTGCTATATAAACCCTCCTTCAGTCACAAAGAAATTTGTCCAGTTTTTAGGTTTTTAGAAAACTGTTACCATTTTAATTTCTGTCATTTAAATTGTTTTCAAATAGTTAATTAGTTTTCAATCTCAGTTGTAATTCGTAATTCCAGTTTTTATAGTGAAAGTTTAATTTCCAATCTTAATCTCTTGTCTCAATTTCGTTTCAATATTACATTTCGGTTAAATACTGTTTCATAAGCTTAGTTTCCTGTTAATCAAGCTCACATAAGCTTATCTTAGCTTATGTTAGCAGATTGTGAGTTTATTGTGGTCCAAGTTTACTCTCATTTCACATTTTGCAAAACAGTCAACGATAGTCAAACCTTGAAGTCAAATCAAGTTTTGGTATATTTCTGATGTTAATCTGTTTAATGGTTAAGTTTAATGTTAGTTTACTCATTTTGATTCAGTCACAACCTCATTTCATCAGTTTTCAAAGTTAAGCTTCAATAAAAGCTTGTTAAAGGAGCGTTTGGTTTAGTCTTAAATCTTAGGTTCTTAGCCATGTAGATGTATGGAATGTGGTCTAGTTCAGTAGTATTACTGGTTTTAAAGTTGTCTCAAGTAATATTTCAAGTTTCAAATATCATTTTGAGTCCTAAAGAGTTTTAGTGAAATCTGTCTTAGCTCATTTATCTGTCTCAATCAGCTGCACAGTAGGGGTTAAGAGCTTTCGAAAACCTGTTAAATCTTATTTTTAAGTGAACTTAGAGTACAAGCTTTTCTAGTTTTTGGTCATTATTCAATCACTAACTGTTTTGTGTAGGAGAATGTTGAGTTGGAATCACTTGAATTGTTCATGTTCTGCCCTGCATAGGTCTATATCAGTGGGATTTTCTTCATATATCAGGTTATTTTTCCACTGTCATTGCTTGAGTTTTGGTACTACAAGTAGTTTGCAAGTCTAGCTTTAGAATACCTAGCTTAGGTGGCCTTTAGGAACCTTTTAGATCAGTTTGATAGCTTGTTAAGCCTGCATTTTGTTCCCATTAACCTGTACTGCATCAGCAGCCTAGTGTCCCAACAGCCTTTTGTTTTGATCTTTAATTGCTTCATCATTAGTCCTTATTAGCTGTAATCTTAGATATAGAATCTCTGGTTGGTGGTCTTGAGAACCACATTTCTGGATTTCCCATTAGCTTCTTAGATAAGCCCATGGATAAGCTCAAAAGTAGGGCCAGGTCACTGTTTTGCTTAAGTAGCAGTTAGCTTAATATCTAGGTAGATTGCTTATTAGGTGTTAGGAGTAGTGTTAATTAGTTGATTTAGAGTAGTTATAGTATAAATTACCTTCTGTAGTTAATGGGTGTCATTTAGAGCTTATTTGCTTATTTTCATTTGCTTATTCAATAACAGTTTACATTGCAGCTAAAGATTCTTACACATAAGCCTCAGTTTTCATATTTTTCATCAACTTAGAATATAATTTTATAATTTTCCTGAGTTTTTCATAATTTTTAGTCACTGTTTAGTATTTTTCATTATTTAAATCAATTTTTAGTCACTTTTAAATAGCTTTTATTGCAAATAATTAAGAAAAAGTTCCAAAAAATAAATTTTCAATTTTCCCAGTTTAAGAAAAATATAAAAAGCATAAAAAATATTTTTCCCTATTTTTCCCCTTTTATTTGGTATTTTTCACAATTTAAATTAGATTTAAATAATTTTAAATTTGTAGAAAATAGAAAAAATTATCAGAAAAATTAAAAAAAAATAGTTTTGAAAATTCTATTAGGGTATTTTAGATTTTATAAAAATAGTTTTATATTTTTTCCCCTTTGTTTTTATAATTTTTAGTTATTTAGTCTTATTTTTATAGTTAAAATTTAGTTTTTAATTCAAAATAAATCAAGAAAAATCCTAAAAATTAGTTTTAATTCATAAATAGTTTTCTAATATCATTTTTATTATAAAAGTAATTTTAGGTTATTTTTCGGATTTAGAATAGATGTAATTGCTTTTTATTCGCGTTCGTTTTTATCCCGTAATTGCATTTTTAGTTTAGTTTGCCTTAATTCTTAGGTTTTCCCCATAGATTTTAATCCTTTATGCTTTCCTTATCCCGTAGTTTAGAAAACATCAAATTATTCCCTTCTCTCATTCAAATCCCGATAATCGGGACGTGAGTTGGAAATTCCATTCAACCCTCGTTCGGAACGATCTCGGTGCTCAAACCTAACACGTTTGAGTTACCCGTATACTACACACTTCTCATCTATTATTGGTTTTTAAATCAGTGTCCGAACTGTTTTAAGTTTCTTACGGTTAGTCATTCACAAGTGGCTAGCTTGTGTGAGATAACTTGACGGTTTGGTACCTGGAAATCAATTTTTGGCGCCGCTGCCGGGGAGGGCTTGTAGTGAGTTTTCGTATTCCATCTCGATTCGCGGTTTTTGAAGATCCTTCCTCGTGAAGTTATCGTTGATATTTTTAAATATCCCTTTTATAAAAACCCAAAAAGATTTTCCTTTTCAAAATTTGTTTTAAAAACCCAAAAATATTCTTCTTTTATCCTCTGAACCCGATAATTCTTTTCTTTTACCCTCTATATGTTTAATTCTCATGGAAACAATCAATTATCGTCATTGTTTTCATTGCAAAGGCCGTATGGAAGAAACTCAGTATTGTTGTTTGAATCCAGAATGTGTATGTGAGCAATGTGGATACCCCGGTTCTAAAAAATCTTGCTATTGGTGCGACTTAGCCGACAAACAATCTCGAGATGTTTCTAACCATCCGCCACAACCCGAGACATGTTCTTATCGTCGTTGCCTTCATTGCCAAAGCCGTATGGAAGAAAATCAATATCGATGTTTGAAATGTATATGTGATTGGTGCGGAAATAATTGTCGAGATGGATTTTGTAATGTATGCCAGAATTTTATTAATCCAAATCCAGATCTCGCTCGTCTTTATGCACGGCTAGAACAAAAGAGTGCTCTAATTGAAGAACCCTCGATTCCTACTCCCTCTCCGGTGAGGGAAATGGAATATGTTTCTGAGCCCGAGATGAATCCCGTTCAAGAACCAGAGCCTATCACGGAAATGGTGGAAATAGCTAACTCTTATCCAGATAATTCTTCGATTTATCAGCTTTTGTGCATATGGTGCAGAGGACCCGAATATGGTTGGAATTGTTCCGCTTGTAGCAATGGAAAATCTGGAACCGAGTTTCACCACAATCCTAACTATGAGACAACCGATTTTCCTAACCAACCTCTGTACCATGAGCCGGAATCATACTCTTGTGAGTACTGTGGTGGTCCTCACCAAGGTTTTCAATGTCAAGTTCAATTTAACAACTCAACCTTTGGTTATGAACCTTACCCTTATTCGTCACAACAATCATACTGTTGTGAGTATTGTGGAGGTCCGCATGTTAATTCCGATTGTCAGATGCAGAATCCGATTGTTTACGAGCAAGTTCCTTGTGACAATTACGATTATTCTTATAACCCACCTCCACAATACCAAGAAATTCAACCACAACCTTCACCATGTTCTGAAGATTTTAATCAAAAATTTCTGGAAATGATGAGTGATCTTAAGAATCTTCTTGATAAATTTACCCACGGAAAAGAAGATCCTCATCAGAAGACCTATCGTGAATTATTGGCTGAAGAGGCAGCGAAAGTGATCCAATATCGTCCAACTTCTTATTATTACGATTCTGATTCTGATGACGATTATACTCCTCCGAGTGGCAATCCCACTCCCGTTTCTGAGCCTTTCATTTCCGACCCTTCCCCTTCACTCACGTCAGTTGAGAGAAGTGACTTTTTGGAAGAGGTCGATGATTCTATTGCTACGGACATTGTTGAATCCGTTGACTCTCTCATAATGGGGGACGAGCCTCTTAGCACTATTCCGGAAACGAAATCGTCTAGTGTTGAGAGTTTTGACCCGATCCCAAGTGAGTCCGAGGATGTATCTGATAGTGACTGTGATTCGCTTTTATGTGATTCTCTTGACATTTCCGAGGTTACTTCCGGGATTTTCTCAAATCCTCTTTTTGAACTCAAAGACGACTACACCTTTTGCGAAGTTAACCCTCTTTTCGACAAAGATTTTGAGTTCGATTCAGAGATCACAACGGAAGTGGTGGATATTGCTAGCTCTCAGAGCACACCACTTGTCCCATCTCTGTGTTCCGACCTTTCTCTCCCGTCATGTGATGTTATGCAAGATGAAGAAAGTGATGAATCTGACACTAAAGATATTATGGAGATTGATGAATTGACTAAAGTGGTTGACAACGATATTCTTGATAATCCTCCTTATGATTCTGATATGGAAGAAATCGACTTATTTCTTGATGATCCAATACCGCCGGGTATTGAGAGTGACGGGTGCGACTCTGTTCAAGATGCCCTTTTTCTTGAAAGCTTGCTTAATGATGATTCTCCTTCCTCTGTTGAGTCAACCCTCACTTATCCCGATGAGCCCTCATGTGAAGACAAAATCTTTAAACCCAGGATATGCATTGATGAGATTTTTGTTGAAAACAATTTCCGAGATAAGGATCCTTCGATGGATACCTTCACTATTGAGCCTTCGGCTAGCATTTTTCTATATCATGAGCTCCCGACTTCTTTGGAGTATTCTCTTATTGATCCTTCATCCCTTCGTCCACCCGCAAAACCACCGGATGATGGATCCTTCTTACATGATATGCCTTATCCACCCATTTTCTTCTCCACCCAACCCACCCAGTCTCATTCTTTCGGGAATGAGGACACCGTTTTTGACCCTGGTATCTCTACCATTTTCTTCCCCAAGGACAAATGAATTCGGGGACTAGTCAGGCTAGCGACTCGGTAACCAAAAACAGTAGCGCTTCGTGGGAGGCACCCCATGCTTATCTCTTTCTTCTTTCTATTTTCTAATAAGTGACGTGAAGGGGTTAGCCTCTTCGATTTCTCGTGTTTGATTGTTTGTGATGTTGTGTAGGATGTTCCCGATATGAAGACTCTCGTGCTCAAAGTTTGTCATTTTCTCTACTCGAGTTTCATGATCGATGCTGATGGAAATCCGATATCCTAAATCTTATCGACTAACGTTTATCTTTGAGCATACTTAATAAACGGCTTTTAGATTTTCGTTGATACCCTTGCTTTTAAACATTGAGGACAATGTTTCGTTCTAGTCTGGGGTAGGGTAATCTTCGATTTGATTTGACCGCACTTGCTTTATTTTTGTCGTGTACTCTCGCAACCCCGTTTTTCCTTAGAAAATAAAAAATTGTGCAAAAATGAGCAAAATTTAAAAATTTTTGTAAGCTTTTGTTAAGTCTTTTTGATTGAAAAGTTTGCTAGTCTCTTAGATAAGAAGCTATAAAAAGCGAATTCTAGCTCACAAGGCCAAGATTTTGCAAGTTTCCCTGAGTGACTTTAAATATGCATAACTTGATTTCATTTAGACAAAGCATTTGCTAAGTTAATATATGTTTTGACACCTTGTTGACTTTCCGCTGGTGAGAGTAGGAATAGAATTCTGACTTGACCGGGCGTGTTGAGCCCTAGCTTGTTCCCTTAACCATAGATAATCAAATTATCGGCTAAGCATCCGCGGATCTCATTATTTGGGATTTTAAATTTGCGGAGATCGAGAAATGATAGAGTTACTTATGAGTTTAGATGCTAAGCGTGGAGTAGTTGGTTCTCTTTAGAGCCCATCGAAGGTACTTATGGCTTTTTGTTCCCACAAAATTGTTTCACCCCATATCTGTCTAATAATAATTAGAGATGTTGAGTTTTTGGCGATAGTTAGTTCTTTATCTTCTTAAAAGAATCTTTGTTTTAAAAATTGGGTACACATCAAGGATCCGTAATAAATAAGCAATAAGTGATTTGTGAAATGTAATAAGTAAAGTTATGAGCTGCGGTGTCGAGATCGGACCCTTGGATCTTTAGCCGGGATTGAGTGAGGTCTTAGCCTAGCCAGCCGGGATCCTCATTTCATGAAGCCTATAGTCTTGGAATTACCCCGTGAAGCTCCGTAGTTCATAGCTCATACAAGTAAAAGTTCATGAAAAAAAAAATGAATGAAAAAAAAAATTTTGATGTTGAAAAATAATGAAAAAGGTCAAAAGTATAAGTGAATAAAAATTCCTTGATGTGGACCTCATTTTTGGGACAATGGTTCTTGAGAGAAGACGGATAACTAATTATCGACTTAGCTTTGTATCTTTATCGGAATAAAAGTTATCGAAACGAGAATTTGAAGAAATTCATTTCTCACAAAAATAAAAAAAATCTAGAGGAAAATAGGAAAATGGGAACAAAAAGTAATTACACAAGTAACTTCCATGGGTAGTGTTAGCATCTAGAGTCATATTTAACAATGATTTCGGTTTTACGCTTAGTTTGGGACTTGTGAAAAATCAGGGACGATGTATTCTATCAATATGGTCACTTCACGCTGTGTTGTGTTTTCTACTCCGTGATCCTAACGTGTCGTTTGAAAAATGTTGGAGTTATAAATCGACATGAAAGTTCAACAAACCGTCATTCATAATCGGAATGTGCTTAATCGTAATATCTACATGTGAATTAAAAGGTAAACGGGGCGTTTTTAGATTTAAGGCTTTCTTAATCTCTTTTGAGGAATCTTTGCTACTTCTTCATAGGTTTAGTAGAAAGAGATTGAAATCCTTGGTTTTAGAAGCGTGAGTTGATTGCATTGCGTGAGGACACGACAATGGTCTCGTCTGGGGTATTTTGGTATGTGCTAAAACACATACCTTTTCATTATCAAAACTGACCCAAAATAACCAAGAAAGAGCCGTTTATTGCTTTGTGGTTTTCTTGAGTTTTTGTATGTGCAGGTACGGATATGTAAAAACACACAAAAAAGAGCCAAATCAGACATAAATCCGAGCACGAGAGAAAAAAGAGTGCAAAAGCTGAAGCTAGGGAAGGAATTTTCAAAATGGCAACTATAGTCCTTGATGATTCAGATTTGTCAAGTTTGGTCCTTAAAGAATAAAGTTCTCAAATTAACAAATTTGGTACTTGAAGTTTGTGAAGATGTCAAGAATCACCCTTGAGAGCACTTGTCTAAAATTACAGAATTAGTCCTTGCAATTTTACACCTTGTCATTTCACACCCTTAATTCATAAATGTGTCTAACCCTTAAAACCTTATTGCATTTATACCCGGATCCAAAAAACTAGTTCAATCCAGTATCACAACCCACGGCCCAATATATCCAAACTCAATACCCGGTCCAAGAGTATCCCAGCCAACCCGTTTTTACCCGGTCAAACCCACCCTATTACCAAGTCAAATAAATATAAACAATACCTCAAACACCCAACGCGCCCAAAACCATAAACCACCCATTTTACTGTTTAACCTTTCACTCCTTCTTACCCTAATCAACCCACGTTTTACCCAACTTAAATGAGCTTCTAGAAGCTTACTGCCACCTTGTCAGAGGTATGTGTCATGGGAATGCCAGAGTGGCAGATTGGAATGATTTGATTGGTGGGAACACATCACCAATCCAATCCAGCGGCTAAGAATGAATATGATGACAAGTTTTGAAGATCAAAGGCCAAGAATTAGAGTATCCAGAACCTTCCCAAGCCTCAGCTGTGCTATATAAACCCTCCTTCAGTCACAAAGAAATTTGTCCAGTTTTTAGGTTTTTAGAAAACTGTTACCATTTTAATTTCTGTCATTTAAATTGTTTTCAAATAGTTAATTAGTTTTCAATCTCAGTTGTAATTCGTAATTCCAGTTTTTATAGTGAAAGTTTAATTTCCAATCTTAATCTCTTGTCTCAATTTCGTTTCAATATTACATTTCGGTTAAATACTGTTTCATAAGCTTAGTTGCCTGTTAATCAAGCTCACATAAGCTTATCTTAGCTTATGTTAGCAGATTGTGAGTTTATTGTGGTCCAAGTTTACTCTCATTTCACATTTTTCAAAACAGTCAACGATAGTCAAACCTTGAAGTCAAATCAAGTTTTGGTATATTTCTGATGTTAATCTGTTTAATGGTTAAGTTTAATGTTAGTTTACTCATTTTGATTCAGTCACAACCTCATTTCATCAGTTTTCAAAGTTAAGCTTCAATAAAAGCTTGTTAAAGGAGCGTTTGGTTTAGTCTTAAATCTTAGGTTCTTAGCCATGTAGATGTATGGAATCTGGTCTAGTTCAGTAGTATTACTGGTTTTAAAGTTGTCTCAAGTAATATTTCAAGTTTCAAATATCATTTTGAGTCCTAAAGAGTTTTAGTGAAATCTGTCTTAGCTCATTTATCTGTCTCAATCAGCTGCACAGTAGGGGTTAAGAGCTTTCGAAAACCTGTTAAATCTTATTTTTAAGTGAACTTAGAGTACAAGCTTTTCTAGTTTTTGGTCATTATTCAATCACTAACTGTTTTGTGTAGGAGAATGTTGAGTTGGAATCACTTGAATTGTTCATGTTACTACGCATAGGTCTATATCAGTGGGATTTTCTTCATATATCGGGTTATTTTTCCCTGTCATTGCTTGAGTTTTGGTACTACAAGTAGCTTGCAAGTCTAGCTTTAGAATACCTAGCTTAGGTGGCCTTTAGGAACCTTTTAGATCAGTTTGATAGCTTGTTAAGCCTGTATTTTGTTCCCATTAACCATCGCATCAGCTGACCTAGTGTCCCAAAACCTTTTGTTTTGATCTTTAATTGCTTCATCATTAGTCCTTATTAGCTGTAATCTTAGATATAGAATCTCTGGTTGGTGGTCTTGAGAACCACATTTCTGGATTTCCCATTAGCTTCTTAGATAAGCCCTTGGATAAGCTCAAAAGTAGGGCCAGGTCACTGTTTTGCTTAAGTAGCAGTTAGCTTAATATCTAGGTAGATTGCTTATTAGGTGTTAGGAGTAGTGTTAATTAGTTGATTTAGAGTAGTTATAGTATAAATTACCTTCTGTAGTTAATTGGTGTCATTTAGAGCTTATTTGCTTATTTTCATTTGCTTATTCAATAACATTTTACATTGCAGCTAAAGATTCTTACACATAAGCCTCAGTTTTCATATTTTTCATCAACTTAGAATATAATTTTATAATTTTCCTGAGTTTTTCATAATTTTTAGTCACTGTTTAGTATTTTTCATTATTTAAATCAATTTTTAGTCACTTTTAAATAGCTTTTATTGCAAATAATTAAGAAAAAGTTCCAAAAAAATAAATTTTCAATTTTACCAGTTTAAGAAAAATATAAAAAGCATAAAAAATATTTTTCCCTATTTTTCCCCTTTTATTTGGTATTTTTCACAATTTAAATTAGATTTAAATAATTTTAAATTTGTAGAAAATAGAAAAAATTATCAGAAAAATAAAAAAAAAATAGTTTTGAAAATTCTATTAGGGTATTTTAGATTTTATAAAAATAGTTTTATATTTTTTCCCCTTTGTTTTTATAATTTTTAGTTATTTAGTCTTATTTTTATAGTTAAAATTTAGTTTTTAATTCAAAATAAATCAAGAAAAATCCTAAAAATTAGTTTTAATTCATAAATAGTTTTCTAATATCATTTTTATTATAAAAGTAATTTTAGGTTATTTTTCGGATTTAGAATAGATGTAATTGCTTTTTATTCGCGTTCGTTTTTATCCCGTAATTGCATTTTTAGTTTAGTTTGCCTTAATTCTTAGGTTTTCCCCATAGATTTTAATCCTTTATGCTTTCCTTATCCCGTAGTTTAGAAAACATCAAATTATTCCCTTCTCTCATTCAAATCCCGATAATCGGGACGTGAGTTGGAAATTCCATTCAACCCTCGTTCGGAACGATCTCGGTGCTCAAACCTAACACGTTTGAGTTACCCGTATACTACACACTTCTCATCTATTATTGGTTTTTAAATCAGTGTCCGAACTGTTTTAAGTTTCTTACGGTTAGTCATTCATAAGTGGCTAGCTTGTGTGAGATAACTTGACGGTTTGGTACCTGGAAATCAAGTATGTTGAGGCATCACTCCCACAGTCTGATGCTGATCATCATCTTGAGGAGTTCACCGATGAACTCACTCACATCAATCCACTTTCATCAGAAAGTGACGATGATCTCTTTGATTTCAAAGCCGATCTGGGAGAGACTGAAAGTCTCCTTGATAATAATCGTTCACTCACTTCTTATCCCAACAGTCCAATAGAGAATGTTGATCACTTTGTTCCCGAAACATTCAAAACTACTTTCACCAATCCTCTATTTGAATTCAACTCTGAATTCACCTTAATTCGAGAATCCACTCTTTGATACTCAGATTGAGGATAGTGATAAGTCTGATGGAACAAGAATTCACAGATTTACATCTTGTGATTGATTCTCTTCACGAGGAGTTCGCCAGTGAACTCACTCATATCATATCTCCGCCGGAGTATGATAATTTCCACTTTGATCTAGACACACCCATAATATGTCTTGATCAAGCGAGCTTAACTGATGAGATTCATGAAACTATGAATTCTCCTATTGAGGATGAAGAGTTAGTCATGATTTTTATCATGATTTTCTTTCTTTTCTTCATATATTCTGTCACTTCTCCTGTTCTTCACTCCTTCGGGAATGAAGACATTATCTTTGACCCCGACATTTCCATGTACCATTTGTGAGCCGGGTCTGTCTGAATATATCTCATCGGTGTGGAACTTTCGCGTACTTCAATGTTTATCCAAACATCTTGAATGAAAGTCCGATGGAGATTGTCTCTTCCACTTACTTCCCCATGAACCAATTAATTCCAGGTCGAGTCAAACTAGCGACTCGGTAATCAAAAATAGTAGTTAAACATGGGTCTTCACCCGTGCGTACCACCCTAGTGTGGGGGAGTTGCCCATTTGTTGTATATAAGTTTTCAAAAAAAAAAATCTTTCAAAATAATGGCCGTAGTATTTCCCTTTTACGTTCTCGGTTTCGGCATAACAGCCGGTACTTTGAATATTGAGGGCAATATTCATTTCTAGTGTGGGGGGAATTCTCACGAATTTTATCATGTAATTATACCGCCCAATTCCCCCATTTTTGGCCAAATTTTTTTTTGGAGCAAGTGTTTTGCACTTACTCAACTTATGGTTATCAGTCCGCCATGTCTAAAAAACAAAAGGATTGGCTAATCCAGGAGCAAACGGCTCTTGGTAAAGATATCTCAAATCCGTTGACGGCTTGCAATTTGCCCAAAATTGTATGGTGTTCAGCTCACCATATCTTTAATTAGTGAAGAGTTGGCTAGCCCGCAAGTTTATGGCTTGTGGTAAAGGCAGTTGAAAAACCATAATTGGTAATCAGCTCACCAAAGATAATATTGATAATTTATCTAAGAGTTGGCTAGTCCAGAAGCAAACGGCTTCTGGTAAAGACAAATCAAATCCGTTGGAAGCTGGTGATTTGCTCAAAATCACTTGGTTATCGGTGTACCAAGGTTCTTACTTGAACTGAAACATTTGGCTACTCCAGAAGTAATGGCTTTTGGTAAAGAGATGAAATCCATTAATTTTTCTCAAAACATTGCTAGGGACTAGCAATATCTTAGTGTGGGGGATTGATGAGTGTCTAAATACTCATCATTTTTATACCATTTAAACTGCAAAAACATCTGAAAACACTCAGAAATGCATCAAAATGATAAAAATATCACAAATAAGTGTTTTATGTGTTTTAAATGCAAAAATATCAAAATCTGGTGAAAAACGTATAAAGTTTGCATAATTGGCAGTTTTAGTCCCCCAAGTTTCAAAAGTTGTCAAAAACATCCCTGTAAATCAAAATAAAGAAAAATATCATTTTAAGTCCTTAGGGATTCATGAGTTGTCAAAATTAGTCCTTGAGATTTAAAAATTGCAAATTTACAACTTTAGTCCCTCAAGTTTTGAAATTGTCACAAATAGTCCTTGGAAATTTGAAAAATGTCAAAACTGGTCCTTGTACTATTGGAACTTGTCAGTTTTGGTCCTTGTGACAACTTTGATAAATTGGCAGCTATGGTCCCTCAAGTTTGGAAGAATTGCATAATGGTCCTTGTATTAAAACCAACCATGACCCTTGATCCGCAAGAAAACCGTCAAGTTTTCTCACGCAAGCTGACCACTTGTGAATGGCCGACTGTAAGAAACTTAAAACGGTTCAAGCACAAACTCAATGAAGATCTGGGGAGTATAGGGTTTCCCCGGGTCGTTATGTCCCAGCGAGCTATGCGAAGAATCACCCAACGAATAGTGATCGAGAGATTTGAACGGAAAATAGGATTTGTGATTATTAACTACAGAAATAGCCAACAAATTACAGAGGCTTAAATGCAAATTAAAGAAAGTTAAAAAGATAAAAAAAAATGTTAAATAAACGCTATCACTATTTTCAAAATGATGTTTTTGATTTTATGTTTTTATAAAACTGAATTAAAAACTAACGTAACGTACAAATAAAAATGTGAAACTTACACAATATTAACCCTAAAAATATGAAAATGATATTTTTACAAACCTAATGATAAAAGAAAATTATTAGAAAAAGAAAATTATTTTTATAACTGTTTATCTATTTATCATTAATTAAAAACTATTTTTAACTATTAAATAATTACCTAAAATACAAGAAAATGTGAAATAAAGCTAGAAAAATAAAATGAAGACTTAGAAAAATCTAAAATATCAAAAGAAAATTTTCAAAACTATTTTTATATTTTTCTGATTATTTTTCTATTTTCTAGGAATTTAAAAACTATTAAAAACTAATTAAATGGCTTAAAAATACAAATTTAACTAATAAAAATCTAGAAAAATATTTTTTTGCCTTTTTATATTTATCTAAACCTAGGAAAATGAAAAATTATTTTTTTTGAAGCTTTTCTTAATTATTTGTATTAAATACTAATTAAAAATGATTAAAAACTAAATTAAATCAAGAAAAATACTAAACAGACTTGGAAAAATCTGAAAAATTCAAGTTAAGTCTAAAATAATGTACTGAATCAAGAAAAAATGGAAAAACAGGTGGTTGTGTGTGAGATTATGGAACTGCTATGGAATGTGCTTATGAATAAGCACTTGAATGAGCCAAATGAGCACAAACAAGCACCACACTGGAACAGAAGTTCTACTATGCTATAATAACCAAAATGCAACTAAAAACAATAAGCCATAGCCACTGAATTGCTAATTCAACAGATTTGGATGATATGATTATAAACTAAAAACAGGTTTGAGGTGCCTACTTTAAACCCAAAAATAAGCACTCAAATAAGCTACAAATCAAAAACCAATTATGGAGACTTAAACTAGACCTGGTCAAGAGTTTATGAGCCAAAGACCAGACCAAGGTGAGCTAAGTTGAGCCCCATGCGGTGCCTTGCACAAAAGCTGAGAAAAACTTCAGTGTTAACTGAGTTGTGTACAGGGGAGATGAGACCTAAAAAACAAGCTTGTTTGAGACTTATAAAAAATTCACAAAAATGTATAAAAATGCTAATAACAAAATAGACCAGTTGAACTTCAAAAACCCAAAATTTCACTTAATTTGGCTTAAAAATGAATCAAGGAAAAATCCTTTCAGTTTGCCTCAAAATGACATTTTCACTTTTGACTTTTTAAAGCAATCTTGATATTTTGACTTTGGTGAGATTTAAGCTCACTTTAAGGACTGATTATGATGTTAATGGTTGAAATGAGACTAACACAAGCTATGTCTATGGATTTCACACACAAAATGAGCTTTTTGATTTGCAAAAATTCAACAGTGAAGCTGTTAAAACAGGTTAAGTGTAATGTTGACCTTGGGTGTTTTGCAGGCACAAACTAAGACAGATAATAGCTTAAATGAACTAAACAAACATAAAACTACAAAGCCTAACCACTGAAGATACCTAAAAGACAGATAGATCAGCAGATCCAAACACACCTTATTACACTGATAAGCAATTTTAATTAAGCTAAACTACTGATCCAACTTGAGCAAATACTAACACTGATTCTAATGAGCCTAATAACACTTAAGCAACAGATAAAAAACCAAAATAAACCATGAGTACAGATTATGCCAAAAATTCTAGAAAATTACTCACAAATGGTCCTAGCCACAATGGCTTGAATTCAAGTAACCAGAGAACCACTATCCTATATATCAACCCAATGAATGCTAAATCACCCCAAATCTACCTCTGCATCACCCATTTCCATTTCCATTGCCATTTTTGCCCAGTTTGACTTTTCTTGACCAAGAACCAAAATTACTTGAACCTTGAATGTAACCTTATAAAATGCTGTAATGAGCTTATATAAGCTTGTTGAAGCTTAAAGTTAAGCTACTACAAGCTTTGATATATGATTTTGAAAATGAAAATTGCAACAGTAAGCTTAACAATGTGAAATGGTAATATGACTTAAATTGGTACTTGAAATTGGTTTATATTGATCAAATAACTTAACATGAGTACATTACAACAAAGGATCACAGATTTTTAACTTAACTAAAAACTTTATATTAAAAACGACATTCAAGAAAATTTAAAAACTAGTAGACTCCTCTTTTCTTCTTCTCTTGCTTCCTTTTTATACCCAAAATCTTTCTCTCACTTCTCTGATAGTTTCCCACCTTTTTCCCTGGCCATTGGATCACTTGAACTCATCTTGGCCGTTTGATTGAATTTGGCGCCAAAATGGGTATTTGACAGTTGGGGCTGAGATGGTTGGTAAGAGATGCAATTAATGCTTCTTGGAGGGTTGTTGAGGAGGGGGGAACAAAACATGGAGTAGGGTGGAGCTTTGTTGGTGGCTGGTTGCTGGTTTTGCAGAAAAGGAGGGAAAAAGAAGGAGGAAGGGGGCGTTTGCAGGTTTGGTTTTTTATATATTAAAAAAGGACGGGGTTCAAGGTGGGGGTCAAATTGGCTTGGCAGGGTCCATTTGGTTTGTGATAGGGTCAAAATGGGTGTAAAGGGTTTAAATCACAAGGACTAATGTTGCAATTTCTGAAAATAGAGGGGCCAGTTCTGCCAATTCATCAAAGTTTCTCCAAGGGCTAAAAGTGACAAGCTCTAAAAGTACAAGGACCAATCTTGACATTTTCAAATTTCCAGGGGCCATTTTTGCCAAATTTCAAACTTGGAGGACCAAACTTGTAATTTCTCAAAACTTTTGACATTTTTCACCAAAGGACTAATTTTGACAAGTTATGATTTAAAAAAGACCTTTGATGATTTTACTTTTGAAATTAAGGCTCAGGGACTATTTCTGACAACTTTTGAAATTTGGGGGACTGAAACTGCCAATTATGCAAACTTAGCTCATTTTTCATCTGATTTTAAACATTTTGCATCTGAAACATATAAAATGCACTTTTGAGATATTTTCAGTATTTTGATGCATTTCTGAGCATTTTTAAACGTTTTGCAGTTCAGATTTAACCAAAAATGATGAGTATTTACACACTCATCAATCCCCCACACTAAACTATTGCTAGTCCCTAGCAATCTTTTGAGAAAAACTTAATGGATTTGAAACTCTTTACCAAAATCCATTACTTCTGGAGTAGCCAAATGTTTCAGTTCAAGTAAGAACCATGGTACACCGATAACCATGTGATTTTGAGCAAACCACCAGCTTCCAACGGATTTGATTTGTCTTTACCAGAAGCCGTTTGCTCTGGACTAGCCAACTCTTAGATAAATTATCAATATTATCTTTGGTGAGTCGATTACCAATTATGGTTTTCCAACCGCCTTTACCACAAGCCATAAACTTGCGGGCTAGCCAACTCTTCACTTTTTAGGATATGGTGAGCTGAATACCATACAATTTTGGGCAAATTGCAAGCCGTCAACGGATTTGAGATATCTTTACCAAGAGCCGTTTGCTTCTGGATTAGCCAATCCTTTTGTTTTTTAGACAAGGCGGACTGATAACCAATTGAGTGAGTGTAAAAACACTTACTCCAAAAAAAAAAATTTGGCCAAAACGGGGAATTAGGTGATTGTAATTATAAAATTCGTGAGAATTCCCCCCACACTTAGAAATGAATATTGCCCTCAATATTCAAAGTACCGGTTATGCCGAACGAGAACGTAAAGGAAATACTACGGCCATTATTTAGCAAGATTTTTTTTTTTTTTTTTTTGAGAAAACTTTATATACACAACATGTGGGGCAACCCCCCCACACTAGGGTGGTAGAAAGATAGAAAGAAGTCAGAAATATGGGTGAAAACCCATATGGCATGCTACTGTTTTTGATTCCCGAGTCGCTAGCTTGACTCGACCCCGAATTCATTGGTTCATGGGGAACTAAGTGGAAGAGACAATCTCAATCGGACTTTCATTCAAGATGTTTGGATAAACATTGAAGTACGTGAAAGTTCCACACCGATGAGATATACATAGAACCGGCTCAAAAAATGATAAATAAAAATGCCGGGGTCAAAGATAGTGTCTTCATTCCCGAAGGAGTGAAGATGAAGAGAAATCTCAAGATATTTGAGGAAAGGAAGAAAGATTTTGATAACAATCAAGATCTATTCTTCATCCTCAAATGTAGACGTATCGGGAGGAAGGGTGAAGGTAGTATCATTAATAGGCAAACTCGTATGATAGAGTACACCTTCCTCCGAGCTAATATCATCCTCAAGATCAAAGTAGAAATGATCATGTTCCGGAGGAGATATGTCATGAGAGAGTTCACCGAAGAACTCTTCATGAAAAGAATCATTCACATGAAGTGAAATTGTGAACTCTTGTTCCATTGTGGGCTCATCACTATCCTCGGTCTGAGTATCAAAGAGTGGATTCTCAAAAATTGAAGTGAATTCAGAGTCGAATTCAAATAGAGGATTGGTGAGAGTTATTTTGAATGTTTCGGGAACAAAGTGATCAACATTCTCTATTGGATTGTTGGGATAAGAAGTGAGTGAACGATCATTGATGTGAGTGAGTTCATCGGTGAACTCCTCAAGAAGATGATCAGCATCAGACTGTGGGAGTGATACCTCAACATACTCGATGTTTCCAAAGGAAGCACAATCGTCGCTAAAATCGGAGAAAGTTTCCAAATGATCATTTGAACACTCAAGAGGGGAAAGAGAATCACACATATGCTCAGAAGTTCCCTGTGACTCTCTCGGGATTGGGACAAGGTTCTCAACACTAGACTTTATGAATTCGTCCGATTCCTTTTCAGGAACAGTGTCAAGATGCTCATCCCCCATGTTGAGAGTGAGTGGGAGCTTGGTGTGATAGCAGTTGTTTGAGAATGAATCTCAAGCGATGGGATATCAACTGATGAACTTGATGAATCTTTATAGAATTGAAGGATATCAAGTGTATCCTCATCATCACTGTCATCAGTAATAAAACAAAATTGAGAGCTAGATGCGAGCTGCTTTTTCTTTTGCAATTGATTCCTTAATAGCTTTTTCAAAGGAAATTTGGGAATTTATTTTAGCGACTGTTCTTCACTAACAATTCTTCCATGGGTTTTTGATTTGGATTATCTTGGGAATGTTTACATTCCTTCAAATCTTTCACTAAATCCAAAAGATGAAGGAGAAGATTTTGAGGAAGTGGCTCAGGCTGAGGTGGTGCCTGATTCACTTGGTACTGTAGAGGTTGGTCATGATACGAAGAGTCGTAATTGTTACAAGGAAATGGATTCCTTGTTTGACAATCAGAGCTAAAGTGAGGACCTCCACAATACTCACAACAGTAAAACTGATGTGGCTGTGAGTTATATGTGTGGCAGTCATAATTGTTATCAGGAACCTGCTCATAGACAAGCGTGTTTTCCGATTGACAATCAGAACTGGAGTGTGAACCACCACAGTACTCACAACAGTAAAACTGTTGAGTCTCATAGTGTGGTAGCTGATGGAATAAATCGGTTGTGTTATGGTAAGAATAGGGATCTTGGTTATAGACAGGACCCGTTTCTGACTCCACCATGCTACAACTGGGGCAATTGCCACCATTATAAGGACCACCACACCATTGACAACCAAGAGGGTGAGGATAAGACATAGAAAGAATCAAATGTTTTCAGAGGGGTAGGGATGAAGAATCAAATATGTGAGAGGGTAAAGATGGATATTTTGGATTTTTGGATAAACATTTTGTAAAAATAAGAAAGAAAATCTTTTTGGGTTTTGATTTTTATAAGAAAATATAAATACATATAGATGGTATGAACAATGAGTGAATATCCAAATCACTAATCTGCTAAGCGTAAGATAATCAGCCAGACTCCCCGTGGCGCCAAAAATTTGATCCGCGCAAAACCGTCAAGTTTTCTCACGCAAACTGACCACTTGTGAATGGCCGACTGTAAGAAACTTAAAACGGTTCAAGCACAAACTCAATGAAGATCTGGGGAGTATAGTGTTTTCCCGGGTCGTTATGTCCCAGCGAGCTATGCGAAGAATCACCCAACGAATAGTGATCGAGAGATTTGAACGGAAAATAGGATTTGTGATTATTAACTACAGAAATAGCCAACAAATTACAGAGGCTTAAATGCAAATTAAAGAAAGTTAAAAAGATAAAAAATATTAAATAAACGCTATCACTATTTGCAAAATGATGTTTTTGATTTTATGTTTTTATAAAACTGAATTAAAAACTACGTAACGTACAAATAAAAATGTGAAACTTACACAATATTAACCCTAAAAATATGAAAATGATATTTTTACAAACCTAATGATAAAATAAAATTATTAGAAAAAGAAAATTATTTTTATAACTGTTTATCTATTTATCATTAATTAAAAACTATTTTTAACTATTAAATAATTACCTAAAATACAAGAAAATGTGAAATAAAGCTAGAAAAATAAAATGAAGACTTAGAAAAATCTAAAATATCAAAATAAAATTTTCAAAACTATTTTTATATTTTTCTGATTATTTTTCTATTTTCTAGGAATTTAAAAACTATTAAAAACTAATTAAATGGCTTAAAAATACAAATTTAACTAATAAAAATCTAGAAAAATATTTTTTTGCCTTTTTATATTTATCTAAACCTATGAAAATGAAAAATTATTTTTTTTGAAGCTTTTCTAAATTATTTGTATTAAATACTAATTAAAAATGCTTAAAAACTAAATTAAATCAAGAAAAATACTAAACAGACTTGGAAAAATCTGAAAAATTCAAGTTAAGTCTAAAATAATGTACTGAATCAAGAAAAAATGGAAAAATAGGTGGTTGTGTGTGAGATTATGGAACTGCTATGGAATGTGCTTATGAATAAGCACTTGAATGAGCCAAATGAGCACAAACAAGCACCACACTGGAACAGAAGTTCTACTATGCTATAATAACCAAAATGCAACTAAAAACAATAAGCCATAGCCACTGAATTGCTAATTCAACAGATTTGGATGATATGATTATAAACTAAAAACAGGTTTGAGGTGCCTACTTTAAACCCAAAAATAAGCACTCAAATAAGCTACAAATCAAAAACCAATTATGGAGACTTAAACTAGACCTGGTCAAGAGTTTATGAGCCAAAGACCAGACCAAGGTGAGCTAAGTTGAGCCCAATGCGGCCTTGCACAAAACGAGAAAAACTCGGTGTTAACTGAGTTGTGTACAGGGGAGATGACGCCTAAAAGACAAGCTTGTTTGAGACTTATAAAAATTCACAAAAATGTATAAAAATGCTAATAACAAAATAGACCAGTTGAACTTCAAAAACCCAAAATTTCACTTAATTTGGCTTAAAAATGAATCAAGGAAAAATCCTTTCAGTTTGCCTCAAAATGACATTTTCACTTTTGACTTTTTAAAGCAATCTTGATATTTTGACTTTGGTGAGATTTAAGCTCACTTTAAGGACTGATTATGATGTTAATGGTTGAAATGAGACTAACACAAGCTATGTCTATGGATTTCACACACAAAATGAGCTTTTTGATTTGCAAAAATTCAACAGTGAAGCTGTTAAAACAGGTTAAGTGTAATGTTGACCTTGGGTGTTTTGCAGGCACAAACTAAGACAGATAATAGCTTAAATGAACTAAACAAACATAAAACTACAAAGCCTAACCACTGAAGATACCTAAAAGACAGATAGATCAGCAGATCCAAACACACCTTATTACACTGATAAGCAATTTTAATTAAGCTAAACTACTGATCCAACTTGAGCAAATACTAACACTGATTCTAATGAGCCTAATAACACTTAAGCAACAGATAAAAAACCAAAATAAACCATGAGTACAGATTATGCCAAAAATTCTAGAAAATTACTCACAAATGGTCCTAGCCACAATGGCTTGAATTCAAGTAACCAGAGAACCACTATCCTATATATCAACCCAATGAATGCTAAATCACCCCAAATCTACCTCTGCATCACCCAATTCCATTTCCATTGCCATTTTTGCCCAGTTTGACTTTTCTTGACCAAGAACCAAAATTACTTGAACCTTGAATGTAACCTTATAAAATGCTGTAATGAGCTTATATAAGCTTGTTGAAGCTTAAAGTTAAGCTACTACAAGCTTTGATATATGATTTTGAAAATGAAAATTGCAACAGTAAGCTTAACAATGTGAAATGGTAATATGACTTAAATTGGTACTTGAAATTGGTTTATATTGATCAAATAACTTAACATGAGTACATTACAACAAAGGATCACAGATTTTTAACTTAACTAAAAACTTTATATTAAAAACGACATTCAAGAAAATTTTAAAACTAGTAGACTCCTCTTTTCTTCTTCTCTTGCTTCCTTTTTATACCCAAACTCTTTCTCTCACTTCTCTGATAGTCTCCCACCTTTTTCCCTGGCCATTGGATCACTTGAACTCATCTTGGCCGTTTGATTGAATTTGGCGCCAAAATGGGTATTTGACAGTTGGGGCTGAGATGGTTGGTAAGAGATGCAATTAATGCTTCTTGGAGGGTTGTTGAGGAGGGGGGAACAAAACATGGAGTAGGGTGGAGCTTTGTTGGTGGCTGGTTGCTGGTTTTGCAGAAAAGGAGGGAAAAAGAAGGAGGAAGGGGGCGTTTGCAGGTTTGGTTTTTTATATATTAAAAAAGGACGGGGTTCAAGGTGGGGGTCAAATTGGCTTGGCAGGGTCCATTTGGTTTGTGATAGGGTCAAAATGGGTGTAAAGGGTTTAAATCACAAGGACTAATGTTGCAATTTCTGAAAATAAAGGGGCCAGTTCTGCCAATTCATCAAAGTTGCTCCAAGGGCTAAAAGTGACAAGCTCTAAAAGTACAAGGACCAATCTTGACATTTTCAAATTTCCAGGGGCCATTTTTGCCAAATTTCAAACTTGGAGGACCAAACTTGTAATTTCTCAAAACTTTTGACATTTTTCACCAAAGGACTAATTTTGACAAGTTATGATTTAAAAAAGACCTTTGATGATTTTACTTTTGAAATTAAGGCTCAGGGACTATTTCTGACAACTTTTGAAACTTGGGGGACTGAAACTGCCAATTATGCAAACTTAGCTCATTTTTCATCTGATTTTAAACATTTTGCATCTGAAACATATAAAATGCACTTTTGAGATATTTTCAGTATTTTGATGCATTTCTGAGCATTTTTAAACGTTTTGCAGTTCAGATTTAACCAAAAATGATGAGTATTTACACACTCATCAATCCCCCACACTAAACTATTGCTAGTCCCTAGCAATCTTTTGAGAAAAAACTTAATGGATTTGAAACTCTTTACCAAAAGCCATTACTTCTGGAGTAGCCAAATGTTTCAGTTCAAGTAAGAACCATGGTACACCGATAACCATGTGATTTTGAGCAAACCACCAACTTCCAACGGATTTGATTTGTCTTTACCAGAAGCCGTTTGCTCTGGACTAGCCAACTCTTAGATAAATTATCAATATTATCTTTGGTGAGTCGATTACCAATTATGGTTTTTCCACTGCCTTTACCACAAGCCATAAACTTGCGGGCTAGCCAACTCTTCACTTTTTAGGATATGGTGAGGTGAATACCATACAATTTTGGGCAAATTGCAAGCCGTCAACGGATTTGAGATATCTTTACCAAGAGCCGTTTGCTCCTGGATTAGCCAATCCTTTTGCTTTTTAGACAAGGCGGACTGATAACCAATTGAGTGAGTGTAAAAACACTTACTCCAAAAAAAATTTGGCCAAAAACGGGGGAATTAGGCGGTGTAATTATAAAATTCGTGAGAATTCCCCCCCACACTTAGAAATGAATATTGCCCTCAATATTCAAAGTACCGGCGGTTATGCCGAACTGAGAACGTAAAAGGGAAATACTACGGCCATTATTTGAAATTTTTTTTTTTTTTTGAGAAAACTTTATATACACAACATGTGGGGCAACCCCCCCACACTAGGGTGGTAGAAAGATAGAAAGAAGTCACAAATATGGGTGAAAACCCATATGGCATGCTACTGTTTTTGATTCCCGAGTCGCTAGCTTGACTCGACCCCGAATTCATTGGTTCATGGGGAACTAAGTGGAAGAGACAATCTCAATCGGACTTTCATTCAAGATGTTTGGATAAACATTAAAGTACGTGAAAGTTCCACACCGATGAGATATACATAGAACCGGCTCAAAAAATGATAAATGAAAATGCCAGGGTCAAAGATAGTGTCTTCATTCCTGAAGGAGTGAAGATGAAGAGAAATCTCAAGATATTTGAGGAAAGGAAGAAAGATTTTGATAACAATCAAGATCCATTCTTCATCCTCAAATGTAGACGTATCGGGAGGAAGGGTGAAGGTAGTATCATTAATAGGCAAACTCGTATGATAGAGTACACCTTCCTCCGAGCTAATATCATCCTCAAGATCAAAGTAGAAATGATCATGTTCCGGAGGAGATATGTCATGAGAGAGTTCACCGGAGAACTCTTCATGAAAAGAATCATTCACATGAAGTGAAATTGTGAACTCTTGTTCCATTGTGGGCTCATCACTATCCTCGGTCTGAGTATCAAAGAGTGGATTCTCAGAAATTGAAGTGAATTCAGAGTCGAATTCAAATAGAGGATTGGTGAGAGTTATTTTGAATGTTTCGGGAACAAAGTGATCAACATTCTCTATTGGATTGTTGGGATAAGAAGTGAGTGAACGATCATTGATGTGAGTGAGTTCATCGGTGAACTCCTCAAGAAGATGATCAGCATCAGACTGTGGGAGTGATACCTCAACATACTCGATGTTTCCAAAGGAAGCACAATCGTCGCTAAAATCGGAGAAAGTTTCCAAATGATCATTTGAACACTCAAGAGGGGAAAGAGAATCACACATATGCTCAGAAGTTCCCTGTGACTCTCTCGGGATTGGGACAAGGTTCTCAACACTAGACTTTATGAATTCGTCCGATTCCTTTTCAGGAACAGTGTCAAGATGCTCGTCCCCCATGTTCAGAGAGTGAGTGGGAGCTTCGGGTGTGATAGCAGTTGTTTGAGAATGAATCTCAACTGATGGGATATCAACTGATGAACTTGATGAATCTTTATAGAATTGAAGGATATCAAGTGTATCCTCATCATCACTGTCATCAGGAATAAAACGATATTGAGAGCTAGATCATTTCGCTTTTTCTTTTGCAATTGATTCCCTAATAGATTTTTCAAACGCAATTTGGGAATTTATTTTAGCAGCCTGTTCTTCAGCTAACAATTCTTCCATGGGTTTTTGATTTGGATTATCTTGGGAATGTTTACATTCCTTCAAATCTTTCACTAAATCCAAAAGATGAAGGAGAAGATTTTGAGGAAGTGGCTCAGGCTGAGGTGGTGCCTGATTCACTTGGTACTGTAGAGGTTGGTCATGATACGAAGAGTCGTAATTGTTACAAGGAAATGGATTCCTTGTTTGACAATCAGAGCTAAAGTGAGGACCTCCACAATACTCACAACAGTAAAACTGATGTGGCTGTGAGTTATATGTGTGGCAGTCATAATTGTTATCAGGAACCTGCTCAAAGACAAGCGTGTTTCCCGATTGACAATCAGAACTGGAGTGTGAACCACCACAGTACTCACAACAGTAAAACTGTTGAGTCTCATAGTGTGGTAGCTGATGGAATAAATCAGTTGTGTTATGGTAAGAATAGGGATCTTGGTTATAGACAGACCCGTTTCCTGACTCCACCATGCTACAACTGGGGCAATTGCCACCATTATAAGAACCACCACACCATTGACAACCAAGAGGGTGAGGGTAAGACATAGAAAGAATCAAATATTTTCATAGGGGTAGGGATGAAGAATCAAATATGTGAGAGGGTAAAGATGGATATTTTTGGATTTTTGGATAAACATTTTGTAAAAATAAGAAAGAAAATCTTTTTGGGTTTTTGATTTTTATAAGAAAATATAAATACATATAGATGGTATGAACAATGAGTGAATATCCAAATCACTAATCTGATAGACGTAAGATAATCAGACAGACTCCGGCGGCGCCAAAAATTTGATCCGCGCAAAACCGTCAAGTTTTCTCACGCAAACTGACCACTTGTGAATGGCCGACTGTAAGAAACTTAAAACGGTTCAAGCACAAACTCAATGAAGATCTGGGGAGTATAGGGTTTCCCCGGGTCGTTATGTCCCAGCGAGCTATGCGAAGAATCACCCAACGAATAGTGATCGAGAGATTTGAACGGAAAATAGGATTTGTGATTATTAACTACAGAAATAGCCAACAAATTACAGAGGCTTAAATGCAAATTAAAGAAAGTTAAAAAGATAAAAAATATTAAATAAACGCTATCACTATTTGCAAAATGATGTTTTTGATTTTATGTTTTTATAAAACTGAATTAAAAACTACGTAACGTACAAATAAAAATGTGAAACTTACAAAATATTAACCCTAAAAATATGAAAATGATATTTTTACAAACCTAATGATAAAAGAAAATTATTAGAAAAATAAAATTATTTTTATAACAGTTTATCTATTTATCATTAATTAAAAACTATTTTTAACTATTAAATAATTACCTAAAATACAAGAAAATGTGAAATAAAGCTAGAAAAATAAAATGAAGACTTAGAAAAATCTAAAATATCAAAAGAAAATTTTCAAAACTATTTTTATATTTTTCTGATTATTTTTCTATTTTCTAGGAATTAAAAACTATTAAAACTAATTAAATTGCTTAAAAATACAAATTTAACTAAGAAAAATCTGGAAAAATATTTTTTGCCTTTTTTATATTTATCTAAACCTAGGAAAATGAAAAATTATTTTTTTTGAAGCTTTTCTTAATTATTTGTATTAAATACTAATTAAAAATGCTTAAAAACTAAATTAAATCAAGAAAAATACTAAACAGACTTGGAAAAATCTGAAAAATTCAAGTTAAGTCTAAAATAATGTACTGAATCAAGAAAAAATGGAAAAACAGGTGGTTGTGTGTGAGATTATGGAACTGCTATGGAATGTGCTTATGAATAAGCACTTGAATGAGCCAAATGAGCACAAACAAGCACCACACTGGAACAGAAGTTCTACTATGCTATAATAACCAAAATGCAACTAAAAACAATAAGCCATAGCCACTGAATTGCTAATTCAACAGATTTGGATGATATGATTATAAACTAAAAACAGGTTTGAGGTGCCTACTTTAAACCCAAAAATAAGCACTCAAATAAGCTACAAATCAAAAACCAATTATGGAGACTTAAACTAGACCTGGTCAAGAGTTTATGAGGCAAAGACCAGACCAAGGTGAGCTAAGTTGAGCCCTGTGCAGGCCTTGCACAAAATGAGAAAACTCAGTGTTAACTGAGTTGTGTACAGGGGAGATGAGACCTAAAAGACAAGCTTGTTTGAGACTTATAAAAATTCACAAAAATGTATAAAAATGCTAATAACAAAATAGACCAGTTGAACTTCAAAAACCCAAAATTTCACTTAATTTGGCTTAAAAATGAATCAAGGAAAAATCCTTTCAGTTTGCCTCAAAATGACATTTTCACTTTTGACTTTTTAAAGCAATCTTGATATTTTGACTTTGGTGAGATTTAAGCTCACTTTAAGGACTGATTATGATGTTAATGGTTGAAATGAGACTAACACAAGCTATGTCTATGGATTTCCCACACAAAATGAGCTTTTTGATTTGCAAAAATTCAACAGTGAAGCTGTTAAAACAGGTTAAGTGTAATGTTGACCTTGGGTGTTTTGCAGGCACAAACTAAGACAGATAATAGCTTAAATGAACTAAACAAACATAAAACTACAAAGCCTAACCACTGAAGATACCTAAAAGACAGATAGATCAGCAGATCCAAACACACCTTATTACACTGATAAGCAATTTTAATTAAGCTAAACTACTGATCCAACTTGAGCAAATACTAACACTGATTCTAATGAGCCTAATAACACTTAAGCAACAGATAAAAAACCAAAATAAACCATGAGTACAGATTATGCCAAAAATTCTAGAAATTTACTCACAAATGGTCCTAGCCACAATGGCTTGAATTCAAGTAACCAGAGAACCACTATCCTATATATCAACCCAATGAATGCTAAATCACTCCAAATCTACCTCTGCATCACCCAATTCCATTTCCATTGCCATTTTTGCCCAGTTTGACTTTTCTTGACCAAGAACCAAAATTACTTGAACCTTGAATGTAACCTTATAAAATGCTGTAATGAGCTTATATAAGCTTGTTGAAGCTTAAAGTTAAGCTACTACAAGCTTTGATATATGATTTTGAAAATGAAAATTGCAACAGTAAGCTTAACAATGTGAAATGGTAATATGACTTAAATTGGTACTTGAAATTGGTTTATATTGATCAAATAACTTAACATGAGTACATTACAACAAAGGATCACAGATTTTTAACTTAACTAAAAACTTTATATTAAAAACGACATTCAAGAAAATTTTAAAACTAGTAGACTCCTCTTTTCTTCTTCTCTTGCTTCCTTTTTATACCCAAACTCTTTCTCTCACTTCTCTGATAGTTTCCCACCTTTTTCCCTGGCCATTGGATCACTTGAACTCATCTTGGCCGTTTGATTGAATTTGGAGCCAAAATGGGTATTTGACAGTTGGGGTGAGATGGTTGGTAAGAGATGCAATTAATGCTTCTTGGAGGGTTGTTGAGGAGGGGGAACAAAACATGGAGTAGGGTGGAGCTTTGTTGGTGGCTGGTTGCTGGTTTTGCAGAAAAGGAGGGAAAAAGAAGGAGGAAGGCGTTTGAGGTTTGGTTTTTATATATTAAAAAGGACGGGGTTCAAGGTGGGGGTCAAATTGGCTCGGCAGGGTCCATTTGGTTTGTGATAGGGTCAAAATGGGTGTAAAGGGTTTAAATCACAAGGACTAATGTTGCAATTTCTGAAAATAGAGGGCGGTTCGCCAATTCATCAAAGTTGCTCCAAGGGCTAAAAGTGACAAGCTCTAAAAGTACAAGGACCAATATTGACATTTTCAAATTTCCGGGGCCATTTTGCCAAATTTCAAACTTGGAGGACCAAACTTGTAATTTCTCAAAACTTTTGACATTTTTCACCAAAGGACTAATTTTGACAAGTTATGATTTAAAAAGGACCTTTGATGATTTTACTTTTGAAATTAAGGCTCAGGGGACTATTTCGACAACTTTTGAAACTTGGGGGACTGAAAGCGCCAATTATGCAAACTTAGCTCATTTTTCATCTTATTTTAAACATTTTGCATCTGAAACATATAAAATGCACTTTTGAGATATTTTCAGTATTTTGATGCATTTCTGAGCATTTTTAAACGTTTTGCAGTTCAGATTTAACCAAAAATGATGAGTATTTACACACTCATCAACCCTTTAATCACTTTTGGACCCCTGCCACTTATACCCATTTTGACCCCCTGCCATATCACCCTTTTGGACCCCTGGTCAAAACCAGTCAAACCTCTCTTTTCCCTCCCACCTTATCCCTGTCCTCCCACCACTTGCCTGCAAAAGCTTAACACCTCTCCCATCCACCTCTCACCTTATCCTCTCACCCCTTAACCCCCCTGATCATCACACCTATCCACCCCCCCTAGTTGCAGTTTCAGAGCCCAAGGTCAAAACCACCTTTTCCCGCCAAAACCAAATCAAGATTGGCCAAGATCAACTCTAGACATCCAATGGCCAAGAATTCAATTTGGGATACACTCGGAGAGAGAGGAAATGTATTGGTGTATAAAAAGGAAGAAAGAGAGAAGGAAGAGCAAGTAGTTAGTTTTTTAAATTCATGTATGTCATTTTTTTCTTAAAGTGTCTTAATTAGCTTTCAAATTTGTAATTTCAAGCTTTATGATATTGGAACTAAGTTATTTAGTTATTGTAATTCAGTTTGAGCCTTAAATCAAAGTTTCACTTAAATTTCATATGATCATGTTTACT
Source organism: Chrysanthemum makinoi (assembly GCA_910596185.1). Classification (NCBI taxonomy): domain Eukaryota; kingdom Viridiplantae; phylum Streptophyta; class Magnoliopsida; order Asterales; family Asteraceae; genus Chrysanthemum; species Chrysanthemum makinoi. The sequence continues at coordinate 277,932,708 of OU343224.1, forward strand.
GTTTAAAATTTCAAATTCAAAATCTTATGTCCAAAGCTTCTAATAGCTTAGGTTAAACTCAAATAAGCCTATTTAAGCTTATTATAGCTTTGAGTGAGCTTATAAGTCATTTTCAAGCAAACTAGCCATATGGTCAACAAAAGTCAACTGCTGAGGATGATTTGAATTTGGTGAAGATATTGGGTGATGCAGTGCTTGGAATGGGTTGGAATTAGCTTAGAATAGTAGTGTATGGGTTCTGTATAAGCTACATCACTGCTGGACACTTGTGAGCTTGTTATCTCATTTTCATTTTTTATGCAGTTTTCACATTATGCTCATATTTAAAGCTGTGGTCATTAAATAGTTTAGACATGTTTAAGTATTGGTAATTAGGGTACTAGAGTTAGTTAAATGGTTAAATGAGTTAAATCAGTAACTAGTCTAGTTTACAAAGCAAAAACAGTTTCTAAAGGTGTGTTTGGATCAGTGTGTCAAGCTGAGATTGAGTCTTAGTTTGCACTTGAAAATTGCATTATCAGTCTTAATATAGGTAGTTAAGATCATTTGAGTCAGTTATTTGTGCACTTGAACCTTAAAAGTCAAAATCATGCTTTAACTGTTTTTATTTCAAGACTGTTGGAATTTTGGAAATACAAAAACTTGTTTTGAGGTTAGATATCATAGAAATAGATTGCAGTAGTATCATTTCATCATAATATATCAATTTCAGTACACAAATTAGGATCAAAGTTCAATAAAGTCAATTTTTCATTTTTGTCAAAAAGTCAAATTTGCAAAAACCAGTTTTGAACCAACCTGAGTTGATTTTTCCTTGATTCAGTTTTGAGCCAAATTAAGTAAAACTTTGGGTTTTATAAGTTCAACTGGTCTAGTTTCTTATTAGGATTTTTATAGATTTTTAGCAATTTTTTAGAAGCCCCAAATGAGCTTGTCAAAATGGGCTTATATGCCCTGTGCACAGGGCACTTTGAACTGCTACGGTGTTGTGCAGTTTGTGCTTTGACCCTTGCCAGAGCTCAATTGAGCTTAACTTGGTCTCATTTTTGGTTTACTAGTTCTTAGCCAGGTCTCCTTCAAGTTACAACTTTTTGTTTTGATTTCAACTTATTTAGTTGCTTATTTTCTAGCTAAAAAGTAGTAGCCTCAACTGTTTTTTTTGCACTTGAGCTCAAATCACCAAATCAAGTTAATTAGTGCTATAGAAGTTTAGGATAGTTGTAATTAGTTGATTTTGAGTATTTATAGCATATTATAGCTTCTGTGTTGGATTGGTGCTCATTTAGTCCTTTTAGCTTATTCTAAGTGCTTATTCATAAGCACTTGTAGCTGACCTCATATTTCTACACACAAGCCTCTGTTTTTATATTTTTTCTAGATTCTTAATATTATTTTAGACTTATCTTGAATTTTTCATATTTTTCTAACACTGTTTGCTATTTTTCTTTATTTCAAACAGTTTTTAAGCATTTTTTAATAGCTTTTAATACAATTAATTCAGAAAAACTTCAAAAAAATAATTTTTCATTTTTCCTAGGTTAAGATAAATATAAAAAGTCAAAAAAATATTTTTCCAGATTTTTCTTAGTTAAATTTGTATTTTTTTAGCAATTTAAGTAGTTTTAAATAGTTTTTAATTCATAAAAAATAGAAAAATAATCAAAAAAATATAAAAATAGTTTTGGAAATTCTTTTTAGTTATTTTAGATTTTTCCAAGTCATAATTTCATTTTTCTAGCTTTATTTCATATTTTCTTGTATTTTAGGGTGTTATTAAATAGTTAAAATTAGTTTTTAATTAATAATAATTAATTAAATAGTTATAAAAATAATTTTCTTTTTCTAAAAATTTTCTCATATCATTAGGTTTGTAAAAATGTCATTTTCATATTTTTAGGATTAATATTGCTTCAGTTTCACATTTTCTTTTGTACGTCACGTAGTTTTTAATTTAAGTTTTATAAAAGAAAAATCAAAAACATCATTTTGAAAATATTGATAGCGTTTATTTAATATAGTTTATCTTTTTAATTTTCTTTAATTTGCATTTAAGCCCCTGTAATTTATATACTTTTTCTTTTAGTATAATCAATCACAATCCTTTTCTGTTCAAATCCTCTCGATCACTATTCGTTTGACTATTCTCGCACAGCTCGTTGGGACATAACGACCTGGGGAAACACTATACTCTCCTGGACTTCATTGCATTTGTTTCCAGACTGTTTTAAGTTTGTTACGGTTAGCCATTCACAAGTGGCTAGCTTGCGTGATAAAACTTGACCGTCTGGGAGCGAATCACCAAGCTTCTTTAGTGGATCCGAAAATTATGCCATCCACATACACTTGCACAAGTATGATATCTGTCGAGTTCTTCTTCAGAAAAAGAGTTTTATCAATGGCACATCTTCTGTAGCCATGCTTCAGCAGAAATGATGAAAGCCTAGCATACCAGGCCCTTGGTGCCTGATGAAGTCCACAGAGAGCTTTAACGACTTTGTAAACATGATTAGGATGATCTGGGTCTTCAAATCCTTTGGGTTGTGTGACATAAACTTCCTCTTCAATCTCTCCATACAGAAAGGCACCTTTAACATCCATCTGATATAACATGAAGCCCATGTAAGAGGCATATGCCAAGAAATTTCGAATGGCCTCTACTCTTGCAACAGGTGCAAACACTTCATCATAGTCAATCCCTTCCCTCGTAACCTTGAGCTACTAATCTTGCTTTGTTCTTAATCACCACATCCCGTGCATCTCTTTTGATTTTCAGAATCCATTTAGTTCCAATAGCATATTTCCCATCTGGTAAAGGTACCAAGATCCAAACTTGTTGGTTCTGAAACTGTTGCATTTCGTCTTGCATTGCCTCAATCCAGCTTGAGTCTTCAAGAGCTTGAGAGACACTTGTTGGTTCTACTTGGGAAAGAAAACATGCAAACAGACAATGCTTGTAGTCTGTGTGATTGTCTCTTTGCTGATTTGAGACATAGGAAAGAAAAGCAACCTGTCCAAATTTAGGGCTAGAGATAGCCTTTCGAGTTCTAACAAGAGCTAGAATGTCTCCAATGATATTGGATTGAGGGTGAGAAAAGTTGATTCTTTTAGTAGCAGTGGGGTTGACTTCAATGGTAGGTTCAAGATTCATCACAGTTGGTACAAAAGTTGTGTCATAGGAAGGTGAGGAGAAAATGCCAGATTTGGGTTGATGATTTCCAAGATCTGAAGGACTTGGAAAGCGAGTATACGGTTCCCCAAAGTCTGTGGACACTCTAGTTGGAGTAGGAGTAGTAAGCAGACGAGCTTCAGAGATTTGATGACGATGGGAGAGATCGCATCGGTGTCACAGAAAAATGGTTTCCAGACAGCCTCATTTGCAAGCTCCCCAGTCACCTTTTCAAGACTTCAAGCTTAGCTGCAAATTCTTGAGTCTGAAGCCTAGCAAGGTCCTCAGCATAGTGTGATTCATCTTCACGCTCAGCATAAGTATCTCTTGAAGAGTTACCTGCAACATTGTTAGGGGAGAAAGAAGGCACAAGTATGGGATGTTCATCATCTTCAAATTCACTTCCAGAGTCAGCATCCAAGGTACCTGCATTGTTAGTGGGGTATACTTGAGAGCCTGCACTTTGGTTAGCCATATGTCTAGTATACCCCAGATAATCAGTTAGGTAGTCGAGGTCAAAAGACCACACATGACCCTGTCCTTGAACGTTGGGCTTATCCTCCGGTATCTCGAGGTTCAACGTCTCCTCAATCTTCTTGGCAGATAAGTTGTACACTCTATAAGCCTTGCTATTAGCTGAATAACCCACAATATAGCCATCATCATCCTTCTCATCGAACTTCCCCAACGGATCACAGGTGTTTAGAATGGTCACTTGACAACCAAAAGGTTTGAGGTAATGAATGACAGGAACCTTCCCAAAGAGAAGTTCATATGGAGTCTTGAGGTGAGGTCTAGTAATGGAGACCCTGTTAAGCACATAGCAAGCTGTGCCAACTTCAGATCCAAAACATTGTGGCAGTTTGGAGTCTGCAAGCATAGATCTTGCAGCCTCAATCAAGGTCCTATTCTTTCTTTCAGCCACCCCATTTTGTTGCAGGGTTCTTGGATTGCTATAGTCCCTCTTTATCCCTTTAGACCTACAGAGTTCTATAATAATGGCATTCTTGAACTCTGTCCCATTATCACACCGAATTCCCTTAACCTTCTTATTCAACTGATTTTCAACGAGAGTGATGAAGTCTTTCAGCACTGGAGTTGTTTCATCTTTAGTTCTTAGAAAGAACACCCAGCAAAATCTGCTATAACCATCCGTGATGACCAAACAATAGAACTTGTGATCAATGCTTCTGACTTGAGTTGGACCAAATAGATCCATATGTAACAACTGAAGAGGTTCAGAGATGATGCTCACTACAGTGCTGACTTTGTAGGATGCTCTGTGTTGCTTCCCTTTGTTGCATGCAACACAATTATGATCATTGGAGAACACTTTGGTGGGAAGACCTTTGACAAGACCCCTTTTGGAGAGAGTGTTTATAGTTTTGAAATTCACATGAGCCATTCTCCTATGCCATTTATTGGACTAATCCAATGATGCTTTAGCCGAAAGCAGGTGAGGTCACCATCAGGGTGAACTTAATTGAGGTTGAATGTGTATAGATTGTGAGTTCGAGGACTCTCAGAGAATTGAGGTACCTTCTGGAAGCTTGAACTCTTTAGAAAGTACAAGACATTCATTTTCAGAGAAGAGTACCTTGTTCTTGGTGTCACAAATTTGTGAGACAGAGAACAAGTTGAAGTTCTGAAGCTCCCTAACATAGTACACATTCTCAAAGTTCAGAAGAGGTGTCTTGATTGTGCCTTTTCCAGTAATTCTACCATCACTTCCACCAGAGGTCACATTCCCTCCTTCTTCAATAGGAACAAAATTGTGCATCATATCTCTATTACCAGACATACTTCGTGAACAGCCACTATCAACAATACCAATATCTTTATGTTTAAAGGGATGATCCTATAAAAACAAACATATTTACAAAGGAATGTTAGTATACTGAGGAGGCTCAAGTCATTGCCGACTTGAACCGCCTTGTGGATCATTAGATTTAGGTTTAGCAAAAGAGTAAGATCCACCATTGTTCTTGGGTTTCCATTGATAGTTAGGTCTTTTATTATTCCAAGAACAACCTGCTGAGTACTTGACAGCAGCGCCCAACATCCTTTCCCATTTTTCATAGAGTCAACATATGCAGGCCAATAACCATGTTTAAAGTATGGGCTAGTAGGTCGCACATAAGGTCTATTAGGAGATTTCCTCCAAGAAGGGTCGGTTCTAGCTTGTGGGACATATGGTGGAATAATTTTAACATTGGTCCACACTTGGTCTTGGTTTCGCTAAAGAGCACATGCACCTGATCTTTGCTCATGAAAATCACAATCCTTAATTAAATGAAATTTACTTCCGCAAACAAAACAAGTCTTCTTTTTGGAAGATGGATTCAACAAAGAAGATGTTCGATTACATGTAGAAGTATTTAAACCAGAAACATTAAAGGAATTGTTTTTAACAGACAAATTATGCAAAGATGTAAAAGACAAGTCTTCAGTGGAAACAGGCTTGGAAGTTGATTCCTCAGCAGCTATCCTAGAGGGCTTGTAGATAGTCTTGGGTGCAGGCTTGGGAGTAGGTTCAGGTGAGGGCTTGCAGGAAGGTCGACTTATCACTTGGATCACACGGTGTAAGTAGATCCTTGATCCGATGAATTGTCACTTTCAGAGAAAGAGACAAAATCACAAGATGAAGCATCGTTGTGCCGCAAGTCTTTTGACTTTTTCCATACAGATGGTGTGATCCATCAAAGTCAACAGTAATAGACGAGGTCAATTGGGCATGAATTCACCTCTAATAGGTCCACAGCATGCAAATCACCTTCCTTTCTAAAATGTTCTAAGCCTGCAGGTGTAGATTTACGCCATCATTCCTAGCTTCCAAACCTACATACTTTTGAAAACCTAAACCTATTCCGAGTTCACTGACGACTACTATAGAGTTCTTTAGCTAGATTGTCACCTGATATCAACCATTGTTTATGTCTAGCTATTTCCTCAGCAAGTTTCTCTTTAAGCTTTAGATTCTCAGTAATAGTATCAACTTTTTCCTTTTCAGTGCGTTTCAAGTTAATGTTTGCAATATCTAGATCAAATTGAAGCACCTTAATCTTTTCTTCATAAGCAATCTGATTCTTTTGAAACCAAACCTTTTGTCTTTCTAATGTTTTTAACGAAAGTTTATAAGCTTCATTATCAACATAGCATGCATTGTATCTAGGTTTCATAGTATCATAAGCTTCTTTTAGTTCATTGTATCTCTCACTACAACCAAATATACAGTTGTGTACCTGAAAAAGACCCATGAAGGCAACCGATCATGCCTATCTTCTAAAGTGCACCTTGCCGCAGACCAAGCTTCTCTGTCAGCTGACTTCCTCATTCACAGGTTCATGAGCAACCCGATTGACCTGTTCATCCAAGGTGACTAGAGCTGCCTGAAGTGCTAGCTCCCTTCCGATTCTGGCGATAGGTATTGTAGTACGGTACTCTCTCCACTCTTCCTGTCTTTGCATTCCCTTGAGAAATGACCCATCTGGTGGCAAGAGAAACACTTGACCTTTCTCCTGTCAAATCGAGCAGGATCCTTTCCCTTGAATCCAAACTTCCTTCCTGCCTTCTCTTCAAACCTCTTGATATCCACTGAAAGCATAGCCACTTGCCATTTCAGCTTCATTTCCTCCATCTCAAGTGGGTCCACTTGGTCAAAGTCTTCATATACCAGATGTTGCTGAGTGTCATAATCAGCAACAAGGAGGAAGGACATCCTCCAATATACTTCCAGTCTTAGCTTGAGGATGTGAAGGAGTGGGACGATAGGATGATGATGGTAAATAGGATGGACTTGAAGCATGCATCATCATATTCGAGTGGGATGTCCCAACAAAGGCTGAATGTGTAACACCCCGACCCGACAAGGGTAAAGATATCACAATACGGTTTCATATCAGAACTTTAAATACTATTCAATAGCGGAAGCCTTTACAAAAACTTACAAAAGATAGTATAAATAACTTAATATCAAAATAAATCTAAGATCTCTATGGCAAAGTCTTGCTCTCGTCTATACTCTCAAACCCAGATCAGCTATCCCACAAGCTCATCTTGAACGCTTAATACCTGCCGCAGGAAAAGAAAAGTGCGGCTGAGCTTACAAAGCCCAGTGAACAGATATAACGAAACAAAACAAATATACGAATAACAAAATACAATGAAATAATAACGAAGGATCTTTCAGGATTCTGCGGAAGCACAAATATACAGAAATCCAAACAACCACATAACAGTTTAGACATCACATAGCACATTAATGACGCAAACACAAACACATCAGAACAACCAAACACTTAGCATATCAAAAGCAAATAGGTTACATATATCCCAACGAAAAGTCCAAAGCTAACAAAACAATTACCAACAAATAAACATGGCATTCAACAGATTAATTAACCTTCACTTAACACATTTAAAACATTAAAGCGGCAGGAAAATAGCAAGTCCAAAACATGGCGATCCACACAAACAAATAGAAACATAGTAGACAAACTATAATTAACAAGACCAAACGAAACATAGCATAACCATTAACAATTATCAAAATAACTTTCATAAAATAAACCAGTTCTCAGATCAAATCCTAACATCAGCAGAGTTTAAACATGGCAGTCACATATACTGAATACACTAACATAATATCGATGACAGATATCTGAATCATATTTTAACATATTAATCATATCTTAGCATAGCAGACGGTAGTCACATAAACATCTGGAAACATAAACATGTATAATAACATATAAGCCCAAAGCACATAATCGGGAACACTTAACATACCAAAACAAAATCAGAATACTTATCATATAATTAGCAAATACAGATTTAGTTAACTACCTCGAGCCCAGAACATATCCGATACATCATACTTGTACAGAAATAATCTCAGAAAATAATTTGGAGTAGCTAGCTCCCAGAAGTTGTGAAGACGCGTGTGCACACGACATCATTCACCAGACAAATCATATCGGATAACAAATCAGATCTAGGATGCATCCATACGCCCCACAGACAGATATTGGCCATAACATATACTTGAGCTCATAAGCAGATACAGAAGGGCATGGCGAAACATCACTCGCCCTAGAGTCATATCAGAGGTGCATCACTGATACGGACATGGAACCCCCATGACTAGTTATATTTGGCTCGGGTGTCAACTAAACTTAGGTCAAACAGATTGTCATAAATGACACAGATCATAATTCATCATAAAGGTCACAAATAACTTATCAGATAGTTCATATCATAAGATTCATATTGATATTCGAAATCATAAGTTCATGTCATAGTGGCATGTCATATATTCATAAGCAGTAAGTTCATATTCGAAGTTCATAATCAACCATAGCAAAGTTCAACAAATGTATATATCAGAGTCTTCCTAACATAAGTTCACATCAGATATTGTATAGTTCACTAGAACATAGTTCAGGATAAGTAAAGATCAAACATTGAGAAAAGGGTTCATAGCAATGGCATTGGAAATCCTAATAAGTATAATAGAAAAGCAACGAAAAAGAACATCATCTGGAACCTTTTACTGAAAAGGTCAGAATATCTGTATGATAACGCAAGTGTCTTAAAGTAAGACAGAATATCCGTACCTTAAAGCAATTGAGAGAAAAGTAACGAATGAACGAATACGAAGATGTAAAGTCGCGTCTCCTCCAACGAATCTACACGGATTATGATTTATTTAATATTTTAGCATCATTAATATTATAACAGATTTATCGCATTAATACTTTTAGAGTTGTCAGAATATTCTCATTTTAGTGACAGACGAAATCTCAACATTTTAAAGTATAAATCATTTATTAGTCAACTCCCTATTTAGGTTCTAGGGTTTCCCCTACTCTTTAAATATTACTAAATACGCATTAAATTCACATATTACTTCTTTTAATGATTTCCCAATTTAACCTAGAACGTAAATGATAACAAACCGAAATTAACTTAACTCATGCGTGTCTCTACAAAATCAATTTACACTTGTAGAACCCATAATTACTCAGAATTACAAATTACACCCTTGACACCTCTAAGTTCACAATCTCACCTTACTTTATCAGATTTTACACTTTTAACCCAAAGGTTTTAGAATTTACAAAACATACCCTTTTAAGTTAAATACAATTGAATAGCCCTTTAAATATCCAAAATTACATGTTTAACCCCCACACTTATTTTTATATGTTTAGGACCTTTATTTTACTGTTCACAAAATAACCTTTAAGTTTCAATATTTACAAAACCAACCCACAACTTTTATGTAAAACCGATTAGGGCATAATTCAAAAGCAAGCCCTAAACCTAGGTTAAACCAATCATTAACTCATCATTACTACTTCATTAATTACCTTCAATGATTACAAGAAACCCTAGTTTATGCAAAACCCTAATCGCACCTTTTTAAAACCTTTCCTTTTTATGCGTTTTGAATCAAGAAAAACCCAAGACAATTCACACAAGCTTCGAATTCATGATTATGCATTTTATTCAGGTCTTATAACATGTAATAGCTTCTGAAAAAATAGATTCATGATCTCTAAAAATATTATAAGCTCATTCGTTAATTATATACGCTTTTTAGGGTTTTAGGTTTCAAATAATTTCATACGACATATAAATCATGCATGGCTAATTTTTATGTGTTATATACGACTTATAGGACTGAATTCAACATTAGAAACATACCCTTGATGAGCTTTGGTCGTTAGAACAAGAAAACACAAAGACTACCACTCGCCGAAACCCTAATTCTCTCAAAAACTCACAACGATCACCACAGCAACTCTGGAACTCAAACACTATTTTTCCCACCTTCTATACCTTGAATCTCGTCCAAGAAAAATGGTCTCAACCTCTGGAAACTGGAATTCGATTTATTAGGGGTTTTGGAGTCGGTTTAGGGTTAATCGGCAATAATGAGTTATAGGAACCGAATATATGTATTTATACTTGAGTTTCTATTTTTCTTGTGGGCTTTAATATGTATTGGACTCAAAATAAATGGTCTTTTAATAATATAAATTTATATTGGGCTTATCTTAATTTAATTCTTTTATAAAACTCTTAAATATATTCGGTTATTTAAATAAAAATACAAAATGAATTTTTATAAAATCATAAACTATAAAATTAACTTTACATAGTCATTTAAGATTTATTTGGATCATATGTGATTTTTCTTATAAGTTTTCTGAATTTACATAGCTCATTTGGTATTCTGTTTATTTAATTATTCTTACTTTTGATCATAAGGGTATTTTGGTCTTTTTGTGAATTTTAGAAATTCAGGTATTACAATTTCTTCCCCTCTAAAAAGAAATTTCGTCCTCGAAATTGAACAAGACGAGAATAGTGGCGACAAATGTGGATTACGAAACTTCAAGGAATATATGACGAATGCTAATCGTATACTTAGTAAAGTATTAGCGGTAAAAAAAGATGAGATAAGGAAAATCAAAAACACGCTCTAACTTACACAGGTATCAAATGATGAAACTATCATATGCATAGATGGAACGAATCCTAACGGTCTACTAATCGCAGGAGTATGTGGAGACATACAGTCTAAGGCGCATAACAATCTATAGGTTAACACAGATAATAACAACTTCGGATCCCAATGGTACAAAACTTATGTGCAACAGATACCGACGAGAATCTCATAATCAGATACAGAATCTCAACCCAATATGAAAAGTACCAAATATCGGATACAAGGCAAAGTCTATACACACATCAATCACGAGGCATTTCCCGACGTCGTATACCTTCAATAAGTTCATATTATGTGATCTCGGTATTATTACGTTGATCAGGCGTCATAATACTTGCATCACATAACAAGTTCTTATTGTCATTATATTCAGTCTCGGGTCATGACAAAACACATAACTAATATCAAATCAAAACCTACCACATACGATAACACACGATAGCAAGAAACATACTATAACAAACCAGATACACATTCATGCAGCATATACGACATCAAAACAACTTACCATACTACAACAAAAAGGAAGGTGACCAATGCACAAAACGGTTCCTCATGACTCATCACTGACGATTCAAAGGAAAAACTGAGATATACCAGAATGCTAGACGATAAAACTTCACGATTCAAACCGAGTTCTGAACGAATCAAAGAAAAGTAATGCCGATCAAAATCGCGTAGCAAGATATCAAACTGCTTCAAAACGCGTGACAAACGAATCAGAGTAACACACGTCGCGCCCAAATCATATGAAGTAGATGAACCTTCTCAGCCACCGGTTGAATCTCATCTCGCCTCTTGCGCCTTTGGTTGGTCCGTCCAGCTTCCTCTAGCAGCATCCTGAAGTCTCCAACAACACGTAGCGGTCGGTGTGGCTTCGCTTCACGAACCTCTCCAAGACAGGGACCGCTGCAGCAACGCAGGTCGGCACCATCTTCTTTGGCTTCACGGGTAGTCTCCATCTAACGATCGACAAACGGACGAGCGAAAACAAAATAACAAAATTCAATGCGAACAGAGGAGGGCCAATTCAGTGAAGGCAAAAGGATATCGAAGTCAAATCTGAACGACCATCAAAAGGAATCGAAAGATGTCTGAACAGACGGAAACCTAATGTCTACCCAATCCTCACAGATCATAGCCTAAGCTCTAAGGGTCCTAAATGGCTCGAAACCATAAATTGTAACACCCCGACCCGACAAGGGTAAAGATATCACAATACGGTTTCATATCAGAACTTTAAATACTATTCAATAGCGGAAGCCTTTACAAAAACTTACAAAAGATAGTATAAATAACTTAATATCAAAATAAATCTAAGATCTCTATGGCAAAGTCTTGCTCTCGTCTATACTCTCAAACCCAGATCAGCTATCCCACAAGCTCATCTTGAACGCTTAATACCTGCCGCAGGAAAAGAAAATGCGGCTGAGCTTACAAAGCCCTGACATGATATAACGAAACAAAACAAATATACGAATAACAAAATACAATGAAATAATAACGAAGGATCTTTCGAGGATTCTCGGAAGCACAAATATACGTAAATCCAAACAACCACATAACAGTTTAGACATCACATAGCACATTAATGACGCAAACACAAACACATCAGAACAACCAAACACTTAGCATATCAAAAGCAAATAGGTTACATATATCCCAACGAAAAGTCCAAAGCTAACAAAACAATTACCAACAAATAAACATGGCATTCAACAGATTAATTAACCTTCACTTAACACATTTAAAACATTAAAGCAAAGGAAAATAGCAGTCCAAAACATGGCAGTCACACAAACAAATAGAAACATAGTAGACAAACTATAATTAACAAGACCAAACGAAACATAGCATAACCATTAACAATTATCAAAATAACTTTCATAAAATAAACCAGTTCTCAGATCAAATCCTAACATCAGCAGAGTTTAAACATGGCAGTCACATATACGATACACTAACATAATATCAGGATGACTTGATACGAATCATATTTTAACATATTAATCATATCTTAGCATAGCAGACGGTAGTCACATAAACATACAAAAACATAAACATGTATAATAACATATAAGCCCAGCACATAATCAGGAACACTTAACATACCAAAACATAATCAGAATACTTATCATATAATTAGCAAATACAGATTTAGTTAACTACCTCGAGCCCAGAACATATCCGATACATCATACTTATACAGAAATAATCTCAGAAAATAATTTGGAGTAGCTAGCACCCAGAAGTTGTGAAGACGCGTATTGCACACCGACATCATTCACCGAACAAATCATATCGGATAACAAATCGATCTAGGATGCATCCATAAGCCTACAGCAGATATTGGCCATAACATATACTTGAGCTCATAAACAGATAACAAAAGGGACGTGGCGTAACATCACTCTACGCCCTAGAGTCATATCAGAGGTGCATCATCGATACGGACATGGAACCCCATGACTAGTTATATTTGGCTCGGGTGTCAACTAAACTTAGGTCAAACAGATTGTCATAAATGACACAGATCATAATTCATCATAAAGGTCACAAATAACTTATCAGATAGTTCATATCATAAGATTCATATTCAGATATTCAGAAATCATAAGTTCATGTCATAGTGGCATGTCATATATTCATAAGCAGAAGTTCATATTCAGAAGTTCATAATCAACCATAGCAAAGTTCAACAAATGTATATATCAGAGTCTTCCTAACATAAGTTCACATCAGATATTGTATAGTTCACTAGAACATAGTTCAGATAAGTAACAGATCAAACATTCAGAAAAGGGTTCATAGCAATGGCATTGGAAATCCTAATAAGTATAATAGAAAAGCGAACGAAAAGAACATCATAACGGAACCTTTAATGAAAAGGTCAGAATATCTGTATGATAACGCAAGTGTCTTAAAGTAAGACAGAATATCCGTACCTTAAAGCAATTGAGAGAAAAGTAACGAATGAACGAATACGAAGATGTAAAGTCGCGTCTCCTCCAACGAATCTACACGGATTATGATTTATTTAATATTTTAGCATCATTAATATTATAACGGATTTATCGCATTAATACTTTTAGAGTTGTCAGAATATTCTCATTTTAGTGACAGACGAAATCTCAACATTTTAAAGTATAAATCATTTATTAGTCAACTCCCTATTTAGGTTCTAGGGTTTCCCCTACTCTTTAAATATTACTAAATACGCATTAAATTCACATATTACTTCTTTTAATGATTTCCCAATTTAACCTAGAACGTAAATGATAACAAACCGAAATTAACTTAACTCATGCGTGTCTCTACAAAATCAATTTACACTTGTAGAACCCATAATTACTCAGAATTACAAATTACACCCTTGACACCTCTAAGTTCACAATCTCACCTTACTTTATCAGATTTTACACTTTTAACCCAAAGGTTTTAGAATTTACAAAACATACCCTTTTAAGTTAAATACAATTCGAATAGCCCTTTAAATATCCAAAATTACATGTTTAACCCCCACACTTATTTTTATATGTTTAGGACCTTTATTTTACTGTTCACAAAATAACCTTTAAGTTTCAATATTTACAAAACCAACCCACAACTTTTATGTAAAACCGATTAGGGCATAATTCAAAAGCAAGCCCTAAACCTAGGTTAAACCAATCATTAACTCATCATTACTACTTCATTAATTACCTTCAATGATTACAAGAAACCCTAGTTTATGCAAAACCCTAATCGCACCTTTTTAAAACCTTTCCTTTTTATGCGTTTTGAATCAAGAAAAACCCAAGACAATTCACACAAGCTTCGAATTCATGATTATGCATTTTATTCAGGTCTTATAACATGTAATAGCTTCTGAAAAAATAGATTCATGATCTCTAAAAATATTATAAGCTCATTCGTTAATTATATACGCTTTTTAGGGTTTTAGGTTTCAAATAATTTCATACGACATATAAATCATGCATGGCTAATTTTTATGTGTTATATACGACTTATAGGACTGAATTCAACATTAGAAACATACCCTTGATGAGCTTTGGTCGTTAGAACAAGAAAACACAAAGACTACCACTCGCCGAAACCCTAATTCTCTCAAAAACTCACAACGATCACCACAGCAACTCTGGAACTCAAACACTATTTTTCCCACCTTCTATACCTTGAATCTCGTCCAAGAAAAATGGTCTCAACCTCTGGAAACTGGAATTCGATTTATTAGGGGTTTTGGAGTCGGTTTAGGGTTAATCGGCAATAATGAGTTATAGGAACCGAATATATGTATTTATACTTGAGTTTCTATTTTTCTTGTGGGCTTTAATATGTATTGGACTCAAAATAAATGGTCTTTTAATAATATAAATTTATATTGGGCTTATCTTAATTTAATTCTTTTATAAAACTCTTAAATATATTCTAGTTATTTAAATAAAAATACAAAATGAATTTTTATAAAATCATAAACTATAAAATTAACTTTACATAGTCATTTAAGATTTATTTGGATCATATGTGATTTTTCTTATAAGTTTTCTGAATTTACATAGCTCATTTGGTATTCTGTTTATTTAATTATTCTTACTTTTGATCATAAGGGTATTTTGGTCTTTTTATGAATTTTAGAAATTCGTGTATTACAGAATGACCGTGAGGAGGTTGCACTGTAGGGAGATCTCGACATCAGTTCAAGAGATCCGAGTTTGTTGTATAGCGCTCGTCCAAAGTGAGCATGTCCAGCCCACCTTTTAGCTTTCGGCTATAACTCACATGCAACCAAGATGGAGGCAAAGATCGAAGGAACTTAGAGTTGCTATCATCATTGTCGCTTTGCATTCACCTGGTTTAGCCGACTCGAATCTTGTGAAACCTGTCGTATCCCTTGTGGATACCCTCTTCTTCAAAAATATTGAACTCTTGGAAGTGTTGTCTAAGCATGGACTTCCTCATTCTTCTGGACTCTTCATTACCACCAAACCTAGCTTTAAGAGCCATCCAGATGTCCTTTGCATCAACCATGTGGTGAAAATCACCTAAGTGATATTCAGGAATTGATTGAAGGAGGATGGTTCTTACCTTGTGCTCTCTTTGCACGCCCAAAACCTCTTCGGCCAGCTTGGGAGGAGCAATGGTGAACTTACCATCAAGATCCGGATGGTCTTCTTTAGGTTGTTGCCATTTTTACTATCTCCCATAGATTCCAATCAATATTGAGATCCAGTTCAGATCTTTATTGTCCACAGATCATATTCTTCCTTCTTCAGATAAGGAAACTTGCCATTATTGTTGGAGAGACTAAGTTGCTGCATAGGGTGGTGTTTTGATGATGTTGTTGGTGTTGGTGCTTGTGACATCTGATTCATCATCAGTTTCAGGCATTGTGAATAAGTTTTTGGTTGTATGTGGGTGAGGAAAATAAGGTTCTCATTATCGTAGAGACTCTCCCGCAGGCTCGATACCACTTGTTGAACATTTTACGCACGTTGTACACACTCAGACCTTGAAAGATCTAGCACTCGTGGATCGTTAGTGTTGCCTATGTAATCATAAGCAAACTAATATAAAATCTCTACAACTCGTGTTTTAAAGCGGAATGTAAACACAAGCTGTTATCACTAAGAACACTTAGATCCTCTATGGATCCTTTTATTCACTGAAACTCTATGTTTCCGATCTATCTTTATTACAAACCATATGGTTCCTTTTATATACAAGGAACCCTAATCTCTTACTACCCAAACGACTAAACATCTTTGCATGCATTTAATGTCTAATACATTAAAACAACTATAGAGCAGTACAATAATATCCATGCTGACCTTGGGCGCTTAAAAGATAATAATGAGTTTAGCATTTAATTCATAAGCGCATGCTGATCCTAGTCACTTTCACTCTTCGCCAGTAACATGGCAACGCTTGTACTTCTTCAGTAGAATCACTTCTTCAGCAGAAACTGCTTCTACTTCAGCAGAAACCTTCGGCAATAATGACAGCAGAGTCCTACTTCACATAATTCCCAACAAGGATCCATAGGTAGTAATTGAAGTATCCAAAGAGAACATACTACTAAATATTTTGCAATGATAGAGAGACCTAAACTTAGGCCTAATTTTAGGCCTAAAACCAAATGGCATCATCTTGATGGCTGTAGACATGGACTCACTTATTTTACAACTATCATGATGATGCCATTTGATTTTAAGCCTAAAATTAAGCCTAAGTTTAGACCTCCCTATCATTTATCTTCAAAAAAATATCAATTAAATTGCTTAAAATAAATAGAAAGATCACTTAATTTAGCCACAGTTATTTATTGAAGCATGGTTTGTTTTGCTATTCAATGTGAAACCATGTTTATTGTTTGTCATTTTCCTCTCTTTATACACAACACCAAATGTGGATATATTTTTAAATAAGCTGTAGCAGATTGATACAGGTATAAGGTGCATCATATCAAAACCATCCATGGAACCTGCCTACCAAGGTTCATGAACCTGACAACCGAAAAAGAATACCAACTTTCCTAGTATCTATATCCTTTTATTAATAATGCTATTTTGTTTTAATCTGTTAAAATATTCATATAAAACATATGTCTGTGGACCAATCTAAATATTAAATTTTCCACCCATTAAATAGTACTTCAAATATCAGTGGGCTTGTGGTCTAGTGGTAGAAGCTTAAGTAGTTAAGCGAGCCATAAGTGAAAGTAGTATCGGGTGGGTGACCTATCGGGAAGTCCTCACTAAAGGACCATAAGCTCCGCTGATACTTAGGCAATGAAGAGGAGAGCCTGGAAGTAAGCCCATTAGCCATTAGCTGCGCAGGTTCGAATCCAAGCCGGCCCCGATTTTCATCCGACCGTTACTCCAGCGATAATAATCGTGTAGTGGGCTTGTGGTCTAGTGGTAGAAGCTTAAGTAGTTAAGCGAGCCACAAGTGAGAGTAGTACCGGGTGGGTGACCTATCGGGAAGTCCTCACTAAAGGACCATAAGCTCCGTTGATACTTAGGCAATGAAGAAGAGAGCCTGTAAGCCATTAGCTGCGCAGGTTCGAATCCAAGCCGGCCTCGGTTTTCATCCGACCGTTACTCCAGCGATAATAATCGTGTGGAGGCGATACGGTTTCCGGGCGGACGCCGCCAATAATCCCCATGGCCAACGTGGACGGTTCAGACAACATAGCCTCGAAGATATGTGCATGGATGAGGGCCTACCGTGTGGTAGGTGTGACTCTTGCCCAAAAAATGAAAGTCACCGTTCAAAAGAAAATAGTACTTCAAATGACTTTATAATGTAAACTAATTATCAATAAACAATAACATGCTAACTTTAAAATAAATAAATAAATAAATTAAAAAAAAAAAAAAAAAAAAAACTTTTATTACAAATCATGATAGAGCTAGCAAGAAAGTAGCATACCTAGAAATAAACTATAAACATGTTAGCAAGATACTGGATATATATAGTAGCAATTTTTTGCCACCTATGAATAAGGTAGAATATATGGGGAAAAAAGTCTCTGTTATTGAGTAGCTTTTCTAACTTTAATAAATGATTCAGGTCCAAAACCTATAATTTTTGTACAAGTTAATTCTTTTTATAACTTTAATTGAATATCTTGCAAGATTTCAACATGAATGTTATATTTTATTTAAGCTAGTTATCACAAGTACTAGATAAAAAGTTAAATAAAACACAGTTTTTACGAACAGCATCACACCCCAAGGTTTTGGAGTCTATATAAACCGAACCAAAGCCTCACTCCACAAACACACATCACACATCTCACAAGACTTCAAAAGACTTGGAGTGCATTATATTCTACTAAAAGAAAATATGCCTTCATCCTCCAAAGTTGCAAATGATTCAGTTACCATAGTCTCCAAATGCACAGTTTTCCCTGAAAAAAACTCCACAATCAAATCCTTGAAACTCTCAGTGTCAGATCTCCCTATGCTATCTTGTCAATACATACAAAAAGGTGTCTTGCTTTCACAACCTCCCTTACCTCCAAACCATCTAATTTCCCTTTTAAAACTCTCTCTTTCGAAAACCCTCTCTCACTTCCCCGCGCTTGGCGGGCGTCTTTCAACAAACGCCCACGGCCACGTCCACATCCTCTGCGATGATTCCGGTGTCGAATTCATTCATTCCACCGCTACTCACTTCCAATTGAATCAAATTTTAGTCCCAAATTTTGATGTTCATCCTTGTTTCAAGACGTTCTTTGCGTTTGATAAGACATTAAGTTATGCTGGTCACCGCCAACCAATCGCGGCTGTCCAAGTAACTGAGCTTGGTGATGGGGTGTTTATTGGGTGTACAGTTAATCACGCTGTGGTTGATGGAACTTCTTTTTGGAACTTTTTTAATACTTTTGCAGAGATATCAAAAGGAGTCACAAAAATAACGAATCCGCCAAATTTTCTCCGGGAAAATGTTTTTATTTCGCCAGTGGTTCTTCCTCTTCCTGCTGGAGGCCCAAACGCGACATTTTCAGGAGATGAGCCGTTAAGAGAGAGGATCATTCATTTCAGCCGAGACGCAATTTTGAAAATGAAATTTAGAGCTAATAATCCGTTATGGAAAGTACAAAATACGAATCTCAACGGCACAGGAAAGACAAGCAACGACTTTAACAGACCCAAAAGTGAAATATCATCCTTCCAGTCACTTTCCGCTCAGCTTTGGCGGGCGGTCACACGGGCACGTAAATTTCCGGACACTAAAACGACAACGTTTCGAATGGCAGTAAACTGTAGACACAGGCTAGAACCGAAGGTGGACCCACTTTATTTTGGTAACTTGATCCAGAGCATCCCGACAGTTGCTTCAGTTGGGGACCTACTCTCACATGATTCATCATGGGCAGCCAATCAGCTACACCAAAATGTCGTGGCGCACGATAACGCTACTGTGCGCCGGGGTGTCAAAGATTGGGAAAGTAATCCAAAGTTGTTTCCATTAGGCAATTTTGATGGTGCTATGATCACAATGGGAAGCTCTCCAAGATTTCCTATGTACAATAATGATTTTGGGTGGGGCCGGCCGATGGCGGTTCGGAGCGGTAAGGCTAATAAATTCGATGGTAAGATTTCGGCTTTTCCGGGACGACACGGCGATGGAAGTGTTGACCTTGAGGTGGTCTTGGCTCCTGAAACCATGGCTTGTCTTGAGCGAGACCAAGAGTTTATGCAATATGTATCGTAAATGTTATCACTTTGTCAATTCTGTGTTAGCGTTTTGTTCCTGATTGATTTTTCTAGCAAATTTTTCTATAAATATTTTTCGAATAATAATAATATCATAATTGAGTGAAAGAATCTAAAAATGGCATGTTCTTGGGCTATTAGTAACCTTGAACACATGTAGAAATGTTCAATGTATATCCAATATTTTTTTAAAGATTCGATGAATTAATCATGACCATTCATTTTTTTATAAAAAAACTTTTTATATAAAATCAAATATATTGCAAATTGTTAATCGTTACGCAAAATATCATACAATCGTGACAATAATTAAATCATCTTACTATAGACGTACATTTTGATATATTTTCGACGAAATTTTTTTATTTTGTTTTTTTAGTTATGTCTGGAAAAATCACATGTGATTGTATCACAAATCACATGTGATCATGTGATTTGTGATACAAATCATGTGATTTTTCCATACGTGTCTGACAAAAAAAAAATCATCGAAAATATATCGAATTGTCCGTCTACTGAAAGATAAAAAATATAATCGCCGCGATGACATATTTTTTTTACTTGACGATTTACCTTCTGCAAGATATATTTATTTTTATAAAAGAGGTGAAAAGTGAGTTTTTTTATTTTAATAAAAAAAAATAAATGGCTAGGATCGATTAATTGGATATTTAGATAATTTTTCCATACGTAACTGGAAAACAAAATTAAAGAAAAAAGCTCATCGAAGTGTCCGTCTATTGAAAGATAAAAAAAATATTTGTCGCCATGGTGTATTTTTTTCACTTGACGATTTACCGTTCATAAGACAATTTATTTTTTGAAAAGATGTGATTTTTTTTTTTTTTTTTTTTTTTTGAAAAAATGGGTTAGAATTGACGTTTATTGAATCTTTAGATAATTTTGATTCTACATTGCCTTCAACTCTTATCTATACTATATTATAATGCATTGATAACCCAACCTTAACTCCAAGCCTAACTCGTAAGAGCACTCCCATCCTTAACGGGGTAACGCCCGTTATGGGCATTTTAACGCCGTTATCGGCGTTACACCGTTGGAAGAGGAATTGTTTAACGCCGTTGGAAGTGAACCGTTGGTCCCTTAACGCGCGTTATGCGCTGAAACAAAAAAAAAATTCAAAAAATTTTCAAAACAAGTCCCTCTAACAGCTACTAGCCGTTAACTTTTAAAAAAAAATTCAAAAAACACCCCTAACGGCTAGAATTTATTAAAAAAAAAATCAAAACCTTTTTTTACCACTATAAATACATAATCAAAACACCATTTTTATTCACACTTCCACTTCTAAATCCTCTCAATACTCTCAATCTTTCAACTTCAATTAACTGCAAAAAAAAACAATGTCGGGAGGCAACGACGATACTTTCTTCAATCTTCTCAATGATGGGTGGAATCCCTCAAACCCGGGTTCATCATCTAACCCGAACTTTGGTTCATCATCTAACCCGAACGCTGGTTCATCTTCAAACCCCAACCCACTAGGCTTATCAAGCCAAGAAATGTGGCAACAACAACAAACATTACTGTTTTGGCAACAACAAAACCAACAAAGCACCTTAAACTCCAACTTTCAAAACCTACAATTCACACAACAGTCACAACAATCACAAATTGAAACACAAGATGTTGCTGAGACACCCACATCTCCTCCAAAAAAAGGAAAATGTCGTATTAAGCGAAAATCAAAAAAATCCAAAGACCCCGAGCCTGAACCAATTGATTCTGATGAGGAGGTTGTCGTTATCGCGTGGAATTCAGCAGAGGAAGCATTACTTGCAAGTCGTTACATAGTTTTTCGGAGGATCCAAAAGTTGGAAAGTGCCAACCTAGAGATACGTTTTGGTATCGGGTCCGAAATGAGTTCAATAGACTCAACTTTCAACGGCGCACCAAGGACATGATGTCAAGCAAATGGACAACGTTGAACAGGATATGCACAAAGTTCAACTCTTGTTACGTACGTGCGCAACGGGATCAACGAAGCGGTGAAAGTGAGGTGGATGTGATGAAACGGGCAAAGCAATGGTATCGTGAGGAAAACAGAGGAGCACTGTTTGGTCTCGATGACGCTTGGGATGTTTTGCGTCATTATAAGAAATGGGAGACGCCGGAACCGGTTGATTTAACCGGCGCAGTCCCAAGCCAAACAAACGAGGCTTTGTTTGGTAATGATGAACAACCACGCCCCATGGGAAAGAAACGTGCAACCAAGAAAGCAAGATCCGAGACTACAACAAGTACTGGGGGAACAAGCACTGGAGGAACGAGCTCATCAGCTTATTTCACAGAAACTATGGCAAACGAGTTTCGTATGAAACGAGAAGTCTCCTGCGGCGGCGTATCGGCCCAGCAGGAAAGAGATCTCACATTAACAAGGTTGGAAGAGATAAAGTTTTTGATGACGCCTAATGAGGGGCAAGATCCAATGGTCCGTGCATGGATCAATGACGAAAAAGATCGAATCATCGCAAAATATAACTTGAAACCTCTCAAGAGATCGTATTTCCTTTAATTTGTTGTAACGTTTTATTTGAAGTGTGTTTTTTTTTTTTTTTTGTTGTAATTTTTTTTTTTTTTTTAATCTCGTATTGTAATATGTTTTTAGTTTTAATGAAATGTTTGTTTTAGTTTAATAAATGAAGTGTTTGTTTTAGTTTAGGGGTTGAAATTTAAAATATGAAATATTATTGGTGTTATGGTGTTATTGGGATGTTATGGTTGTGAGTGTTTTTTTGGGATGTTAATGTTAAATGTTAAAGCTGATGTGACGCTGACGTGGACGGTGTTATTGGTGTTATGGTGTTATTGATGGGAGTGCTCTAACAAAAAATTTAGAATAAAAAACTTCAATCATGAGGTGACATGTATCAATTCTTAACAAATTCAAGCCTAACTCCTAACAAAAAATTAAGGTAATGAGTTCTAATTATTGTGTGACATGTGTCACTTCTTAACAAAAAAATTCAACTTTATTTTCAAATTGAAATATCTTTTTATCTATTTATTTTTTTTATAATATAATTTCACAATATTTTTTAAAATTTTGTGCTTATTAATACAACATCCATTTTGATATATTTTTATTAGTTCTTAGATTTTACAATTTTTAGTGGGTTTATTTTATTTTGATTCAAATTTTTACAACTTTAATGTTTATTTCAATCAATACAATCTTAGATTCGTCAAAATCATATACTTTTGGGGAGAGGGTTTGAAGGGTAAGAGATTACGAGGGTCTTTCTATATGCGGGACTAATGATGTCAAAGGAAAGTTACAGAAAACCCCAGCAAACACATAACTAACACATATATATTTGGAGTGTTGTGAAAAGAATTTATTAAGCGAGTAAGCAAACACATATAACTATACTTATCGCCGCCAGATCCAACTAGTATATATATAAACCTTCTCCCTTGTATTTTCCGTGAAAACCTGACAAAATCAGTCCAAGAAAATATTGTTAAGCGTGTAAGCAAAGATTGCTAATATGATCGAATATATTTACACAATGTGATTCTCATAACTAAAAATGCGTAAGCCACTAATAGATGAATACATAACATCCAATGTTTCAAAACACTAAGAACGGCAACAGTATCTAGCATTCTATCACCCCTTCCCACAACCAAATCAATATATCACAATTGCAGTTGCACCTGAAAACAGTAAAAACAAACAAACAAATAGATCATTACAATCAATATTATACAAGTTTCTAATCACTGATGGCGAATCTATGGATTAGCCGCTGCAGTTATCCTTCTGTACGTTTCTGTTGGAAGAAAAAACTTTGCTAGCCAATGCAATGGTTTTAGTAGTTGTGCTCTTTTCCTTCTCCAAAACCAAATAGCAGCATTATAGTGTTGGTTTCTAATCACTCGTGTGGCTGCCCTCCAATCATATTTCTCCATCTCCACTCGAGCAGACTGCCCTATATTTTCTCGTAAACCTTTGTTGTCTAATAATGGGACTAGTTTGTTTAAGCAGTCATCAAGATCTCCTGGAGTGAAGAGGTACCCAGTTTTTCCTTCTAGTTCAGGAGGGATAATATCAGGTACACCACCAGCACGGGCAGCTACCACGGGCAATCCTGATGACATGGCTTCAAGGACAACTTGCCCGAGTGTTTCAGATTCTGAAGGCATTAAGAATACGTCTCCACTAGCGTATGCTTGGGATAACTCTTCACCTTGTAACATTCCCGTGAACACTGCTGGCATGCCCTCAAATAGTTTTTCAAGATCTCCCCTGTCAAACACACATTTTCTTCATCAAACATTAAATAACAGTTCTTTTTTGGAGCGGCCAATTTTTTTTCACACCCTATACCACCTATCTCACAATATATCTCACAAATGCCTCCAGCAAGGCTTGAACAGACAACCTCTAGGTTGGTGGGCAACTCATATACCACTAGACCAAAGGCCTTGGGTATTAAGTAAATAACAACTTCTGATCAGGAATGGGGACGACTGGAAGTGTTGGGTAAGTAGATCATAGTTAGTTAGCTTTAATTGGCAATAAACAAATCACGCATAACAATAATCTAGACTTATTAAGGAGAACTATCTAGAAAGTTATAAGCATGATCAGAGATATCCTGTGGAAAAACTTTGAGGCTTCAACTCATTTGACCCGTTGGCCAAAAAAAACTAACAAATCATTAGCACATGGGTATTCGTTTTTAGATAAAAACAGCTTCAGAAGGTTATACATATAGGATAACAGGGTACCTAATGGTTTAGCTATACAGATAATTTTTTCTAGGTGTATATATAATTTTTTCTAGGTGTCTATATGAGTATCTTAATGACAAACATTCAGACCCTCAATTAATTATAGTGACAGGTCAACAAAACAATTAGAACACCATGTCAACAAAAGTTTAGATTAAACCACTAAGTTTATTTTGTAGCTTTTTCTTTTTACATGTTAATGATGGAAGATAACAAAAATCAACTAATCATAAGAACTGCTACTAATACTGCTGAAACCTGCATGGATGGCAAATATCCGACGATGTTTCATAAAAGTTTATGCGATTACCTGTATGGACCATCTCCAACGAAAGCGATCCTTGCCTGTGGGATCTTTTCCATGACACTGCTCAAATATTACATCAAATGAACATATCAGAAATCCGTATTGTTTCTTTAAGCAAATCTAAAATGGCAAAACTACCTCTTTACTTATTAATATTACATTTTACATACGATAGTTATTATATAAGATTCTTTATTTTGCGTGGCTGAAAGATATGTTGATACGCGGTTGATATATTTATGTGTACATTTTAACATGTGTGTATACTTACATATCTAAAGCCAAAATCAATACAATACAGAAGTGATAGGGTTACTCATAGATTATTATAAATTAATTATTTCTGTCATCGTCTTTTATAAGGGTTCAGGTTTGTCTTTCCTTTTAAACTGTCTATCATTTGACTACGTAAATTTTCCCTTTTCGTGGCTAAAGCAAAGACCATAATTGGCTATGTCATCCTCATATTCCTGTCAAACTCAGGTCAATTTATGGTCCATTCTGCATAGGATTCCAAAGGAAATGCATGGCAATGGATTGGTATTGAAATATGTGATAGGTGGTTAAACAGTTTCCTAAGAACACACGTAAATTCAGACGTTGCTAAATGAAACATTATATTAATGTATAAATAAAGTAGAACGTACCTTTTAAGGAAATCTAAATTTTTCTCTACTCCAATTCGGCCAACATGTACAATTAATGGTCGATCAGGTTCACCATTGCTGTTTAAAACATAAAATAAAGATGCAACGAAATCAGAAAGATAAGCACATTGTCAGTTATTTGATCCTTAAAGGCTTGAACGACTTTCCAACCATCATACTTACCATTTTGTTTCGAATAACCAGTGGTGGAAAATGGGCGGGA
This sequence comes from Chrysanthemum makinoi, assembly GCA_910596185.1. NCBI lineage: Eukaryota > Viridiplantae > Streptophyta > Magnoliopsida > Asterales > Asteraceae > Chrysanthemum > Chrysanthemum makinoi. The sequence goes on from OU343224.1 coordinate 277,958,552, forward strand.
AAGAATACGGGTCAAAACGGGTAATTTCTTACAGAGGCTAAACCCTCGATATATATTCCGTCTTTTTATTGTTGAATTATTCAAGTAATTAGTCTTTTTAGTAAATTATCTGAAAAATGATGATTGGTTTTTCATGCAAATCAGAGCAGTTTAATTAGTAAAAGAAGAAGCGTACGATAGTCTAACTCGCATTTCTTGAGAATCGAATTTTGGATGGAAGCTATCCGAATCGACACCCTTATTCCATAGACGGATTGTGTTAGCTGAAAAGAAAATAATAAAATGCTGTGTTAAACTCGTTACCAAGCTTTGAAAATTGAAATGCCAACTTTTTCACGCAGTTTGGCTCTTGCTACAGGCAACAGTCACTTTGCATCATGGGACAGTTAAACACCATTAGCTTTTTTAAAAGGACTGCCAGTTACCACATCTACATCCATTGGGAGGTGTCAGGTGGTATAAGTATTTAAAAATTCCAAGTTGAACATTTTAGTGTGTGTTCTGACCTTGGCTAGCCCTAGAACAGGGCCAGGCCTTAACCGGGACTTTTAGTAGGTAATCTGCGGGGTAAGGCCTATAACTGGAACTGGGCTTTTTGGGACATGATTCCTAGAGTTTGGCCCACTTATACATTTTTATTTAAGGTAAATGAGGGATTCAGATCTAATAAATCAATGATCTCAACAGAACATATAATTACCTGCTGCTACTTTGTACTGTTGAAGATCCTTTGCAATAGCAGCTGATGGCACCAATGTAAGATCAGCAGCGCGGTGAAGAAATTCTGACCATAAAGAATAAAAACCATCAGTCTCTTACCTCCTAAAAAATGAACATAAAGAACCCCAAATAAGAAAAGATAAGAGCACCAAAGGTAGAATCATCGCATACTTATAACTAACCACATCGGCTGCACCAGCCAGCTAAATGTGTATCTTGGAATATATCTGCATTAATCCAACACCATATGCAACTTGATGAACCAAATCATTTAATAATAGTTAATTAGAAACGTCAAATGCTAAATATATATATATATATATATATATATATATATATATATATATATATATATATATATATATATATATATATATATATATATATATATATATATATATATATATATATATATGTGTGTGTATGTGTGTGTGTGTGTCTGTGTGCATGTATCACAATTCGGCTCAAAATGTTTCACTTACACTGGCACGTGTGTATGATACGACATCACAATGGGGACAGACAACATCTTTGCAATCGCAAGTGCCCCAAAAACCTAGTGTTTAACCAAAATAATGTTAATAAAGTGAAAGCAAGCTTCAGTCTCTAAGAAATATCCACACACACTTTTAGTTCTAAGGAGTATACAGATTCGTACCATAATACCAGGAGATGATGCATGGATGATGTCTGGTTTGAATTGCTTAACTTCGTTGATGATTCTAGGGCTGAGAGCAAGGGAAAGCGGCACCTGCTGATACCATGGGAAAGGGAAGCTGCACATATATAAAAAAAACTAGTAGTAGGTATCATACGTCATAACATTATATTTAACATCCCACAATAAGTTTTGTTTAAAATCAAGCAACCAACCTTCGTGAACCAACCAATTTTGCACCATGAAATTCTTCAGGCACCCCTTCATGAGTGGTTACAACCATCACCTACAACAAAATGCCACTCCTAAGCCTTGGAAGATATATAATAATTAAATAAGGTAGTACTAATAAAAACAACTAAAATTAGTCCACATCCATATAATGTGAAAAAAAGAGTACCTCATCGCCCATCTCACGCAAATATTTAATGAAGTTCTGGAACCGGTTCTTGTATCCAGACACATATCTGTAATGAGTAGGATCATATAGTTGAAACTCAGTCTTGATCAAAATTTTGTAATGCTGGCCTTTATTATGAATAATTATATGACTCATTACAGAAACCAGCCGTGTAGCAAAAAATTTATTGTTTAACGTAAACTGTTTTTGTTAGAAGAGGTTGATGCAAGTATGGACAAATCCATATATCAATCTGTAAAGATATTGCACCTCGAATACCAGAAGCTTTTTATTCAATTACAACGTGCAAGACACCGATTGAGACAAATCCATATAACAAGAGACATCATTTAGACTATAATATAGAACATCTATATAATTAACCTAACTTATTCTTAAAATTCATTCGTAGCTTACTTTAAACCTACCCCATATCACTCTAACTTATAATCAAATCAAACAACATCACATTCAGCAGTTGACTTTCCACCAAATCCATCAATCTACCAAATATGATATCAAACATATTGTAAGTACAATTGCTAATAATGATTAAGTCAAATAAGATACTTACGCAAAAGGAGAAGGCTCAACAAAGAGAACAATACGCCTGGGCTTAGTTATAATCTCAGATTCAACCTGCAAAGGAGGACTCTCTTCTTCTTCAATTGTCATTGTTGTTTAGTTGCTTGGAAACCAAAAAGCAGAATGAAGATGGATATATATATATATATATAAGGAAACAATGTGTTTGTTTTATGATTTGGTGGTGACTTGTAAGCAAGTAGAAAGAAAGTTGGGGGTGTTTTAAATTCCGGGGGAAAAGAATATTAATTAGACAAGGAATCAAATTATTACGGATATTCCTATTTGATGTAGAAAACCGGGAATAATATGAAGCATATGCGTATTTTCATTTGTGATTAAACATTATGTAAACTATTTGCATTGAAAGATAGATGAGCAAGTAGAACATGTCTTAGTGGGCCCACTTGGTTTATTATGACAGATAAGTATCTGCTTGTATTGTAGGACCCAAACATGCTCAACCTCATAATCGACCTACTTCGTTTTAGGGTGTGTTTGTTTGATTAAGATGTTTCGCATTTGAATTTGACTACTACATCTTACTAGTAAGAGGTGGCTATAATGTCTGAATCTGACTGAAATAATGTTGTTTGTTTTTTACAATTGTCCGAATGGTTTAATTATCCCTTTTTTAAGTATAATATTAAACCGTAATAATACGATGAATAAGTAGCTTGTCAACAAACGTGTTACAGTTAATACTTTGATTCCACGGTTTTCACGAAAACTAGCACGGCAGTTATATCCGACCAACGCTATATTCAGCCAAACACCAATTCATAATTCATTATAAAAAAAATAATCAACCCACACAAGATTTGTAAACAAAATTTCGGCCCATGATATTGTCTATATTCAGGCCAAACACTTTGATGTCTAGCCCAAAGTTATTAAACAAAAATATATAGCTAACCTAATATATATAATACTCATAAGACCCTAATCTCACGTCACTATCAACATTTCACCTAACCAACTCCAACCACTTTTCTCTCAACTAAAAAACACAAACACTTTCTTGTTATTTTTGTGGGTTTCTGTCAAAACAAAAACAATAAGATGGAAGGTCTTCTATCTTTTAAAGTAGACAATATTGAATCTCGTATCTTTATGTAACACAAGGTTAGTTGTTTCAGCTTTGGATCTTGATAAAGGTCTCAGGCAAGTTTGTATATATCAAAGATCGATGATGGCCAAAGGGTTTTATTGGCTTAAGAGGGAGTAAGAGGTAGTAAGACCTATTCACCAAGTCTGATTCAGTAAGATGTGCATCATCTGACCGCGTCTGACTCTGGGACAAAAAACAAACAACTGAAACGTCTGACCGCGTCTGACTAGTCAGACGTCAGATGTGGTTCAAATGTTTTTTGCAAAAACAAACACACCCTTAATGTAGCTTTTTTTATTATTTTCACCTCAGCATCACATCATCATTCAGCACATCATCATTATCACCTTTCACCATTTATAATCATCACTTTTATCGTCACCAAACTCATTTTCTTTAACAAATTTAATACAACTTTTATTAATAATTTAAAAACATTACATTGATAATTAAAAACATAAATGTATGAAACTAAAAACGTAAACTAATATGAGAACTGTTGGGATTTAAAAACTACGTTAGCCAAGTAACGAATACGAGTACGCAGCGGAATATGGGTCTACTTTATGCAATTAGGTTAACACGTATTTAATAAACAATTAATAATAAAAGGTAAATTGAAAACTAACCTTTGGTAGCAATTGAACGAACAAAGAAACCATAAGAAACCCAAAGTATCTAAAATAGATACCTCTACGAGTATCACACACAACACGTAAAACAAGTACGTTCGATGAAAAGCTAGTCGAGAACGTATAAACCAATCAACCCCTTGATAACTTGAATATCACACGAACAAGAAAAACCTCAAAGACCAAGTCTTCTTTTTCTGCCCAATAAGTAATCTGCCCGAGAAGCAGATTTATATGTTACCCGATATCGGACAAGAGTCGTCCGATATCTTTTGCTTCTTTATCCGAGAACTTCGAACACAGAAGTACCCTTGTTGTTGCTACTGCTTGTCGACAAGGAGTGCAAAACAATAACCAATTTCCTAATATCTCTTGGATCAAAACATACAATGCAAGTATAGGAATATTTTGAACCAATCAAAACTTTAATGACTTGAAGTGTAAGTCGAATAGGAATTTGAAGTGGAAACACTTGATTGGTTAGGTTTAGTTAGGGTATATTAATATATCGTACATTGCATGTAGTACCAGAATAAAGTGTAGGTACAATTGGTTTTATAGCAAAAACCAACGCCCTTTAGATTGGGCCATATCTTGGTCGACAAGCAAAGAAACCTACACCCTCTTTTGTGCCCAATCAGTTGGGTATTCAAGGCCCAAGGCAGCCAACCAAACTGACCCACATCCATTCCAAGAATAGTCCATGGGTCGTGCAAAACATCAGGTCAAGTTACATGCATAATACGGGTATATACTTCAAGTATTAATATACGTTCGACACGTACTCTCGTGTTTATCGTGTGTGCCCCGATAGGATCACACACTTTTAGCGTTAACGTATGTTTTAAAACTCTCACAATCCAACAACTCCCATTTGTGAGTTGAAGTGTCGAATGACACACAAAACTAACGACGGAAATGCCTAGCAACGCTCTCACACGCTTTTTAACTAAATGTGTCTGAGAGAATAGTTTCATAAAAGTTTCTCAGTAGCACGGTATTAATGTCTTGCTTTTAAACATCCTTTGTTATAGATACCGTTAAACCATGCATATGGATCCGAACTCATTCCATATAGTTTAACCATTTAGATTCTCGTTATAGAATTTAATTAGATATACCAAATGTAATCAAGTATCATCTTGCATTACCCATTGGGTTTGGCCAAACAATTATCTGATTAATTCTGGAGAGGGCCCATGGTATTTTTCTGCACATATCAAGTGGAGTAACAAATCCTTTATTGACTACAAGTGTTGTGGATGCTGCTTCACATCACTCTGAAATATAGCCTTTATAACTACCTTATTCAGATAGCGTTTTGCGTATACTTACAAAAAGTGATATCCACACATAGCAGAACTTGCTTGTATCTCAAGTCTAAGGACGACCTTAACAAACCATTTTCAATATTTTACTTATGACAAGGATCCAAAAGTAAATGTTTGAAAGTTGGGGTATCCATTATGCATCTCTAGTGAATACATATGAGTTTGGTGGGAACAATCCAAATTCTCGTTAGAATATAACCAACACTCACATTTGCCTTACATAACAATATTCCTATATTCTTAACCGACAATGGACATATTTAGAACAATAAAATCATTCAAGGATTAAACATGCAACTATAGGATAATTGTGGAAAACTAGAAGGGGGTTGAATAGTTTTGCCGATTTTACGTTAGTTTCAAAAACTTTTAGATTCGTTAATATGTGAGATCTTATGGATGTAGAGAAAGTATAGATCTAATGATAATGCAAGTAAATAAAGTAAGCGAAAGGGAAAGAAAAACACAACCGATGTATAGTGGTTCGCTACAAGGACACCTTCCTTGCCCTACTCCACTCCCCGAGTCACCTACTCGCGAGTTCAAGCACTATGTCAACAAACTCCTTCACTTGGCGGAGAAGCCTTCACAGCGTTGCTTACACTTTTTCCGGTACAAAGCTAAATACCGAGTCCGTAGCACGGTGGACCAAACCAACATGACTATTACACAACAAGTATGTGAAATATCATATACAAGATCTTCGCTCAAAATCTTGCTGAGTGACAAATCAATCAAGGACGCCTTGCTTGGATGACTTGTAGAATGCTCGTGATCTGCCTTAGAGAAGGACCTATATGAGGATCACAAATAGAAAGAAAGAAGAACAACTCTCTAGATCAAGTGATCTATATGTTAGAAGAGAATGAGAGTGTATGAGAGATTTAGTAAGAAGAGGGGTGAGTTAGAATGAAGAAATGGCTCTCTATTAATAGGCAAAATTCTTCCACTCTTCCCGGATCCCACGGATCCCTTCCACTTGGGATCCATCTAGTGTAATCCTAGGGATCCGTGGAACGCTCCTCTTTGCCCATGGGTTTTTGGTTATGGGTCATGGGTTGGTCCATGGGTTTTCTTTAGATTCAATGTATCTAAGTATACATTGTATCTAGTCTACTTAGGTATGGGTTAAGATCCATGGGTTATGGTCCATGGGTTATGGTTTTACCCATCCTAATAAACTATTACAACAAATGCTTAATTATTACATTTTTGTATTTAAATGGCTATATGTAAATGCTTTACAAAAATAACATGTATCCTTATAATTATACTTAAGATAACATTATATTTGTTATCAACAAAACACAAAGAGATCGCAAAATATTAATAAGCGTTTTTACGGTTTATTTGTATTAACAATATCTCCCTTTTTGTTGATGACAAAACATAATGTTATGATGAGTAAAACTTAAGAATAGATGTAAGTTTTGAAAGCCCTAAGTTTTACTTCTTCTCCCCCTTTTTGTTGAAACAAAAAGTTAACCCTTGGAAGAAATAAACATAAAAGTGTGGAAAAATTAGTCCACTTATTGCTAACTCCCCTTGGCGGTAGCTCCCCTTGTTTGGAAGCGTCAAGTGAAGAAAAATAAAAATCCTACAAAGAGAAAGGTTAGTAACATGCTTAAATAATCTTGTGATTGCGAGAATCAAGATTGGGAGCCAAGGTATGTAAACAAGGCCTTGTAATAAAACAACAAATTGTAGTGGTATTTATGCCAGCTACAAGCATGTAAAAATAAGAACAAGACTTGTTCTTGAAAATGACTTCAAAGAAAAGGTACAAGAAATAGAAAATAGTAGTAGTGATTCCTTCCATGCTTGCATAAGGTTATGGATGGATGTTTTGATGAGTGATGGTATTGATGCGATCAAGGATGAGGTTGAGTATGAATCGCATTTCTTCCTTAACTTCTATTGCAATTTCCCTAGTGGATTGGCAATGTTCACAATGTAAGTGATGTGGGTAATGAGTGGGGAAATCTTCGGGTTGTTTTGATTTGTAAGTTGCGGAAGTTGTGGTGGAAAAATAGGAAAATATGGATCAAAGTCCGGAATGTTTGGAAGTGGTGGTGGATAAGAACCTAGATGTTCTTGTAGTTTAATGGGAGCTAATGGTGGTGATGTTTCAAGATCTTGAAAAATAATATTTGGAGATGTGGGGGGTGTTGAAAAGACTATTTCTTTTTGTTTAGGTTGTTTAGATCTTGTTGGAGTCTTAAGGAGTTCCCAAAGAGTGACTTTAGGTGGTGATGAAGTTGGTGTACTTGTTGGTGATGAGGGGGGTGCTATAATGGAAGCATCTTGTGGTGAGTTATTTGTTGAGGATGAACCATTTGAGGTTGGTTTTGCTAAACAACAAGAACGGATACTAATCCGTCTGGATATATCTAGAGTTTGATTGTGGTATTTTGGATGGTGGTAGCACAAAGGTTTGGGTATCATGAAGATGATTGTTTGTACTAGGTGATTCATCTAAAGGGTTTTTGGAAGACATGATGTATTGTGTATGTGAGGATGAGATGGATTATGCAAGCATTTTGGGAGTTCTATATATAGAAAAACAAAGCATTGTAATGAATGCTTGACCAAAATGTGGATTAAAATCTAATGATTAGATATGAATTCAAGGCATGTGATCATGAGAACACAAGCATTAAAGAGCATACTCCAAAAATGAAACAAATGAGGATTTTTCATCCAAAATAGACAAAATATAAGGTTAAAGCTTACGTTTCCCGGGATCCCACGGATCCTTCCTTGAGGATCCGTCAGGCATGAAGAATTGGATCCGTGGATGCAGTGATCAGGCGGCACAAAATTGAAAACATTTTGCCTATTGTGTGCCTATATGCAAACTATTTGGAGTTACGGTTATCTCGACTCCTAAAAAGAAAAGGAAAAATAAACTAGAAGTAGAAAAGCATCCTATTGAGATAACCGAAAACACATATTTAGTACATAAGTGCGTAATTTAGTGTTATCAATGCTCCTAATTCATTGTTGCTTAAATGAATGTACACGAAAACACATATTAGTTATGTGTCCCCTTTAGCATTCAAAAGACATGAGATGCAATGAAAACGGGTTTTACTTTGTATTAATAATGAAAAAGCGATTTGTCCTAGACGTGAGAAATTGCTTTTGTGAAATTGATATGGGAAGGTATCATCCTTTTAGAAAACATTTTGAAAAGAGATTTTCTTTGAAAATGTGTATTAAATAAGAAAACTATAAGTGGAAAACTTATCTTGGGTTTTGAAAATTACCGTATTGTTTGTGAGTTGTGCATGAAATAGAAATCCTAGACTCGGAAAGAAGAAGGCTAGTGTTTACATACCTTGTAGAGTCAAATAAGTTATGACGTTTGTTCCATTAGACCAAGACCAAGGCGAAGTAGGTTGAATTGTTCCTTCAGCGGTTTGGTGAGGACATCGGCTATGTTGTCTTCGGATGCTACCTTCTCAATAGAGATGTTCCCCTTTTGAACATTGTCTCTTAGGAAGTGATGACGAATCTCTATATGCTTTGTGCGAGAATGCAATACCGGGTTCTTGCTTAAGTCGATGGCACCTTTGTTGTCACATAGGATGGCTATGTCGCTAGATGAATCGTAGTCGACTAGCGCTTGTTTCATCCATAGTGCTTGTTGGCATGCTTTGCGGTGGAGGCGTGCTTCGGCCGGTTGTTGATATTGCAAGTGCCGTTTGTTTCTTAGAAAACCAAGATGTTAAACAACATCCCATGAAAGTACATATCCCACTTGTACTTTTATCAACGTCACTGCATGGTCAGAATCTGTATATACAATTGTTTCTACTCCGTGCCCTTAGGATACCATAATCCTAATTGTGTTGTACCCTTAATATATCTAAATGATCTTTTTACGGCTTCTAGGTGTGATGTTTTAGGGTCTTCTTGAAACCTAGCACATAAGCAAACACTAAACATGATATCAGGCCTACTTGTGTGAGGTAGAAGACTACCTATCATGCCACGATATTTAGTATTATCTACGGATTCGCCGTCTTCATCTTTTGTGAGTTTGGTGTCGGATGACATTTGAGTCCTAATTGGTTTCGACTCTTCTAGACCGAATTTCTTTAACATCTCCTTGATGTATTTAGATTGATTGAAGAAGATACCATCTTCTACTTGTTTTATTTGTAGACCAAGAAAGAAACTAAGTTCTCCCATCATACTCATCTCGAATTCGTCATGCATGATCTTAGAGAAATCATCACACATGTCTTGACAAGTGGATTCGAATATAATATCATCTACATATATTTGTACTATGATTATATGTGACTCTCTTTTCTTAGTAAAAGTGTGTTGTCAACTAACCCCATGGTATAGTTGTGTTTAACTAGAAATGACTTGAGTCTATCATACCAAGCTTTTGGAGCTTGTTTAAGACCGTAAAGGGCTTTCTTTAATTTATACACATGTTTGGGTTTTCAAAATCAATGAAGCCCGGAGGTTGAGCTACATATACTTCTTCATAAATGAAACCATTTATAAAAAGCGCTTTTGACATCCATTTGATAAAGCTTTAGATCATTAGCACAAGCATACGCAAAGTATTCTTATAGACTCTAATCTAGCCACGGGCGCATAGGTCTCATCAAAGTCTATTCCTTCTTGTTGGTTATACCCTTGGGCCACGAGTCTAGCCTTGTTCTAGACACTACTCGTTTGCATCTAATTTGTTTTATAAACCCATTTGGTTCCTATTATGGTTTGATTACTAGGTGGAGGGACAAGTGTCCAAACATCATTAGAAACAAATTGATTTAGTTCTTCTTGCATAGCCATTACCCAACTCTCATCTTTTATGGCTTCTTGTGTATTCTTAGGTTCTAAGGTTGAAGCGAAACAAAACAAGCTACTTTGGTTTTGAACTTGAGACCTTAATGTTCGTTCGTTTAGTTTTCCTATGACTTTATCTACGGGGTGATCTTTGGACTCTTTAATGTTTATTATTTCATCACTTAGAGGTTCTTCTTCTTCACTTATCTTTTTCTTTATTACTATAGCTTCACTTTCAATAATCTCGTCATCGACAAAGAGGTGGAGAGGGTTTGGGTGGACTTTCATCAAATTTTATATTTAATGACTCTTCTACCTTCATTGTTTCTTTGTTTAATATGGCGTAAGCTTTGCTATTTGGCGAGTAACCTAAAAAGATACCTTTGGTTGATTTAGGATCAAATTTTGTAAGGTAATCTTTAGTGTTAAGAATAAAACATTTACTACCAAAGACTCTAAAGTGATTTAACGTAGGCTTTTGCCTCGAAGTAACTCATATGGAGTTTTCCTAAGATTGATCTAATTAAGACTCGATTGAGTATATGTTGAAGTATCAACGGATTACACCAAAACTTTTGAGGTATGGATTGTTCATTAAGCATGGTTCGACTCATTTCTTGTAGGGTTCTATTCTTTCTTTCTACTACCCAATTCGATTGTGGAGTCGTGGGCAGTTGTGAGTAATACCATTAGCGTCACAAAAAGCTCAATTGCACTTCATTATCAATTCCCTACCATGATCCGTCCTAATAGACACTATGGGACTTCCTAGTTGTCTTTGGATCTCTTAATATTTCAAAATAATTAAAGGTTTAGTTTGTTCTTTAAAATTTTGTCCATGTATACCTAGAATAGTCATCCACTATGACCAAAGTGTAGTAGTTGCCTCCATAACTTTGGATAGCGGATGGACCAAATAAATCCATATGTAGTAATTCTAGACACCTAGTTGTAGACACCATGTTTTTAGCTTTACGACTAGAATGAGCTTGTTTTCCTACATTACAAGCATCACAAAAATGATGTTTTTAGCTTTGGATGATAGCGATTGAAGAAGTTGCATGTTGGCGTGACCCAATCTTTGATGCCATAAGGTCGAAGTATCATCCATAGAGGTAAGACATAGTTTGTCTTTAGGTTCATTACGATTTTAATGACATAGACTCCATGTTTCCTAATTCCTCTTCCTATGGTTATGCCATTTTTTAATATCTTACTACGGTTTTAGTTAAAAGTACATTGCACTTTTTATCACATATTTGTCCTATACTTAAGAGATTAAAGTTTAGGTTTTCATTGACACACATCGTTAATGGTTAGAGATTTGTTAGAAATCGTACCTTTACCGATGATTCTACCTTTGCTATTTCCAAACACCACATTACCTCCATTGAAGGATTCATATGTGGAGAATAGATCTCTATTGCGGTCATGTGCCTCGTGCACCCGCTATCCTTGACCCATTCATCGGGGTCTAGGGCGACCTTTAAGCACACCTAAAACAATAATAAACTCAAAAGTTTGGTCCCCATTTGTTCATGGGTCCATTAGTGTTAAACATTCCATTCATGTTAGACATGTATGGATAAGATGAATATGCATTCCATGGAGCAAAGTTTTGAAAAGGAAAACCGTTTTGCATATTTGGATTCCATCCCATTTGATGGTTACTTTTCGGGTAAGCGTTATTAGGTCTCCTAAATGAATTAGGTTTTGAAAAAGATGGAGCTTTGTTTCTTGCAAAAGTAGGATTATATTTTGGAGGTGGTTGTCTAGAGGTGACATGAGTTGGTTTCTTCCTATTAACGATAACAAAATCTGTTCTAGATGAAGAAGCTACGTTATTACCACTATTTGCTCTGTGAATCCACGGATCCCTGGTTGTACACTAGCGGTTTCCTTTTCAAGGGATCCGTACAATGATAGCTAATTTTCTAGTGCCTTAACAAATTTTGTTTCTTTATTTTCACTAGTTGATGGATCAAGTTGTTGAACACCTAAACCTTTTTGATTGTTGCCGGTTTTAACACCATCTAGTATCGTATCTAAAGTGTTAGTACTCATTCTAGCAATTTTAGAATCTAGATGATCAACTAGTGTTTGAAGTTGAACATAAAGTTCACATTCACCACTTGCTATTTTACCCTTTTCTAAATGTTTTAGTTTTGCTTTTATTTCTATGACTTCTTTGTCTAGCGTTGGTTTTGACTCTTTAAAAGCTTGTTTTTGTTAATTAGTTTTAAGCTAATATTGCATAGTTTATCATATTCATTATGCAATGAGTCGTCATCAAGTGATAAGCTACTATAGTATTAAGTGACATACCTCGTCATTTGCCATGAGACAAATTTCTTCGTCCTCCTCGTCGCTCATTCCCCGTGCGGCTCTGACGCCTTTTGATCATCCGTTTGGGACACTTACTAATAAAGTGGTTTGGGTCCCCACATTTAAAGCAAGTACGATCATCTGTTGACTTCTCGTCCTCTTTTGCAAGCCTTTCTTATCGTCATACGGTTGTTTGGCGTATCTTCCCTTTCTTCTAAAGAACTTTTTAAAGTCCCTTACTGCCATGGCGTACTCCTCGTCGTCACTACTTGATGAGGAGTTCTCTTCATCGCGAAGCCTTTTTGGCTTTAAGGGCAAGAGATTTGTGTTTCTCTTTCACCTTTGAGGCTTCATAGTCTTTAGCGAGGACAAGCTCGTAGACTTTTAGGTTGCCTATGAGTTCATCGAGGGTTAGGATTGTCAAATCTTTTGACTCTTCGATCGCCGTCACCTTGGATCTCCACTTTGATGGAAGTGCTCTTAGATATCTCCTAACATGGTTACGGCTAGAAAAAGATTCATCAAGTGCTTGTAAAGATGTAATAATAGTATTAAAGTTAGCAAATGAATGATCTATAGTTTCCTCATCCGATATTGAAAATTGTTCATATTGTTGAACAAATAAATCAATTTTATTATTTTTAACTTGTTGGTTGCCTTGATGAGTTACAACTAAAGAATTCCAAATTTCTTTAGAGGTTTTAAGCATAGAAATTCTTTCAAATTCCTTTTTGGTAAAGCATTATATAAAACCATTTTTGCTTCACTATTTTTAGAAAGCTTTTTCTTCAATTCATCACTTAATTTATCATGAGGTATGTTAACTATGTTTCCTTTATCATCATTTTGAGGTAGCCTCAAAATCGCTTTCAACAATAATGTACCAAAGATCAATATCTTTAGATTTCACATATGTTTCGAATCTATTTTTTCAATATATAAAACCATTAGTTTCAAGTAGTGGTGGTTGTTGCATAGATTGCCCTTCCTTATAATTTTCAGAACCCATAGTGATCGAAAAGTTTTAAAAATACAATTTTATTTTAAAACTTTTATAAACTTAGCTCTTGATGCCAATTGTGGAAAACTAGAAGGGGGGTTGAATAGTTTTGGCGATTTTAAGTTAGTTTCAAAAACTTTTAGATTCGTTAATATGTGAGATCTTATGGATGTGTAGAAAGTATAGATCTAATGATAAAGCAAGTAAATAAAGTAAAGCGAAGGGAAAGAAAAGACACAACCGATGTATAGTGGTTCGTCTACAAGGACACCTTCCTTGCCCTACTCCACTCCCGAGTCACCTACTCGCGAGTTCAAGCACTATGTCAACAAACTCCTTCACTTGGCGGAGAAGCCTTCATAACGTTGCTTACACTTTTTTCGGTACAAAGCTAAATCACAGGAGTCCGTAGCACGGTGGACCAAACCAACACGACTATTACACAACAAGTATGTGAAATGTCAAATACAAGATCTTACGCTCAGAAATCTTGGGGTGACAAATCAATCAAGGACCCCTTGCTTGGATGACTTGTAGAATGCTTCGTGATCTGCGCCTTAGAAAGGACCTATATGAGGATCACAAATAGAAAGAAAGAAGAACAACTCTCTAGATCAAGTGATCTATATGTTAGAAGAGAATGAGAGTGTATGAGAGATTTAGTAAGAAGAGGGTGAGTTAGAATGAAGAAATGGCTCTCTATTTATAGGCAAAATTCTTCCTTTGTTCCCGGATCCCACGGATCCCTTTCCACTTGGGATCCGTCTAGTGTAATCCTAGGGATCCGTGGAACGCTCCTCTTTGCCCATGGGTTTTTGGTTATGGGTCATGGGTTATGGGTTGGTCCATGGGTTTTCTTTAGATTCAATGTATCTAAGTATACATTTTATCTAGTCTACTTGGGTATGGGTTAAGATCCATGGGTTATGGTCCATGGGTTAGGGTTTTTACCCATTCTAATAAACTATTACAACAAATGCTTAATTATTACATTTTTGTATTTAAATGGCTATATGTAAATGCTTTACAAAAATAACATGTATCCTTATAATTATACTTAAGATAACATTATATTTGTTATCAACAAAACACAAAGAGATCGCAAAATATTAATAAACGTTTTTACGGTTTATTTGTATTAACAATAACAATTATTATATGAACGAATAACAAATACCAAGTATCTTTATTCATCATAAAGTAACATTGTCTTTTATCCACTTATCCAATACTAAAACGATATGCATGAAACTAATTTAAGTAAGTTGAGCCTAATGTTTCCAAACTTCTCCACACCTTTCTTTAACAGAAAAACTAAATATCTCAGAGTAAACATTCCGAATACTTATATCAAATTTCATATAGTGAGGTATTTAAATATAAGATGATGGTCTTATCTCAATGCTCATAGAATTGCAAGAGTTATAGTATGGAGATGTCCGCCTACCGTGCATGAGGTATTAGAAGTCAACAACACATTGAAGTCATCTTACCGTTTCTAAAAGTGTAAAGTATTCTCATTCCTTAATGTGTAATGCAACAATGTCCTATGTTGAGCATAAACTAGTTACAGATTTATCATAAATGATAAATCCTACTACAACTAGTATTATAATCCCTCTATCATCATTTGTACTTATACAATATTATGCTTAATAATTTAGTGACTCGGTATTAACAATAATTAACAACTCTCAATTAGATATTTTTTTGTCACTCTCTTGTTCTTACACAATAGCAACAACTAGTCTTATAAACAATATAATATATACATGATGAATCCTTGGTTAGAACAACATAAGGTTTTGATGCGTGTACCAGGCGCGTTTGGGGTCAAAGGAACTTCCTTTTCGTCGAGCAAGTTTTTCAACACCTTAGGCAGTGAACCTAATCGTTGTAGTGTAGTATTGGGTAAGCCTCGGGTATTGATTTCGTTCTCTAGGGGAATAGGAATGCTAGTAAGAAGTGTACTACACTAAGGTTGAGGTTGAGGAAGATTCTTTGTTTATCTTTTTATATTTTTTTAGAAAGCTAAGGGTAAAATCTCAGGGCTTGGATTTGGGGGGTGGTACTTCTACCGATTACTTTACTATTCTAATTATCTAAGCTACGGGTAGTCTATTTCTTTTTGATGTGTGCTCGCATGATGATTAAAACTGTGCTTACCTAGATACTATTACTCCCTAGTTATCTTTTATTGGTGGTTGAATTGTTACGTCCTTATTCTTAACGCGTTGTGTTTTCTAAGGTCGTAGGGTATGCCTTTTTCCCTAACTCTTTGAGACTACCTTAAGGTTATTGCCTACAAAATCCTCTAGATTAATCATAAACTAACTTTAAGGTTATCTCTGGATGTTTAGACTACGAAATCCGCTAAATGATTCATAAAATAATGTTCACAAAGATTAATCAAGCATTTAAACACAACAATAGCCTAATTGCACTCCTAAGCCAATTATAATTAAGATAAGAGACAACCAATCAATAATTAATAACTAGGTTTCATAGATCTTAGCAAACACACACGAAATTTAGTCGGACATGTTAAACACGCAAGCATACATACATTGAATGGAAGACATAATGAAATTAATGAAGTAAAACACTTATCTTGATGTAAAATAGGGTTTGAGGACCCTAAGATACTGTCCAAGTCGGACTACAAACATTTAGAGTTTTTACTCCACATGTCTACCTCCTAAAATTCTGAAAATTCGATTTCTATATATAATTTTACACTTGCGACGGCGTCGCCTAATAGGTGGGACGTCGTCAGATCGCCATCATTAGGGTTTTCCTCGTGGCCAAGTCATCATTGGGACGGCGTCACGTTGTAGTTGTGATGCCGTCGGGCTTCATTAGAAACGTCATCTGATTTTGGATCTGGGCCGTCTGAGATGGAAAGTCTTAGCGATGCCCTTCCTCTTCAAAGCCTGACGCCGTCTGGTGTATTTTAGCAAAAAGTCTACTAAGCCGTCTGAGATTTTAATTCGTATAAAGAGACGGCGTCGCCCTTTGATTGGGACGCCGTCAGGTTCAATTTCAGCAGCTTGATTGGCTTCAATCTTGACTCTTCCATTTTTCTTCATGAATTCTCTCCTTTTAGTCCAAATATGCATCATTCCAGCATTTTGCTTCCAAGAGACCTAAAAAGTGAAAAGAAACGAAATTAAGCAGTAACGGATATAAAAGTGGGTGATTAAGGGCTTAAATAAACCCTTAAAAGTGTACATTTTAAATCCTTATCAAATATCCCTACACTTGGTATTTGCTTGTCCTCAAACAAATGTGCTTTTGGCCAATCAATTTATAAGTTAGGGGGCATGAAGCATTGGTTTAACATAATTCACAATAAGTAAAAGCACCGCAATAGTCATAACAAGCACGAAAATTATATACTAGCACCTCACAAGGGGTGTGTGGATTCTCTCATCTTTCGGTGTATATGAAATATAGTAAATAGAAATGGAAGATAAACACTCATTACCTGGTCATAGTACATAGATTACCATAGGCTTGAGACTAGATCAAACTTCCACCGCTTTGGCGTAAGCACCTAGGAACAACTATCTAAGAGGTCTTTTAAAAGAGTTGTAATGTTAGGCTTACGGTAGGGAAACAAAGGGTTTGGTTGGATAGGCGATTTAGTGGTGGCAAGTCAAAAATCTTATGTTACAAGCATGAAAAGAATGGCATTGCTAAGCCAAGACTCGACTCACTAAACTCTAGATAACTTGAAACAAACAAACATAAATATAAAGATAGATGTAGGATGGTAGCCCGTATATATTTTTTTTAAATGGATACACTTTTACTCTACCATCCTCTAAGATAACATCAAAATATAAGGGATTTATAGGAGCATCCCTACACTTGAGTTTTTATTACTCTAACACTAATTTGACCCGAATTGAAAAGATCCAAACACTTGGAGTATTTAATTACGTAAATAAAGGGAATTTGAATTTAACGTTCTTTCCCGTCACTTCATCAAATTTTAATTTACCCATGAGTCCCAATTATCCCAAAACTGTGTATAAAAGATATGACTCGACTTAGCAACCATGCAAGTAACTAGATAATTGAACTAAGGGTTTAGTATGATAACAATAATGCACTAAAGGTGAGTGCATACAAGGTAGGCTAAGGCGATTTGGGTGTACATTTGGGGGTGGATTGTAAACAATGCTCTTCATTGATATTCCGAAAAACCGAAACATCACGAGAACCACGAAAAGGATAGGCTCTGAGGGGTTAACTAAGGTATCGTGTACTAAAGATGAGTACATCGCAAGGGTGTGGGGTAATTATACCGACCGATGTGGAGAAGTAATATAATACAGGTATCAAACAAGGGTTATCCTAATGCCTCTTATCATTTAGTTATTCCTAACTACACAAGTGTAGTCTCACTAGCGATCTTGGAATGCATCACAAAACAAGTTCTAGAATCTATTATACTACTAGTACACTCTCGAAGCATTAAAGGTGAATGCTTTAATTCCTATAGATCTAGGGGCAACCTCACATTCTGGGGTGGAATTGAGGGTAAACGGTTTTTTATGCTAGTCATATAACTCCTATCCATGAGACGCTTTATTAAGACTAAAGTCCCACTTGTATATGTCATAAAAAAATTTAAATTTGGCGCTAAAATTGCCCCAACAAATATTTCTCATAGCTTATTACACAAATGAAATAGGACAAGACAAATAATCAAGGATAAGCATAGTTTCAAAGTTCCCGTTTTATTCTCCCTCCCTACACTTAAACTGAACATTGTCCCCAATGTTCCCCGAAAGTATCAAAGTTATGATAAAGGAAGGTAATTAAAAGAGAAAGAAACTAGTACTCCCTTGATTAGCTCGACAGGATCCGTGTGAAGTAGTGGTTAAATTCTTTCCCAAGAAGAATGTATGCGTGATAAGCTTCATCCAATATTATATTTCTTCTTCTTGATAAATAAAACCTGCACACTTTAAGAAAATAGATGAAACCTTCGCTTAAAATCGGCGGTAAAACTATATATGACTCAACTACACTAAGATATAATGCTTGTGGAATGGATGTTTGCAGTTTTTATGGAAAATTAAGACCTGAGAATTTCCAAAAATTTATACTTAGCACAGAAAATGAGAAAAATTTTATAAGCTGTTTCTGCTCTTCCTGACGTCGTCAGGTTCTAATCCTGACGCCGCCAGGTTGTCCTGACAGAAACTGGTCTGCTGCGTTTTCCTGGAAAAATTCTGGAAAAATTACACCTTTAAAACCTGGAAAAATTTCTGCAAAACATCCATTATGACTCGATACAAGCATTTGACTCTAAAAAACACACATATATATTAATTTCATTAATTGTAATTCTCATGTTCACGTTCTTTTAAAAACGTGTGTAATCCTCCCTACACTTATCTTATTGTAAAATACCTTTATATGTAATTAAGACGAGGTTAAAGATAAAATAAAGCATTATCACAAATTCAAACATGAGAACATACAATAATGAAAAGATATATGACACACAAACAAGCAAACAATTAAGCATGAGTTGCCTCCCATAAAGCGCTTTTCTTTATTTATGAGTCTTGTAGCTAGACTCGAAGTCGTGCTCCTACGTGACTTCATTGCCGTTACCTTCTTCCAAAACAATATCTTCATCATTGATTAGTTCATTATTGTCCAATTGACAATGTTTCACATGTTTTCCATTCACGGTAAATTCTCTTCCATCATTGTCTGATAATACCACGGCTCCATTGCTCATTTTCCTTTTTACTGAAAAGGGCCCATACCATCTTGATTTGAGTTTTCCCGAAAATAGTCTCAACCTTGGAGTATACAAGAGCACCTTATCTCCTTACACAAACTCTTTAGGATTCTTTATTCGTTGATCGTGCCATCTTTTCGCCCTTTCTTTATATGTGATAGACGACTCATAGGCTTCAAGTCTTAGTTCATCCAGCTCTTGAAGCTGTAAGAACCTATTTGACCCCGCCTCAGAATAATCCATATTACAAGCCTTAAGTGCCCAATATGCCTTTTGCTCAAGCTCAATATGGAGATGGCACGCTTTCTCGTACACTAAGAAAAAAGGGGTTGTTCAGACGAGCGTTTTATAAGCCGTTCTGAATGCCCAGAGTGCCTCATCTAGTTTGAATGCCCAATCTTTTCTGTTCCGGTGGACTGGTTTTTCAAGTATTTGCTTTAATGCTCTATTTGTGTTCTACTTGCCCATTAGTTTGGGGATGATATGCCGTTGAGAACCTGTGCGGAACACCATACTTCTTCATTATCTTTTCCATTTGAGCTTTGCAAAAATAGGTTCCTCTATCACTAATCAATGCCTTGGGAATCCTAAATCGTGCGAAGAGCTTCTTAATAAAATGAATGACTACCCTTGCATCATTAGTTCTAAGGGCTTGTGCCTCCACCCATTTGGACACATAATCAATGGCAACTAGAATGTATTCCTTTCCTCAGGATGATGGAAAAGGTCCCATGAAATCGATACCCTAAACATCGAATATTTCGCGGACTTGGATATAGTTTTGAGGTGCTTCATCCCTTCTCGAGATGTTTCCCGATCGTTGGCATGCATCGCACGTTTGAACTAACCTCTTAACGTCACGGAAAATAGTAGGCCAGTAGAATCCGTCATCGATAACTTTTCATGCCGCGACATTTATACCGTGATGCCCCCCAGATGGTCCCGCGTGACACTCTCTCATAATCCGATCAATCTCCCTCCCAGCAACACAACGTCGAATGATCTGATCGGGGCATATACGGAATAAGAAGGGCTCATCCCAAAAACAGTATTTCACCACGGTGAAGAATTTCTTTTTATCTTGCCTAGTCATGTAATTTTGTAAGACCCTACTGGATAGATAGTTAGCATAATCCGCATACCATGGCTCAATATCTTTAATGGCCATCAACCGTTCCTTAGGAAAAGAGGCATGAATTTCGTCATGGTCCAATTCCTCTAAGTCTGGGTTTTCAAATCGCGATAGATGATCAGCAGCATGATTTTCAGCCCCCTTTTTATCCCTAATCTCAATGTCAAATTCTTGAAGCAATAGATTCCACCTAATAAGTCGGGGTTTTGCATCTTGTTTGGAGAACAAGTATCGTAAGGCGGAATGATCGGTGAAGATGACAGTTTTGGAAAGGACGAGATATTGCCTGAATTTATCGAAGGCAAAAACTACAGCCATAAGCTCTTTTTCGATGGTTGTGTAATTCTCTTGTGCCACATTCATGGTTTTGATAGCATAATAAATTGGTTGAAAATGCTTCTCTTTTCTTTGGCCCAACACGACGCCTACAACATAATCACTAGCATCGCACATGATTTTGAATGGTTGAGACCAATCAGGAGTAACCATTATAGGAGCTTGAGTAAGATCCTTATTCAAGCGGTTGAATGCTTCCTTGATAAGAAGTTGTGTCATTGGTCGAGCAATTTTTGAGACGTCCTTAATAAATCTCCTATAAAAGCCCGCATGACCAAGAAAGCTGCAAATGGCCTTAACGGTAGTAGGATATGGTAGTTTAGATATCACTTCGATTTTGGCCCTATCGACCTCGATCCCATTTCCGGAGACTTTATGTCCCATGAAATGGAATTTTTCCTAATTTAGGACTAAGTTGGTTTCTTCACACCGCTTTAGCATCTTCCTAAGGTTGGATAAGCAAAGGTCGAAGGAATTTCCAAATACCAAAAAATCATCCATGAAGACTTCCATGCTATCTTCAATCAATTCATGGAAGATAGCCATCATACATCGTTGAAAGGTAGCGGGGGCGTTGCATAATCCGAAGGGCATTTACTTGTATGCAAAAGTCCCGTTGGGGCATGTGAAAGTAGTTTTTTCTTGATCTTCGGGAGTAATGGGGATTTGGAAGTATCCTGAGAAACCGTCAAGAAAACAGTGGTACTCATGCCCGGCTAACCTTTCGAGCATTTGATCGATGAATGGTAAAGGGAAATGATCTTTTCGTGTGACATCGTTCAATTTTCTATAGTCGATACAAACACGCCAGCCAGTGACCGTTCTTTGAGGCACTAAATCACCTTTCTCATTCTTTACAACAATCATTCCTCCCTTTTTTGGGACTACATGGACTGGGCTTACCCAGGGGCTATCTAAAATGGGATAAATTAAGCCAGCATCCAGAAGTTTGATGACTTCCTTCTTCACCACCTCTTTGATATTGGGGTTAACTCTTCTTTGAGGTTGAAAGGTGGGTTTGTAATCCTCTTCCATAAGAAATTTATGAGTGCAAAAAGTAGAGTCAATTCCCTTAATGTCAGCAACACTCCATGCGATCACTCCCTTGTACTCTTTTAGAACTTCTAAGAGCTTCCCTCTTTGTTCAATGGTTAGGGATGAGCTTATGATAACAGGGAGTTGATCCGTCCCCTGAAGAAAGGCATATTCTAAATGGCTTGGGAGATCTTTTAACTTTAAGGTAGGAGGTTCCTTGATTGATGGTTTTATCTTATTTTTCGGCTTTTGAAGGTCAAGAGGTTCAATCTCTGCCCTTCGTGGGTAAAAGGAAACAGCTCCAACCATCTCAGTCTCTTCATCATCGTATATCATGTTGTTGTCATCATTCATGAATTCGTTTACAGATACTCATCAATACTGCTATCTATATCATCAACAAACTCATCAACTTCTTCAACAAAATAAATGGGATGATCGTAAGAGGAAGGACGACTCATAGAATCCTTGATGTCAAAGGTTAAGCTCTCGGATCCCACTCGTAAAGTGAGCTTACCATCATGAACATCGATGATGGCGCGAGTTGTAGCCAAGAATGGTCTCCCAAGGATTATGTGAACTGAGTTATCTTCCTCCATTTCTAAAATCACGAAATCAATCAGAAAATTGAACTCCCCTACCCTCACTAGAACATTTTCACAAACTCCAATGGGATATTTGATTGATCGGTCAGCGAGCTGAATACTTATACTGGTTGGTTTCAGCCCCGAATATCCGAGTTTGTGAAATAAGGAATGAGGCATTAAGTTAATGCTTTCCCCAAGATCTGTCAAGGCATTTTTCATAGAGAGTGCCCCTATAGAGCAAGGAATGGTGAAACTACCCAGATCTTCTTTCTTCTTGGGTAGGATTTTTTGGATGATAGCTGAACATTCTTCTCCTAATGATATCAACCCTTCAAGCTTCTTCCGATTCAAGAGCAATCTCTTGAAATATGTGCTATGTTTAGGGATATGATAAAATACATCGAGAAGTGGGATGTTAACGACGACCCTCTTTAAGTAAGACAACAACCTCTCATTGTCTTCTTCAGCCTTTTGATTCTTTAAACGCGAGGGATAAGGAATCCGTGTGAGAGTCGAACGTTGGACAGGTGTTGGTGCTTGCGGAGGAGGGTCGTGAGAAGTCGGAGGGGGTTTAGGTGCTCCCTCCTTGTCCAACTCAGGCTCATTGGTAGTGGATTCTTGAACTGGGTATGGTGGATCCTTGGTGGTGGTTCCAGATCGAGTAGTAATAGCACAAGTTGGATCATGTTGGATTGGACCAGGTTTACGTATTCTTTTATGGAGTTCGGCGAACTGGGTTTCTAATTCAGCTTGTTGCTCTTGAATGAATCCTTCAAGGCCCTTTAAAAGCATCCCCCTTTCCATGGCGAATTGCCCAAGTTCAACTTCAAAGGCATCACGGATGGTGTATTTGGAACCCTCTTCCCCCTCATGCTTCCATTTTAGATTACCCCAAAGAGTGTAATCATTATTCTGATAAAATACAATGAGGGAAGGTGTTAATACAAATAAACCGCAAAAAACGTTTATTAATATTTTGCGATCTCTTTGTGTTTTGTTGATAACAAATATAATGTTATCTTAAGTACAATTATAAGGATACATGTTATTTTTGTAAAGCATTTACATATAGTCACTTAATACAAATTGTTGTAATAAATCATTTGTTGTAATAGTTTATTAGGATGGGTAAAAAATCACAACCCATGGATCATATCCATAACCCATGGTATTGACCCATACCCATTTGACTAGATGCATTGCATCTATTAGATACATTGTATCTAATGAAATACCCATGGACCAACCCATAACCATGACCCATGACCCATAACCAAAAAACCCATGGGCAAAGAGGAGCGTCCCACAGATCCCTAGGTTTATACTAGACGGATCCCTTAAGGGAGGGATCCATGGGATCCGGGGAACATTGGCAAGTTTTGCCTATAAATAGAGAGCCATTTCTTCATTCTAACTCACCCCCTCTTCTTACTAATTCTCTCATATACTCTCATTCTCTTCTAACAAAAGATCACTTGATCTAGAGAGTTGTTCTTCTTTCTTTCTTTAGTGATTCTCATATAGGTCCTACTCTAAGGCGAGATCACGAGCATTCTACAAGTCATCCAAGCAAGGGGTCCTTGATTGTTTTGTTCCTCCACAAGATTTCTGTAGCAAAGATATTGTATTTGATATTTCACGTAGTTGTTGTGTAATAGTCGTGTTGGTTTGGTCCACCGTGTTACAGACTCGGTATTTAGCTTTGTACCGGAAAACGGTGTAAGCAACGTTGTGAAGGCTTCTCCGCCAAATTGAAGGAGTTTGTTGACATAGTGCTTGAACTCTCGAGTAGGTGACTCGGGGAGTGGAGTAGGGCAAGGAAGGTGTCCTTGTAGCCGAACCACTATAAATCGGTTGTGTCATTTCTATCCCTTGCTTTACTTTATTTACTTGCATTATCATTAGATCTATACTTTCTCTTCATCCATATGATTTCATATAATATCGAATCTAAAGTTTTTGAAACTAACTTAAAATCGGCAAAACTATTCAACCCCCTTATAGTTTTCCACAATTGGCATCAAGAGCTAAGTTTATAAAAGTTTTAAAGTAAACCGTATTTTAAAAACTTTTCGATCACTATGGGTTCTGAAAACTACAAGGAAGGGCAATCTATGCAACGACCACCACTACTTGAAACTAATGGTTTTATATATTGGAAAAATATATTCGAAACATATGTGAAGTCTAAAGATATTGATCTTTGGTACATTATTGTTGAAGGAGATTTTGAGGCTACCTCAAAAGATGATAAAGGGAAATTTTGTTAACATACCTCATGATAAACTAAATGATGACAAGAAGAAAAAGCTTTCTAAAAATAGTGAAGCTAAAATGGTTTTATATAATGCTTTACCCAAAAAGGAATTCGAAAGAATTTCTATGCTCAAAACCTCTAAAGAAATTTGGAATTCTTTAGTTGTAACTCATCAAGGTAATCAACAAGTTAAAAATAATAAAATTGATTTATTTGTTCAACAATATGAACAATTTTCAATATCGGATGAGGAAACTATAGATCATTCTTTTGCTAATTATAAGACTATTATTACATCTTTACAAGCACTTCATGAATCTTTTTCTAGCCGTAACCATGTTAGGATATATCTAAGGGCACTTCCATCCAAGTGCAGATCCAAGGTGACGGCAATCGAAGAGTCAAAAGATTTGACAATCCTCACCCTTGATGAACTAATAGGCAACTTTAAAGTCTACGAGCTTGTCCTTGCTAAAGATTTTGAAGCCTCAAAGGTGAAAGAGAAACACAAATCTCTTGCCCTTAAAGCCAAAAAGACCTCAAGCGATGAAGAGAAATCATCTTCAGATAGTGACGACGAGGAGTATGCCATGGCGGTAAGGGACTTTAAAAAGTTCTTTAGAAGGAAGGGAAGATACATCAAACAACCGTATGACGACAAGAAAGGATTCCGGAAAAGCAAAGAGGACGAGAAGCCAAGGGATGATCGGGCTTGCTTTAAATGTAGGGACCCAAACCACTTTATTAGTAAGTGTCCCAAATGGGATGATCAAAAGGCATTCGTAAGCGGCACGTGGGGAATGAGCGAGGAGGAGGACGAAGAAATTTGTCTCATGGCAAATGACGAGGTATGTCACGAACACTATAGTAGCTCATCACTAGATGCTGACTCGTTGCATAATGAATATGACAAACTTTGCAAAATTAGCTTAAAGGGATTACACAAAACAAGTTTTTGAAAATCATAACCAACGTTTAGATAAGGAAGTCATAGAGTTAAAAGCAAAATTGAAACGTCTAGAAAAGAGTAAAATAGCAAGTGGTGAATGTGAACTTTGCTTCAACTTCAAACATAGTTGATCAACTAGATTCTAAGATTGCTAGAATGAGTACTAATACTTTAGATATGATACTAGATAGTGTTAAAACTAGAACAACCAAAAGGTTTAGGCATTCAGCAACTTGAATACGTCACTATGAAACCAAAGAAACACAATTAGTAAAAGCAATAGAAAAAAAGGCCACTGTTGTGGCGGATCCCACAGATCCCACAAAAGGGAACCGGCAAGTGTACAGCAGGGGATCCGTGGTCTGCTGAAGCAAACAGTGGTAATAACATAGCTTCTTCCTCTAGAACTGATTTTGTTATTGTTAATAAGAAGAAATCAACTCATATTACCACTAGAAAACCACCCCCAAAATATAATCCAATTTTTGGAAGAAACAAAGCTCCATCTTTTTCTAAACCAAACACATCTCGGAGACTCTAATAATGTTACCCAGAGTACCATCAAATGGGATGGAACCCAAATATGCAAAATGGCTTTCCATTTCAAAACTTTGCACCATGGAATGCATATTCACCTTATCCATACATTTCTAACATGAATGGAATGTTTAACACTAATGGACCCATGAACAAATGGGGACCAAACTTTTGAGTTAATTGTTTTCTTAGGTGTGCTTAAAGGTTGACCTAGATCCGGATGAATGGGTCAGGGATAGCGGGTGAACGAGGCACATGACCGGCACTAAAGATCTATTCTCCACATATGAATCCTTCAATGGAGGAAATGTATTGTTTGGAAATAGAAAAAGTAAAATCATTGGTAAAGGTACGATTTCTAACAATTCTCTAACCATTAACGATTTGTGTCACGTAGAAAACCTAAACTTTAACCTCTTAAGTATAGGACAGATATGTGATAAAAAGTGCAATGTATTTTTTACCGAAACTGGTAGTAAGATATTAAAAAATGGCATAACAATAGGAAGAGGAATTAGGAAACATGGAGTCTATGTCATTAAAATTGGTAATGAACCTAAAGACAAACTTTGTCTTACTTCTATGGATGATACTTCGACCTTATGGCATCGAAGATTGGGTCATGCCAAAATGCGACTTCTTCAATCGCTATCATCCAAAGATCTAGTAAGAGATCTACCTAAATTAAAATATGAACATCACTTTTGTGATGCTTGTAATGTAGAAAAACAAGTCCATTCTATCTCACAGCTAAAAACATGGTGTCTACAACTAAGTGTCTAAAATTAGTACACATGGATTTATTTGGTCCATCCGCTATCCAAAGTTATGGAGGCAACTACTACACTTGGTTATAGTGGATGATTATTCTAGGTACACATGGACTAAATTCTTAAAGAACAAAATGGAAAATTTTAATTATTTTGAAATATTAAGCAAGAAAATCCAAAGACAACTAGGAAGTCCTATAGTGTCTATTAGAACGGATCATGGTAGGGAATTCGATAATGAAGTGCAATTTGAAGCTTTTTGTGACGCTAATGGTATTACTCACAACTTCTCCGCTCCTCGCACTCCACAATCGAATGGGGTAGTTGAAAGAAAGAATAGAACCCTACAAGAAATGAGTCGCACCATGCTAAATGAGCAATCCATACCTCAAAGTTTTGTGCAATGCCGTGATACTTCAACGTACATACTTAATCGAGTCTTAATTTAACCAATTTTAGGTAAAACTCCATATAATTACTTCGAGGCAAAAGCCTACGTTAAAAGCCTACTTAGATCACTTAGAGTCTTTGGTAGCAAATGTTTTCTTCTTAACACTAAAGATTACCTTACAAAATTTGATCCTAAATCAACCGAAGGTATCTTTCTATGATACTCTCCAAATAGCAAAGCTTACGTCATATTAAATAAAGAAACACTGAAGGTAGAAGAGTCATTAAATGTAAAATTTGATGAAAGTCCACCCAAACCTCTCCACCTCTTGTCGATGACGAGATTGTTGAAAGTGAGCTATTGTAAAAAGAAAAAGAATAAATGAAGAAGAAGAAGAATCTTCAAATAATGAACTCATAAATATTAAAGAGTCCAAAGATCATCCCGTAGATAAAGTCATAGGAAAGTTAAAACGAAGACCTTAAGGTCTCAAGTTCAAAACCAAAGTAGCTTATTTTGTTTTGTTTCAACCATAGAACCTAAATACACAGAAGCCATAAAAGATGAGAGTTGGGTAATGGCTATGCAAGAAGAGTTAAATCAATTTGTTTATAATGATGTTTGGACACTTGTCCCTCCACCTAGTAATTAAACGATAATAGGAACCAAATGGGTTTATAAAAACAAGTTAGATGCAAACGGAGTAGTGTTTAGAAACAAGGCTAGACTCATTGCCCAAGGGTATAACCAACAAGAAGGAATAGACTTTGATGAGACTGTTGGAATCACTCCTAAACCTTAATCAAGTGTTAGTGATTCACATGTAATAGTTAGCTTAATTATGGCCTTTATGTTTGTTATTAGCCTTAGGCTTATGTAGAAGGCCCATAAGCCTAGGCCTAGTCCAATAAGGAAAAGGATGGGAACTAGGAGTGTTGCCCTAGCTTCCCTCCTATAATACTCTTGTATAACCCTCACTTGAGGGTTGGTTGTTCAATTCATTTCCTTTCACACATATCCTACGCATAACCATATTAGTATAACGTGTGTGTGTGTGTTTGGCTTATTGTTCAATCGCCTTTATCTCTTTCTATTAAGCTTGTGTTGTAAATCTAGTGACCTAACAGTGGTATCAATCGCCTACTAGTTGGGTGAACGTATTGTTTCTTGAAGTGGGTTTTGGTCCTACGCGTAGAACATACGTGCGTGGTTTAATACTTTGGTTCGCTTAAAAACACAATTTTTACACGTTTGAATCCAAGATTCTTGTACTTTCAATGTTTTAAGGTGTTAAAATAACTGTTTTTGGCAAAAAATTTCAAACTTTACGCGTGGATAAACGTTTTTGAGCTTGTTTTTTAACGAGGGTTTCTGTCTAGGCATAACTGTTTTAGACGTTTTGGTTCATCAAGTTTCAAACTTTTGTGTTATTTTGGTGATATTGAAGCTCTCTCATCACAAAAATCTGGTTTAGAAACATCTTTGGGCAAAAGTCACTTTACGTGTAATCCTACGCGTAAGTGAAACCCTAAACTTACGCGTAACTCACTCCTTGGTTTGATCTTCAGTTTCGTGGTTTACTCCGTGTTTTCTTGCTTGGATAAGCCTGAAAATACTTCGACTTTGGATATCTTTTGCACTGTGATAGTGTAAAAGATCATTTGTGCAAAACCCTAAACTTACGCATAAGCATAAAGCTTACGCGTAGAAATCCTACGCATAAGATTAATCTTACGCCTAAGCCTTCTCTTACGCATAAGATATACCTACGCATAAGTTTCTACGCCTAACTTTGTGTCTACGCATAACTTTAGTGTCTTTTCCCTACTTACACGTAAGCTAAACTACGCGTACTCTCTTTGTTACGCGTAACTTTGGTGTTTTTACGCATAAGTCCTACTTGGTTTCTTGTGATTTCTACGCCTAAGGACACTTCATCAACAAAGGTTCATTCAACTACAAAGATCCATTTTTACCAACACAAGTTTTCAACATGTCACAACCACCATATTCTAACTATTTCCCTTACACTTATTCTCAACTTCAACAACAACTAAGTCCCCAACATCAACAATGGAATCAACAACAAGCAATTTAATCAACAACATACTCACAACTTGCTTGCTGCTTTCCACAACCTCAAATGGTTCAACCACCACCAAGTCTTCAAGTTCAACCCTACACAAATGACTTCAATCAACATCCATCAAGGAACACTATGAAGGAACCCACTTGGTTTGCTAAGATGTGTGAAGCTTAAGCGCCAACAATCAATTCATGAGGCTAGATCACTTGATAGACCTCCAATGCTCACTCCAAGAAACTACGATCAATGGGTGATAAGGTTCTTTAGGTTCTGTGATCTGAAGAAGCCACCGAAATTCTTAAAGAAGGTTATCTTGAAGGTCCATTTCATGCCTACGGTCATTGTACCCGCCGATCCAAATGCTAATCCACCAAGAGATGAACAATCCAACATTGCCACTGTTGCCGACCTGAATGCAGAGGAACTTCTACACTATGAATCTGATGAGCTTGCAATGCAATATATCCTCTTAGGATTACCTAACCCAATTCTTCCAAGTGTTGATGCTCAAAAGACTGCAAAGGCAATGTGGGAACATATTCATCTCCTTATGGAAGGATCTGCACTCAATCAAGAGGATATGGAATCCAAAATTTACTTTTCTTATGAACACTTCATGATTGAACCTGGAGAGACACTAGAGTCTTATCATCATCGATTCTCAGACATCATCAATGATTTGCATAAACACAACATCATCATGCCAAGAATTGCAGTTAATACTAAGTTCTGTAGCATCTTGGTCCTGAATGGGAGAAGTATGTCATTTTTCTCCGTCAAGCGAAGAACATGCATCATTCTACATACGGATTTTTGTATGATTACTTGAAGCCTCATGAAAAGGAAGTTGATAGGGAAAGGATTCTCCGTGCTCAAATTGCTTCACCTTCACAATCGAAAAATCAACAACTTGCCTTGTACGCTCAAACCTTTATTCTCCTCAACCAAAGAACTCAACCAACTGCTAAAATCACACCATATGATCCTTTACAACCTCAATCTCAACAAACTCAATTGGTTCCATACAACAACAACAACAATGCTCAAGCACTTGTCAATGAAGCTAATGAGGAATCTGATCCATTCGAAGCATTGCAACAAGGATTTGCTACGATTGCTAATACTTTTAGCCGTTATACCAACAAATCCAACAACCGTATTCGTTCCTCATCTAAAACGCAGAATCAAGCTGTTGTGAATAATGGACGAGTTGAAGTTCAGAATTGTGGTTATGGTCGCCGATGGGCGGTGGTCAAGGTTTAATGCTGGGGTAGGAATAACAATAGAGCTCAAGTGGTGTCCCGGGAAATGCTCGTATGGGTTGAATGGTCTTCGATGCTACAACTGCAATGAGAAGGGACACCTGGCTAATGCATGCCCAAAGCCGAGGACAAGGGACAGTGCTTATCACAAAGAAGCTCTTCTTTTGGCTCTTAAGGATGAAGCTGGTGGAACTCTCACCGACAAAGAACAGAGCTTTATGGCAAATGCAGATTCAGATGATGATATGGAGGATTTGCAGGCCAATGCAGCTGTTATGTTGATGGCTAATATGCATGAGTTACACACGAGTGACACAGGCCCAGTGTATGACACTGATGGCTTGTCTCAGTGCACCCGAACAACCATGTTTATCTCTGATCTCATATCTCCGTCAACATCTATCCGCAAGGCTCCTGAATTTCAAAATGAGTCGTCCACATCTCATTCCGACGATTTTAAAATAGACCCCGTAGTCACATTTGACGATCAAGATGACCTTATGGTGTCCCTTGATACTCAAATTGGCTCCGTGGTTATACTTAGTCTAAGTATGATCATGTTTTGACTCACGTTGAACACCAACTTTTGCCTCATCCAGATTTTGCTCGCTTAATACAAGACCAACAAAACATAGTGGAAGAATGTCGTGCAATTAATCAGGACTTGAAAAGTACAAATGCACTGTTAACCAAGGATTTTGAATGTTTACAAAAGCAACTCACTTTTTCAAACTCAAGAAAAACGTGAAAGGTTTTTAACAGCCTTTGCTAAATCTCATCAAATGACAAAAATATTTAGAGAGACAGAGCGTGATCTAGCCGCTCGAAGAATGCTTTGTTGTCTGAAAAGAACACCTGAAACATGAACCAAAAAGCAAATTACGCTCTCCACCTTGGAAAATCAAAAGCTAGGCTGGGTATTAACTTGTCAAAAACAGTTCTCTGCATACAAAAAGCATTCAACGAAACGAATAGATGATCATCTTGAAGAAATCATCGGCTTGCAAAACAAACTTAAAGAGTTTAAAACTGTTGTTTACAAACATAGTGAGTCGGTCACAGCTATTGAAAAGTTTACTTTACAACCAAATCCAAATGGATATGGACCGAATCTTGCTGATTACAAACCTAAGCTTTCAACCAAAGCATTCAAACCAAATCCTAAAGTTTCCAGTGCAGAATATAAAATTGATAATTCTGTTATGAGTGTCGTTGAATATCATCGTCAAGAGGAATTAGATGCTGAAGACAAGAGTAAATCAAAATTAGAAAAAGTTGTTTACAACAAACCTTTAACTATTCAAAAGCGGTCACTTTCGTCACACCAACGGATTCTTCTAACACACCAAGGATTATCATAAAAACGTCTTAGTCTTCTAATGTTAATCCCAAACCAGATTATGCACAAACTTATGGTCCTTTACCTTCCATCAGTGAAGTAAACTCAAAACCTAAAAATCGCAAAATTCTTAGATATTTTGACCTTTTCATGGCTGACCTCAAAACTTTACAACATGAGATAGAATATCATTCTGAAATCAAAGTTCAACATTTTCAATTGCCCCTGGCGCGAGAAAAATCTTTTTCAAGGTCAGAAAAATCTTTTACCAAATGTTAAAAATTTGAAAAGTTGTGCATTGTCTTGGGAAAGGGACTTTCATAAGGAACTTGGAATGATGAAGGTTGTTTTCGAGAAAACAGAAACATCTATTTCTAATACTAAACGTAAAAAGAAACTGTTGAGAAAAGATGTTGATCGACTCTTGGAAGATGTCATCTGTGCTGATGTCCATAATGTTGTGTTATTGAATTCTTTGTCATATGCATTTGATTATATCTCTGCTGATACTGTTGATTCTGTGATAAATGTTGAGAACATTGATAATGTGTTTCAGATCGAGTCCTTAAAAGTTGAAAATAAACGATTGTCAAACGAACTTTCAAATGCAATACGTCGTCTTAATTGGTGTCAAAAAGATATTCACGAACAACAACTTGCTTTTAACACAAAATCGCTCCGATTTGCGTGACAACTTCTGATCCAAAAATTGAGCAACTGGATGATCAAAACGTGTCTTTTAAGTGTCAAATCTCAAAATATGAACAAGAACTTGTAAAAGTTAAAAAGGAATATGGTGTCATATTTGATTTACTCAAACAGACTCGTGATGAAGCATCAAATGAACTTGATCATTATCTTGCACACACTAAAGAAGTTATGCATTTTGCTGGAAATATTCGGACTGAAAATCAAGATCTGATTCACACTATCTTCAAGTTAAGAGAAATGTTAGGCAAGTATGAACAACTTCCGCCTACCGTGATTAAGAGAATAGCACCAGTAACACTTAGTAATCATGAACCTAGAATCCCTACTGCCAGATCACAAGTTGCTAACGTGCTTCCTTCTACTGAAACAGGACTAGTTGCGTCTTTTCCAAACGTCCGCACTTCACAGCCTAGGAGCACTCAATCAAAGAATAGGAAGTTGGCGACCTAAGAAAGAGCAATAAGGAATGCTAAAGTAGAAGAACACCCTAGGACACTCAATAAGACTCATTTTGCTTCCACTATAGATATTGCGTTTGGCACATGTAATAGAAATAATGATGTAACGAATGCTAAACCTTTAAGTACCTTTGATATTTAGTCCTGGATGCCCTTGTGTTATTTGTCGTAAAAGTATGAATTCTGATTGTCATGACAAATTTGTTGCTAAAGTTATCATCTCTCGTTTTAGGATCCTAAGATCGGAATACCTCTAGGCCCACTAATCTTTCTAAGTCTGTGCTTGGTAGACCGCCCTCTTTAGATTCTAAGGAACACATGCATGTCCCTTACCCATTTTCACCTCCTAGGAATGTAGTACCACCTAGTGTATTCACTAAGACTAAAGCAAATACTAGTTGGAGATGGCAGAAATGGATACATAATACACTAGGATTTAAATGGATACCTAAAGCTACTGATGTCTGTATATCTACTACAACTGCTCCGGAACCCTCTAACATTTCGGGTTCCACATCTACTACTATTCCATCTGTGTCGTTGTGTGTAATGCGGTGATACAGATCATTCTCTGGATTGTTGATAGCGGATGTTCCCGACACATGACAAGAAATCTTAAACTGTTATCAAACTTTATTGCAAAGTTCATTGGCACTGTCAGATTCGGGAATGATCACTTCGCAGCTATCATGGGCTACGGAGACTATATCAATGGGAACATCGAAATTAGCAGAGTTTACTATGTGGAAGGCCTCAGTCACAATCTGTTTTCGTGAGGTCGGTTTTGTGATGGAGAATTGAGGTTGCTTTCTGGAGAAATTTGTTTCATTCGTGATCTACAAGGAAACGACCTTATGTCTGCTCGCGTAATTCCAGTCTTTACACTATCTCTATGCAAGACATGGTTGCTTCATCTCCCATTTGCTTACTTTCAAAAGCAACATCAACAAAATCCTGGCTATGGCACCGTCTCTCTCACATCTAAACTTTCAAACCATCACCAACCTTGCTCGACACAAACTAGTTGAAGGACTCCCCGATTTCCGGTATTCTAAATATCACCTTTGCTCCGCTTGTGAACAAGGGAAAAGCACTCGTGCTCATTTTCCTTCAAAGGTGGAATACAATGCTCCAGCATGTGCTTCATCTTCTTCACATGGATTTGTGTGGCCCGATGCGCGTGCAAACGATCAATGGCAAACGCTACATCTTAGTAATTGTTGATGACTATTCACGCTGGACTTGGGTCTACTTTCTTCGAAGCAAAGACCAAGCTCCACAGATGATCATCACCTTTCTCACGAAAATACAAGTTCAGCTACGAAACATCATTCGACAAATCAGAATACAGATGGTAACTGAATTTGTTAACCAAACTCTTCGTGAATTTTATGAGAAAGTGGGAATTCAAATCGACATCTATTGCACGCACCCCAGAACAAAACGGAGTTGTTGAAAGACGAAACCGAACGTTAGTGGAAGCTGCAAGAACAATGTTAATCAATGCTAAACTTCCAGATTACTTGTGGGCATAAGCTGTATCTACTGCATGCTATACTCAAAACCGGTCTATGATTACAAAACGACACAACAAAACACCTTTCGAGCTTGTCCACACAAAAACCGAATCTCAAACACTTTTCATGTATTTGGATCTCTTTGCTATCCGAATAATGTCATGATGACTTTGGAAGCTCAAAGCCAAAGCTGACATTGGAGTCTTTATTGGATATTGTGATAATTCTAAAGGTTTCTGAATCTGGAATCGTCAAACAAAGGAGGTTATGGAAACGATTCATGCTCATTTTGATGAACTTACGGAAATGGATTTTGAGTATAACAGCTTTGAACCCGGTCACAACCGCTTAAACTTCCCCCAAACCCCATCATCAGCTGAACAAAGCCCCCACTCACTCGTCCAACAAATGGAAAGGTTATTTGCTCCGCTGTTCAGTGACGATATTGATGAACGCGCTCCAGGTGTATCCGCTGTTTTCACTGCTCAACCTGATAATACTCATATACCTGATACACCTGCTACAACAACTAATGTTGAAGAAGCACCACCAGTTGACTCCACCACAACAGTTGAACAAACCGCTTCCAACAATGATGACACAACTGATGATGTTCTGAAGAAGTACCCCCACCTGCAGATTTTGATCCAAATGTGTTCTTTAACCCGTTTGCTAATGAACACTTACGTGCGCACCTGATGTTCGGAATCATCACAAGCCATTTGAATACTCAAAATCTGCACAATGTATACAAACATCAACCCTCCACACTTAGATGGACAAAAGACCATCCTCTGGAATATATTATTGGCAACCCGAATCAACCAGTCGTTACGAGACAACGTCTTCACACAGACGGTGAACATTGCATTTATGCACTCACTGTTTGCCAATATGAACCTAACAACATTAAGATGCAATGACAAAGGACACTGGATTGAATCCATGCAGGAAGAACTCACCAATTTAAACGTCTTGAAGTATGGGACTGTTGAAAGACCAACAGGGGTCTTCGCATTGGTCTTAAATGGATTTGAAAAACAAACTGGAGCTGAAGGAACGTAATCAGAAACCAGTCACGTCTGTGGCTAAGGGTTTAGAGACAGGAAGAGGGAATTGACTTTGAAGAATCATTTCTCCGTTTTCTCGTCTTGAGCTGTTAGGAATTTTTTTCTGTCATTTGCGGCTCCATAAACATCACGGTCTTTCAGATGCATGTAAAAACTACTTTTCTCAATCGACTGAAAGAAACGGTTTATGTTAGTCAGCCACAAGGATTCGTTGATCCAGATTTCCCTAATCATGTCTACAAACTGAAACCGCTCTCTACGGTCTCAAACAACCCCTCGGGCTGGTATGATAACTATCATCTTTCCTCATTGCCAATAACTTTACCAAAGGTTCGGTCGACCCACCTCTTTTCATACAATATCACGGGGACAAATTTTTTAATTGTTCAAATTTATGTGATGACATCATTTTTGGTCAACTCATAAAAGTCTCAATCGCTTTTGCAAAACTAATGAAGAAACATTTTGAAATGTCAATGATGGGTGAAACTTACGTTCTTTCGATGACTGCAAGTTTCATCAATCACCCCGGTATTTTCTTGAGTCAGTCTAAATATGCCCTTGATTCTTGAACAAATTTGGAATGAATACTTGTGATACTTATGCCACACCAATGTCACATACTAAGAAGCTGGATGCTGATTTGCATGGGAATTAGTTGACCCTACCAAATACGTAGTATTATTGGGTCTCTCAATGTATCTAAACCGCTAGCATACCTGATATTGTCTTTGCCGTTTATCTTTGCTCCGTTATCAGATCGCGACCAAACTGAAACTCACCTCTCAGAGGCTAAACGAATCCTCCGATACATCAAGGGAACCATTAATTTGGGATCTGGTATCCGAAGGATTCTGGTTTTGAACTAATAGCTTTTTCAGACGCTGACGACGCAGGATCTTAGACTCTCGAAAAAGTACTTCAGGAGCACTACAATTCTTGGTGAAAACTGGTATCTTGGCAATCAAAGAAGCAGGACTGTACATCGCTGTCCTCAACCGAAGCAGAATATGTGCCATGTCGGCGTGTTGTGCTCAAGTCATTTGGATGAGAACACAACTCAAAGACTATGGTTACACATTTGACAGAATCCCGATGTACTGTGACAATCGGAGTGCCTATGCGATCTCGTGCAACCCAGTTCAACACTTCGAAATCATAGCACATCGATCTTCGATATCATTTCATCAAGGATCACGTGGAACAGGGTACATTTGAATTATACTTCGGTGTTACAGAATACCAATTGGCAGATCTTCTCACCAAAGCCTTAGCTCCGCTAGGTTTTAATGAGTTGGTCACCGGATTGGTATGGGTGTTTTTGACTCAA